>JANIJU010000002.1:21224568-21613286 GCA_025504685.1 Leucosticte australis | reverse complement strand
GGGAATGGGAATGGGAATGGGAATGGGAATGGGAATGGGAATGGGAAAAAAAAAAGGAAAAAGTGGGGATGGGGGGGAGGCAGGACAGGGTGAGTGACAGATTAAGCAGAAATGCATCACTTCTCCTTGGGTTCCAAAGATGTCTCGTTGCTTCCCTCTGTCTGGTTTTCTTGGTGGCGAGGATCCCCCACCAAAAAGGATTGAATTTCCCCAGAGACTTCACTTCTCTGGGCAGAACAACCTCAGATCTCTCACCCTCCCTGTCTTTATAGGAGAGGTGCTCCAGCCTGCTCCAGCCTCCATTTTCATGGCCTCCTCTTGATTCACTCCAGCAGGTCCACATCCTTTTTATTTTAGGGCCCCCAGTGCTGGATGCAGCACTTCAGGTGGGGTTTCATGAATAGGGAGAAAAAAAGAAAAAAGGAAAAGATGTACAGTACAATGCAAGCAGAGAGTTGCACACTTGAGAGTCTGATCTTCAGAGCTGATGGAGAATGAGAGGTGGTTCCAGAGAAGGCTGCATAAATCACTGCAACACTCTAAGCCATGGAGTTGTTGTCCAGCTGTCTGAGAGACAGGGTAGGTTCTGATGGTTATAAACATATTTCTGCATCAGTTTCAATTCTGAGTTCTCTTGTTGGAGAATCCCTCAGTTCTAATGTCTATGACAGTAAAATCTTCCTCCAGAAATTACTGTTTGTCAGTATAGGGGTATGTGGTTTAAAGAAAAATTACAGAAAATCCTGTATGGAATTACTGGAAAATCCTGTTTCAGTTATTGCTTTGTCTCAGTTTATTTAAGGAGGGGGGCATGTGTGTGAAAACAGAAAGAATAGCATCTTGTGTGAATGAAATTTATGTATAATTGACAGCATATGCCATCACTTACTGTAGCTGAATAACTTCTGTAACTTGGACATTTTCAAATGAGAGTTCTGTGGAGCTGATTTCTTATTTTGGAGCCTTTCATGTTATTAACAAGTGTGACAGAAGAAGCAATGAATCAATTATTTCTAGTTAAATATACTTTCATTTACATTTCAGTTTTTATATAAAGTATAATGAACTAATTCTGGAAGATGTTATCATGCTGTTTTATTCATAATATGAACATAAACATAGCAGTGAATATTATGGAAATGTTGTTTCAAGTTCTGTTCTCAAGGCTTGTGCATTTAAAATAACTCTGTAAAGCTTGCACATTGGGAGTTGGTCAAAATTTTCATGTACTTCTTTGGCTTTTTTTTTTCCAAAGCAAACCAATCATTCTCAGTTTAATGTTGAGATTAAAGACAAGTGATGAATGATGCAATATGTGTTAAAAATGTACTTCTTTTGGCTAGAACAGCACTGTATGACATTTACAAATCTTCAGTTTGAAGGCTTGGATTCTTGTAATGCTTGTTTCATGAATAAGTGGGACTCCAGTGTGCATCAAGCATTAAACAGGATGCTGAAAACTCATGATATTTTTCTGACAGAGAAAAATCTTCCCTGTCCTTTATTTTAAAAATGTAATGATACTTAGATTTTACTCCTTACAATATTGAAAACTAACCTAGAATTCTTTTCCATTTTTACATCAGTTGTTATTTGTATAGAACATAATATTGGAATGGGAGGTTAAAGTGCATATTTTCTTTGGAATTGCTGCAACTGAAAATTCATACTGTTACATACATGAAGATAGCACTAGTTTTACTCACAGCCTTATGATTATCACGTATATGTACAATGGTTATGCCAACTGAATTCCTGATATCCTAGTTCGGATTCCCCTATTCCAATAATTAGTGACCTGAAGCAGAAAAAAAGAAGGCAGAGTGACTTGTTCTCCCACAGATGCCCCATTTAGATGAGGTGATAACTTGTAATGTGCACTTCCATTTTGCATGCTGGACACATGCTTTTTCTCCTTTTATGTGGAGAACAAGATCTTTTTAATGCTGTTGGTCATTTGTAATTGATGTTCTAATGCAGGGCCTGGTGTTGATCATGTTACTGCTATAATGGCATACACCTGATGAAATCTTCCAGCCTGGCTTGTTTTTCTTTAGAGGTGTGCTTGTAAAATATTAACTAAAGGTATGCATATACCTTAGCACATCTGGGCTCTTTGATCTTCTGTGAACCATTCCAGTAACTTGTTAATCCCACTAAATATATGACAAGATACAGATGGTTACTTGCAAACAAAATGAGGGTGTTTTATCATACTACAGGTATTTGGCAGTCGCCTTACTACACCAGTCTAATATTTGCCTTATTATAGTGGGAGACTCTATAACTTCAACACAGATGCCAAAACAGTAATCAAAAGAGAAAAAACATATTTCAGAAAAAAATGATTTCAAAAGCTTAGTTATAATTTAGATTAATTATAGGAAAAATGCTTTAACTTCTAAAACTATAGTGATGTTGGTTTGGAAGTTAATAATAAAGAAAAAGACTATTATAATTTTTGTTTTGTTTTTTGAAATAAAGAAGACTCTTACAAAAACAGTAAATATTTTTTAAAAAAATGGTCAGCAAGAGCAGCGTCACATGTTATAAAAAAACCAAGCTTAATGCACAAAAAGACTATTGTTCTTTGTATCTGAAAGTGCCAGATAAATTTTTACTACATTAGACGAGGAACTGGCAGAGGTATAGAATTTTAATTTATTATTATTATTCTAGCTCTCAGTTTCTCTAAAACTGTAAATACATAATTATGGTTTTATTTCTCTACGTGTGTTTAGAGAAATGGAATTTGTAAAAATTTGTGCAAACTAGCTGTGGAGTTGTTCATTGTAGTTTTTATCCTTAGGAATAAACTTTTGCTGGTGTTCTCTACTTCGGTAGCTTTGAATTTTTGGTGAATCTTTGAACAGCTTCAAACCCATTCAGCAAGGTTTTGGTCCAGTATTGGTCACAAATCCAAACCACAGCACCATGTGGGCTGCTCTGAAGATGCTTGCCCCCTGCTCAGGCACACCCAGCACAGCTTTACTGATATAAAAAGATACTGAGTTTCTGTGTGTTGTAGAAATCTGTGAGTAGTCAAAAGAAAAAACAAAAAAGCCCCTAACCTATTTACTGACCCGTATAAAAAGTGACCCCAATTTTCCTTTTTTTTTTTGGCCAGTCAGTCGGCCATGTCCATGCTACAAAACTGGGCCCAGGAACTGTGCATGCTATAGGCTCTGGGGGATGCAGAGTGGTTGAGGAAGGAGCCCCTAGGACACAGTGTCTTAGAGCTGTAACTAAGAACACGGAAATGCCAGACAAGTACAAAGACCTCATTCTACTCTGCAGCTTTTGGCATAAAATTTCTTTCATGGATCAACAGGATATGAGGTTTCAAAGTCCCAAGAAGCACATTTTATATCTTGAGTTGAAATGTAGTCTTCCCTTTTCCACATCATTCTTGTTATAACTGCTAAATTAATTTAATGGGATTGTTAAATACACTGTCATTTGCATTTATCAGGGCAGGCAAACAAAATAGCCCAAAATTATTTAACAGCTTATTCCCTCTATGGCAGTAGTTCTGCTCAACCAACTTTGTTATATATTCCTGCACCCTCCCATGCATAAGTCATGCTTGCCCTTTCAGTGAGCCATTCTGTGTGCCAATCCAATGGGATGCTAAGCTAGCAGAAATCTGATTGAGGTCCAACACAGTGAAGAACTGCATGACCAGGAGCTGGCAAAGGTTGACTGAGCCTTTTAATATCAGCAGGCTGTTAGGTCAGTCTGTGTGTAGAAGAGTTTATTTAAGCCTTCTTTCTCTAGTGTACAAATAAAGTAGAAATGCCAAGAAAACCAGTTGCAAGATTTCTAATGAGTAGAGTTGACAGTAGTAGCCATGCAAGGAAATGGCTGGATAAAAGGGTGAAATGCCAGCCACTCTTAGGTGTCTGGAACATCCAGGCTGCACAGTTGCTCTGTACAGTCAGGAGAGAGCATGAGCGATCCCTCCAGACAGTGAAAATCCTCACTTGTGTGCACATTGTGATAAACATCACTCTAAGGAAAACTACCTCTCTTTTGCTGATCCAGGGAGCTTATGGAGACTATATCCTAATTTAGGTGTTTTAAGAGTTGCCCTGTGTGATACACTTCACAGTTTTACTGAAAAGTTCCAATCAAAGTAAAATTATATTTCATGGGCAAAGTATAGAAAATGAGAATCTGTTTAGTATATTTAAGAGAATAAAGGATTTGATTGAGCTGGAAAACTTATATCCAAAAGCACAGACAATGATTAAGAAATATCTTATACACAAACTCTCCTTGCACCAAGTAAATGTAGTAAGATAATTAATTTTTCCAAAGCAACGCAGCCACAGGCCTTTCCTTACCTGAAGATATTGCTGGAGTCCTTTGATATCATTAACACTTTTCCTTTTTTCCAGTGGAGATTTAACCTGATAATAAACTTACATTGCTGTAAAAGGAAAGGTAGGAAATGTTTGTCACTCTGCAGTTTTACTCCTAATCTTTTTGATGTGGTTGACTGACAGGAGCCTTAACTGAGCACTCATAAAAAATGGTCTTTGATTCATGTGGTGTGTAAAATGGTTTAATTACCACTTAGCAGCAAAGCAGTAATGTTGAAATTGCCAACAACTTAACTTATTTTGAGAAATAACCCACCCTGTAATTTGTCCAGTAAAATTTGGCAGAAAAATTTTAATAATTTCATTAAAACTTTCCGCATATTTTGTGCTTCTTGTTTTCTGTGCTTCAAAGACTTGTAAATCAGATTTGTTGAAAAACGGTAGTAGTAATCAATAACTGAAAAATTGAGGAGCTCTATGAAGCAGACCAAACTGCTTTGCATGAAATGTGTCTGCAGGAAATTTTACTTCCCTTTGTTTCATAGATACCGTCTTCCAATCAAGATTGCAATAAATTAGTTTATGTTAGCAGTCATATAAGAGCCTTGTTAAAATTACTAGTAAGTGGTATAAGTGGGGTTTTATTTCAAATGAAGTTCAATTTAGTAAATGTTAGTAAAGTAAAAATAATCTAATAATAGGTACCAAAACCAAGAACTTGTGAGTCTTAAGCCTATTGCTTTGGAAAACACAGGTTAAATTCTCTTCCTTTTTTTTTTTTTTAATATATAAAAATAGGAAAAAGTACACATTTTCTTCATAGTCACAGATGTTCCAAATGTAATTAATGAGTATTTGATACACAGAACAGCTCCAACAGAAAAAAAACTCATTCAAAATACTTCAACTGCAAAAATCCTGTGTTCTACCCAGGTCTGTCTCCCTGCACGGAGCATATTATGAAATTACAAATTAGTCCAGACATTTGCCTTTAATATTTTTTGTTTCTTTTATCAAAGCTTATCCTCTCCTCCTTGTAACTAAGTCATAAAGCAGAATTTAGGGTAGGGTAATTTAAAACCTACATTTTAAGTGCTCAGAATTATCAGCCACAGAAGAACCTCCAGGTTGTATGAGTCAGCTGTTCTCTGATGGGCATCAGTCTCAAGGCAGGATGAGGTTGGTTGGTTCCTAAATTAATAAGAGAGCTTGGCAGTTTCTCTTGGTTCTATGCACATTCAGCAGAGAAGAAAAGATGTCTAATTCGGGTAAATTAGATTAATATTGAGAGATCCATCATAGTGTTTACAGGAATTAAGTTAAATACTTAACTATCATCCTAAGTACTGTTTCTCATAGGCTTTTTAGGTGGAAAACAGTGGCTATTGCAGATCTTTCTTTACACAGGAAACAAAACAGGCTTGAGCTTATTTCAAAAGTTTTGCAGATTCTTTTACAACAATGGAAGAACAGTTCTAATGACATTTTCAACTATAAAAACACTTTCATTTTTAATTTGAAATGGTTTCTGCAAAACCATAAGTGCTGGTCTTTGCAACTTTTTTTTAAATTATTTTAAACTTTATTTACTGAAATGAACCAATTTATCACTGCTTAAAAACATCATTGGGGCATGCTGGGGAATTGTTTGAAAGAGGAATACTCTGGAGGTCTGTGCAGCTCTAGAAGTTTACAGCTCAAATAGCGCAATCTTTTATTTCCATGGATTTTAGCTTTACCTGGTACCTGGGCTGCCATTTTCTTATTCTTTTGGAGTTAACCAAGTGATAATAATTAAACAACACTTTTAATTCCATGATCTGCTCATCTGCTCTCTGTCCTAGAATGCATATGAGTTTCCAGAATAAATTAATTTGAAATGCATCAGATAATTGAAAATTAATGAATATGGCTTGTCTGGAACATTCTTACTCAAAATAACAGAACATAGCAAATAGGTTACCGAATTCTATAAATTAAGACTGCAGGGGAACTGAAGAAATTACCTGGGCCTTTCCAGAATCCAAGAGAGAGTGCTAAATGTATGTTCTAGGAAGTGCTCACCTAATTTTAAATTCACGGTCTACTCAATGTTTTTGAGCATCTTATGGAAGGGTTTTCTATTATCCTATTTGTGCTACCATAAATAAACCTAATTCTTTCTGTTCTGACTGCACTAACAATAGATAATTAATTATTATGATACAGATCTGTTATGTTTCTGGAAATTGTTACTTCAATCAGAACTGCTGTCTTTCAGATATGTAACCACAGTTAATTCATTTTATCTTTGCATTTTGTAGATCTAATAGACTTTTGCTGATTTGTCAATGAAAATATTATGTGAAGAATTGTCAGTGTCGTATTAGAGTGAAGATAGATGGAATTTACTATCTGTTTCCTCCTTTTGCTTTCTGAAGTAAAGAAAACTGTACTGCAGTGTACATGCACAATTACTGGTCAATACTTAAAAGAGCCCACTGAATTTTGGACTTCAGTCTTAGATACTATAGATGCTTAGATGCTGAATATATATTAAAAAAAACCCAAAACAAACAAACAAAAAAAATAACCAAAAAAACCCCAACCTTGGTTCAAAGACTGCAAACAGATGACAAAGACAGAAAGAAAAAACCAGGCACAGAACAGGGAAATTATGTGCTCTGTGGTGTGTGTTGGGTCAGCAGCAGGGTTAGGAAATTGCAGGTGAGCTGGCGAGTTAAGGTGTTATGCTCTCATAGGAGGCAAAAGCAGTGCTTCCATTCTGCATCCCTTTTCAAACAGATGCAATAGTCTGCTCTGAAGAATAAATAGCAGCAAAGATACATAGAGCTGAGTTAATGTTACTGAGATAACCTTAACATCTGCCTTCACTTTTGGCTTTCTCAAAATATTTGAAGAACATTGAAAAACTCAATATACTTTAGCTCTCTGATTTGCTTTTAAAATTTCTTTTCTAAAGGTGCCAATCAGAAGATGATGAAAGGTGAACAGTATGGAAACAAAAGTTCTAGACCATCTTTAATATGAAGCAGAATGTTCCACCAGTCATTATCCAAAGCAATTTTTCAGACATGAGAACATTCTTCCTAGGAAGTAGAGGAGGTTGTATGCTGTGTGGATAAAGCACGGTCGGATTGCTGCACAGAGCAGTGTGAGGATGAGCACTGAGAGCTGACTGAGGCAGATCTCAAGCCAGGGTGCTGAGTTGTGAAATGGGACAGAGAAGAGAATAGAACTGCAGTCAGGAAATGCAGAGAGCAGAAGCTGAGGCAGCCTGTGCCTCCACAGGGTTGTGCTGTGGCCTGTCAAGAGTGAACTCCTTGAATCCTACAGAGAGGTATTGCTGTACCTCCTGACAATTGTGACATTAAACTCTCTCTTGATTCCTGCAATGTGCTAGTAAAGGATCCTTTCTGAGGTTTCATCTTTTACCACCTGCCCTGGTATTTTCTTTATTCTCTACTGGACTCTCAGGGAGATGCTGACAGGATTTCACAGAAGCATGGTCAGAGAAAGTACTTCTCTGACCAGGGCTGAAAAGTAGAGAAGGGATTTTGAGCTGCTGTTGGAAAGGAGAGAACTGTCATGTTAGCATAGAGTTACTGCAAGATACCTGAATTTAAGTCTTTTAATTTTACAGAAGACTTTCTAAAACAAAAATCTCAAAACACAAATGAGTGTCTTTAATGAAAGCAGAATATCTCTGCTGTTGTTCTTTACACACAGCGTTTTCCTTTCTTCAGTTCACAGGGAAAGCTGGCAAATCATTTCATGGCAGATCACTTACTGCAGCAAATGCAGGACATTATGCTAGAATGAGACATGCCCCTCACGAATCTGAACATATACTGTTACAGGGTAAATTCAAGAGGTTATTCTGTCTTCTATATGAGACTAGAGTGGCAAAGTATTAAATGTTTGTCAGAAGTCTTTTCAGTCTTCTGAAGAGTAATTAACCTATTTTCCTCTAGAGATTACTATAATAGCAGTTTGCACAGTGGGCACCCTACCTATTTCCTTTGTATGTGTTTATCTTACTTTCCTCTTGTCTTAAAATAAGTGCAATATCAATACAAGCTTTAAGAGAATTTCCATATTTGTCTTTATGCATAACCCAGTATTTTGTAAGGGTGAGTGACTTTGTACATTGGTAAGAGTTTAGACAACACTCAAAAGTCTCCACAGAGAGAGTAGGTGCCGTGAAACTGTTAGCTATTGAAAAAAGGTAGAAAATTTGTGTCTTCACTTTGTTTCCTGTTTTAATTTTAAATTGAAAAAGCAGCAAGCAAGATCATGGGGGATTCAAAAGGCCCCTGAAATGGTGGTTTTTTATACAAAGGGGTCTCATCCTCATTGGAATCTTGAGTTGTGAATTTATTGAGTTGATAAAAACACTGAAATCTGGCTCATTGATGAGTGTTAGCAGTAAGACATGGAGCAAACCAGGCATGTGCATCTCCCCTGTGGCATGATAAAGACTATGAAGTTCAGCTCTTTTCTACCAGATCTGGGCCATATCCTAGCAGAACAATCTGTAGTGGAAATACTGCTAGACCAAAATTCTGCAACTACTTTTTAAAAAATTTATCTGAATTAATGAAGTTTGTTATGCTTTTTCCTCATAATTTATATCTGAGTTAACATTTAAAGTTTTAGTTCTGTGACCATGCAGAGGTAAGAGAAAAAATGCTAGAGAAAATCCTGATTTTTGCAGATTACAAAAATTAGAGAATTTTTAACATTGTAATTTTTTGACACTGCAAAAAATTACAATGCACTTGCATTTTGAGAAGTTTTTTGTAGCTCTTATTTCATATAACAGAAAATTCTTTCTATCAAGAGAATACTAACCACTTATTTTCATATGAAAATTGTCATTTTAGATATTTTCAGCACTGATTAGGTGCAGCCACAAAATATGGATCTGGTAATTTTCTTTTTCCCTTCTGAAGAGGAGACATCTCATAGCAAGTCTTTAAATATTTAGTAACGTTTCTTTCATTTTGCTAGAAACACTTCTGAAGTTTGAAGCATCTAAAATGTATGCAATGATGCTTGCTCATGATTGTCTTAAATCTTTCATGATTTGCATCTACCATACATGTGGCAGAAGAATTCAAGCTAAAAAGAAGCCCACAGGTATTGGAGTGCAGCTGAAGGAAATCTATCTGGTGGTGTAATGTGGTCATTCCAGATTGCTGATTATGTGTGCCCAGAAAGAAATTTTCTCTAAAGAATGCTGTGAAGTAAATTAAAAAATTACAGAACTGTTTATTCAAATTGCATTTCTTTGTCTCAGTGTTTAGACACAGAAGTCCTCATAGATCTTCTTTCTTTTGAAAAACAGTTGTAAAGAGGAAAACATCTTTTCCAACGGCAGCAATTTTTCTAGATGTAGAAGTGCAGGCACTACAGAAAAATACAGATGACATGTTACTTTAATAGTATCAGCTTCTGTAAAATCCTGCAAAGGCAGATAAGTTCAGGTCATTAACTGTGGACATAGAGCAGCTCCTCACATATTTCCACATGCAATTATTTATGTGCTGTTTGTCACAATCCTTTCTCTATATAAACAAGTTACATAAATTACCCATTTCTTCTCCAGATCAAAAACTGGTTGCTGTTTCCAAATAATGCTACAGTTCCTCAGAAGAGTAGGTAGAAGGGCTTCCAAAGGAAAGAAGATTATTCTTTGCAAGTAGCCCTCAATGTCAAAATGCCAGTGAATTCATAAGAAAGGAAATAGAAGAAACTGATGTAAACATATTGAGATGTCATTAACATCATCAAAGCAAACTTTTTAGTCTGTCTTTCCTTTCCTTTTTGGTATCACTCCTTTATAGTCAAGATAGCCACAAAGGAAATATTACAGTAAATGGAATTTGTTAGAATGTGGACTAGGTCTTCTTACTTTTCTGTTAGTAAATTGTTCAGTAACATTCAGATTCTGCTGCTAAGAATTTTTTTTCAGTTTCGGTTTATCATATTCTGTACCTCAGTCAACCCAAAGTATGTTTTCACTTCAGACTGAATTCCTTTTCTTGTTGTGATTTGTGTGAACTGAAGACAATGACAGGAATGATGGAGATTAAATGAGAATATGTGGAGAGCTTGGGGGGCATTCCCTGGTTTAGGGAGACACAAGAAGCTTCCCTCAAAAAGCTGTTAAGACCCCATTGGCTCATTGCCCTGTTCCTATGTCTGTTCCTGTGTCCCTGAGCCACTTCCCCCCCATTCCCTGATTATTGGCCCTCACATTTGTGCTGCCCTGAAACCAGGGTCACCCCCAGGCCCCTCAGACACCGACACACTGGGGCCCCTCCATGTGGCTGTGCTGGGGACTCTGAAAATCTCACCAGGAGGCTGAATAAAACATCTGTGGATAATATGCAAAGGCCCTTTTTGCTTTCTTACCCTGGACTTTACTAGAAGCAATTCAGGCTGCAACATGAACATAATGTAAATAACAGATTCTACTGATGAAACAGAGTCTTGTATGTTTTGTCTTTCAAGTTCATACATAAAACTTCATATTTTTCCCTTCCCTTGGAAAACTTTTCTGTATGTTGTAGCATATCTCTAAATCCTCTTTGGATGTTTAAAATTAGTCAAGTATGGACTGCAATACCCTAAGGACTGTCTAACCCTCAACTCCTGTTTTGGCACTCTGTCTGTAATTCATCCCTGAATAGCATACATTTAGAGAGTTGAACCAAGAACTGTGACAATTTTTAGAGGTAAGGTTCAGAAGATCAAATAATTGGGTTTGCAACCACTTATGTCTAGTTGCTCTTTTAGAATCAGGAGGATTTGGCAGCTAAGTCAGAGTAACCCTTGAAGCCTACATGAGCGTGGTATTGCCTGAAGTATCGTAAGCATGAAGATCATGTAAAGCTAGCAGTGACTTGCATCCCAATCCTTCCATCCCTGCTTGCAGACAGCAGTCTCCATCATTGCATTTGGCTCACTAAAAAAAAAAAAAAAAAAAAAGAAAAAAAAAGAAAAGACTAAATCAGGTTTCTATTCATCCTTTAGATCTAACCAGGGTCTCTCTGCCTGGATTAGGTTTAGTTTGACATCTTCCAGGCTCTGTAATACAAGGAATGTAATTGAACATGGTATCTTGGATCAAGCATAATGGAAAGCTTTTGGAAATACCAATTTTAGCTTCATACACATGAAAGAATGAAAAATATATAAGTGATTGGACGGCCTAGTTCTGGATCATCTTTAGCACAGGTGTAGAAGTTCTAAAGCAATTCTCCAGTTATCTTTGCTTTCTTCAGTTGAAGCCTACATATTCCATATTCAGCATATCTTGTTCATAATAATCTATTAAGAAAATACTAGTCATAGCTTTTTCCACTTTGATTATAGGTTTGTACTAAAGTTGAATGCATTGTGTTATGTGGACATATAGTTGTTTCTCAACTATAGGAAAAATAAATGAAATAAAAAATCTTAGAAAGAATATCTGTACTCTGTGTTAATAGGTATTCTCTTTAAATATGTGTATATGATACAGTTTGAAAGAACTATTTCAATCCTAGAAGAATATTTTGAACATTTATGTTCATAGTATTGTCTGCTCATGCACTTCAGAGTGTCATTTCTTTATATTAAATGGTAGTTGAGAATCTCTTTTAGTTGGGCTCTGGCTATTGACAGCTGTTCAGAAGTATTGCAAAAATAGGAAACACCTGGATTTTTCTTGTATGATGTTCTTAGATTCTAGGAAATGCATTATATTGATGGATGCCAATACATTTGCATATTTTTAAATTACAAATAAGTCATCTATTGTCAAACAACACTTCAGTAAAATATGCAGAAAGTTACACAGCTCAGGTGTTAAACATATCTTTCCATACATGTAAACACTGACAGACTGCTATTGGAAAAAACAGAAAAGCACTGTTTGCCTCAGATTTCCTTTCTTTAAATGTCACTATTTTTGTGTCCATTTGCCATCTCACAATAGTCCACAGAGTCTGGGGAACAATAAATTGTCCTGTAAAAGAAAGAACATGATAGAAAAGTGCTCCCAAGGACTGCTTTCCTCTGTCTGTACAGGCATGCTTGTAACACTACTCTATCCTATAGCAATTGGTTTCTGCTAGAAAACTTCAACTTGTGTCTTCAATTTTGGCATTTTCTCTTGAGAACATAAAGGTTTTTAAAATTCACATTAGATTTCTGCAATTCTTTTTTTTCCTTGTCTGGAGGAGGCAAGTACATGGGAAGGAGAGGCTTGTATCATCAAGTTGTTCTTGTTAAACTCTTTCCTTTATCCTAATTCCAAACAAAAACACCTGGTGTCATGTATTGCATTTGATTGCAGAATGATTATTGTTACAGAAAATACAGAGTAATGCTAAAAAAGGAATTGACACTAGCTCTGTACAAATTACACCAGAGATTCCATAACAGGTTGCTATAAATGGTTTACAGTAATTTTGCAATATATTTAGAAATTTCTAGATCTCAACTCTTAAGAAAATTAGAGGGATCAGTAAAGAGATCAGTATATTAACTGCTCTACAGTCATACTTTGAAATGCTCAAGTTACATTAACTACTGTATTGGTGGCAGTCTGAATTACCTTGAAAATGAAAAAACCAGACCATTTACTTGAGAAAAGGATTTTTTAAACATATGCTCTAGAAATTTGCATCTTTAAATACTAATGATCATCTAGATTGTCATGCTATGTTATTCCTAATGTGTCTGGAAATTGAGTCTGTTCTATAGATTCTGAAAACAACAAATCATGATGTCGCTTTGTCTTCCCTATAGTCTACTGTAATTTTTAAAGGCTCAATTATTGCTTTACTTCTTGGTCTGCTGAAGACATAAAACACAGTATTTTCTGAAACCAAGCAAATACCATTGGTTTCTCATACACTTTGCATCATTCTGCCTAAAACAGAATTATTTAAATTCCGGCTTCTCAGTTTTTTTCTTAAATACAGTTCTGTAATAGATTGTCAATGGAACAACAATACCACTACATAATTTTGTTTTTACAATCTGCATTTCTTAAATTTAAAAATCTTGTACTTTCCTACTTGATTCCCAGGGTACAAGCGTAAAGGCTAATTGATTTCCTATGCCACCTGATGTTATTCACATATAATTTAAGGAGTTCATAGTTTTGCTTGAGGGGAATTGAAGCTGGCTTAAGGAGTTCCAGGTTAAAAATTCTAATTAAAATTAACTCTCAAGAATTCACTTCTTAAAAAATTAACCTTTTGCAGACATTATTTTTAAAATGTTTTCCTTAAATTGCATAGGTGTGCCATCTCAGTGGAAATCCATCTAGTTCTGGGAAAATATGAAAAAAGGACAAAAATAAAAGTGAAATCATGGCCAAATAAAATATGGCTCCTATTACAAAAAAAAATATAGTCATAAATTATATTCTGTCATAATCTTTGCTGTTCTAACCTTTTATTAATTCTTCATCCCTTAGATTTCAGAAAAATTCCTACTTTCAATAAATAGATCGTAAAACAAAATTTTGATCAACCTCTAGAAATTAGGTATTAAATACATTAAATGGCTATATCATTGGCCTAGAATTTTTGAAAAATCAGAAAAAAATAATTGAGAATTTTAATTTTTTTCACTTTAATGATATGTTTTTTTGTGTCTCAGATATCAGTGGAAAGATTAAGTATGCACAGTTTGTCTAGTCAGGAAAGAAGTTCTGGTTCATGGCTGCTCACAATGTTTGTTGTCAGTGAGTGAATGTGCCACAGGAGCTTTATTTTCTCTGTCTTTTTTCTGTAGAACTGTTGACTTAATTCTGTCATCCAAAGAGCTCTGCAGACAGATACAAAATGTCTTTCACAGAAACCATGTGACAGTCCTTTTGGAGGACTGTATTCCCTCTAGGGGAAACCTTTCAACACCAAATTGTTTGTAGTGCCGTATGAAAATCCTTGGATTTTCAATGAAAATAGAAACTGAAAAAAGAGCATATTTGACTTGAGTTGTTAATTCAAAAGGCAATTGTACAACAGTCCCGACGAAATGAATTATCTCTGTGACATGCCAGCTGAGTTCAGTCTCAACTTCCCTCAAAGCTTGTGCTCTCTGATATAGTGGCCTTCAAAATTCAGTGGTATCTTTGATTTCTGCATAGAACCTGAAAAAAGGCCATTTCAGCCTTTTGCAGTTACTAGCACAGACACGACTTTTTGGCCGAAATATGAAAGACCTAAGTGAAAAAAGATGTATTCAAGGAATTGCATTTTCTTAATGCCCACTACAGTGTGTATCCATATGAAAGTGGCAACAATTTTATATAGCGGGTTTGTGATTTAATCACTGCTATGTGCTGTATTTTCTCTGTTACTTTTCTCTGAAACAAAGCAAACTCCACAGAGTTTGAGAGATGAGTAATTTTGGGATTTAAATCTGTAGTCAGATTGTAGCAAAATAGAGTTTTTTAAAATGAATATGCCAAATTTAAATTTTGTCAAAATAATTCTTATTGTCCATAATACTAGAGAAGGGGAAGGAAAAACAAAGGACATAAAAATGTTTCTGGAACTAAAGACAAAAGACTCATATTTGTATTACTCACGTGAGAAGTTAAAAAATCATCTGTGTCTAATTATAGCCAAGATCTTAAAACAGGTCCTGTCAGAAAAATTGATCATTGCAGACTCTCTTGCACAGTATTACACTGAGTATCTCTCTGCATAAATAATTCAGTCTTCTGTGGTTGGAGGCAATGTATGGTTAATTCTGTCTCTATTCTGTAGCTGAGAAAGCGCATACAAAGTGTAAGTCATTGCTTCATGTTTTCTTCTTTGCTCTGAAGAGTTTCAATCAACAAGGTTGAAACCAATCATGGATTAAATGCATTTTTGGAGAGGACAGATCAGTACAGTCTTGGATCCATCCTGAGATTGACTAGCCTGCATGGCTTTTGTTATACCCCGACACAAATAAAAATAAAAGTTTGCCTTGGGAGAGAAACTCAAAACCTGATGAAGTTTCATTGATTGGGAACATGCAGACAGTTTGTCAGCTGAAGAAATATGCTGCCAAATCCTTTCTGCCCTATTAATTATAACATGGAGGTTTTTTCTGTAGTCTATTAGAGTGTAGCCAAATTCTAGAACAAAATATGTGAGAGACCATAGTGGTCAGCTGGTTAAATCTCACACAGAATTGGAATTTTAGGAAGCCATGCTGTCTTATGGTGTCATTTGGATAATATAAACCTCATCTTGATTGTCTGGGGTTTTTTTCGCTACCTAGCCTACAAAACTGTATATTGATTTTCAAAAACCTCTACAATTTCAGTGCCATGTGAACATTTAGGCATTCCATTTGAAACTCACACTCTTCAAGAGTAGGAAATTCATAGAAGGGATATTTTTACAGAATATTTGTCTCTTAAAACATAGTTAGTCCTTTTCCACAACACCTGTCTTATGTGTAAAAATCTCATCTGATTTCAGAATCAGGCACAGACTGAAGTATTTTACTACCAGCCTTTAATTGAAGATAAATATTAGAGGTTTATTTTTAATTTGATTGGTTTTGTTTGTTTACTTGTTGTTTGTCTTCTTTTTTTCATTCCAGTTCTGAAAGAGAACAAGGTAGAAGTTCTGCTAGTCAAAACTGAAACACCATGAAGCAAAAGTCTTGCTATTCCTTAAATCTACAAGTCTCTGACAAACTTTGCTGTGGCTTAACACAGCTGTGAATGCAAAAAAGTGGGAAGCTGAGCCAGATCATCTTAGGACACCGTGCTGCTCACACTTGTCACAGTTTCATGTGCCTGAAATCAGTTTTGCAGTGCTGTAGCCATTCTATCAGTAGTTGTCTAGTCTTAAAAAATAATCAGTAAACGAAACATCCAAACAGAGCAATAAAATACACTCTTATTTATCGTTTGACATTGTTTTGCCTTCAATGAACTGAAAGCAGTCAGTGGCCATATCTTCATTCTTATGTGTTCATGTCAGTAGCTCTTTTTCCTTGTTCTTTTTAAAACTGAAAATCAACCCCAAATCTTCCTTTTCCCACCTGATACAGAAAGTTATAAAATACTGAAATGTGAGGTTAACTGTTTGATACAGACATGGTAGCGTTTGCTTAGAAGATACAAAGTTTTGTTTATGAAGAATTACTGTGTTCCTTAGGATGGTTAATGTGATCTTGTGAGAGTTGGAAATAAGATCTTCATTAATATATTACCCATTATGGCACCCTTCTGGATCATAGGGACTCAACTGATGATTTTACTTCTGTGTCTAGTCAGGTGTTCTCAGTTACATTACACGGTGCCCGAAAATGGGCATGAGCCAAATTAATAATGGAATTGTATAAATTTGCTCAGTGTCTTCTTAAGAGAACTATTAAAAATAAATTATTGTTATCCTCCATTGTATTATAATAATGGAGACAAACATGCCAAAGATATTTTTTTCCTGAATCCCTTCTTTCTGAAGCTTTAACTCCATTTGTCCCCACAATATCAGAAATATATTTTATGAATTTTTCTAACAAAAGCAAGTTTGTGATTTATCATAAAGACAGAAGTGTGTTTCTTCTGAAACTAAGTTTAAAAAATCATATGATTCAGCAATTTACATAAATGCATTTCTAAATGAGAATCCTTGTTTCATGGTATCTTTAAATTTTATGATCATTTTATCATCATATTATCCTTTAGTTTGTCCTGTTATCACCTCAACTTTTCTTTGATTGTTTTAATAGAAACTTTTGCATAAATAAAAGTAGCTACAAATTGGTAGATTTCAATTTTCCTTTCAGAATTATGAATACATTTAGAGAAAGGCAAAACAAGATCAAAAGCATTTATGTAAGCAATAATATGTTTTGGTAGCTAAGAATAAAATAGTTTAGAAATCCAAATTAAAAAGTGAGACATCAACTGCAGTCCTTTCTTTAACTGTTTTCTGCATTGCATTTATCTTTATACCTTTGCATGGCTTCAGTAAATATGTTTAAAAATCAAGAATCATGTGTGTTTATTATTTGGGATCTCAGTAAAGTATCTTAGTAGAGTGATGTTCAATGCATATCTCTGAAAGATTACTATTTGATTCTATTTTGAAACTCCATAATAAACCTTAATTTAACATTTTTAGACTTAGATTACAACTGCATATGGTGTGGCCCGTGGTTTTGAGGTGTGACTGCACTGTGTTTTCACTGAAATAATCTCAAGCAGAATGCTTCAAGTTTGCTTGACTTATGCTTAATCTAGGGAAAACAATTAAATATGTATCCATTTCCCCCCAAAATTCCAGGGTTAGAGATTCTTTCTTCCTCAATTGCTACTATTAATATTTTTGGGGGACATTATGTCTGAAATTGATAGATAAGCTTGGAGACACAGGGGAGAGCTAATGACAGAGAGAGACTTGTACCAGAGGCCTCAGCAGGTTTGAAGGGCTGCAGGGAGACCCCCTGCTCTCAAGTGCCTTGCCACGAGAAGGTGTTTGTGTTAGCACAGATGTGTGATCTCGGCAAACGGAGGAGAGACTTTCTCTTGTAAGTACTCGGGTTATGGTTATCTCTTCTTAGTCAGACCATCAAAGAAAGCAGAGAAAAAGAGACCTAGAGACTGAGTTTTCATCTCTGATGTTTCTTAGAGGTGGCACCAAGACCTCTGCAAGTTTGAATATGATAGCAGTTTTGAATTAGAGATTCCTTGTTAGTCCTTATATTTATATTTTCTCCTGATGGTCTGTCATCTTGCATAATGAGCACAATACTGGACAGTGTAAAGAAAAAAAATAATAGAAGTTCACCAGTCTTTTGCAGTTTTAAAAAAGAAAGTATGCTTCTTCTTTTTTCTTCCTTTCTTAAGCTTCTTCTTTTTTCTTCCTTTTCCTTTTTCTGTCTTTCTCCTGACCTATTTTATCCAGTTCTGACAGGACAGGAACTTCGAAAGACTTCTATGCATTGTGCTTTTAAAGAAAAAGATGAAATCTTTCCCTCTGTTGTTGGAATGAACTGATCTTGGTCACCAGTGTAGGCTGCAATAAAGTATAGCACTACATTTTTTACTTTCCATCTTCCATTGTATGATAATATTTTCCTGATGACAACTGTTCTGATTTCAGGTAAAAGAAGCTGACAGCATTTTGAAGTATTTTTTCACTCATTTAGAATTTCAAGTGCATGTGCAACTAAACTGTATGATGCTCAGGTGCAGCAAGAGTCCAAATTCTTGCTCTGTGTTTGCTGCCAGCATAGGGAGAAAATGTTATTTTCCCCAAATCAGAGTTGAATTGAGTGCTTCTGAGATTATCTGTTATGCCTCTTGGTATAAGCAATTAAATCCATTACAGTTGTTATGGCAGGATAAATGAGAGCAGAAATCTGCCAGTTCCCTGTAAATTAAAATATGCTTTTAGTGAAATAAAATAACCCTCATGAGAACACAAATTCAATATTCTTCATGACCTTTGATAGGAATGTTTATAAGATACTCTAGATGAGCAAAAGTTGCTGAAAAGATACAGCAACCAGTCATGGTCAGATTAAACTTCTATATTTAATAAACCTGCAGACAACTCAACGATTTGGAAGCTTGGATGTAATGAACATTTTGTGTCCATGTTTATAAAGACTAAAGCAGCCACTCAATGGAAAAAGAGAAAATTATATAACTTAAACTTAACTAATTGTACCTCATTGTACTTAGAAATAGACTGTACATTTCCCTTGAATAATTTAAGAAATAATCAAGGATATTGTGATTAGTATTCACGCAGTCCCTCCAAGTGGATACTTAAAATAATTTTCAAAATTTTGTTTTCTACACAATGTGGAATAAAAAAATATGCAGTATGGTGTGATAAAATGCATGTAACAAGTAATTGAGCTAGAAAATCTCTTTTTATCATCTCTTTGGAATTTCAGGAACAAATCAAATTAAAGTTGTTCAAATGTTAGTATAGTGCATTTTTCAGGCTAAAGAAATGGTAGTTGTGAATAAAACTATTCCATCAGTGCTCAAATAGTAAAATTTAAAACTGATTAGGTGTAGAGGGAATACTAAAATGCAACAGAAATCCTCATCACCTCCTTGACAATTTTAACACATGCATGCATGGAATTCCAAAATCTTTCTCAGTTAAACATAAGAGAACTGTTTGGTTTAGATGCAAGATTTTATTCCATTTTGTCCTTTGTGTTCCCTTCTAGGTACTCTAGTCCTTGGGAATATGAAACCCTGCCACTAAATTCAATACAGAAAAGGAAGAAATACAATCTCATTTGAAATTAAATTAGATTTCATCAATGCGACATGCTCTTAAATCACACAGAATCACACAAAGGTTGAGGTTGGAAGGAACCTTTGGAGATCATCTTGTTCACTCTGCCTGTTCAAGTAGTGATAGCAGGAGTAAGCTGCCAACAAGCATCTCTAGAAAAGTCCACAGAAGGAGACTTCATTACCTCCCTGGGCTACCTTACAGTAAACCAATATTTCCTGATATTTCATTTGGTATCCCCTGTATCTCAGTTTGTGCTCATTGCATCTCGTCCTTTTACTGTGCACTACTTGGAAGACTGGCTGCAGCCTTTTAACACCCTGCTTTCACCTACTTTTATGCATTAATAAGGTCCCCTTGAGCCTTCTTTTCTTCGTGATGAGCAGTTCAAGCTCTTTCAGCCTTTTGTCAAATGTTAAGTGTTCCAATCCGTCAGTTATCTTAGTGGATCTTCACTGGATTGTCTCCAGAATCCATGTCTGTCATTTAGTGGGGAACCCAGCAGCAGGCTGAGTAATGAGGTAGAATCATTTCCCTCAACCTACTGGCAACACCCCTCCTAGTGCAGCCCAGCCAACCTTTCACCTTTTGTGCCAGTGCACATTGCTGGCTTGTGTTCAGTCTGAACCACGACCCTCAGGTTCATTTCTGCCAGGCTGCTTTCCAGCTGAGTGGCCCCCAGTGTGTACTGGTGCATAGGGTTATTCCTCCTCAGGTGCAGGACTTTGCATTTCCCAGATGCCCAGAATGACAGAATGGGTCAGGTTGGAAGGGATCACAGTGGGTCATCTGGTCCAGCCTCCCTGCTCAAAGAGGGTCATCCTAGAGCACATGGCACAGGATTGCATCCAGGCAGTTCTTGAATATTTCCAGTGAGGAAGACTCCACAACCTCTTTGGACAGCCTGTTCCAGTGTGCAGATCTTCATGAGTTTCCTGTCAGCCCATTTCTTCAGCCTGTCAAGGTGCCTCTTGATAGCAGCATGACCTTCTGCTCAGTTTTCAATCCACTTCACTGTCTGCTTAACCAACCTGTATATCACATCTTATGTTCAGACTGTTTCAAAGGCTGAACTCCACTGCTGTCTCATCATCCACAGGCCGACCACTTCATCACTGAACTTTGTCAAGTTAGTCAGAATGACTGCCTCTTGGCAAAGCTGTGCTGTTACCACTCCTCATGATTTTCATTTTTGTCTTCAATATAACTGGAAATGGTTTCCAGAAAGGTGCCCCTCATCTTCCCAGTAATCCCAGCAATCAAGGTGATACTGACTGGCCTGTTGCCTGGGTCCTTCTTCTTACCCTTCTTGAAGATATAGGTGGTGTTTACTTTTCCAGTTTTCAGGCCCTTCTCTCTTGACATAGAACTGCACACTTGCAGGGATCTCTAAATAAATTTTGGTATCCAGCTAAATGGAACATCTCAGTAAGTGGGTAGTAACATGAAAAAAAATTGCCACAAATTTTAGAATAGAGAGACACTGAAATATGATTAAGCAAGTATAATTCCTAAACAGTTTTGAGGACAAAAATCTTTAAGAAATCAATTTTTTGTTTTGTTTTGTTTCTGTAGTTATAAGGTTGGGGTTTTTTTCCCCAGCATATGATTAGCTAAAGCTAGAGGCTTGTGAACTCCTTGGGAGGTGGGTAGTAGGGAAAGAGCCTTTTAGCCATATATTCAATAGCATATGCACATTATATTGACGAAAAGTTTAGATATCAAAGAAAACAAAAGTAAACTGAAATTTGTGCTCCAATGTGAGTAAATAGTTTCTTCTGTTCATGTGTTAGTAAAACAATATCCAAGATTGGCAGAAGTTAAATACAAAATTGCAACAGCCTGTTCCAACTTTTATTTGTATTCATAGTTTTAACACTAAATATAATGGTTTTGAAGGCTTATATAGGTACAGAATTATCTAGTTTGGACATAGAGTACTATATTTTGAATTTGAGGTGTAGTGGTGGTATTCTTTGGTGTGCCTTGTACCTGCTTACTTCCATCATGATTTCTGTCTTTGTCTAATAAAAAATGTATATGGCTCAAGCTGTGATGTGGTTGACATCTGTTTCAGATTCATTTTTACTGACAGCAGGCTGCTGCTGGCGAGCACTCAGCCTTTTAATCATCAGAAATACAGAGACTGTCATTCCTGTCATTGCTCTTTATTTTGCTCTCCTGCATCCAGTGTACTGCACTAAAACCTATGATAGATGAAAAGCATGACAGAATATTCATTATAAGTTTCCTAATTATAATTTTTAAACAATACTAGAATTTTTTGTCAGGTTATCATAACAAGTGTAGAAATGCTAGATTACCCTTGGCAATGGCTAAGTTTTAAATCCCATTTCAAAGATTATAAATGTCTGTGCATATTTTCATAGATACTTCAGAATTTGTTATAAGAGACAGAATAGTTAAAAAACCCCCAAGTATTTGACTGTTAGTAGTATGACCCATTTATCCTTATGTGTGATGCAGTGTCTTTCGCTTTTGTGCATCAAAATAGAAGGGAGAGCGTGTGTGTATGGACATGTGAACAAGTGAACCATTCACACATAACATTAGATATACATTTAGACTTAGGGCTCAGCATGAACTTGCATCAAACACCTCTACTTTTCCTCTATTCCTGTAAATGGGTGACTGTCTTCGTCCTGTGATGGGCCAATGTATTTTCTACTGCTTTTCGCCAATGATACATTTGAAAAGACTTTTTTTAATGTCCCCCACATTTCTGGCCAGCTTCAACTCCAGTTGAGTTTTGACTGGAAGACTTTTCTCCCCACAGTGGCAAGCAGCATCTCCTTATTATTCTGTGATAACTAATCTTGCTTCCACAGGGCATATACCTTCCTTTTTAGCCTTATTTTCCAAGAGGAGATTCCCGTTCAGCCAAGCCAGCCTTTTGCCTCCCCTGCTTGACTTTGGACATTTGGGAATTGCCTGCTCCTGTGCCCTTGGCATGTAATGCTTTAAAAGTGACCAGTACTTAATGACTCCCACACCAGCAAAAACATTTTCCCAGGGGACCTTACTTAAAATTGTCTGAACACGCTGAATTCTGCTCTCCTCATGTCCAGAGTTGAGGTTTTGCTGGCTCTTTCCCCCTCCTGTCCACAGAAATTTTAAAATTGGTCGCTGTGGCCAAGACGGCCACCAATCTTCCATTGCAAGATGCTCCCTGTTGACAAGCAATAGATCAAGGAGGGAACCTTTCTCAGCCAGCTCCCGTAGGACCTATTCCCTAAAGCTGTCTTCCGTGTTTTTTAGGAATCTTCTGAGTTGTAGCAGCTGTGTGGTTCTCCCAGGTAATATCTGGCAAGTCAAAGTCCCGCATAAGGACAAGAACCGTTGACTTGGAGGTGTCCCTTAGTTCCTCATAGAATAATTTGTCAGCATCATTGTCCTGGCTGGGAGATCGATAGTAGGCGCCCACAGTGACATTCACATGACATGTTTGCCCCTTGAGTCTTATCCAGAAGCTCTCTCAAACTGAGTCATTGACAACTGTGAGCTCCACAAACTGTACCCCTTCTGCTACATACAATGACATCCCTTCACCTCTTCTTCCCTGCATATCACCCCTGTAAGCATTAAACAGGGCACTCCAGTCGTAGCACTCACCGGAGCAGGTTTCAGTTATGCCACAGATACCAAATCTCTGGGACCAGGCCAAACCATTGGGCTCCTCTTGATCGTCTTTCATGCTGTGAGCATTAATGTAGAAACCTGCTCTTCCTTTTCAGGTACTCAGTCTGTTTGTGGCCTTTGTTGGCAGCTCTTGGACTGTCAGAGAGGAGCCCTTTCTGCTTGCCCTGCCTACACAAAGTGCCGTGCAAAGTGCTGTGCCATGCCCACTCTGCCACGCCATGCCCCTGTTTGCCTGCTTCAGTTGTGCCACACCCTCACTGCTGAGCCATGCTCCTGATCATCATGCTCCAGGCTGCTCACACTCCCTGGAGGCATTTAAATCTCCCCCTGCTGCTCCCAGCACCACTTTCTCCTTGCCTGGTTGGCTGCTGTGGGCTTAGTGGTTGGGATAAAGCTTGGGCAGGTTGCTTCAGTTCCTGAACCTGGGAATCCCCGTGTACGGCTCAAAGTAACAAACGAAAAATAATTCCATTTTCAATGTAATCATGCCAGCTGTTGCAAGAGATTTTGCAAAACCAGCTGATATTTGGCATGAGGCACTTTCTACTGTTCAGACATTTTAGTTCTCTTGGCAACCCAGTTTTGGTTTTGGTTAGAAATGTTGAAATAGAAACTGCAAAGCTGGTGCAGCTCCGCAGAACAGTTCAACAGCCTGTTCACAATCTGCTGAGGTATTATTAGCTCCAGAAGAAAATAGCAGAATCCTGTCTGGGAGCCAAAATTAGATGGCAGTCTGTATTTTTCAAAGAACATGGGGTGTGCTCCTGTATGTTGCCACCAAAATGAGAGGCCTGTCTCAGCAAGGAATGAGGCTTGTCTAGTCCATTGGATGGCCCTTTTAGTACATGCTGGTATCTGCTCCAGAAGTCAGGGCTGCTTCTTTTTTTAGTTTCCTGGTTTGTCTCATTGTCCTCTAGAAGGTGATCTGGCATTGTCAGATTTTCTTTCACTGGAACATGAGCCCTACATTTCCCAACTTACCACAAATGTATAATTCAAACTGTCTAGCCATCCAAATTATTTGCTTCTGACTTGGCCTCTGCTAGCAGTTTTATGTACTCAGCAAATATCTACTTGTACCTAATTTCTGTTCTACTTTCTCACCCTTATATCCCTCCTTCAAATGCTGCAATGGCCCTTAGAGAGCACCCTAATCAAATCACTCCTGATGCAACTGCACTCTCAAAAAATCTTCAAGACAGACTTAATTGTGAGCACAGGACTCATGAGGTGTTCAGAGAAGTACCACACACTAGTCCTTTCTGCAGTGAGGGGAGGACAGTCTGTCAGGAAACCCACTTGAGAAAATCCCTAAAGAGAAAAAGAACTTGATTTTTTTCTGAGTAGAGTGTCATGTTTCCTGGGTTCCATATGCTTATCACCAAGCAGAAATAGCAGAAAATGGGAAGAGGTGAAAATTAAATATCATACAAAAAGGCAGCGCTTGATTATCCTGTTGAAGTAACTTAAAGGTAACAAAGTCTCAGGACAGTCTTAAGCTGTGCCAAGGGAAATTTGGGTTTGATGTTAGGAAAAGGTTTTTTACCAAAAGAGTGATAAAGTACTGGAATCATCTGCCTAGGGAGGTGGTGGAGTCACCATCCCTGGATGTTTTTAAATAAAGATTGGATGTAGCTCTCGGTGCCATGGTGTAGTTGAGGTGTTTGGGCATAGGTTGGCCTCAAGGAACTTAAAGGTCTCTTGCAAGCTTGTGATTCTGTGTGTTATTCTTAGTGTATCTGGCAATATGAATTTGTAGAAAATAAAGTATCATAGATAGTAGTGGATTTTCAGTGTAACAACTCATTTGCACAGGCTGAAAGATCAACATTTGAGAAAACAAAAATGGAAAAAATAACAGTGTTCTTAACTCAGTATTAAAAGCAATATATAATGTCAAAAATGGATAGTATCTATCATTTTCTTAAATATTTTGCAGGACTTCTGTAGCAGTACTTGTGTCTGGGTTGGTTGACAAAATTCAGGGAAGTCTAAACCACCTCTGCTATTGTTTATCTTATCTATAATAGCTCTTTTCTTGTGTATGAAACACTTTTATCAAGATATTTCCAGCACAGTGGACTGCATTTCACACAAATTATTTAAAAGGCACAGACTTCTAATTTCAGGACGTGAATTCAGGCTGTAAACACTTAGTGAGTTGAGGTACTTCCCTGCATTTCCTGGTAAGATATTTTGGAAGATTACTCATACCCTCAGTGTTTGCTTTTAACCAACTGTACACTTAGCATGATGGCAGTACTTCTGCATACTCACATTGTCATCCTGTTCCCAGGTACCTGACTTACTTCACAAGAGTGGAAGACTAATTAATATTTCTTCTAAATATAGACCATTTGAGTAATTAGGTCTTTGTAGAGAAAGAAACAAGTAGAGAGATTTAAAACAATATGAAAAAGACCAAATATCTCTTGGTGCTGCATAGGAAAGCAAAAATCTGTGAACAAAGGCTTAGAAACAACCAAAAGAGGATAAAATGAGAAATCTTAATTTGTTTCTCTGATGTGAGGGCAAAATTACTGGAGTTATGACTAGCATAAATTGCTATGGGAACTGTGGAAGAGGAAGAATTTTGTAATGACAGGACAGAGATGAACAGAAGTGGAGTAATGTTAGCTTACAAATTTTTCATCATTTTAAGAAACATGTCAGTATCATGGATTCCAATTGACTCAAAAGACTTATTCTTTAAGATAGGCCCTATACTAACCTAGGCTCTTGCTAACCTTTAAATATCTAGCATTGTGTGAGCTTCAGAGGCTGCGCAGACTGGCTTTCCTGCGACATTGCATAGATCCCTTTTTGTTGCAGTGATTGAAAAAGAAGTAATGTTTCTCACTCTTTCAGTGTAGCTCTTCCTTTATAAACTGACATCTGGAGTTTTAAAAGTCACTGGGGTGGAGCATGCAACTCGGTAGGGACTGCTTTATTTTGTCTTAAAACTATGTGTCTTACTTAAACCCAATGCATCCCATTTTACCTGCTTAAATTCTTTATTGAACCTGACTTATGGTATTTTCACAGATGCTTGCAGCCTTACAAGATTCAACCTGATTATTTATTGATATGCAGAGACACAGACATTCACTGAAGCTGCTTTTATTGTAATGTCTTATCAAACGGATTTAATTTATTTCAGAACGTGGGCCTCCCTACTATTTTCTTTGCAGTGAAGAGATTTTATGGCAGAAGAAGCTGACTCTGAGTTTTCAGATATATCTTCCCAGGCTTATTCATTTCAGTTTTCTAGTATTATTCTTCTTATTTCAATTTTGGCAGTTAAAAAAGTCACAGCAAATAGAAACAATTATTTTTCAAAGGAGCCCAGTAATTATTATGCTCCCCTTTCTACATGAGATGTCACAGCTTAAGGAGGTGCTCAGAGCAGATTTTAGGGTTGACAAAGAAAAGAGGTGAGGTACTGCTGTGGATTGAACTTGATAATATTGAAGTCATCAGTGTGGTTTCCAAGGGATATCTTTAATTGGCTTGCATCATGAGTCTACAAATTAAATCTGCAGACAGCCTTTTTCAATCAAAAATCTTTAAGAGAAAGATCTCTCATATGAAAGAACATTTGATGGTCATCTCTTCCTCCTCCTTCCTCTTCCCCACCCCAAATTCCACTATAATATACCTTCTGCTGTTCCCAACACCGGTGGCACAAATCTACCAAAAATGATGATGTTTCTGCAACAAGAGAAAGTGCATGAAACATGTTTAGAAGAAGGGAAGAAGATGAAAATGCAAATGATGCCTGTTTTGTGTCAGCACTTCATGAAAAGCAGTTTATGCTGCTATCAAAGAAAGTGACAAAATGATGGGTACTCTTACCAGTTTGAATAAGCCCATAATTTACAGGAAATAGGCATGTTTCTCATGCTTATATGTAGTTCTTTCACATTTTATACTCCTACGCTCCTTTTCCCTGTATTTAGCAGAAGGCGTTAAACTTCTGCTATATTTGAAAAGTGTGAGGGAAACAATGTGCACAGCTCTAGCAAGGTTTTATTGAATCCTGCACATCATGAGAATCAGAGAGCAATTAAATCATCAACGTAATCATGTTTTTATTGCAGCCACTCCTAACACCCTTAGGAATTGGTATCTTTGAATCAATGAATCATTTTCCTTAGTCATCATATCCACCATGTCTTGCTAAAAACTTCAGAAATCTGGTAAACTTCAAGTGGAAAGATGTAAAACTAAATTAAGAATTTTTGTGCCAACAATGAAAAAAAAAAGGACAACAGCTAAAAAAGTCAACTTTTATATATTTATTGAGAAATGAATCTGTCAGTTTAGATTTGTTTATATTTTGTCCCAATTCAGACCAGGTAGGTTTTTTTTCCTGAAATAAAATTTTAGTAGATCTCAGAACCATAGAATCAGAAAAATCAAAATTTCAGGGTCAGAGGGATTTGGGATCAAAGAGACCTTGAAGATCAGCTAGATCCAACCACCATGTCATGGGTGGGGATGTCACCCACTTGATGAGGTTGCTTAGGGCCATACCCAACCTGGCCTTCAATACTGCACAACCAAAACTTATTTCAAAAAGTTTAAAGCAACGTTTTCAACAACACATTTGAAATGATATCAGAGTTTTTCAAAATTTATCTTTCCATTTTTTTTTCTACCCAGCTAAAAATATTTTTTATTTTATGTTCAAATTAGCAGATGGTTTTGGTTGCTTTAGAAGTTTGAAATTTGGGACAAATGGTGCTTATCCTCAAAAACATTCCTTACAGCTACAGATCTCTAGAGACATCACATGGTTTTGACTTGACTAGAATTTATGTGTTGTTAAGACAGGTCAAAATTAGTTTAGAGGAAATAATTTGATTAATTTTTTGCTGATTTTATTTTATATTTACAGTTTAAAATTCTGGCATTACCGTAATGCTCCAAGATTGCAGCCAGGCTCTTCATCTGTGTGATTTGGTTGTGCCAGATGTAGCTGAGAAACCATAGGCTGCATTCTGAGCAGTTACACATTTTTAACTTTTCAAAATCTTGTGCAAGTGGTGAACAAGTCTATGTCTATGGTAAGAGACAATAGTCTCATTATGCTGTACCTCCTGTTAGAAGCAAGCCTAGGCTATGTATTAATTTGTGCCTTTATTATCAGAGGTTATCACTTTTTTGTTTGAAAGATTTTAAAAAATGGAGAAAAGAATGTTTTAAGCCAAACTATCAATGACTCAAATTTTGAGGCATTTGATATGAACATAGAATGCACAGCTCTCTGAGTTAATTTCATTAGAAAATGTCATTAAATTCCACTGTGGTAGTTTTCATGCATGGAAAGTAATAGTGAGAAATAAGGTAATATAAGAAGAAGTCCTTACTTTTTAAATTCAAATAATAAAATAGAGGGAAAAAAAAGCTTGTCTTCCATCAAAGAAGCAAATGCACCTTATAGCACAATGCAACTAAGTGTTTCACCCCTGAATGTACCATACCTTTTTTACTTTTGCAGTTGTAAGCAGAGGGCTGAAAGATTATTATTTTATTTAGTGTATAAATTGAAATGATTAGGGAAACTGAACTAATTTTAAATTTAAATTTTCTATAAAACTATTGATTTTAAGTTTTCTCAAACAAAAAAAAGTCCTATTCTTTAATGACATCTTCAGTTTGAGTATTTCTGCTTAATAATTAATGCAATTATTAATAAAGTTTTATTTTGCTAATTAGGAGTTATTTTAATTATCATTAGTCAGTATTAATAACAGATATTAATGAAAGAAATGTAAAAACTGATAGAAATTCTGTTAGTTTTACTTAGAGGAATCTACATTTGCCTGTTTTGAAAAATATCCTGAAGCAAGTGTCCAGTATCTTAATAAGTCAGAGGAGGATGGTCCTAATTTATGAGATGATAGATATTATAGCATCATTTATAATGATAATTTATTTTAAACATTTAAAGTACAATGACAATCTGCAGAATTATGTATGTGAACAACCTTCCTTCATGGAGGTTACATGATTAGGAACCTAAATTTATGTAATAGGAGTCAGGCTGGGAGGAGTGAGCCCAAGTTTTTTATAAAGATGCACTTGTGATAAACATTCACAAATCCATTTTCTGTTTAATACAGTCTTGCATAGATATTCATAGAGCAGTTATCAATATGATAAATTACTCAGTAGGAAAACCAGTTAATTGTATTGGGAAGAATCGAACATTACTGCAGTTGTATATGGAGAAAACGTCCTTCCTTCATGAGATACCACAAATTCATCGCTTGAATTTGGCCTGGTTTTGAAAAGATTCAGTCCTATTTGTAGAACTGAAGAGACAACTTCTATATAAACTGGTGCTCCAAGAAAGTAAGGCTTTTCCTTTATAGTCCAATATAAAATAGTTAAATTCCTCCCTTTGTTTTATGGAAAGGCTATGTAGTAAAGGAAGTATGCTGTGTTTCTTTGTGATATACAGTTGTGCAGATCAGTAATCTGTCTGTTTGACTGGCAGGTCACTGAGCAGAATATTAGGGTGGTCTATTCTAGGAGAGATAAAGGCTTCAATGAGTTTGTCTAAATTCTATCAAGTTGTGGTTTAAATTCATAAATATTTATCAGATGATAATAGATATTAATAAACATGTCAGTGTTCAAAAAAGGCACTGGAGTTAAAAGCCCCTCTGCAGTGTTAACCTAGGCATTATATGTACAGGAAAAAAAACCCCACACACCCTGCACCCCATCCCAAACCAAAAAAAACCCAAACAAACAAACAAACAAAAAAAAACTCCACCAAAACTCAGCAAAATTTCAGGTATTTGAGTTGCCTCTGAGCTCTTGAGGAAACCTGGATACAAATTTTCCAAATTAACTCAAGAAATGAATGTTTATCTATATCTGAAAAGGAACAATTTGTCACCAAAGTAGTATGGTTTAGTTTTCTTTGCATTAGTAAAACCCTGATCGTTGTGGTACAAATCTAAATTATCTCTCTCAAATATATTATTTGTTCATATATGGAACTTAATAGAAAATTGTTTTACAATGAATAGGAAGAGACTTTGAAAAGCAAAGTAGTTAAAAGCATTATTCCCTGCAATTAGTAGAAATAGTGAACCCCATCTACATTCTACTGCATGGTACGGATGATAATGTTTTGACATTCTAGCATAAAAAAGGAAACATTAAGCAGGAAAAAGGATGCTCCTATAAATTAGGATATGTTTTCACTATGCAAAAGTCACAAAAATTGCATCTGATGGCCAAGCCAAAATGGCAATTGTGGCAGTGATCCTCCTTGCCAGTCATGGTCCTCACTGATGGTAGCACAGCAATATTGCAGATAAGCCTGTAGAGGGAGAAATCCAGTGAAATGGCAGAGTGCTTTAACTTTATTGGGGGGGTAAGTTGCAATTTTTTGTGAAAGTAATGATATCTGCTCAGAATGGTCTTTGAAAGATCCCACAGAAACAAAAAAATGCACACCTAGGATTCTAGTTTCAGACTCAGAAGTGTGCAGAACCTTTTTGGGTTGTGTTAGGGAGACAGTTATTTGGGAAGAGAGGGTTGGCTTTTTTAGGCATTAAAGAATTTGTGCCTTAAACCCAAAAAGCTTGTACAGCAGAAATATCATTCCTGCAGAGCAGGAATGTACTCTCTTTCAATACTGTATGAAACATGTTCACTGCAATCTGATGTTATGCAAACTACAGAACAATTTATACCTAATATTTTATTTAGAAGACTCTAAAAAGGTTATACAGGTTTAATATTTTTTTCTTAATATTTGGCAAGGAAATCTTAAGCTCCAAAAGTGCTGTTAAATATACTTAATAGCAGTTGAGTGTTTTTTGTCATTCAGGAGGCATACTGTAATTATCTCTAAACATAAACATTTCACACCCCCTTTAGAAAGTTTTAATCTGTTGATTGTACACTCTTGATATTTTATTCTTTTTAAGATATGCTTTATTAATGGAGTATAAGTAGCCAACTTGATAATTCACAATTTGTGGAGAAAATTAGGAAAATATTTTAAATAGAGCTATTAATGAAAAATCATCTCTTTCTAATAACAAAATATAAACATATTTGAAACTATTTTGATCTTTTCTTCTTAACTCTTCTAGTTCATTTCTTTGCAAATTTTACCTATATGTTATATGTAGCAAAAAACTATACCAAACTAATGTCAGTGTTTTGCTTTTTTCAGATAAATGTAGTTTAAAATTTCAGATAACATTCACTTCTTTGTTTTGACCAGTTGCAGTGCTTAAGACCTTCCATTACTGAATCCCTTATGTAGTGGCTTAGTGATTTAGATTTTAAATGAGCTGCTTTGAAAGTTATTTGGTGATTGTAGTTCTGGATCTCAGGTGAAGTAGAACCCTTTAATATGAGCCTCAAAAGCCTCGGTCTGTGCAGATTGGTTGGGCTAAAACCACAGGCAAACTGAGTGGGGTTTGTATGCTCTTCCCTCACAGTAACAGCATCTTGCTTGCCACATGATAGTAGCATTAAGATTTTTTGCAGCATTTAATGCTCTTCTAAAATGATTCAACCTAGATGCTTAGAAGCTGTTGGACATTTTAACATTGATTTGGAAAAAAGCTGAATAGGAAATTCAAAAGACAGCAGGGGTGTGCTCAGGACAGAAGATTTTTTAATTTTAAAAGTTTGAGAGAAATAACATTGTCTTATATGCCTCCTAAAACTATGTTATAATGGAATCATTGGGTTAGAAGGGACCTTAATCTAATTCCAACCCTCCTGCTGTGAACAGGGGGAGCTTCCAGTAGACCAGGTTGCTTAGAGCCCCATCTGACTTGGATTGCACATTTCCAGGGAGGGGACATCCACAAGCATCCATCTCTGGGCAAGCTATTCCACAGCCTCACTACCCTCACAGGGAATTTTTTCCTAATATCTAATCTGAACCTACTCTCTTTGTTTCAACCTGTTCCTCCTATGTGCTCTTTTAAGTAGTCCCTCTCCATTTTTTCTGTAGGCTCATGCACCCTACAGGTCACAAACCACTAAATTTCAATAAGGGGATTTTGTGCTATATTATAAATTGGATGAAACAGATGAAATAGATGTGCAGATGTGCACTAGGAGTTAAGAAAAAGTTACAATCACACAGGTGCTGTAATGAATTATTAACATTACTGTAATTTGAAAATTAATAGAAGATGGAAAGTGTTTATGGTGTCATATTTTCCAATTAAGAAACAAATAGTCCTCAAGTAATGAATAGTAATGATTAGTGACAGCCAAGTTATATCAGAAAAGTGATATCCACAATAAGGATTTTTTTAAAGATAACTTAGTCACATCTAAGGGATATTATTGAAAATAACTGCATTTATCAGTGCTATAGAATAATAAACCAGGAGAGAATACTAACAATAAAAATAGGGTCATAAACTTCAAATAAATAGCACAATAATGTCAGGGACTTCTAATAAAACCTTTGAGATCTAAAGATAGAATTTTACCTTATGGTTTATATCCCAAGGTCAGCAAAGTGGAGTACTTTGTCCTACATTCCAGAAGTGGCCTCTTTACTCATTTACAGTAGGGAGCCATTTAAAGTGAATTACAAGGCTTGGTTCCCATTTAAACCCATTAAAGAAAACCAGTAGTTTAGTAAAACATGGCATTGGGGTTTTGTTTTTTGTTTTTTGGGGTTTTTTTTAATACAGTAATCCTACAAAGCATTTATAGCCTGGAAATTGAAAATAAAGTGTTTATTTATTAAATTCCTGCATAAGGGAAAGTCACTGCTAAGCTCCTTTTATTTATGCAGCATACAGCATAAACTGCAGCTATTAATGATTTTAATAAAGAGTTTCTGCTTTTATTTATGTCATTTGAATGGTGGGAATATACAAGGATAGAGATGTGATTTAGATGTCAAACAGAAAATGTTTAGGCCAGTTTTAACTTGGCACCATGACAATGTAATATGAGAACTTTATGCTGACTTTTAGGTTTTAGAGTGCTGAAATCAGAAAATAATTTAAAAAATCAACACTGCATATGTGTATTCTGCAAAAATGTCTGCATTAAGAATTAATCTAGGCTATCTTTTAAAAATATGTCCTATGCCTGAATTTCTGGTATTTTCAAAAGTCTGATTAAGTCTGTCATTAACTTGAAGGGCTTGCTTTTATGAAGCTGTTTTTCTAGGCTACTTGGTCCCTTGAATTTTTAAAATTCTCTGGAAATCAAAAAATAGTGTTTTCAAATACAGTTGTGCAAAGTAACTCCTGTCTATTAACTTAGGTTTCCAATTACATGTATTTTAGTTTTTTAAAAACAAAATATGATCACTTCTTTTACCTACTTGGAAGAGAAGAATACAGCAAACATGCAAATGCAACCTGCACATGTGGTAGATATTGTTAGTGTAGCATATTTGCTTTTGCAAGTTATTTCAGAAATTAAGAAATCAAAACCAGAAAGATATAAGTTCTGTGGATCTCTGTGTCCTGCTAACTCTTGCATTTTTTTTCCTATCTTGCATGAATCATAGTAATGTTGGTATGTTGGTGTTTAGCAAGTTTTAAGAAAGATCAGTTAGCTCATCCCTCTGATTAAAGTACATTTCAAATGTTCAAATTAAATGTTTAAAGTGTCCTTGGATAGTGTTCTTTGCAATTCCAATTTTTCTAATCTAAATATATGCTAGAAATGAAAAGGAAATAGAAGTTCTGGTAATTTATCGGCCAAATTAAATAGAGGAAACAGCTAAACCCCATTGTGTAAATAGTCATAATTCATTAAATCCTTCTGGAAACTGGCATCCCTTGAGCTAAGTGTGGAAAATACTTTTAGAGTGTAGGAAATACCTGAAGATTCCAATGTTAGCCTGAAGCAAATTGCTGAAGCCACCCACAGTGCAGCTGACCCACAGAAATGCAGAAGTGGAAGCGACAGATCATGATGTTTTCTTAATGTTTTGATTAACAAGGTTTGATTAACTTTCATTGGACCTTTTTTAGATGAATGGTTGTTGTAAAAGACTTGGGAACAAACTTTGTTATTCATCTTTTTTTTGCAGGGTGTGTTTAAAAACCTGTGAAAACCTTTTGATTTTATGTTTTTTCAATTTGCTGCTATAAAATGCTGACCTCACAGATTGGGAGTTCACTGTGAGGCTGTAGTAATACTCTTTTATTCCTTTAGATAATCATTTCAGTAAAAAAATAAAGGGCCAAGAGGAACCAACTGCAATCTCACAAAAAACAGGAGCTATCCATTATCCTCTAGCAATTAGCAAGAAAGGAAGCTGTGGAAGAGGTTTTGATCCCTCAAAATGTGTAAATTAAGATTAATCTGATTGTTAATAATCACTACAGTTCTGTGAGAATTTCTTTAATGCAAACACTTAATGAGAAGAAATCTTAAGATGTAAATCAATTTTAGAATTTCTGCTTAATATAAGTACAGCCTTTTGCAAACTCCATGCTTAGCTGAAGACTGTCTATACAAAACAGCTAAGAGGAATCTGTATCTCCTTTACCCACTTATAAGAGAGAAATTTTTAATAGAATTTAAGCTTTGTTACCCACTGAGCTGAAAAAGAGTGGCAAAGTGAAAAAGAGTAAAAAAGACTGATTATTGAGATAAAAGGGATTGTTAGCTCAGAGGTATAAATCACAGGATTTGAAAGCTTATGGACAGTGTAAATTGCAGATGAGTTGAAAATTCTATTTCTGATACTGCTGGGGCTCTTAGGATGAACTTGTGTATTCAAATGCTTTGTAGATAATTAAAGCTTGCAATTTATTTAGAGGAATTATTATTTAATGTAAGTATTTGGACATGAGTTATGAAACATTGCTTTTATTTCAGCTGGTTTCAGTTTATCTGCTCTGAGTGAATAGTACTGAGGGCAATTTTTTTTCTTTTAAACTTTTTGGACTAGGTGAATCTCATTCATAAGACATGTTCTCCCTTATTTGTCATTTTGACAAACCACATGCCTCTTAAAATGGAGCTATGGACAGTGCTGGCAACTTTGTCTTGATAACTTAGAAAATAAAAGAAAATAAGGAGAAATTCAAGTCATCATGGACATTTTTAAAAATTTTAATGTTTACAATTGAAACAAAAACCACCTGACAAAAACCACCATTATCTTGCATAATTTGGTTGAAAGAAAATGTAACAGCACTAAAATTTGTGTTTTGATTTCAAGAGGCATTGATACCTTGAAGCCAAAAAAATTTTATAATGAGCTGTCACAGCAACATGAAAAATTAGTGTGATGATGCAATGGAATGTTAATGAGAATACAGTCATGTGAGATTTTGATTTAAAAAGTGTGCCAGAAAAGGGTCTTGAAAAAGTAATTTTCACATCTGTAGAATCACATAACCAGAGGGTGCCCAAAACCATTTCCATTGCTATCACAGAACGTGACTGAGGAATTTATTATCATTTTGATATAGTGAATGTAAACTAATAATAAAATTTTATTGTTAGCTTACAATGGCAATAAAATAATTGGAAAATATAATTTCCCTCTTTCAATTTTCTTCAGATGAAATACAGTGAAAGTGATAGCACTTGCCCATACAGATGCACAGTAAACTTGGGAAGTTACCAGTTGCTAGTGGTTTAATTATTCAGGTGTAGAAATTTCTGCTTAAAACCAGTAAGGAATAAGGTTTTTCAAACATGTTTGTATTTTATTTTCTGGTATCAATTATCTTTTCATCAGCAGATTATGAGTAGTGAAAGGACCTTTTTAAAATAATTAAATGTCATACCTTTGGGAATTAAACTTAAAAAGGCAGAGGCAAGTTATATTACATAGTTATTTCTTCAATACACATGCAATTTGTCATGTTCATAAAATACTGTGGAATTTAGAACTCAATATCTTTTGAGTTGTTCTCTGTCACTACCAGTAGGTATTTCTGCTAGACTTGGTGGGTGCCTCACTTCTTTACTACAAGCCTTTATAAATTCTTTCATATCTCTTTTTTACCGACTGAGGGGGCAGGGGAGGAGTATCTGCAATCACATTTTGAGGCAGTAATGCAGATTTGGTAATCAGTTTCCCTTTTCAGTATATATCTTTTCAATATGTGCTGTGTACCACACACTGTCAAACCATGAAGTATGCTTACCATGAAAATGGTAAAGGTGCAATCTTCATTTGGCTGTAATTTATCTCATTAGTTATATGAGCCAGGGATGACTCATTTATGGTGCAAAATTTAGCCTTTAAACAAAAGACAGATTTTGATGTTGTTTTAAAAGAGGAGTATTTTGTTTTAGCCCACTGGAATTTCTACTCATTCATGTCAGAAAACTGAAGAGATTTAGAACCTGTTTAGAGTATGGTTTATAATTTCTAATCTCTGTGTATTAACTCATTTGCATCTTATTTCCATGCAAAATTCTGTTATTAGAGTTCATCTTCACTCATTTCATATAGCATAACCTGTAGTTTTAAAGCAGAAACACTCATTGAAGGAAATTGTATAGTTCATGTTGCTGCATATTTTAACAACTTTGTTGTTAAAAATGTGGGGAAAAAATGCAGTCAAATTATTGTAATTTTCCTCTATATATTTTCTTTCCCAGAAGGCTCAAACCTATCATGCATATGTTAAAATTAGCCTAGGGCCTAGGAAATTTGGCAGGGAAATTGTTAGAACAGTATTTCACAACCACCTGCACTTTCCTGTTGTGAATTTTATTCCAATTGCTAAAAATATACTTACCATTAGCAGTGATTTTAGAGCTATCAGTGTATCATCAGTGCAGGCTGGAACTCTGAGACAGGACAGCTAAAGAGAAGGATCAGTGATTATGACCTCCTTGTTGAGAGTTTTGTTTTCATCTATGCAAAATACATCCTGCAAACAGGGAGCTGCACTGCCTTGGAGTATTCTTTAGAAATTATGTGTCTAAAGAAATAAGAAAGAAGATCTGGGTAAAATCTGAAAGGGAGCACAGATACTACTAAAGCTCATACATTTACCAAAAAGCTGGTTATTCCAGCTGGTTCGCTGGAATGTCAGGTAGGAAAATCAGGTCACAAAATAGTTTTTCTCTAAAAAGGAATTCTACATTAATTTGAAGTTTATAATATATTTCTATGTTATGAATTTGACTTTGCAAACTATTCTTCAGATTAGAAATTTAGGTTAAAATAGGGCCTGTAAGAATTTAAGCAATGTTTAGTAATAAAGGCCAGTAAACAACTTTCAGTGATGAAATGCTTTTCTTGTCTGATTTTTTTCTGTTGGATGCACTGCCATGTATCCGTTATCATCACATTCTTAGTCAGACTATGATTTTAGGTCCTATTTTAGCAAAAACAGCGAGGGAGTACCTGGCCAATAAGTGGTTTGCTTATAGATATTTGCAAACATTTGGAAGTGCATGTACCAAAAGGAAATACTTTGGTTGTAATTCTTAAATTAGGCTTTTTATTCTTAGAAAGTCCTAATACATCCTCATTTCCAGTTCCATAAATCAGGGGCAGTTCCATACAGCCATGTGGGCTCAACCTTTGTCCTTTATATCAGCGCTATTTTTTGCCTGAGCTGCTGTGCAGCCAGGAATGACAAATTAATGCTCTAATAAATAGGAATGTGCCTGTTTTGTTTTTGGTGGAGTTTTCCTGAGAAGGCATTGCAGGCTTAACAGCTCCTTCTGTAGCTTTAGCCTACCTTTGCAATGCAAATTGGACAGGTTGCTTGCTTGGACAAAAATCTCACTTGGGGATTTGGCTATGCCCCGGGTTAAATTAACAATTTTAGGCTGAAAATATCTCTGAAAATAGGTCATAAGCTTTCAACATGTGAATGAGAGCTCGAGTAGGGGCAGTACCTTGTTGCTGTGGTTAATGCTGCAGGAAAGACACACCTTTCTGAAATGCTTGAAACATCTCTGTGCATTTAATAGGTTACTTGGGTGCTGCATAAACCTGTGGTTAGGGCTTCAGTTGCTGATTTTTTTTACATGATTCTGCCTAAGCAAGGAGCAGAGTCCCTGCTTTTAAAACACATAGGGATTGACTAGCAACTGAAAAATCCTGGTGCTGGGTTATGGGACATTTGAGCATTTGTAGCATTGATTTCTATTCATTTTCAAGATAATATCATGTGAACTAGACTAGAAATACCAATGCCTCTAAGATTGCCTTTTTCCAATCATTTCTCAAAATACTTTCAAAACAAGTTGGTTTTGTAGATTTTTGTTTCCTGGCTACAAAAACCACTGTGTTTATCCAATGGAAAAAAGGTTTTGAGAGAACAGGAGCTTTTAATCAACTCATAACTAAAAAGTAAGCCAAAGAGATTTATACCATGCCAGAGTTGACTTATGGAACTTTTTTAGAACAGAGTCAATTCAAATTCAGTTCAAATATATACAAACTTACAAATAATAGAAACCCAGATGAATGATTTGCAAAGCCTAGTCTTCCATGGCCATTTTTCCTTCCCTTTTGTTACATGGAGTAGAGCCTATGCCCCAAGGATCTCACAGAATCTTGCAGAAGGGTCTCGGTCCATGTAATAGGCATGGAACTGTTTCAGTGTTATACACATTTCTTCTGAAAACTTTTTAATGTAGTTGTCTACGTAAAGAAATTAGGGAAAAATTGACCCAGAGTGAAATCCGACCTGAAGGTATGTATTTTCCTTGAAGAACCAAATATCTTTGAATTTGGACAGAATTTTCCAATATTGAGAATTCTGGTGTTTGATGGATGTCTGTAAAACGGTGATCAAACTGCTGTGCTAAACAAAATCAAAGGTGGGATGGATAATTCCTTGTTTGATCAAATGTTTTCTTTTTTAGGTATTCCACAAAACACAGTTGGTAAAATTTGTGTGAATTTCTATTTGTAGTACAGGATTAATGCATTCTTTTCTGCCAGTTTACCTGTCTGGTGAAATACCACTTTATTGTATGAGTTACGTTCTGGCAGCCAGTGATTATTTAAAGTAAATTCAAGATCAGAAAATGAGGAAACAATTTTCTTCAATAGCACATCATGAACTAACATTTATTAACATTTACTTACCTAACAGTTATAAATGTAATTATGTTTGAATACAAGTATTCCACATCAAAGTTAAATCAAGTTACCTACACAGTGTTTAATATTTTTTTTCTTACTTTATTTACAGTTTCTGATGTTTTTGTGACCATTAAATTAAATGTCTCTAGTTAAATTATCTCCAGTATGCAACTGCAGCAAGAAAATAGATTCAGTTTATCAAGGCTTTATCAACTTCAGGATTAAGAGTGATTACAAAAGAGAAAGAGAAGCAATCATATAAAATGGTGGTAGTGCAAATATTCTTGCAAGCATTAGCTTTCTGTGCTATGTTCTTTTGAAATTAGAAGTGTTGACTAGGACTGGGACCTGTCAGCCCATGCTTTTTCCTGTAGCACTGCCAAGAGACTTAAGTAGGTTTGGTAAATGCAGAATGAGCTTGATTCTCTATTTAAATTCTAGAAATATTTTTCAACACTAGCCTTGATCAAGGTAGTAGGAAGCATTTCTATGCATCAGAAAGGACTATGTTAAAAAGGTGCTTGTCTAAAACATACCTTGTTTATAGTGGAAGATTTAGCAACTCTTAATGAAGTTTCTTGGAAGTTTTGTCTGAATACTCACATGGGTTAGTACAGATAAAAGTTAATACTCTGTGTTCTCATCTTTAGATGTGGTTTTTTCTGAATTTTCCTCTTACTTGTTTACAAAATATCAAATGAGTTTGGTATCACATTGATGCACCCTGTAGAAATACTTGAAATCTCAAAATACAGTTTTGCTAGAAAAGGGTTCCTCGCTCAGTTCTGATTTCTGATTTTGGAGAATAAGATATATCTGAATGTTATGACATGATAAGAGACAACCCTGCCCTCACGCAGGACTATATTTTCAAATCATATTCATTTTTGCTCTAGTGTGTCTATATTAATATGCGTAATTTGTCTCTTTCTCACAAAAGATAATATAATATGCAACTTGCTAGTGCAGTATTGCAATAAACTTTGATCCCAGCTGTCTTTTAAAAGTTATACACTTTAAATATTTAATTTGGATTTTAGATGCAGAGACTACATGAAACATAATCTCCCTTTTCCACACCCTGCACTAGGTAAACTAGTAGTGCTTTATGAGAGGAAGAAATAGTTCAAGTCTAGCTGATTTCTCTAGAGTAGTTATGAGTCAGATTGGAGAAAATAATTTATAAGTGCAGATGATAAAGGTAATGCAACCTCACATTATTGGTGTATGCAGTGACTTTGTTCTTTGACTATTTTGGACTTTTTTGGTATCTGCAGCATTATCATAGTAGAGTGTAGGTCCCTCCTTAACTGAATACAACAGCCAACAGCGTAGCAGATAGTTATCCCACAGGAATCCCATGTATTACTCACAGTAGACAGGGTAATTCATGCATTAAATAGAGACTTTATCTTGTTCCTTACTTCATGTGTTTACTAATGACAAGTTGCAGCCTCTTCTACTACCTTTGAAAAAAATTTTATTGGAAACTAGGGCAATGTTTAGTCCCATAATTGTTTCTGTAAACCTGCTGCTTCTTTCAAGCTTAAGACAGGTCTCTGCTGCCATAATGTCTCCTTCTCTGTGACCCGAACACCCTAAATTGCTCCTGGGTATGACTTCATCACTTACTTCAATTTCACTGTTTATCTGTGTGTAGGAATTCAAACATCCCAAATGATCAGTCAGTCCCACATTAGTGTCTAGACTCACATCTCAGACACTGCATTTTTCTGTTCCTTCGTGCAGCATGAAGAAACCAGAGATCCCTTTGCTTTTGAACAACTGCTTCCTATTTTACAGAATCTTTCTTTCTGAAAATACATTTTTATCGGAATTATGATGTGAATCTTAATTCTAGAACATCTTATTTTTGAGTTCCTCTTGCTTCCTATTTGTTCTCATTCTAGCATCTTAAACACAAGACATTTTTAGCCACTTATTAACATTCTACGGACAGTAGTATATTTTCCTCTTCACAGACCCTTATGTATATTTTATGCCATAATCTAAATCACATACTGATCCAATCTTCTGCTGCATCACTTTTAGTTCACATTCCCCTGACCTCAGGAATCTTGGCCTTTCCATGAAATGAGACAAGAATAAGCAAGATTTAGAGTATGAATGTAAATAAAGTAGTAGGTATTACAGGGGATAAGATATTATAAATGCCATAAAAAGAAACACTGTCTCTTGTTGAGTGTACTTTGAAATGTGTAGACAAAGTGTTATTTCTTATTATGGTGACTATTCTAATTCTTAGTTTGACAGCATCTAGGATTTTCAGTGGTTCATTAAAATTAAATACTTTGTCTCCTTTATTTAGTCCCAAGGTTATTGTGCTTTATTGAATTCTTTGTTATCTTTTGGAGAATTTGTTTTAAAGTGGGCTTAGAATGCTGCATAGATGTCTATAATGATCTTCGATATTAATACTTTTAATGGGTGCTGTAAAATCAAAAATGGCAGTGATACTTAGGAGGTAAAAAATGAGTGGAGTATCTTCTCTTAGCTATGACAGCAATAATTGTAAATCAAAGGTGTGTAAAAAGGTTACAGTATTGCAGTCCAGCCACTTATTCTAAATAGAATAAGTATTTTTTCTACAATCAGGAAAAATCAGTAAATTTTATTCTTTGTTGGTTTATTACTAGATTTGATAGAGAAACTTTATTCTAAGATCTCCCTATTGAAAATTTTAGTTATCCATAACTGCTTTGTAGTAACAAGAGCTATACAAATAAAGTACAAAGTCTTACAAAGATAAATATATTGGTAAGAAAAATTTAAAATTTAAACAGGGCTAAAAGTATTTTTAATAAGATCTAATGAGTTTAAAATTTTAGCCTTTATGATGAAATATATTACAGAGAAAAAATTAATTATATTTTCACTAGGAGTGTGTAATATTTAAATTTTAGTTATCAAGTTGTTTCTATGTTTTTCACTGAAAGATCTGTTTCAAATGTGTTTAGAACCAATTTATCAAAACAAATAACAACATTTCTAGAAGAAGTAAACTTATTAAAACCTCGAGTTTGTGTTTAAAAGTGACACACAAAATTGTGCTACAGAGGATGCCCCAGTGGGTGACTGTTGGATGACTGTTATTTAGAAAACTGTTCCAGTTATGTTTCATGTCTATCTCTCCTATGGGGAATATAACAAACATCAGGCAACTTGGGTTTTACTCTTTTCAATGCAAATCTGATAGCTCCCACTGGTTATAATAGTTTAATGGTCCCAGAGCATTGCTGAAGCAGCAATTGATTTTAGTCTGAGAACCGCTGAATTCTCATATTCTTCCTCTACCTCTGGCCTATCGTCCTGGTTGTCTCTTCTCCTTCTAGCTGTTCACTTCAAAAGGAGAGAGACAGAGATGGAAAGTGCTCCTGGCTGTGGATTTGACACTTGCTAGAGATGTGGGAGTCTTGAGCTCTCTGATGCTGAAAAGGGCCAATAGATCAAATTTTCTCCAAATGAGGGATCTAGACTGTGAAGTTTTAAGTGGGCAGGACCACATCCATGAGGATAACAGCAATACCACATTAACTGGTACTCCAAACACATCTGTCTCTTTAGACTTCTCCATGGGGCATTCACAGGTCTAACTCTTTCTGTCTAATTTAGGGTCACAGGAGAGCTCTCTGCAGAACATAGATACCACAGCTCTTTATAAAAAGCCATGCTAGGGGATGTTCTTGCTAGCCACCCAAGTAATTTGGCTGAAAAGCAGACCAGAGAGATTTCTGTCCAAGTTCATCATCAAAGTAGTTCAAATGACATGAACTTTATCAAACATTTTTTACAAACACAAGCCAAAAGTATTTGGACACCAAAATCATTTAATGTTTCTCTGTGCTAAAGAAGACACTGTTTAATGGATATGAAAAAAATAATACCAAATCCCCTCTACTCTTTTACAGAACAACTAGTATCTATCTTGTTTTTTGATATAGCAGGGGTATTGCAAAATGAATTGAATATGTGAACAAGGGAGTGTAACACAACAAAAATAAAAACAAGAGACACCTGAAATGTGATCAAAGTGGATTTGAAAATATATGTTCTTTCTCTATTAAAGCAGTTGCTATTATCAAAAAGAATATTAATATCAAACCTGCTTTTTCTCCAGTGGCTTATGAATGTTTTAATGATTACATCAAGAAGGTTTCAAATTATTGTGGTTCTTTATGCACTCAAATTCCTTACTTTGGATTCAATAAAGATTTTCTTAATTCTTGCAGAGGATCTTACAGTAATGCTTCAATCCTGACCAGGTAAACTTCTTAGCACAGCCATGAAGTAGATCAAACTATAGATCTTGCCATTTCAGTGATTTCAAATCTTACTATGAAACAAAATCAAAATCAAAAAACAAACCCCCAACCCAAGCAACAGCAACAAAAAAAGTAGCAGTACTTTAGGGATAGAGGAGATAGTTTTTCATCCGTGTTTGGTAAACATGAGACTATTTGACTCTTTTGTTCACTAAAAAAATATTTTTTAAAAATACTTTAAAGGAGCAGCAAAGGAGGAACTGAGTATAACTTTCCTTTTAATTTGAGTGGAAGAGCTTAGGCTTTAAAAGATCAGATGGACTTAGTTGCTCTGCAATATGGATGCAGAATGAAGAGTGAGGTAACAGCAAACAGCATATTTCATGTACTGCACTGGCTTTGGCTGAAGTAGAGTTAATGTTCTTCACAGTGACTGGTATGGGGCTGTGATTTGGATTTCTGCTGAACACAGGGTTGATAATTTAGAGATGTTTTTGTTATTGCTGAGCAGGGCATACACAGAGCCAAGGCCTTTCCTGCTTTTTGTGCTGCCACACTTGTGAGGAAGTTGGGGGTATGTGGAAGGTTTGGAAGAGACACAGCTGAGACAGATGACTCAAACTGACCCAAGGGACATTTCAGACCATGAGGCATCATGGTCATTTATAAAGTGAAGAGAAGAAGGTGGAAGGAGGGTGTCTGGTGTGTTGGCATTTTTCTTCCCTAGTACCAATGATGGGGCCCTGCTCTCCTGGAGATGTATGAACACCTGTCTGCCCTTGGGAAGCAGTGAATCAATTCCTTGGTTTGCTGTGCTTGTGTGTGCAGCTTTTGCTTTCCCTGTTAAACTGACTTTATCTCAACTCACGAGTTCCCTTCTGATTCTCTCCCTGACTGCACTGGTGGGAGTGAGCGAGCAGCTGCATGAGGCTTGCTTGCTGGCTGGGGTTAAAACACAACACATATGTTTATTTCTTTGACTTTGGAATTGCCAAATTAAGATCAAACTTAATCAGAAATTGTTGTAAGGGAAGAAAAGACACTGAACAAAGTTGGGCTAAGGAAAGAGAGAAGATCTTTGGAGAACAAGAGAATTTCCTGTGGATTTCATGACAGAACAAAGACTTCCTCTTCTCTGTGGGTAGATATTGTTTACCCTTTTCTTTATTCAGTGTTTGATTCAGTGTTTAGTTACACCTTTCCTTTTTATTCTTCTCTGTCATCCCTTCAGCTCCATGAAATTTCACTATGGTCCACTTTAATCAGTTTGGATTGGATTGGATTTTCCATGTCCCAGTTTAGCTGGGAAGCAATTTCTAATGCCCAGCACAGCTGCAACATATGGTTTTCTTCACATGAGGTTTCATCATAGCCTCTCCTCTCAGTTCAGATCTGTTGGTAGCCTGTTAACCTTTCTGGGAATATGTGTCTAGTTTCAAGTACTCTTGACTGATAAATGGATTTATATTAAGACTTAAAAACAAGATGAAATTCAAATTAAAAAAAAATTACTTAAAGCAACGAGCTAGTACATATGAAATTCAGTGTGTGGCAGCCACTGGACTTTTCTCAGCTCTGATAATGTTTTCCTCTTTCAGGTATAATAATGTTGATAGCTTTTACCTATTTCAGAAAAATAGCCTGATTCAATGACAAACACAAAATGTGAATTGTTATCAAATTTTCTCATATTTTACTGATCATTACAACTAGAATGTTTTTTATGTATAGGAAATCCTAAAGTTCATAGAAAAAAACAACACTCAAGTCATAAATTATTTCCTTTTTAATTAGAGGACTCACTGGCAGTCAGGAGCAATCTCCAACTATTTGGACCCATGGCCATTTGTAAGTCTCTAAAATCTATGAAGTAAATTGAAAATGTGCATGTGGAAAACATTCATAAAGAAGAAAGAATTTTTTTTTTGAAAAAAAAAAAATTTCTATTTTACAATGGTGTATCTATAGCAAGAGACTTCTATGTGTTGATTCTTAGCTGCTATCCCAGGGCAAGCTGATTGTGGTATATGGCTAACTTGAAGGGGTATGTTACCCAAAAAGGTTGTGGTAAATACATGCTTAGAGGTAGAGAAAAGCTCCGGCAACTGCTTCTAGGTGACTCTGCTTGAGCTGAAGTGTTGGACTAGGGGATCTCCAGATAACACCTTCCACCTCAACCATCTTGTTACCCCATGAATGGCAGCCAGGACAAGGTTATGAAAACTACATTTCTGGTCAGGTTCTGTTTATGTAGAGGCTGTTTGTGTTCTCACAGTCCACTGAAGAGTAACATTAAGCCTAGACAATGACTGCATATGATTTAAAATTCTCACATCTATGCTTCTGAGAAACTAATGGGCAGAAAATTATTTTAGCTACTAGAAAGTTATGTGTCAGGTTTAAAGTAGTAGACTAAGTTCTTTATATGGTCATTAGGAAATTGATTCTGTGTATTTTACAATATGACAAATGGTAGTCCGCATTTATTTAGAGGGAGGCTATTGACTAAATTTGATTGGATTCCTATGTATTAAATGGTTAAAGTTATTGAATCTTCTCTCATCAGTGTAACGGCCTATTTAAATTAATATTTGCTTGCTAACATAATTATCTTCACCTAAAAAATTTACACGTATAGAACCCCAATAGTTATGTTGAGGCTTTCTTCTTCAGTAATTTCAGCATTGTGATAAAAAGGTTGATGGTTAATATGCCTCCACCGTCGCTCTTCATATTCCTAAATTTAAAGATCTGTTGTAATTAATTTTCATATATGGTATGATGGTAATTTTAAGGAAAAAGCCCACTTATATGACTAACTGTTTATATAAATTTAAAATATGTCTTAAATGAGAATTTTATCCTATATGGGTTTTCAATGAATGATAAGGTGGCACTGTTTTAAGATGCAGTTAAAAGGTGGGTTGTAACAATATCTAGCTATTGCAAACTTGAAGTGACAGAGATTCAGTACATGAGGCAGAGGAAGTGCCACATTGCATAACAGTAGGTAAACTGTCTTTGGATAATTCAACAACTTGTTGATTGTGCAATATAATTCACATTTAATTCAGTGTTTAATTACTGAACTGTGCATTTGCAACATTTGTTTCAGTTGTGTTTCTGAAGAGTAGTTTTATCATCTTGATGAGCTGAACTGTTACCTAAACAGGGACCAGGGCCACACATAATGTTTTTGTGAAAGCTTCATCAGTCCAGTTCAATTCTGAATTGTACCAAGACCGAAGTATACAAGACAAGGAGAATAATTACAAAACTCACACTAAAATGGGCATCTGCATTCTTTCCAGTTCCTCCTTAACTCTCATGACTATATTGTTTCCATTGGAAAGCCGCTACATTGGTTTGCAGATGACACCTAGTTGAGTTTAGATGTCTTGATACTAGCTGAGGCTCTTCCTCCTTATCAAACCTGGTTTGCTTTCATGACAAAGTAACCCTCCTAGCTGATCAAGGGAAACCAGTTGGTGTGATCTTTTTGGATTTCAGCAAAGCTTTTGATACTGTCTCTCAGAGGATTCTTCTAGACAAAATGTCCAGCACTCAGCTGGATAAACACATTGTGTGATGGGTGGCTCATGGTTTGGGCACAAATGATGATGGTGACTTGGGTGACATCAGACTAGTGACTTGTCACTAGTGGGGTCCTGCAGGGCTTCATCCCCAGCCCCGTTTTCTCCTGCATCATCATAAATTACTTGGACACAGGACTGGAAGGGATACTGGGCAAATTTGCACATGACACCAGACTGGAAGGAGCTATTGACTCACTTGAAGGCAGGGAGGCCCTGAAGAGAGATGGCAAAAAATCAGAGGATTGGACAATCACCAACCATAGAAGTTCAACAAGGAAAAGTGCTGGTTTCTGTACCTGGGAGGGGCAACCCTGGATGTATGGTCAGCCTGGGAAATGAGATGCTGGAAAGCAGTGCCACAGAAAGTGGCATCCTGGTCGATGACAAGCTGAACATGAGCCAGCAGTGCCCTGGCAGCCAGGAGGGCCATCCCTGTCCTGGGGGGCACCAGGGACAGCATTGCCAGCCAGGCAAGGGAGGGCATTGTCCTGCTCTGCCCTAGGGCAGCCTCGCCTCGAGTCCTGTGGGGCAATTTTGGTTGCCACAATGTAAGAAAGATATTAAGCTATTAGAGAGAAGCAGTGTATTACAATGATGATGAAGGGCTTTGAGAGGAAGCCTTATGAGGAATGGCTAAGGTCATTTGGTCTGTTCAGCCTGGAGGAGACTGAGGGGAGACCTCACTGCAGTTACAGCTTCCTCCTGAGGGGAAGAGGAGGGGCAGACACTGATCTCTTCCCTGGGGTGATCAGTGACAGAATCCAAGGCCTAAAGTTGTGCAAGGGGAGGTTTAGGTTGAGTATTAGAAAAAGTTTTTCACACAGAGTGGTTGAGCATTGGAATGGGCTCCCCCAGAAAATGGTCACAGCACCAGCCTGATAGAATTCAAGAAGTGCTTTGGCAGCGCTCTTGGGCACATGGTGTGACTGTTGGGGATGGTGCTGTGCAGAATCAGGAGTTTCACTTGATGATCCCTGTAGGTCCCTTCTTATTCTGTGATTTGTCATCCTATAAACCTGTAATTCTTTCTCCAGGGGAAAAGACATAAACTATTCTAGATCTGGAAATCTAAACTATCATGTCTAAATATGTATAGGTTCATTAAAATTTTAATTCTATTTAATTTGAATGTTTGATTATTGCTGAGCCTTTGCATGTAATGTTGTTCTAATAAAGTCTTCAACATTGTTACAGGTATGAGAAATGCATATATACAAATGCAAACTTGTAGAAAATACAGTAGTATGGTTCTCTAAAGATTGAGCAAAATTCTTCCATTCTGCTGTACTGCTTAGGCTTTTTGCACTGAGAGGATGTGGACAGGACCATTCCCAGGTAAACTAATTCTGCCCCTTCTTACGAGATTTTTTTTTTAATTTAATTGGGCCCAAGGCTGGGAGGTTGAATTCCCGCAAGGTGTTAGAGGCTCAATCCTCAGATTTTGTGGTAGCCCTGGTGATCTTTGAGGAATGGCTAAAGGACAAATGGAAGTGCAAATACAAGGAAGAAGGTTGATGTGTCTTTAAAAGGAAGCATAGCATTCTCTACATGTATACAGAAAAGGTTTACTTTGCTCCACACATTTCCAAATGAGATGAAATACTTGGATATCACTCCACCACAAATGATAGAAAGATGGATGTCCTCTCCTCATATGCTGTACATTGTGTCTGAATATATATGTTTATATATATAGTATGTGTTTATGTTGGAAAGGAACATCCCAATTTTAGTTCAATATTTTTATAAACTTTTGTTCAAATTGTTTTCACTAAGGCCCTACCGGAAAAGGAAAATTTGGTTACAAAACTGCTTTACCAATATATGCCTGCAAAACATCCTCCTTTACCATCAGAACACAGTTAACCCCATCTGCCTCTAAGTATTGCAGTGCACCATAACTGATGCTACCCTACACTCCACCATCAGTCTTCTAAAACTATTGACTGGTTCTACTGAAAATTGACATGGAAAACTAAACTGGCTGCAGTGGAGGCTTAATTCAGTGACTTGGAAAGTGGCAAATGAGAAATTACAAAACAGAAGCAGAGTATTGCAGCATTTACTGCCTTTTAATAGTGCAGTGCATTTACTCTTCTGCTCATGATTTAAATACGTGTATCTTTGATGCATATCTATTAATCCTGAATTGTAAGGGTATTTCTATATATTAGACTTTGCCCTGAGGCTTTCCTTTCCCCTCCTTTTCACTGGTTCTTTTGGTCACATCCTTCAAACACCTAAAAAGAAAGCTCATGAGAACATTCCCTGGCATTAATCACAGCAGCATAAAGTGTGGAGCTATTGATTGCTTATAACTGCATCTTTTGAACATTCAGTGTCGTTGTGTTCACAACATGATGAATGCAGTTGCAGATGGCTTTGTCTGTAGTGGTCATAAACTCCAGTTAATGGCTGAATTAATTTATAGTAAATGAATAATATCCTTTTGGGCCGTTCCAGGGAAGAAACTACTTGTCGCATTTTTTCTGTTCTGAAAACAGCAGTCATAATTCAAGTAAGTACATGTGTCAGCTTCCCAAAATGTGGAAAAGTGCTTTGTATAAATAAAAAGGCTCACTTTTAAAGCCATTATCTGAAGAGTTTCAGGAAAAAAGCTGACATCCAAATAGCCATTTAATCTTTTGAAGTGAAATAATTTTTTCACATGCATGCTATTAAAAACTAAAAGGACATGGCATTCTTTTTTGTGTTAGAGGTGGATACTTTTAGAAATCTCCCTGATTTTTTTTCTTTTTTTTTTAATTCATTAGTGGAGTTTCTTGCTTTTTGCCCAAACAAGCAAGCAAAAATCAATCTCAGAAAGGTCTGAAAGAGACTGGTGAAATCCCACATGGAGAGTTAACTGACTTGAAAATGAATGAATAATTTACTGGGATTCTAAATTTTGGGGCAAACCAAATTAAGATCAGGCTTTCTCAGTTTCCCTAATGATCTTGGCATTCTTTTCCATTCTTAATGATTCTGTGATTCTTTGGATGTTCTGTCTCTCTTAGTTCTCTTTATCCTCTTTATCCTTCCTGAGCTCAAAGGGAAGCACTTAATTGTGATCTTTCTGGCTTTAGTCACTATGGTTTGTTTTTTCCTGTTACTTTACTGCCCAGTAATTGTTTTTTGCTGTACCTACCCCAAATAAACAAAGAAATCCCCCTAGTGAGACTCTGATCTCAGCCTCCAACAACCCTGCTGTCCACTGCAGTTTGGAATAAGGTTTTATCTTCCATGAGTCTCTGCTGGCTGTTTTTGCTTCATTCAGAGAAGGTTAAATGTGTCATGGTGTGGATTGGAAGGGGAAGCACGCACCACAGGATCCCTCCCATAGCAGCCCGAATGGATGGCAACATATACAGCAAGGTCTAGCAAAATGCACTTACAGATGAAATACTTGCAACTATTTTGATGGAGAGAGCAAGGTTTTAAGCACATTCCATTCCACACTGACTGGTAGAAGAATTCTAGAGCAAAAATGCTCCATATTTGCTTTCTTGCTGAATTTCATTATCACTAATCAGTGACTATACTGCTTTTACAACTGCCTTGTGCTCTGGTTCCCAGTATGAGAGCACTGACAACACAAATAGCTGTATCTGGTAAAATTAGCCATATTGCAGAGCATATTATTGGCTGTTGCATCATTCTGCTGCTCCTTTATTTAAATGACTGAGAGACTGGATTTTTTCCTGTCTTAAGATACTTTATAGTTATAAAAGGGGAAATATGTTAGAAGATATTTTTCCTGTCTGATTTTCATCACAGGGCTTTAAATATCCCAGTATCCCACTATTTTTCTGGCACTGGAGTTGACAACGCATGCATTTTTACAGAATAAATCAGCTGGAATCTGATGGTTATTCTGGCTAGCATGCTTTCTGTTTGTTTGCTTTTTATCACTTGAAATTCTGACATGAAATCCCAGTTTTTGAGAACAGGAAGGATTATGTTAATTTGTTTTTGCCATTGACTTCATTACATATAGTAAGACATTGAAGGAAACACAACCTCTGAAACAACTGTGTAAAGTTGAATTCATCTATGTTCAACAATAAAGCATACATCAGGGCTGAATTATTATTTTCAAAAAACCTTATGGGTACATAGAAATGTGCCATGTAGGAAAATTTGAGCTTAGTTGAACTAGTAATTGTGTTTAACCTCAGCAGAGCCACACAGCTGCTTGCTCACTACTTCCCTGGAATGGGGGAGAAAATCAGAAGAGTAAAAGTGATGAAACTTGTGGGTTGAGATAAAGGCGCTTTAATAGGTAAAGCAAAAGCTGTGTGTGCAAGTAGAGCAAAATAAGGAATTCATTCACTGCTTCCCACAGGCAGGCAGGTGCTCAGCTGTCTCCAGGAGAGCAGGGCTCCAGCACACCAGTGGCGAGTTGGCATGACAAGCAGCACCTCTTCTTCTTCCCCTCAGCTTTATATGCTGAGCCTGACACCTCTGCAATATCCCTTGTGTCAGCTGGGATTGGCTGTCCCAGCTGTGTCTCCTCCTGACTGTGCACCCTCATCCTCTTTGTTGTTGGGCTGGGGTGAGGAGTGGAAAAAGACCTTGGCTCTGTGCAAGCACTGCTCAGCAACAACGAAAACATCCCTGTATTATCAGCACTGTTTTCAGCATAAATCCACAATACAGCCTCGGTGAAGAAAATTAATTCTCTCCCAGCCAAAACCAGCGCATTACTGAATGGATTAGAGATGAAAATCTGTTCCTGTTGCACCTCTAAAAACCATTTAAACAATGACAGGCTGACTCAGCAACACTGCTATAGATTCTGAAAGAGCAGTAAAACGATTATTCAGTGGCACAGTAAAAAATATGAGATTGAAAGAGTGAAATCTGAGCAACTATTAATGAGCACATGCATTTATAATTAACATGTCAAAATAAAAACTTCTTAATAAAAGTGAGATGTGAGAGTTGCAAGTAGCAATTAATAAACATACTCTAGTCTAATTCATGCAAATGGGGAGGTTGTGATAGTAAAGAATGCAATAAAATGTTGTGGATTTTTTTAACTGCACACTACTTCATTGTCTATTGCATCTTTTGAAGGAAATGTAGTAGAAATCCTACTTTTTAAAAGAAATGATTATTTGAAGATGTTCACAGTTCTTCACTATCTTATAGTCTTGTCTAGCATGCTTTCTGTTTGTTTGTCTAGGAAAACTACTGGGGCACAAAAAGCAAGAAAATGTAAAAATCAGTGTGTGCTCAGCAATGAATGAGCACAGTTCTGCTGGTCCACAGATATTGGTTATCTGGTCAACAGCATGATGCTGGGGTGTGCAGTTTTGAGTAAAGGTGATTTCCAACTTGAAAGTACATATTTCTCAGCTAGCCAAGATTACCTTCCCATGTGTAATTCATAATGTCATTCATGCCAACACATTTTTATAACCGTTGCTTACTGTGACTGCCCTGTCAGATGTGACATTTTCAACAGAATCTTCCAGTCACAGGAGATAATTGTTTTTCATGGGCATCTTGGTTGTCAATGGATTTGTATACCAGTAGCACAAGCATTACTGAAATTGAAATATCAAAAACTATTACATTACCATAATAGAAATACAGAAACCAGTATCATAAGCATTAGGGAAAGGGAAATACAAGCCAGTAACATCACTTAAACAAGCCATTTGAAATCTGACTTTAGTATACCAGAGATTATGCTGACCAAAATTATGAGAGACTTTTTGAAAAAATTAATAATTATTCTTAATTGACTTCTTGAAATGTTTTTTGATTTCAGCTAAGAATAATTTCTATCTTGCAGCTTGGATAAAAAATGTTATGCTAAGTTGATATGATGTCTTGCTCTAATGAATCTCAGTTGAGTCAAATTTCTGTTACTTACCATGTATTTCAGGGAATACAAAAGCAATGAGAAAATTACTCCTGATAACCTTGGTTACCTTTGAAAATTTGATATTATAAGCAATTATAAAGAGGTGAAAAAAGAGAAGAATGCAAATCAGGTTCTTTTTATTGGTGGCAGTGGTTTTCAGCATGAAGCCTACTTTGAGTGTTCTGTAAATGTGTATTTTAAATGTGTATTTTATTTTATCATTCTGAAGTGTGAGATTATTGATATTTAGTTTCAAATGCCTGAAAACTCTCATATTTCTGTTTGTAAACCTTTTTATTAGTTCCAGCAACCACACTGTGATTTTCAAAATGGTGAAATCTTTGAGAATATTTGAGTTTGCGTTATTATTTTCACCATCTGACAAAGACCTTGCATAGTTCTGTAAATTTTACGTAAGTATGTAAAAATCTATATATGCATGCATTGAAATTCAGACCACTCATACTGTACCAAAATTGAGATCTAGGTAGGCACCTCAATTTGAAAGAGAAATTCAGGATCCTATCCTCAGACACTGCCTACTCTGGTAACACTTTTAGCTATTCAGCTCCTGCAGTTGGACTAAACATCTAAACTTGCATGTGCTCAGAAACGGGCACCACCTCCCACCTTAAGTCCAATATAGAAACTGTGTAGGAAGAGACACAGTCTCCACCTAAATCTCCAATCTCTTAGGCATACTCAGACTATATTTAATACATTGGTAGCAGTAAGTTCAGAAAAAAAAATGAAACAGGTGCACATTCTCATTCATGCCATTTTGCAGAACTGCTTTATAATTACAGCAGATTCCTGTTTAAATACTTGTTCTACAGTAAATTCTGAGTTTTAGGTCTCTCAGACTGACTTAAAGCAGATCTGAGAATACAGAGCAAGCACTGATCAGAAAAAAAAAACAAGGTGGTGACCCACATGTTGATAAAAAAGATGCTCTTTTGTTGACATTAGTAACGAGATTCTGACTAAGGAGTGTAGAGAATTTGGGGCAACAGACTAGCTGCTGATATCAATTTGTACTGTCCCTTCTGCAGGACTCCCTCAACTATTAATCTATCACCTCCTGAATTATTGCAGTTCAAGGTGTAGAACATAAAATCAATTGCATGTTTCTGTTTGCTTTGGGTGGCAAGCTGGGTGGTAATCTGAGATGATTTTGGAGCTGCTGGTCACCTCAGATGTTCTACACTTGAGGATGGACAGACTTTTGAGAGCAGGAAGCCTTTGCTGCAAATACATTAAGGCTGGAAGACATCCGTAACCATTTGATCAAGTCTGTTTTCAAGTAACAGAGGATGGTTCTCAGGAATTTTCTGTTTCACAAGCTTTGAGGCAGGCATAGTTCCAAAGAATGAACAAAGGCAAACAAAGAGACAAAGCTTGGATTGTGGGGTATATTTTGGTGAGCTGGAATACTTTCCCTGTAACAAAGTGTTTCTGAAAGGAAAGTTATCATACAATGAGTTTCAAATTCACCACCCTGATTAAGAAGCTTCTAATAAACAGAAGCGGATTTTTTTTCTTTATTAAATCATCTAAAAATGCTTTAAAAATAATTTTAGTAATGGACAACACAACAATATGTAATATACATGGTGGTTTTATTGAAGTGCTTAAAGGACAGTAACTTTAGCTAGTGATGGATTCTTCATAAGTAGGAAGGATTATTGAAGTCACACAAAATGCGTAAGAATTAACCCTCTTTACTAACAGAGTAACCTCATACATATAGTGCTTGATATATACTCTTTATGTATATATTCTGTGTATAGTATGTGTATTATATCATTTAAATCCATCCTCTTTACCTGAAATGTGATTGAAACATTTACAAATGCTTCAGAATGTTTTATCTATTTGCTAAAGAGGTGTTTTCAGTGTGTGTGTTGGCTAACACCAATTTTAAATGTAGGGAAGATATTCTTTCATGTGACTTTTGGAAGAAACTGTGCGGACCACACAAGTGTTGGAACAAAGTACAGTAAGAGAACAATGTTTGTTGGGGCTACTTTGCAGCACAGTTTTGAGACTTCAGTACTGTCCTGTCACCACTGCATGATAATCAGATCTCGAAACATCTCCTTTCTTTATTTTAAATTGTGGAAAAATTTCATGGTGGCACTAGAAGTTTGAGTGGGAAAACTTCACTGTCATATGCTTTGTGGTTTGTTTTTTTTTTTTAATCTTAATAGTTCTAATCCCTGGTGTATAAGCATATGCAAAACACTTTCTAAATTGAATAGGAGGAGTATAGGAGCATACCTAAAATATTCCCAGTTATCTAAGCAGTTGGGAGTGTTTAATCATATTTTATGTATTTTTATAGAAAGGCAGTGGGAAAAAACCCATGCTTTAATGTCTTTCTAAAATTATCATCTGTATAAGCAAAATATTTCATAATTGCTTTATAGTCTACAAAATACTTTTAAAATTCATCTACAGTATCTACATGTCAGATTTGCAGAACATACTCCTCATCTCTGCAAATTAAAGGGCTGAGAATATGGACACTTAGAGTCTGATTTAGTTAAAATTATCCCCTGCAGCAGAGGGTGGGTATGAGTTCTTCACAGCTGAGAATGATTTTCATAATTGTGCAACACTCAGCAGCTGCAAAATCCCTGAGGATGCATGTTGCTCCTCTTCCAGAGCAGCCTGGTTTTGCCCTGCTTGGCAGAAGCAGTGTGACCCCTCATCTCTCTTACACCCATCTTGATGTGGCTTTCTGGAGGAGCCCGGTTTCCTCGAGTCATCAGAGGAAAGTTATAGACGCTAGAAGATAATGCAGGAGAATTTTTTCCCTACTGATTGACAGATCCATTTAGAACGACTCAATGAATCTTTAAATAATGTATATTCTCTATCTGTTTCTGCATTGGTGGAGATAATTTTCTGACACATTGCCATCTAGTGGCATTTCTCTCATGGAGCCTATTACAGGATGCTAAATCCTTATTTCAGGCTGCCTAATCTTTCCTTCAGTGGCCATTAGTGACATGTGATAGATATATTTGAAAGAAAAAAAAAGGAAAAAAAAAAGAACAGAGTCATATTTTTAATTTTAGCAGACAAAAAAAAAATTAAGAAAGCAGTTACCTGCCTTCAAGCTGGCTTTATTTCTAAGTAAAATATTATTCAAGTCTTCAATTAATTATTAAGGAGAAATTTAAAAGAACTAAAGCTAGAACCTGTATTCATATAAAATTGCACATCTATTTTTCTGAGAAGAGCCTGAAGATAGGAACTTTTAAATAGATCTGACATATTACTCTGATCCCTTGGAGTTGTGTTACTTGCTAGTAGGCAAATTTTAAAATATCAACTTCTTGGTCCTGATGATTCACAGATATGTTTTAAACATGACTAAATAATTGGTTACTGTTATTTCAAAGAGAACGATCATTTTTCCAGGAGTTTTTACTCATTTGCTCCAACTAATTTAAAATTACATGAACTGAAAATACAATTGTTAATCACAGAAAGGAAATTTCACTCATTTTAACAAAAACAACTAATTCTGATGAATGTTAATATCAGAAGTGATAAAACTACTTCATCAGAAAATAATTTAAGTATAATTATAAGCAACAGAGTCTTTGCACAGGTTTTGTCTTGTGCACATTTTTGCTCATTTTATCTGCTCAAGTGCACATATCCCCCTAAGCTCATGCAGATATATATATATACATTATTTATGTTCCTGTGCACCGTGGAAATGCCTGAATATTCAATGTAGTAATTAGAATACTAACAATTGCCCATTCAAATTTAATTCTTTTAGATAAATAAATTATTTATTCCCCATTCTTACATTAATTCTATCGATGACAGCCTTTGCAAAGGCATTAAAGAATCAATGCCAGAAAATCTTGGACTGATTAAAAATGAAAAGAAAAAATAAAAATTTGAATCTAAATGTCGAGTAATATATGGTTTGCTCAGATATATAAATTTAATTTTTAAATGTGTTAGAAAAATGTAGTAGCTGGAGTATCCCTACTATACTTTGAATGTATAAAAATTATTAATAGTAGATGTAACACACAAATACTGATATGCAGTTGGTAACCCATTGCTTGATGGTTGGGAACTGTTTCTAGGCATTTCTATCTAGTCTTTAAAACTAAAATATTTGAAAATACAATGGTGTATTTTGAATTTCTAAAATTAATAACATTTCAGAGATTCATACCTGCTAGCACAGTTACATATTTGTCTTACAATCAGTTTTTAAGGACTTAAGCCCTGTTTGAAACCTATGTATTTCTTTATTAACCATTGGGTATCTCATCATGAGGCTGGCCTTACCTCGTGTCAGGATAGCAAGAAAGTAAATAGCACAACACTTTCTTTGACATGGCTTGGGGATAATGACATTATTTGTGAGTAGCAAAGTCAAATATGAACAGCAGAACTCACCCAATCCTGTCCCCAAGAGAGTTAACATGCTAAAATACTGTTTTTTCATCAACATAGCATCAAACAGCTGCATAGATTTCAGCAGAAATTTGGATTTTGTCTATTTTTAATAGAATGATATATGGATGGAGAGATGTATTCTGCTAGTTATAGATTAGCTATTAATATTTTGAATAGGATGCCTGTGTGTGGGAAGTGGAATAAACATGAATAAGGTGTGGTTAACACATTTTTAAACTTTTTAATATTTGACTGTATTTTAATAAAGTATTGATGCAGAAATTCTAGGCAGTTTAACACAAAATGAAATTATCACTCATAATTCAAGCACACAGTAACAGGGGTGTAAATGACATGATAATCTTTGATACTTAAAAGGATTAAAATACTTATACTGTCACTAAAACACCTTAATATTATTTAGACAACATGCTGACTTGAGTACCTTGAAGCTTCTTATTAACATTTATACAAATCAATCAATAATGCCTATCATTCTCTGCTCATTTTGGTAAGGAAAATGTCAAGGTGTTAATATGAAGTGACACAGCCTTGAGTGGTTCGGAGGGAATTATACACTCTTTGTAAATACAGTTTTATTCAGATGAAACCAAGGAAGGTGAAAAATGGCTTGAGAAAAGACGTGTCTAATATGGAAAGAACAAGAAATAGTCTTCTGACTTGTGATATGTAAAATAGGTAACGGGCTATGGGAGTGGGAATAAAGAAAAAGGAGCAGCAGGAAGGCAGGAAGTTCAAGATAAAGAGAAAAAAAATCTATTTTCAATTACATGGAACTTAAGAATGCACATCTGGGGTGTAATTCAGTGCAAGTTAAGGAGTAACAGTGGCACATAGCTAATGGGTTAATTTGGAAGGATTTATCATCAAAAGTGTGAGGGAAAGGCACAAAGCATAAGGTAAATCTTTTCCTTATGCAGAATGGGACGGAAAAGATTTCTGAACTTCTGAGTAAACTTCTGCTAATACCTTCTGAAACCAGATTTCATCTGGATTTCAAGTTCAAGATAATGCAGGAAAAAAGGTAACTCTGTACCCTAGAATCACAGAATGTGCTGGGATGGAAGGGATCCGTGAGGATCATGGAGTCCAGCTCCTGGCCCTGCACAGGACACCCCAAGAGTCCCACCATGTGCCTGAGAGTGTTGTTCAAATTCTTCTTGAGCTCTGTCATGCTTGGTGCATGACCACTGCCATGGGGAGCCTGTTCCAGTTCCCAGCCACCCTCTGGATGAAAAATCTTTTCCTGATATCCAACCTAAATCCCCCTGACTCATCTCCATGCGATTCCCTTGGGTCCCATCACTTGTCATGAGAGTGAAGAGATCGGTACCTGCACCTCCACTTCTCCTTATGAGGATGTTGAAGATCCCAATGAGGTCTCACACTGTATGATTTAAATGTGCCATGGAATGTGTGGAATACACATTCCCTGGCACATTTGTTGGAAAAAGTAACTGTTAAAATCCTTTCTAAAGTGTGGTTTAACCTTTGTGGTGTTCATCTTGGGCACATTGATAACATGAGAGTAAGAACTATTTTGACAGTTTGTGTGACCATATGATTTTACATTTTCCATGGTGTAGATACTATGAAAATTGTTTCTGGAAATCTGGCATATGCTTTAGGTAATAGGAGAAGAGTTGGACGGCTAAAAACTGAAGAGGAAATGATGCCTCGTAGTCATAATAATACTTTGGATTGGTATTTGGCAAGAGAGGAGCCTTAGAGCTTTATAGCTTCTGGTGTTGGCTGAAAACAGTGATTTGCAAGGTGGCATTTTGAGCACAGGACAAGTGACTGTGTGTGTGTGTCTGTGTGTGTGTGTGTGTGTGTGTGTGTGTGTGTGTGTGTGTGTGAGTGTTCTCAGTCAGTCTTCCCAACCTGCAGATTATTCAAGTCAGCATGTACTGATTGTGCCTGCTCTTTCTTTCCAAGACTAATTTTTTGTTTATTTCTCCTGTCCAGTCTATTTGGAAAATATTTTAATGAATCTTTTGCAAGACTCCTGATATAATCTTTTATATAATAATTTGAAAACAGCATTCTCAAATCTTTGAAATCCAGTGAGATGTGGAACAACTAACACTTTTGTATTCAGTCCCAGGAATGAAGAAACAGCTCTTTAAGTGCCACTATGATCTTGTATAGCCAGTGTGAGTGCTTACAGAAATGTTTCAAGTGACCATAACAAAAATATTTCTCTTTTATCCCCAAATTCCAAAATTAATCTTGAGATTTTGAGACTTTTCTGAAAGAATTGTTGATTGTGCTGACATGAAAGATCAATACTTCCATTGGCTTGTATTCCTGGAAACTTTGCTTCATTTATCACCATTCTATAGCTAACTTTTTAACATTGTGTTCTGAGATATCTTATTTCTTTACTTATTATTGTTATTCTGGCATGGTTTTTTTTTTCAGACAGTGTGGGGGAGGGTATTGTCTAATGTTCCAAAAGTACATAAACAACCTCAGTTCTACAAAACCCTTCCCTCTAGATCAAAACATGCTTTGCTGACCCTTGTATCAATTGGTGAAAACAGGGCACAGGAAAAGAAGAAAGCCACTGATCTGATGTCAGGCACTGCACACAACCTCTGTCAGAGCATGAAGGTGTATGTGTGTAGTGATAAAACATTCATATTTCATATTTCAAAAGAAAAATACCAACAGCTGCCCTGAACACAAACATTTCTAACGAATCAATTTAAAGAACAGTCCAAATCACTTGAAAAAATATTGGGTGTAAAAAAAGCAACAAGAAATGGTCCAACATAAGCCTTCAGCTTACAAATCTATTTGAACAGCCAGAAATGAGGAAGATAAAAACTGAGATAAGAACTAATACTAAAATTGAAGTAGAGGACTATATACATTTCCATTTAAATAAATTGTAATTGACATATAATCTCACTGTACACAATACAGAGATTTCATTTTCTTCTTAAATATACCTCAACAACCTCCCTCACCCCACCCCCCCAAGTCAGAATCTGAGAAGCCAACTGAAAATATTCAGAGGGACAGACAGAAGTCACAAGAGCAGATTTGGTGAGAAAAGGGGTCCCTCTCCAGGCTGCAGTTTGTTAGTGCCCTTGTGCTGTTGACACAAGGTTACTGTAGTTCCCTCTTTGGATGCTGCTCAGATCCTCCAGCCCTCAAAGCGAGGTTTGCATCCAAAGAACTGAGCTTCTATTCACGTATCTGGAACAGCAGTATTGTTTTTTTGCTCCCTTCATGGTTTTTCCTGTGCCAAGCCAGCAGAAAGCTACAGAGCTGAATCAGAATTGCATTTGGCTTCCTCGGTAATCGCGACAGAGTCGGCCCTGTCCCTGAGGTTGCACTTGAAGTATTGCTTGTTTGTGTTCATGAAAAGGAGTGGAGAAAGATAGTCAGCCCTAGAAGAGAAAGTGCATTGTATTCTCTACAAGCTTCAGCCATTAGGAAGTCATTTTAAGTTATCTGCAATATCTGTATACTGTTTTCAAAGGTGCTTACACAATTTTTGGACAAATATTTGAAAGTGTTAGAATTACTGTAAAATTCTTTGAACTAAGTAGATAAAGCATCTAAAAATAGGTAATGTGTAGCAGATGTAGCACTGCATGTAAACAGTGTTCTTATGAATAGTTATATAAGATTACAGCTGAAAAAATTGCCAGCTTATGAAGTTATGTTAAAATCTGTGAAAAATATGACCATATTTATGTCACAGGGTTCTTTCTGGTTGAAAATTTGTTATAAGTTTTTGGAGGATGATCTTATATAATTTTTCCCAGAGTTTTCTAAGGTTTTGATAATCTTTCTGAGATCAATTTACTGTGTAATTCTTCGTCCAGGGGAAAATATTGACACTTATTTTTCTGTATTTTGCAACTGTTTGAAAAGAAATGTGGAGGAAATCTTCCACAAAATAGGCTTCTGAAGTGTAATGGTAAAAGACTTTTGGAAAGGTCTTTTCTTTTTCCCTTCTGCTGAATAAATGCAGCAAACTATTGTCTGCCATTTTGATATACTACCTGCTTTTAATTTTCTAATATATAATGTTATTTCATAAAGGTTCAAGGCAGCCACTCACAAGGTGGCACAGAGAAAATGCTCAATAGTGGCCAGTAGCCTTCCCCAACTTAATTTAGTTTCATGAATGAAAAATATTGCACCCAGATGAAACATTAGGTTAAATTGTTCAGAGCTAGGAATTCATTGCATGGTCTAAAATTTGATGAAACTTTCGCCTAAGAGTGGTGAGCTTCACACAAGTAACCACTAACTCCCTTTTTGCTCAGGTAGCTGTTCATATAATCTAACTCAGACAACAAAGAATTTAAGACAACTAAGTCTAGGAATTATTTTCATACTAAAGTAGGTTTCTCAAATAGGCAAGATTGATCTCTGTAGGGATCCTTAGAAATGACCTACAGAGACATTAGATTTGAAGGTTTAAATTACATCAAACTAACTGTATTTCCAAATGACCGAATGTTTCTTTACTTTGAGGGAATAGTAGGAAAGCTATATTTGGTTTTTGTTTCATTAACTGGGTGTTTCTAATAAAATTGTTGCAATCTTCTCTGCTTTTGTCACTAGTGTTTGTGTTTTAGGGACATCATAGCAGCTTCTGCCTTAATGCACCAGAGGGCCCTAGGGAAGATGACAGGTGCTACTGAGCTATAAAATTGGTGGTAGATCGTGTCCCTGGACAAAAATCTCAGTCAGGGGACAAAGCACAGTATGAGAGCAATGCAGAAAGAAGGAATTAAGATGTGTAATGGATAAGAAACCATTTCATTCTCTGGAAAAAATATATTTCTGCCAGAAGTTTGCAAATGACCTGTCAAACCTGACTTATGATGGCAACTGATTTTACAGTACTATGAAATCTTTTTCAGTAGTCAGAAGGCTTCTTTTGATCATTTTACATATTTTATTTGTTAGCAAAAGATCCTTTCCACTTTTTTTAATATTCAGCTTTATATAGAGAGAGTTAAAGCCTGTTACCTGTAAAATAAGGATAAATTATGTGTGAGTTAGGGAGGTGAAATATAATGCTTCCCTTGATTTGAATTTTATTTGCATTACATGTTTGAGATTGATTTAATGACAAGAAGATGTCAAATTATATATAATTTTAATAAAATCTTAGTACAGTATGTCACCTTTGCAGTCTGCAAAGGCCTTAATTTTATCTGCAAAATCTGGTGCCACAGTTACAGAATTTCAGCTTCAGAGTTTAAAAAAAAAAAGTGCAAAAATTACAAAACTACTCAGAACAGTATTATTGTACAGAGCAAAGTCACAGTATCAAACTTCATTTTCTTAGGCATGGAAGATGGAGTAGTGAATATTCCTAGCAGCTTGAGGACCATTCTTTATATTTATAAATAAACTCAGTCACAAATTTATGTTTTTTTCTCAAAATGTTGCAATACTTCTAATTGTAGGGTAACTATTGCTGCTACAGAAGGAATTGTTCATTGATGAGATTTTGCTGACCTCTTAAAAAAATACTTACCAAACCAGTATTTTTTAAAGTGAGATTTTCCATTGTAAAAGCCATCTTGACTCTTCTTAATATTTATGCAAACGTCCATTAAACCTATTCTTTAGCATAGTTCCTTCTTCTTAGTCCAGTGCCAGTTCAGGCTTACAGGTTTGCCATTCCACAGATCTTCTCCAGAACCCTTTTCTTTTAAGGGCAATGGTCTGACATTTGCCATACATGACTATTCAACTATTTAATTCTTAAATCTCATAGAACTCAAAGGGTTACCATTAAATCCTGGCTATAGCATTTAATCCTGCTGATGTTCTGCTGCTAATTTTGTCAGCTTGTTCTGTAATCTCTTCTACAGTCACTTTAGTTTTAGATGGATTCTCTGATGAACCCCTGTGCAAAAAATGGTATTGAGGTGGGAATCTCCACAGTTTTTTCAAAGTGAACATTGATGCCAAGAAGTCATTTAGCTCCTGTGCAATTGCATGTCCTTTCTAAGTGTTCCTCTTATACCCTGCTCATTAAGAGGACCTGCAGGCTCTCTGCTAGGCTTTCTGATCTTGATTTGTTTGAAAAAAAAGACTTATTATTACCTCTGAGACTTATTATTACCTCTGAAACTCTTTTACTAGCTTTTTCTGAAACTTTTTTTTCAGTCTGCCTTATCTGCCAGAGTTATTTTCTTTATTTAAACTCAGCTTCAGCTTTTTTGAAATGCTTTCCTGTATCTAATAGCCTTCTTTACCCTGCTAGTTAGCTGGGCTTTTCAGTCCTTTTGTGCCTTTTCAGTCTGTTCTGAAGAGATGGTGTGCATTTGCACTATGTTTCCAATGCAGTTTCTTTATGAAAAGTCCGTGCTGTCAGGAAAGATTTAATTTTCCAAGTTTCCACTTTTTTATGAGTTTTCTCTTTTCTAAGCATTGAATTAAATACAGCCCTAGAATTCCTAGACTTGTTCTGCATTAATACAGTGTACTTAAGTACATTAAGTACTTTCCTTAATACATTTTACCCTTAGTACTTATTAATTACATTCATATAGACACTTAGCATGTTAGCAAAGCAATGTATTCAAACTCTGAAGCACAGAACCATAGAATGGTTTGGGTTGAAGAGAACCTTAAATATCATCAATTTCCAAGCCCCCTGGCCATAGGCAGGGAAAACTTCTACTACATCAGGTTGCTCAAAACCCATCCAGCCTGGCCTTGAACACTTAGAGGAATGGGGCATCCACAGCTTAATTTTTGAGAACTCTGTCTGGCATCCCTTCCTTCCAGCATACCAACTGCACTGCACAATTTGATGTCATGAGCAAACTTGCTGAGGATGCACTCGATCCCACTATGTCACTGAAAAAAATGTTCAACAGCTCCAGCCCCAGTACTGACCCCTGAGGAACAGCACTCATCACTCCTTTCCACTTGGGCATTGGGTCATGGATCACAGCTCTTTGAGTGCAATCATCCAGCCTGTTCTTTATCTACCAAGCTGTCTGTCCATGAAATCCTTGTCTCTCCACTTTAGAGACAAAGGTGTCGAGTGGTACAGTGCCAAATGTTTGAACAAGTCCAGGAAGATCTGACTTCAGCTGATCTTCCCTTAAACACTAACACTGTAAAACCATCACAGAAGGCCACCAATCTTTTCCAGGCACAATCTGCCCTTACTGAAGCCATGCTGGCTCTCACCAATCACCTCCTGCCTAAACTCCTTTGAGAAATGGCAATATAGTTAATTACGCAGCTTTGGCATGTTTGTCTCATCTGGCACAGAGGATTCCATAACTGCAGCTTTTCTTTCATGTGTCAGGTAGAATAACATACTGTTGTGTCTCTTTTTGTTTAATTTTTTCACAATATAACCTTCTGTCACTGATGATTACTGCCTGATTGATTGATGGATTGATTAATGGTCAATTTCAGATTTTTCCAGCAGACCTGAGGAAATGAGGAAACAGTCTTGACACAGTGACTGTTATCCTCCTGTCTTTTTATCTCTGAGATTGATTACATCTCTACTGCAAAAATCACAGCTTCTAAGTCCTCTGATCCCCCTCTTCCACTTCTGATTATAGTTTTCAATTTAGTTTTAGCTTAACAGCCTGTCAGCCAAATTCACTGGCATGTTCTTGAAGCTTAAAGCATTTTCAGCTTTTGGCTCAGGTTATCTCCTGAAATGGTCAGCAAACAACTGAACTGCAAATGCGTGAACTAAAAGATATGTGATTGAAAAACTTGAGCACCCTTTCAGACACCTGAATACTGGTGTTCATTAATATTATAACAAATTACACCACAGTGGTAAAAAAGCAGCCAGTAAATTGCCTTGAAAAAAATAGTGTTTCCGATAATCTGTTTTTCATATCATTTTAGAAAATGAGGGGTAAAGGTCTCTTGTATATTAACTATAGCACCATGTGACTGGTATTCTTTATCAGTTGCTGAGCAACGGTCATACTCTGAATTTTTAAACTCATTAGCAAGCTGAACAGGCTGGCATTTGGCAGATGTTATTTGATTTTGTTTGGAGGCAAGTCAATGGGGGAGACAGAAGAGACATTGAGCTCATTGTGTTATCTTGCTTCTCTTATTAAGATCTCATGATATTTTAAACACATCTAAGGAGACTGAAAGGAACGTCTTAATTTTCAGATTATTCACAGAACTTTTATGTGATTTATATAGTAATAAAAATGAAACACATGAGCCAAATTTTTTCGCTTCAAACACATTTTAATCTGTACCTAACATTTTCCTGAAGTGTTTCAGTCATTAGTAATGGCTGAAGCAGCTTTATTTAAATCCTCCAATCATGCAAGAATTTCTTAAACAGTTTTGCCAGCATACCTCGTCCTTGACCAGGAATATTTTATTTTGTGTTCCAATTGAAGCCTTTTTAATAGAAGAACTGTCAATTGTTATAAGTCGTTTGCTGCTGTGTGACAGTGATGTGATGTGACCGTGCATCCACAAAGAACTCGCTCTGCTTGGATTTTAAGATGGTGATGGCCAAAGCTTACAAGTCTTGGCAATATGCCTGAGTAAGATTAAACCAGTAAAACTTTGAACTAATGAGTTATATACCAGCAGGGGACCTCTACAGAGCATAAATATAAGGGAAGTCAGATACTGTCAGATTTGTAACATTAATTCAGGAGCACAGATCTCCCACTCAAACATCAGATGTTAGTGTATTATTTTGCTGACTCATTAATGAAAGTTTTAGCATGGCTGTTTTTTCTGACTAAAGCTGAATAATGAAATAGTGAAAAGAGAGTTATAGTATTCCTTCATTTCTAAGGGCTGTCTTGAGTATCTTTGTCTAAGAAATCTTTACCTAAACCACTTGCTCCCATGTGATTCAAAGGATCATTATGAATTACTGATTTATTATTGTTGGTTTTCCTCTCAGTAGCAGACATGGGGCCCAACTCAGGTTTTTCACATGTGGCATTATAGATATACGAATGTTAAGAAATTACTCATACTGGAATATGGAGTATGTGTTTTTAACTTCTCCAACATTATTTAAATTAAAAATTTCTGATAATCTTGCAAGTACTTGCTGAGCAATTCTGGAAAGTGATTTTGCCTGACTTCTGGATATTCTGGACTTTTTTCAGCCTTATTTGCCTGGTCACAGATAGAGTCTACATATTTATCTCAACAACGGGTACTAATAATACAGTAGAAAATAAATCTATTAAATCTATGGGGTGGCTTCTAAGACAAAAAGCCCTAAATATCTGGGTATATTAGCATGCTTCGGTCAGTAACATAAGTCAACAAAAAAGGGAATGTCAGAGTAATGACCCTAAATTGCAACTAGCAAGAAAAAGGAAAAAAAGTATATAGAGAGACTTGGATTGAGTGAAATCACCTGTATTGTTAGAAATACTTAGGGAACATAGACCAGACTTACAAGTGAAATTGCAGTTTATAGGACACAGAAACACTGTTCTGCAACATGTGGCTTCTAAGTTAACTTCTTGCTGAAGGATATTATGGATGCCAAAAATTTACATAAGCTCAAAGGAAGACAGAGTTAATGGAAGAGAAATCTATTAGGGTCTTTGGCTGAGTGAGCTTCTCAAGTACAAGTTATTGGTGTTAAGAAAGTGTTACATACTGAGGAAGTGTTACTAACTGCTTTCTCTGGTTTTGCACTTTTCCTAGGTAACTGGCATTGGTCACACATCCTTTCAGTCTCAGAGTTTACAATCACCTCTTATGCAGCTATTTATCGTTAATTTTACATATAAAAATCTAATAATATGACAGAGTTAGCTGGGATTGCTTTTAGTTGGTTGGTTTGGTTGGTTAGTTGGTTTGTTGGAGTGGGGGGTTTTTGTTTGATATTGGGTTTTTTTTGGTGGTTTGATGTGGGAGGTTGTTTGTTTGGTTGCTTTTTTGTTTTTCTTTGTTTTCCTTTTGTTTTCTTTTTAAATCCATGTCTCTCTTCTGTAAATTCTTTCTGCTTTGAGCCAGATTAGAGAGTAAAAACATCAAATGTTGCATGGTGCATCATGTAGGAGGTGTGTCTACACAAGTATTCTTCCCACTGCCTCCTTCCTGCCCTGTGGAGTCATTGGTAATCATGTATTGCTGTTGTACTGAAATCTTTTTTTTTAGTGCAGAGTGGCTTGTAGTTGACAAGGAATTCTAAAATCTTCCTGCTTGGTGAAATTTTGGAGCCTCCTTATGCAGTTTCAAAGTTTAGATATCAAAAAGTTTGGTGTTCCAGGTAAAATCAGCACAATTTTCACCAAGACTTTTAAGGGTCTCTCTAACACAAAGAGGGTCTTTGACTCTTGAAGATGCTCTTTAAGGTAGGGCAGATACTGCCAAGTAATTCTAAAGTTTGGAATCTACTTCTAGCAGAAACACATTATAAATTCACCCCATGAATAGACCTGGAATTGTTGCTGCCTGTTTGAAAGCAGGAAAAATAGTAAAGCCTGTCTGCCTACTTTTCTTTGCTGCTATCACTCACATATTACATCAGTATAGAAAAAAACTGGGCTTTGGTACAGTGTACCAAACATCAGTATTAAACATCAGTTCACAGCGTGGTTGAGGTTAAAAGGGATCTCTGGAGGTCATCCAGTCCAACCCCTCACTATAGTAAAAAGCATTTCCTGATGTTCAGATGGCCACACTTGTGCTTCAGTTTTTCCCCATTACATTTTATCTCATTACTGGGCACCCCTGAATAGAGCCTGTCTCTGACATCTTTGCACACTCACATCAGATATTCATATACTGATGACATCCCCCTGAGCTTTCTTTTCTACAGAGTGAACAGTTGCAGCATTCTTGACATTTTCTAATAATGAGACGCTCCAGTCTGCTGATCATCTTAGTGGCTTTCTCCAATGTGTCAATGTCACTCTTGTAAGGGACAGCATAGAACTGGGCCCAGAACTCCAGGTGTGGTCTTCCCACTGCTGAATAAAGGGGAAGAATGGGTAAGGCTGAAATGCACTGTTGGAGGTCATCTAGTCCAACCTCCCTGCTCAATTAGGGACCCCTGGAGCACGTTACTCAGGAGAGTGTCTAGATGGCTTTCGAATATCTCCAGTGAAGGAGATTCCACAACCTCTCTGTTCCAGTGTATGATCACCCACACAGTGAAGAACTTCTTCTACATGTTTCAGTGGAACTTTCTGTGCATCAGTTTATGCTGGTTGACCATTGCCCCTTGTTCTATTGGCTGGCACCACCAAGATGAGCCTGGCTTCATCCTCTTGGCACCCTCCCTTCAGATACTGATAGACACTGATGAGTTCCTCTCTCAGGTGACTCTTCTCAGGCTAACAGGCCTAGCTCCCTCAGTTTTTCCTTGTGCTCCAGTCACAAGGATCCACCCCAGCACCTTCATATCTCTGTTGTACTGTGGAGCCCAGAACTGGACACAGCACTCTAGATGTGGCCTCACCAGGACGTACTAGAGGGGCAGGATCAGCTCCCTTGACCTACTGGCAATGCTCTTCTGAATGCACCCCATGACAACCCTGGCCTTGATCACAAGGGTACACTGTGGGTTCGTGGGTGGCATCTTGTCCACCAAGACCCCTTACTTGCAGATCAGCTCCCAGCCAGTACATGCATGTGGATGCATGTGGTTATTCTTCAACAGGTGCAGGCCTTGACACTTCCTGTTCAGCTTCATGAGTCAGTCAAGATCTCTTTGGATGGTAGTGTTGACCCTCTGTCAAATCAGCTCTTTGTCCAAGATTGCAGATTTTTTAGGAGTAGCCTCTGCCTGATTATTCAGGTCCTTGCAGATGTTAAACAGGACTGGAGCCAGTATCGACCCCATGGGTACACCATGGCTTCCAACTAGACTTTGTGTGACATACCATCACGTCCTGAGCCTGGAGATCATGACAATTTCCACTCCACCTCACTGTCTGTTTATTCAGCCTGTACTTCATAGTTATGATTAAATATGCATGAGAAAGAATTTCCTGAATGATGTTGGTTTGAAGACATTGATTCCTAGGACAGCATTAGATAGAATTTTTTTGAGCTAACATGACAAGCAGTATCCCAAGAAATCATCTTATTTGTTTTCAGTCTTGTCGTCTGAATTCTGAAATTTAAGGCTGGCTGAATATTCTTGGGAGCACTATAACTTAGCTGTCTTCCAAAAATAAATTGTGACTGTAAGTGTGCATTGGTGGTTACTATCCTGATATGAGTGGGAGACCCTACTTGGTTCATCAAGTGACAACAGAGGCAGCAATTGTTTCCTGTGCCTTAGGACACAAACTTTCTTGGTTGGAAAAGAAGAGGTGTGCATAGTTTCCTGAGTCTGGCTTGGTGGGCGGGAATATGACCCTTGTGCTCTTGGCTAAGTCATGCAACACATTGCTAGCAGAACCCAGATTATGAGAGATGAAAATTTAGGCTTAAGGGCTAGAACCCTCCATTCAGTACTTAGCTGGATGGGTGGAATAAGTTGGATAGCAGATTTTATGATTTCTATTTTATGGCGCCTGTCCTATCTTAGGTAAATCCCTTCCTGTTCATACATGTTTAAAAAAGGAACATTTTGGACTTTGTGCATAATTTTCAAATATACACAGGCATGCTATCAGCATGCTACTGACTGAAAGTTTAGATAATTAAACATAGCTGTTGTAATTGCTATTGAACAATTTAGGTGTCTAAAAAGCCCTAGGGCAAAAGAAAATAAAAAGAGGTATCATAAAAGGTCTGTATTTCCTTTGAAAGATGCTTTTATAAATGGATTTTTTTTTTGTGGGAAAAAATTCTATAAAGAATAAATCTACAATTTGAATGAAAAATTCACGGGAACTTGTTGTCACTTCCACAGTTTGTGGAACCAATTAAAAAAAATATTCATTTTTTTCACAGGAGAGAGACTGAGCAGCAAAAAATTAGTTGGGTAGTCTCACCTAGTCTTGATTTTTTTTCTCAGCCTATAAAAAACACTGCAAATGTGATATGATTGGCAGTCTCTGCACAAGAGAGGCCAAGGAATTGAATAACAAGATGGTTTGCAGGTCAAGAGAAAAGGGTGAATTAGTAGAGTTGGAGTAAGAAACTTGCACAGCCTGGATCCACTGTTTAACTCGGTCAGTGCTGTTAGTCTTATACTTTGATGAACTCTAAATTCACTGAGGAAAGGCAGAAAAGAAGTAATAGTAGGGCTGAATGAGTCCAGGAGTGGAAATGTGTTAAAGAACCTTTCACCTACACTGTTATTTCACAATGAAGCAGAATAAAGCAAACCCTTTCAAAAGAAGTTAAAGGGACTTTCTGAAATGAATTTAGCTGAGGTCAGAAATTCTTATAATTCTTATTATCTCTTCAATGAAGTCTGAAGCATATACTCTTGGTCACACTTTATGATGACAGGTGCAAAATTACAAGTCTCTAACCCTTTCAGTAAACTTAGGGAAAAGCATAAAAAAAAATGTAAATAGATAATGTAATAAATCAAATAATGAATCTCAGTCTCTTGGCTGAGTTTAGTTCAATATGCCATTGTCACTTTGATACTAAGGTCATTTAATGTAAAGTTTGATACTTTCCAGTGTGTTCCATCTGATCTTTTTGTAAAATATTATTCCTCCATTAACCATATTTACTTCCCAGAGAAGTCCAAATAACTACACAAGTCAGACCAAAATCTGTATCTGTTTTCTCAAGGCAGCTTTATTAAGCAGCTGAAGAAGGGATGTTCAAAATAATTCCAAACAGGAATTTTCTTTGTGATGGAAGGAGAAAGAAATACCATTTCCTTCTTCCTGTGTTCTGAGCCTGTTTTTCTCACTTACTACTTTTCAGTATCAACTGTTTACTTTCTTTTGTGGCATCTTTGGCTCAAAACACCTACAGTCCAGTTTGGAGACCTCATAAAATTTGTCTTATTCTGTGTGGGTTTTTTGTGTTAGCAGCATGGTGGATAGTAAAGACATAAATTAAGACACAGTGCTAATTTAATAGCATTTGGAAAGGTCTTGCTTTTCAAATAACGTCCCTAAGTATTTCAATATATGTCGAGTAACAACATAAATAGGGATTATATTGCACTAAGTTAATGAAAGAAAGTTTCCACTGGGTCTGTTTTGCAAGAAGGAAATACTGGAGTATCTTAAGGTTATTTCTAATACTTGGAAATTTTAATAATTATTTTATTTGAAGTTAGAGCTCCACTGTTAATGAAATAGTTATTCTGCTTGACCTTATATAGCTTTAAAGCTTGGGGTTTTTTTCCATCAATTAATCTACATTAGTTGTTGTCTTAGATAGCATGAATTCTAATGTCATTATAGTGCAAGGATTTTGTATCACCAGAGCTTCATACCTCCTCAATGTTTCTCGCAGGCAGCTCCTCGAAGCACTGACCGTTCCTGCTCCTTGCAGCAGAAATCTGACTCCAGATCCCACCAATCCACTCTTTTGTACCACTTGTTCTTATTGGCTACAGGTATGGCCTGTTAATATCAGGCCTGCTTCTAATCTTTAGTAATTGATCCAGCTGCAACTCACTGGGGGATAAGATTACCTTCTATACCACCTTCATTTACCCATACTGTATCGCCCTACAATTAGCGAACTTCAAGATTTCAAAAAATATATGGTCCTAATACAGTGTAAAGGAAACAATGCAGGAGCTAGAGAAATAGCAACCTAACCAACCACAAAAACCCCCAAAAAGCCTAGAATGACAGTGATCTTCAAAAATAACCCTGTACAATAAGACTAATTGGGAGGTCTGTATAATATGTAACAGGTAATACAGAAGAGAACTAGCATAGTTTAAAAGCAATTAATTTCTGTCTTAGTTTCATAATATAAGCAGTTGTATTTGGAAAGCATTGCAGTAATTTGTAATACATGGTTTTTGTTGAGTGAATAGATTTTTGGTGGTACTGTAGCTTATCTTTTCTGTCTCTCTGTAGAATAAATATATAACTTTTGAAGACCTAAGTAACTAGATTGAAATTTATAACATCAGATACAGAACATTTTAGTCTGCCATGGGGGGGGTATTTCCTTAAGTTCATTTGGACGTAGTTCTTTAAAGGACTTATTGTAATTCAATTCAATGAAAAATTGTAGTTCTGATAATTGAACTAAGAAAATATAACATAATGAACAATGGCAAAATTTGGTAAAAAATTCTAAACATGAGGCACTTGAAGAATTTCAGTGAATACAAAGAGGTATGAGATAGCCAAACATCATTCAAATAATCTTAGCAATAAACTTTACTTTTGCCTACTTTGGGTGGGTATAAAAATATCTTTTGCTGAGTTTATTCCTGCAAATAGAGAGATCACACGAAGTGTAATGAGGAAGCTGAGAATCATGGTCATTGGGAAGGAAGTCCATGGTTTAGCGAACAGGTAAATGCTGTTCACATGACCAGCAGCACACGGATAACAGCCTTGTTTCCACCTTCCTGTTCTGCGTGCTGTAGCGTTCTGGGAACTACTTACTGCCTTGGTTCCCTGGGTACCGTGGGCTTTGCTCACCTCAATGCTCAAACTACTTAATATTTCTTTATTTACATTTAAATTAACTTTAATCAGCAAGCAATAACTAGGGTGCTTGTTTGATCACTGAACACTTGATTATATCCTGCTATGTTTTCATGCTAGGTTTTGAATTTTGTACCAATTTTCCCAAAAGTTTATTACCTGACTCTCCTTTTAGTGTGAGGACTGAACCAAAGAAAGGAAGAATAATTTCTGTTGGCTTTGGAAGTTCCTAGAGTTTTTTCTAGTTCTTAGGAATTATGCCACCTGCTATAAATACTTCAAATAAATTGTTACAATGTTAGATACTGTTAATATGAGATATTTAAGTCACCTTGATGGTGCTTTTCTTCTGAGTCATCATAGACTGATATGTACTAAAAAGCTTACAGTGCCTTATATTCATTTTTCTGTGCCCTTTTTAATATCTAAAGCTTCTTCTGTTCTTAGAAGAGGACTTATACTCTGGAGACTAATTTAGCATAATTTAAGTACTAGAATCACACAGACTAGTAAGGTCCTTTGGATTTCACTGTAATTTTTCACTTCATAGTGACATAGCTTGATTCTGATTGCCTTCACAATGATATAAATCAAGATAACACCACCAAGAGGCTTGGACATGGTAACTTTTTTCATAGTTTTTGTGACACATACATGACCGGGCTTTTACTAAAGCAATATATTTTATGTGAGTTTCTTAGCTAGATAGTGACAGAGGGTTAGAATTTTATCTCCAGAATTGTGCACCTGTATCTGAATTGAATACCTATACTAAACTGCAGTTTTGGTTTTTTTCCATCAAATTCCTTAAAGCAATTTCTTTAACAAGCAAGGTACAAACCTGTATGAATAAAAACAGAGTTGAGAGCAGGATCTGACCCAGTAATTTCAAATAAAATGCACTTGAGAGCTCTTAAAACCTGATCAGTTGTTTATATTCTGTTTTAAAAATACCAAGTATGTAGAAACCTCATGATAAATGCAACAATAATTTTGCAAAGTATATGTGTAATTCTTCAAAAGTAACATAATCACAGCTCCCAAAGAGGTTTCGAAAAAACTTCACAGTAGTAAAAGTAATGATTATTCAGAGTAAACTAAAGATATGACAGTGCAGTGGCAGTAGTAAGATGTTTTTTGCAACACACAGATACATCTGCACAGATACAGCACAGGATGAGTGACTGTGACATGAGAGTCACAGTCACTCATCCTGTGACTCTTCTTGCTCATTCTAGTTCAAATCCTTTCATCTTCAGCACAGACAGACTGTGGTCCTCTGAGAATGTGGTCTATTGCTCACTCACAAAGGTCATAGGGCTCTTAGGTGCTTGGCATACACTATATCTGTATGGCATTTGGATAAGTACTTTTTTCCAAGGATTCACATTAAGATAAAGAATGAGTCTGTCCAATTCATCCAGATGTGTCGCTGCAGGCCCCCAGCCAGGTAATAATTAGCATTGACTCCATGATTGTCAGAAGGCTGATCAATCACCTTATTCTATGATACTTATCAAGAAACCCATTGCCTTACAGACAGTCACGATACAGGTGAACCCAATTGGTACTTCAATCTAAACACCATCACCATTAGCCAATTAAGAAACCACCCTTTGGTAAACAAATCTCCATAACACATTTCACATGTTCACAACAACAGGTGCAGTAAGTGAAGATAAGAATTGTTTATCATTCTTTTCTACGATCTTCTCACAGCCTTCCCCAGAACAACACCTGGGAAAGCTGTGCCTTGCTCTCTGTGGCCAGAGAGCTGCTGCCCCACAGATGCAGTAATTTGACCTTAAGACTGCATGTCCTGATTCTACCCAGGACAGAGTTAAATTTTGCAGTAGCCATGAGGAGGCAGAGCCTGGAGCCATGTGGGCCTGAGTAGGATGTTATTCTCTACCACCTCACATCAGTTGCTAAGAGTGGGGATAAGGGACTCTGGCTTCTGAGAAGAAAGGCATGGTTTTCCAGTGGGGCAAAGAGTGGTGCTGTGGGGAACCTGGCCACCATTGTTCATTGTTGTCTGGGGTCCATGGTGAGCACTTTTGCATGTGAATCACCTTCTCTTTGTGTAATTTTATCAAAATATTATTGTTGTTACTATTTGTTTTCTTATTATTGCCATTTCCAGTAAATTGCTCCTATTTCAACCCATGATCTTTGTCTTCTGTGCCTCCCACTCAGGGGGGAGGGGAGCACTTCATGATCTTTTTAGTGGGAGAGTTGGGGAATACCATTCCTAAACCACAAAACTGCAGATGACTCAGATCAAGACAACTTGTGTGTGCTATGCATCTCTAGGCACTAGGGATGGAGTGTATGTGTCATTGCAAGGGGCCCCCAGCCGGGTAATATGTTACATAGACTCCGTGATTCACAGAAGGGCTGATCAATATAACTTTATTAGGAAACCCATTGCTCTTTTATATCCTAGTTCACTACACACGGACCTCATTGGTCCTTAAAACACCATCACCACTAGCTAATTAAGAAACCACCCTTTGGTAAACAAATCTCCATAACACATTCCACATGTTCACAACAGCAGGTGCAGCAAGTTAAGAATTGTTTCTCATTCTTTTCTGTGATCTTTTCACAGACTTTTCTCAGAGCGATGCCTGGGAAAGTTCTGTTTCTCTCTGTGGCCAGAGAGCTGCTGCCACATGTAGGTTTTCTGTCTTTGCTTCTATGGGCACCCTCTAATTAGCAGAGCACTGGGAAATTTCGACCACTTTACTAGGAGCAGGCAGGCCAGATCTCAAGAAATACCACTACTGGAGACCTGGCCTTCAGACTGTGGAGGAGAATTATATAGGAGTTACTAATTTATCTGACCAGCTTGGGAGCAATAAAGGATCTTCTAGTCCTTTTCATTCAGGAAACCTAGGAATAGAAGTCCATGGAAAGAAAGCAGGACTACTTACTTTCCTGTATGATAGTCAAGGGTGATGTACAGAAAACCTATAGAATGGTTTTATAGAGGCTTGTGGGGGTGTTTTTTGAGATGTTTAGCAGTATGGGATAGCTGTTATGCTGTGCAGCATTCAAGCTGAAGCGTTACATAAACATGACCTGTCCACTCAAAAGTCTAAAGGGTACCTGTCTACAATCCCAACCATAACATTTACCAGTGGCAACTGGGGTAGTCCAAATTGTAGGGGTACTCTCTAGTAAGGGTGCAAGAGATAGTGTGGAAACATCAAGTTTTTTTGGTATTAAGCAGCCAAATTGCAAACTTCATCCACTCTTTCAAAGAGATGAAATTAATTTCTGTGAAAGAATCAGTACATGGCTTGTATACCATATGGGTCCTACTTAGCTTCCCTGTGTCCAAGTAGTTCACTGTGTCACAGTATATATCACTTGATGGAATCAGTATGGCATCTCATTGCCAAACACTTCTTAGAGTAGGAAAACTACTACATGAAACTTTAATGGGCATATTTTGCCCTTTTCATGGTTACTTTTAAATACAAAATGATCACGTATCTTTTCAAAGGTGAATAATGAGAAATAACAGTCTTTTGAGTTCTTTGTGAAGTTTTTTTTCCTACTACTTAGCAATCCTGTTTCTAGCCAGCCATATAAAGGGCAAGTGTGTGAAAAATGGTAGCATATGGATGAAGAATAGAAATTATTCTACTCACAAATTTGTAATTCTTGCAATAAGGTTGCAATTCTTTTTGTATCCTTCAGAATGTGAAAACACATGTGAGTTCCTCAAAAATAGTATTATTAGTATTAGGACAATTTTCTGAACCAGTTATATGTTTCCATTAGGCAATAATGCTTCCATAATTTGAGTTTAAATGATCTGAAATATTTAAATCAGAAAGAAAAGAAAAAAAAAGAGAAAAACAAAAAGATAAGTGGATGACATTTGGGTATTCTTCTAGTTACTGAAGAATCCAAAACATATTTTAAGGATGCTTGTATACTTTAAAAAGTATTGTAGGCTTATGAAATTAATTTAATAATGTGTCTAATGGCAGTTGATGACAAAGCACATAATTTCAAGAGGCCTTGTGAATAGTTCTGTAGAATGCAGGCTTTAGAAAGACCTCTGTTAACCCCTGTTAAATTATCTGTAAAGGTAAAGCATATCAATCTTAAATGTATTGAAAAATCTCATACCTCTTTTCAATGAGTTCAATTTTAGTTTGGATCAGGAGTGCACTTCTGAGGTGATTCTTCCTATTGTCCAAGAGTACAGAGCTTTCCTTTGCTTTTTGAAGTAGTCATACAGCATAAAAATTATTTTCACATGCTGTTCAACTGTTCCTAAGTATTTCTTCCCCCAGACTAGTATTGGTTTAGTCTTGAGTAAATCTCTGCAAAAGCTTATAGTGGTAATGAAATAGTTTTCTCAGGTCTGTGAGGAATTCTCTTTCCAGGTCACCAGAAGGAGTGTTCCACATCATCATTCTCCTCCCCTTGCTCCCTCGTTGCATATGACATTCTGTATGCAAGGAATGACTTAGCTGATATAATGTAGTTATAAAATAACTCTTGTAGCTTTCTACTTTTTCTCTTTCATATACTTGTCCTATTTGCAATGTCTTTTTATAAGGAATGCAAAGTAAACCAACACATTGAGACTGCCATAGTGCTTAAGTAGCTGAATCTGTTGATAAATCAATTTTAAGGCAACATATGTAATTATTTCTGAAACTTTATTAAACACACATTTCTAGATGGTCTCCCTTTAAATCTCTGTTGGCTTGCTTTTGAAATATATTCTATTAAATAATTGCTGGATTAAAGCATGATATTTAAACTGTAATTTGATTGTAACAAAAGCATGAAGAGGCAAATCTAGGGTGGGCTGTTTGTCTTCCATTCAAACCAGATTTTATTCTAATTTCTGTGAAGTTACAGTCTTTTAAATATAACCAGAATTAATCCTTTAGTTAAAAATTAGTTTCATCACTGTATTTTCAAAAAATCAGATCTTAAATAAGTTATTGAATTTTTTCTCAGTTTTTCTTTAGCAAACTCTTCACTATACATGATATCTTTCTTCTTTTTTTGGTGATATTGATAAAGTGACTGCATTCCCATTGTGATCACAGAATGAGATGTAACTTCTAAGTAAAAGCTAAACAAATCTAACTGAACATCACATTTGGAATTGAATATCCTTCTATTTGCCATTAACTGTAAGTGTTCATGCATTAGACATTTATGTATTTGTATGAATACCTCCAAGCATGTATTAAGGATAGACAAAGTCAAAATAAGAAGATCAGGAAGTAGTACAAGAAGTGTGTGAGTTATGTAATAGGGACAGGTTGTCATCTTACCTCCTTAAGGATTGTGCTTCAAATGATGGTGCCTTTAGAATGAACTCGAGAAGTGATGTGCATTTTTGCCTTCACAAAGAAATGAAAATCTAAACACAAGATGAAGCTACGAGAGCCATGTGATATGGTTCACAGCTAGAATCATAAGCTGCTTTTAAAGATTGGTGGGATGCATCCATTCCCAAGCATATTGCAGAATGACCTGTTCTGCATGGAGACTTGTTAACTGGTGGTGGTTATGCATACTAGATAAAAGAAATTTCAGGAAAGGAAAAAGAGTAACTATTGTTCTGCCTTCTTTATTGCCTTTGTCTGTAACTCCGTCTGCCAAATACCACCTGACCTTTATTTTGTTGCAACTATTTAATTCAACAGGCATATCTTCCTTTTATTTTGTTAGAATTATATGTGATCCTTTAAAAACATTTTTTCAAAATACTTGACTGTTTTTGATATACTGATGTTTATTAAAAATATGAATAATACTTCATGCAGAATATGAGCTGTGATACAAGTGAGTGAATGTACAGTGTGTGATAGAAGCAAAGCTAGAAAAGAAACTGAGATGCTGAGAAAGAATCTGATTACTCAGCCTCTCAGTAATTCAGACTTGTGACATATAAGGAAGATAAACATTGCTATATATGCATATGTTTAGATTCTGGATCCTCTTGGGATACCTAAGACTAGGAAAACCAAAGTTCATATTTCTTGATGCTCTTAAGGTTTCTTTTTCTGCCTGAAAAATGAATTGCTTATTGCTTTATTAATTGTGCTAAACATGATTCTTAAATGGATTTTCTCTTTTCTTAGTTATCAGTTTAGTAGGTAGCATTGGACATAATTTCTTTTGGAAATCAAGTTCAGAGACATTCTCCTAGTTTGTGTCCATGACAGTACATATTTCATTACATTTCATATTTCATGCTGAGATAATAGTATTATTGACTTCTTTTTTTTTTTTTTTTTTGCTTTTATTGTCATTTGCTATAAGGCATCTCCTTGAGCAATTCTAAAGGCCCTATGGAATGCTTAATAGTCTGTGGCACATATCACGAAGTACAAATGATTGCATATATCAAAGCACTGCAACTAGTGCTTATTTTAATGTGAAATCTATATGAAACTGAGCCAAGTATGCTGTATGATATCATTGGCTCAGTACAACCTATTCTTGTAAAAGCATTCTTTCTATAATTAAAGTAAGAGCTGAATCCCACTGGGTGATTATTTCCTCTGTGATTAGAATACATTTTGAATCCTATTATAGATACAGTCCTGCAGATCCTTTGACTGGGTTTTGAGTTGAATGATACCCAGCGTTTTCCTTAAAGCCTTCACTTTATGAATCAGATATGTAGAGTAGGATCTTACTAGTCATTTCTTAAAGCAGAAAAATGTCGTTCCTCACATATGCTAGAAAAAAAAAGCTTAATTGCTGAAAAATAATGTCTAAAAACCAAATTAGTGAAATAAATAACAATTCTCAATTCATTCTCTCATTTTGGAGATATTTTTACAGTTTGGACATTAAATAATCTTTGTGATACTGAGCCCCACATTTGACTAGTAAGCTGTAAATCTCCAGCAAGCTTAAACAGCAGATGAAATCTCAGCAAACTTCAGAAAACAAAACCCACTGTGAAGTATGTTGATGTTCAGCTAACTCTATAATCCATTGATCTGTCTTCGTGTGCAAACAGAATGTATCTTGAAAATAATTTCTAAAGCATACGTTCTTTATGACACTGTAAAACTAATAGATTTTAATCTAGATTTGAATTTTACTCAAGGGCAACACTCATCCTCCTTTGAAAACATAAAAATTATGTCAAGCACTGTTAAATGAAACAGTACAGAACTGAGAAGGTAAATCTGCAGTATTTCTCAATTCTACTCTTAAATAAATAAATTATTTAACAAATTATGTAAGATATAGCACTAGACAGTTCTTCCATTAGGAATCTGACAAGTCCCTTCAGTCAAATCACATTTGATAGTGAGTGTTCTACTTTTAAGTAAACTGAAACTACATGAAAATTCTTTTCATTAAAAAGATACTTGGTCTCAAGTTCCTTTTCTCACAACAGCTTTTTTATGAGTGGATTGAGCCACAAATTTTAAATGTGATTTTCTGTTAGAAGTATTCAAATATTCATTAGAATACTTGTCATCACCTAAAATGCCATGTAGCACTTGTTACAGATCTCCATAAATGAAGGAGATTTCCAGCTCAGAAAAGCTCATCTAATTTTGATTTTTAGTAACTATTTGGACATACTATATTAAACAGTGTATTTAGTAATTATCCAGTATCTACAATTCTTCCAATTCATTCAACTATCATTCTACTTTTAAAATATGCAATTGTTACCATATTGATTATAGCAGGCACATGCATTGTTTTCTAGTTAATATTTTCTCTTTAATAATTTAATGCATTTTTAATGTAAGCAAATATAAGATATAAAATGAAAGAAATTTCCAATTAGATGCTTACTTTTGTTTATCTGGTCTTTGGGAAACTGTGGCAAAGATCATGTGATTCCCCTCACAATTTCTCATCAACAGCCTGTACCTGGATGGAGAAGTACAGCTAAAACTGCTCCCCTTGGCTTGCCCTCTGCCTTTTTTACAGTCAAGCATATACAGTGTCAGATTCTCCTTTATGCTGGCAGAAAGAGTAATACCCAACCTTCAATGTGAAACCACTTTTGTGTTGCTGGTACTGACAGAATTGCAGTGTTGGTGTTGTAAGGAAAAGGGAAGGGGGAGGATAGTGTCACAGTACAGTAGTTCTTATTACTAGGGACATGTAAGAAGGATGTCAAGTACTCTATGTATTGTTTATTCCATAAATACCATAATTATTTTATCATTGCATGGTGACATCATTTTCAATATTTTAACAGAGAACACTAGGCACAGTTGAACAGCTACTGAATCATTGTAACATGTAAGCCTGTGTTTATGCTTTGCCTGCTTTACTGGGATAATGTAAAGCTCTGTTTAAATTTAAACAGAAGTAGTATGACTACATGGGTTAAAATCCATAGCTCACAAAAATTCTGCATTGTTCTTACCTTTTTTAGACCACTGGGATTTCAATAAAAATTAGCAACGTGGCTCCTCTGGCAAAGTCCTGCCACTGTCAATTATTAATTTTGGTTAATAGTACCTATAAACAACTTTAAAATATAAATTGATAGCTCTGCAATCATTTGAATTAAAAAAAAGGAATATTATTTGAAAAACTAAAACTTTTCATTATCAAACATTTTTCAAAAGTGGAATTCTAATGCTAGCAGCAGTGTGTTCAAAATATTATATGAAATTGGTTTTGTTTATAAAGGTTTTTAGCATTTGTGTTTTCTATTAATCCAAAGAAGTAGATTGTCTACGTGTAACCAGCAGTCACAGGTAAAGCACTTTAAAAATTTCATAAGAGGGTGTAGAAGGCTAGTCAATATGTCAGTAATGTTGTGTTTAGTCTCTGCTAACAGACTGTTAGTAGATTGCTGGGTAAGCACCAAATAAATTAGGTCAGTTTTGTAGTTCCAAGATGACAGAATGCATATTTAATGCATGAATAAAATTTCCAATTACCTTCTAAATCTTGTCTTACTATTCCTATAATATTAACATTATTGAACTCCCTTTAGTGGGACTTATTTGCATGACTAGAATATGTTCGTGTGGATGAAGTCTGCAGAAGGGTCTTCTTCATGTGCTGTGTATACAAGTAAAATATTACTCATTAGTAAATTACATGGTACCTTGTTGCTTAAATGCTTATCTACTAGTTTTATCAGAAAAAATAGGCAAATATGTTTGCTGTCTGTTTTGTACAGTTGGTATATTAATGTAACTTATATACCAAATTCACAAAATATGGGGAATAGCTTTAGAAAAAGAGTAGAAAATAGACTTTTTGAATGGTACAGAGTTTTAAATTGTGGATGACTAAAAATACAGTTGTCAATTCACACAAATACACATATTAATAAATGCTTTGTAAATTCACATATGTAATGAAGCTAAATGAATCTGTGAAAGTTTGTCCTTCCCAAGAACCAATAATGACATAAGCAGCAATGCAGAAAGCATGGTGCTGTCCTTATTTAGGGCTTGGCTTCTGCTACTTTAGCCTTGTCATACTGCTGGAATGATATCCAGATATTAATCTTCTGGACAGTGGTATTGAAAATTTCTTAGTATTGAATTGAGCTAATCTTACTTTATTGATCATAGTTATCTATCTTTCTTGAGATTCAACACAATGCAAGGGAAACATATGTGTCTCATTTAAAATACTTGCATAAAATATCTCATGTATTGAGATACACTCAATATATTTAAATATTGTATTCATTGGATTCAACTGCACTGAATGTATATGAATAAGATTACTGTTATTGATTTATGGTGAATATCAACTAGATCCAAGCAGTACTATATCATATTATTTTAATGATTCATGAGGACTCATTTTTCTTTGGCACAAACATAGCCAAATTATTCTGGTTTTAACTGAGAGTTTCAATTAGATAGTTAGCATTTTGTGTGAGTGGTACTGCAGTTTTCTGTGAAACAAATAATTTCCTTGAATTGCTAGACATCTTTTGCCTAGTCATGAATGCTTTTTCTATACCATGCAGCATGTAGTATATAATAGTTTATAGTTCTTTGGAAAAGTGAATATCAATGATAATTCACTTTTGTTATACTATAGCATATGAAAGCATAACATGTCTATCTATGATGAATTAAGAAGTAGAGGAAATACTTTAATGTTTGGGGTTTTCTGCCCTGTGCTCTTCTGCCAAAGTAACACTTAATTACCATGCTAAACTGTATGATATATTAGCATACAATAGTGCTGTATATTATAATTGTAAAACAGGCTGCAACAAAATCTTCTTAAAGAAGGTAAGCTGAAGAAGAGAGTAGATTGTAAACAAGTTTTGGGTGTAGGTTGGCAGTTTCTTGTGAAGGCTGTGGTGGCTGTCCTAGTCCAGGGGTTCAGAGAGCAGCAGGGTTACCCGGCTGTCTCATTGCTTTGCAGTTGTCTGGATGGATCTGCTCACTCCACTGAGAAGTACTTAGCGTGTCTCAAGTGATAAAAGGCACAACCGTTGCCTGTCAAAGGGACCCTGTGTTTGCTTCTGTCATTTCCCATTTTGCTGACAGATCAGATCTTGCACTCAAAGCTCCCACTGAATAGTGTCCAGGTCCTGTCCTCATGAACATATGGGGACCAATAGACATCAAGGAGGAACAACTCAGTGTCTGTGCAAAATCTACTTGCAGCTATAAAATCCCATCCCCTTTTCTCAAGCCTTGCAAGCTGTGTTTAGAAAATTTTCATCTCCTGAGAATGCTGGACTTTAGAAAAAAAAAAAAAGTGCTGAAAACCATTGTGGATTTGCTCATTAAGAAGGAGTTTTACAGAAATCACATTATTACTCCTCTCAGTGCTCTGTCTGATTTTTAAGTGAATCTTAAGATTATTGTTTTGAACATAAATTCTGGGGTGGAGTTGCTCTTGATTACAAGAGATCCATCTCTTTTGCATGATTTCATGACAGATTTTTTCATGCCTTTTACTTTGAAAGTTGAGGAAGCTGACCAGTCAACTTTTTAGAATGTGAAGTACTAATAACAATGTTAAATGCTATGTTAAAGAGTGACAGTGTGGATCATCAAAGCTTTCTTTAAATAGCGAGTGACAGTGTGGATCATCAAAGCTTTCTTTAATTTAATAGCCTTTTTTGTTTAAGTAAGGATGGCTTACAAAGAGGAAACAATGGATTCCAGAACTTCTCTATCTCATAATTCCACAGAGTTCTTATTACCTCTGAATGCTACTATAACATTGATATTAACCCACCATGGTGGAGGAGGGGTAGGAACCACATAATCTTTGAGGTCCCTTCCAACCCAAATCATCCTAGGATTGTAGGATTCTAGGATTGAAGACAGTTTCTGAAGCTTTTGTCTTTTGAGACCAGCTGGTACATGTGGCTTCTTCCATAAAATGAATCCATCTCCAAAGCAGGGTGACAGCATTGAAACTAACTTCTCTGAGTTGGCTTGTATTAATGTAATTCTTTTGCTTGAATAAGTCTTGACCTTTGAGGATGCAGTTTGGAGACAGTTTGGCTTTTGTCAAAACCCTCTTGGGGCTGTGTGAACAAGAGTAATCAAGTGCTGGTATTTAGGCATATTAGGTCTGTTAAATTTAATAATAATGCTGTGATCTTTTATTCTTTTAGAGTCGCTTCTGATTTTGCTTGTCTGGGTTTTTTGCTAGAAATTCTGATGTAGTATAAGAAATTCTGTAACTGTTCCTTTGATCCACAGTTGGCTTGAGTGATTTCTGGCATCTGAGTATAGCTGGTAGGTGTGTGTGCCTGTATGGGAGTATGCTTAGAATATATATGTGAAACTGGATCCTTGTAATTGATGTATGCTGCAACTTGTGTTACAGAAACCGCTCCAGAATTGTTTATGTTGAATAGCTTCAATATTTTCTGCTTGTCAGGTTTGTCAATCACAATATAAGGCATCTAATGAGATTTCATAGTAAGAAATCAAACTTTTTCATGCAAATACATCCTGGATGCTACTAAGCTGATATAATGTTAAATACATGACACTCAAAAATTGAGAACAGAGACGATTTAAAGAGACATTTTAAATTTACATTTGTTATATTGGAAGCTCAACTGCTAGTTTTCCATTTGAAGAGAGTAAGAATAGTAATAATTCTGTGCTTTCAGGTATTTGTTTTAGGTAAATTCTAGGAAAACAAATTCTCAGATGAATCAAAAAAAACTTCTCTGAGCTCAAAGTAACCATTCTTCTTTACTGCATCACAATAAATATGACAAAAGCAAATTACTAGTACAAATACTGGAAATTAAAGGGGTTTAAATTTGTACATCAGTTTCAAGAGGAAATGTGTTATGTCTTGCCTACAAATGCATATAAGCAAAATCATGCATGCTCAGAAAGCCAGGTTTCCATATGCTAATTTAGTCTCCTTTGCCTTCCCTCCCAAGATTGCTTTTTCTAGGAGTAGTAGTTACCAAAGGATAATAAATATAATTAATATTTTACAGCATCATCTTAAGCTTAAAAATAGTAAAAATCTATTTCAGTAAAAAATTAAACCACTTCTTTCTTTTGAAGATTTTCACTGGACATTGCCTGGATTTTGAAATAAACACATTAGATAGATACCTCTACAAGTTTAAAAATATAGACCTATTATTTAAATAATGCATGAAGCCTCAAAAAATTTTACCTGCAAACTACTTGTGTCCCGGATAAATTCCATCTTCATTGCGGAGATTATGGATTATTGAAAATAGTCTTGATGAAAAATGGAGTCTAATTCAAAACATCCAGTCAAAATTACCTACATCAGTAGTATGCAGGAAAGTCTCCCAGTAAAGCTGAAGTTTCCTTGAAATAGTTTTTCTCTAGTATGTATTGAAATTGTCTTTGAATTTGACTTGTCTTATGACAAAAGTTCTTTTCAGAGAATATTTGCCTCCTCAGTGATTTTATTTAATTTTCATTAATGTTAGTGAATTATTTGTAGGCAGTTTCATGAAAATAAATTATTCTACACTTGTGCAATGAGCTGTTGCTTCATGGATCTGGAGACTCTTTCTCTCTGTTTCCATAATCAGAGTTCTTACATGGCAAGCTAAATTACTATGGAGCATTTTTGCATCTTTATTCAAGGAGAGTTCTCTTCAATATTTTCCTTTGACAAATCTGAGCACTATAAAGGAGATAATTTTTTTCTGTCTTTCTCTGTTATATCTCTAGGAACCTGTGATGTAGAGATATTTCCAATGCCTCACCATCATTCTTTTTCTGCTTTATCATCTATTTCCCATTTCAAGGATTTTCTAAAGTATTGTGAGAGAAGCAAATTATTAGTAAATTCAATTTGCAGACAACAATTTTTTGAAAAAGCAACCTAAGGGCATCCTGTATGAAATTACACTTTTAGTAGTTTGGAAACTGTGAAGTGTAGAATTTCAATAGAGTACATCTCATTTGTTTCCTGTGGTAGAGGCAGACAAGCCTGAATCATTGGTCACAAGAAGGTCAATGAAACAGCATTCATTACCTGGAGTAGTGATGCAGGGCCATCTGTCAACTTCACCTTTTAATAAAATTTGCCAAAAGGAGATACACTGGGGAAAAATAAAAACAAATATAAGTAGCCTGTTTGACAGTTAGCATGACCCTCACAGTAACTATGCCTTCATCTTCACTGGGATGTCAGTCACGAGTTTGCTGTGAGGCTGTTTGCAGGCATTGTACAAAAGCTTGTGGTTTAATGCTTTATTGGAAATGGCTTCACTTGAGTTTAACCAGATCCCAAAATGACAAACAACATTCCAAAAAGAAGTCTGAAGGAACAAGCCTTTTTTTTTTTTTTTTTCCTGGAAAAAAACTAATGTATTTGATATATGCAAAATTCTGTTCTGTCTTCTGTGGGACCTGACCTTCAAGAAAACTGTTTATGAAGGGAAAATAATTAATTAAATAATAATTTGAAAGTTATTAATCACCAAGCTATAGGATACTTTATGCAAGAGTACTTTGCCAAATACCCTGTTGATACTCTTAATTTGTGTGTTGAAGTATATAAACTTAATCTATTCAAAAGAAGAAAGGAAGGCCGGTGATTAGGAAACATGATTGAATGAGTGCAGTCTTAAATTTGAAACTTTCCTGGCTAAAGCTTTCATGTATGACTCAGCTTTTGTATGCAGGTTTGATGAAGAGAAACTACTTATTGTTTGCTTAGACATATCCCTCTAGATTTCAGTTTTGCTGCTTCATTGGCATATAATGATACCAACAGCAGTAACTATTCAATCAAGCCTGTTTTACTGTTCTGTGAAGAAAGAAGCATGTGAAGATATTGTCTGAATCAAATCTAGTATATCAGTAGTATTTATTCATTGTTTTGTTTGGTATTGTGGATGATTATACCGGTAGTATAATACATTCAGTTTAGACTATAAATAAGAAAGAGCAATATATCTTTCTTAGCTTATTATCTATTATTGATTAACTACGAAATCATGAACAAATTATTTTTGTCTGCCTCAGTTCTCTGAAACAAAGATAAACAGTCTTTAGTTCATTACAGATATGTTCTTTAAGAATGAGTGTGTTTTAAATACTTTGCAAATGTAAAATGTTGCTTCAGAGATAAATTGGTTGCAGCAGAAGCATTCTCATTTGTGTAAAGTATTTAAGCTGCATTCAGCAAGAAAATGAGTCATGTTTAAAAAACAGTCTCTCACATTCTCATTTGTTAAAGATACATGTCTGTTCTACTCAGTGCATGACAAATCTGAAACTGATATATAGTCTTGTTAACATAATCATCATATTTACTCATATATATTATAAGAAATCTGGAATATCTCATCTGGTTGACTTACTCTTTTCTGAATTTTTGAAAAAAAATTTAAAAACCATTTGAAGATAATTATTATTATTCTTACACAAACTTTTAAATCTGTCTTTTATCCTTTTATAAAGGATATTAATAATCTCAGTTATCTCATATAATACCTCTATACAAGTTGGCAGCATTTCTTGTACCTTTGCAGGGGCAATGTTAGATATGCTAAAGTAATTAGGATGTGAGTGCCAACTTCTAGTATTTTTTCTGCTGCTGAACTTCCTCCAAATCCCTCCTGGCAAATTTGAAAACCAGTATTTTTTCTCCCCACAATCCTTCTATTACTCTCAGAGAGAAAAACTAACCAGTGTCCTTAGAACATTGTGTTGCAATTGAAGGGAAATCATGCTTACAGAAATTTTTTCCTTCATTGTGAACTAACAAAAACCTATTGCAATCCATTCTCCACCTCCAAAATCTTTTCAAGTGTAACCCTTCCTTGGTTTCATACCATATTCTAGGCAAATCCACAGAACAAAAATGTGAGACACCATAGATTTTTCCATAAATTTTTGAATCAGCTTTCTGATAGCCTCAACTTAGTACTTCTGCACAAACTACAATAAATTAGAGCATATGTAATTTTAAAGCTTAAAGCAAAAGATTGACTAATTCATTATACTGACCTTAAAGACTATAAAATACTGACTTCCAAATTGTATTTAAAATTATTTGAAATATTGCTTTATTGAGTGTGTGAAGGCATCTTTTCCATACTTGAATGAGTCTCCAGATAGACTGCTAGAACAATATTTTTTTCACATCTCTTACATCAGTGCTGAATAATAGCAAATACTCTGCGTGCTACAGTTTAAAGGTGTTTGACAAAGCTGAAGGAAAAGAGAGGGCACAGCAAAAAATAGGGACAAAATTACCTTTCATTGCTTTTTTTTCTTGCCAGTTACATTACTTTCCAAACTGGGCAGCTATTTCACCAAAGCTCTTCAAGCCTGCTTGTTGGGGGCAGGTATTCTGAAAGAGAACTTCTTCTGACCACTGAAAGACAGGCAGTCATCAGAGGAAGGGATTACTATAACTTAAGACTGAATGTCCTTTAAGAACAGGGAGCAGTGAGTAGACTGGAGCCAACAAGCTAGCCCAGATATGAGATCTAGGGAGTTACACAAAGAATGGAGTATGGCTACGGAGGTATTTGACATCATTCTTCTTCAGATACTCAGTATCTGACCTAAGGTAAATCTCTTAGAAGTTACAAGACATGTTATGGAATGGGGGGAATAACAGGGGATTGTACAGCACACAGAAATCACCAGATGGATTACCTAAAAACCCCAAAACTCAGAACTCTTCTTTTTACATGCACCTGATTTAATAATGACTTAATGGATTGTTCCTTTTATCCAGTCATTGATAGTTCAATTTTAATAGTTTTGAGACTGTGTTAGAACTCTGTGATTTAGAGGCTGAGTCTATAACTGAGAACACCCCACTAGTGAATGCTAGACAATTTGTGTCAGGATAAGATATGAACTATTGAAGGGATAAAACAATGTATTTAATGGATAACACTCCTGCAGTAATTTGGTCTTGGCCTCTTTCTTTTTTTCTTGGGCTGTGCCAAAGCTGGTTAGGGCAGGCCTAGGGCAATTGCACCATGTTATCTGTGGCTCCAGTGCTACAGATGGGAGACATTCCCATAACTGATAAATAAAATATAAACCTGCTAGAGTACAAGGAAGGTTTATCTTTTCTGTTGCTAAGGCCCATGATGAGTCTTCTATCTCTGAAGGATTCTTTATTTCTCTATACCCACACAGAGAAATGTATGTACTGAATCCTCCCAATCTTGCCATATTTGATATACCTTCTTTTCATGGCCAAAAGACATTGGTAGCATCCTTTGATATAAGTAAGCTCTCTCAGTCTGATTCACTGTATGTTTACAAAATCTGTAAACCGTAATACCTAAAAATTTTTACAATGGCAGTTTCTGATTTTTAGAGAGCCATTGAAGCTTTACTTTGCTTTGCTCTTCTCTATTCTAAAGTGCTGTTTAGAAAGCTTGAATTAACAGTGCATTTTAGAACAGGATAATAATCTAGATGTTTCATAGCCTATAAACTATGGTAATATTATTACAGACCTTAAACTTCTTTTGTTCATTGGAATGAGACCTGCCAGATACAAATGCTGATATTGGTCAATCAGAATAAGCTTTTTTTTCTGGTAAATGAGTTTTGGGGATCTGACAAGAGAAAAAATGCATCAGAAAGAGGAATTCACAGGAGAAGTAGTAGAGAACATACACTTCTTTAAGGGGCAGATTCAGCCATGGTGAGCTGATGTTACCAGAACAAGTTATAAGGGCTTCCTCAGTAACCATTTTAACTCCAACACAGACACTTTCATTTTTGGGACTTCATAATGATTTCTGAGTGAAAATGCCATGCTAAAAATTTGGCACAGTGCAGCTTTAAATATTAGGAACATATTTATAATTGGAAAAAATTTCTTATGATGTGTCTGTGTTTGAAGCACTATATGAGGATATAGTAAATATGGTGCATCTGAGACAAGAACCTCACTTGAAGTAGATGAATTTGGATCATGAGGAGTTAATCTAATCTCTAAAAAAATAACTGAGAAAGAAACTCTGGGGTGGGGTATGCTCCAGGCCACAGTTTAAGTCACATACTGTTTTTATCCTCACATAATTAATTTACTAACTGCTAACTTCATCTCTCATGTGTTGCTAATCTCTTTTTGAATTTCCTCAGTACATGTTCTGCACATTTAAAAATCATTTGCATACAGAGCTCTTTAAAGAAAAAAAAAAAAAACACAAACTCATTGTTAAAATGGCCCAAGTGTATTTCAAACATGGTTACCACACTCAGCTCAACTGTATTACTTTAAGACAACATATAACTACATATAACTTCAGAAATAAGAAAAAGACAAGGCAATTTTTAAGAAAGTCAAGGGTATGGAAGCTGGATGGGGAAAGTCAGATTGTGAGCAGTTTTGATGGTATTTAAATATCTTTTGAAAAGGTTATTTTTTTATGGTGTAGAAAGCATTTCAAAGTTAACTTAGGCCTTAATATAATGATAAATTCTACCTACAGTGTCTCCTGGTAATTATGTTTAGTGAAAACCTGATTATTTGTTATCATAGTGAGCAGAACCTTTCCTTTTCAAAAGACTGAATTTTCCTCAATGTAATAAAGAACAGCAGAGCATAGATGGGAGACAAAAATTCTGCTCTTACTGGCCAGGAAGAGAAGTAGAATAATTGAAAGAAGATAGCTGTGAAATGGAAAACAAAGGATATCTGGGAGTTTGTAGTGCAATGTAACTGCCTGCACACAGTAATATTGTTATGATTCAATTATTAAGAGATTTCTTTCCCCAAATTAAGGCAAAAATGAGACCATATCCTGAAGTAAATAATATGGGTTTTTATTTAACAGTAAATGTGAATGAGAGAGGGAGACAAAAAGTGAGGGAGCAGGAGATAGTAACTAATCCATGAATCCTGTGGCATCCTGCTGCATCTTTCTTCATCCTGGTCATCTTGGTGGTGGGCATCCCAGAATAGTTCTCCGGGGGTATCACCCTTATACAGCCCAGGTTCTGGGTGTCTGTGGATCGTAGATGCCACTGCCATAACTAGGCTGTCACGTCTAGATGCAGTTGCTCTTACAGGTGTGTGACTGTCAACTGTGAAGGGCTGAAACTCACTCCAAGTCAATTAAAGCTTCCTGTGAGCAAGGGGAGACCTTTCTGACCTCATTAGGCTTTTTACCTGCTTTGGTAAGAAACTTAGATGCTCCAGTATTAAACTCTAGGTATACAGTTCTGAAGTGTGAAATTCAGAAACAGCTGTTTGAACCTTAATTATGTGTATGGTGAATGAGGTTCAGTGTATTATAGAAATGTAAGTCAGAGAATATAGCACATGAATGAGGTATAATTATACCAATCAGTAGAAAACACTAAAAAGAACAGATAGCTAAAATTCTGAATGAGATACATGTATGGATCTATAGAGAGAGATTTATGTATGTAGGCATGGCTGTGTTTACATCCCCCCAGTGATTCCTACACATCTTTGAGTACATTGTGCCATCTTTCCTTTCCCTTCTGGACATGTTGCTGCTGTGTGCTGTGTTGAATTCAAGCTTGTCTGTACATATTAGGTGTACTGTGAGAAGTCCCTCTGGGGATTTAACTTTCAGGATGTTGAACTTATGAAACACAGCTGGGACTAGGAGGCAGATGAGTACATGAAAAGTTCTGGTCACCCAGGAGACAGGCACCCTAGTCATGTATTGTATGGAGAAAGCACGTACAGCCACACCTGTCAAATGCTTACCTAGGATATGGTTTTTTTCTTACAAAACCACTACTAAATCCTGGTGAGTTAGACCTTTGAAAGTCTTTTAATATTTTTAATATTTAGTGATCACTTCAGTCTAGTAGTGCTAGATTCCAAAGAAAGCTGGATGAGAAAAATAAACTGTATGACCTGAAGTAGGAGACAAAAGGTTAAGGATTACTCATGATAAACTGATAAACCTGTATCTTGACAGCTACCTTAATTATTCCATGCCCAGAACATTGCTCCAATTTTGATGAAAGGCAAGTCTGAGTCCTGAAAAACTGCAAAAGCTAGCACTTACTTCTGAAAACATGTCAGTTAGAGTGATGATTTCTGCTAGTTTTAAAATATATTAAACTTTGATATATATTGACAAAGAAAGGGAAATGCTATACTCTTTTTTTCTGAATTAGGTATCTGAATACTTTTGAGGATCTTTATGAATCTCTGTGCTTCATTTTATGATGTCTAGAATGGCAGTAATATTGCTTGTTTACCTCCAAGGTGCCCATGCTCATGCACACATACAGACATGTTTGCTTTTAAACTTGCAATGTATGATAATAACTATAATAAGGAAGAAATAGAATACAAGAAATTGAAAATATTTGACATTTTGCGCATTTTTGGAGGAATAAACGTAAATGTCACGTTATATGGTTTTATGGATGAAATATTTTTTGTGAAATGAGATATAATTACCTGTTTAAAAATCAAGTTCCATCTTACAGTTAATGATGTAATATGTAAAAATACAAAAATATACTACATTAATATAAAAAAGTAAAACATAATTTGTTTTTTAGTTTGTTTTCTTTGTAATTACATTTACTGTAATATTTTAAACACACCATCCTGTTCATCTTTTGTGCTCATTAGTTCTGTTACTTAAAAGAAAACAAACTTTGCCCAAAATGGGGAAAAAAGTCATAAAACACTGACCCCTGCACACTTCTACGAGATAAAATAGTAAAATTTTCCAGTGAGTGCTCTGACTATATAATAGGCTTGATGTTATGGCAAGTGTATGATGAAAATGTTTTTTTTTTCAGTATGAGTGAATACAATTGAGAGCTCTACTAATGGTTTAAGAGCAATTATTCTAACTTACCATGTACTGCTCCCAAAGGAGTTCAAAGCTAACCTGAAATACCTGATTTATTACTATTCACTAAGAACTTTGAATGACATCCCTGAATAGTTTGAGAATTACCTTTAATTACTCTGAGACAAGTTTGAGGTCAAAATAAGATTTAGAATCTCAAGAATTAAAAGCAATAGCAACAACAAACCCCCAAGCCCAAACAAGCAACCAGAAATCTCTTCATAAAACCCCACAAAACAAGACAAAAAAGCCCATCACAAACCCCCAAACATATTTGAAGATATATTTTCTTCTCTGGGAAATTACCTGTTCCCTGTCTTTGGACATATGCATGGTAATAATGAATAAATCAAAACAGACCATTCATTGTGACCTATGTTACTTGTTTTGCTACCATATGTTTTCTCAATTTCATTATTACAGTCCATCTCCTTAAAAACAACTAAACAGTTAAACATTCTAAATGTCATTCTACAAGAGCTACAACCTCCATTTTCATATTTTAAAAAATCAACCATCCTAATCCTAATGCTATTTAACAGTACAAATTTCATGTGGTATGATTTGGTGTTGGTTAAGGGATACATAGCAGGATGGGTATATTACTTTTCCAAACAGTATAATACTTTTTGAGGTCTTCGTTATGGTTTTATTTACTCTTAAGTGCAACTGTGGCCTTTTCACCATGGTACTGATTTTTTTCTCTGACTTTATATGGTTTTTAGAAATCCCTTCAAATTTTGCCATTAGAGTAATGAGTCCACAAGACTGATTTTGATTTTTAAATGAGTTTACTTAAAGGATTTTAGAAATAGTAGTTTGAAAAAAAATATTGCCTTTCAAACTCTTTCCGCTTTCTGAATTGTTAGTTATGTATGCGAAGAAAGAAATGTCAACAACAGATTCTGCAGTTTTCTAGTCTTTCTCATAGTTGATACATCTCGACCTTGTGATCTTTATAAATGCTGAATTCTTGTAAGTCAATGTTTAAACAAGGGATACCCTTGCTTCTGACCAGCACTGCTAAAGAAACTTGGTAACTACAGCAGCATTCTGTACTCCTTTGCTTTCCTGCAGATCAGTAATTCTTTTATGTAGAAGATCATATGATGAGGGTTTAAAATCCCAGAAGACTGTATGAAAAGGATGATAAAACCCTTGCATTGAATATTTTAAGAGAGCTCCAAATCTCAGATCTCCAGCAGGCCTTCTGTCACTATGGAGCCCTGCTGGCCAGACCATTAATTTCCATCTTCATTGCAGGTTTATGACACTGACCAGATACATCTGCTCTCCTACAAAAATCTGTATTTATATTCCTTAAAGAAAAGAAATCAAACATGCAGTAGGGTTTTTTTTGGGGGATGCTTCTGTATAGTGGTTCACAAAGAACCTCTCTTTCTCTTAGAAATGTGTGAAATCATACACAGGGCAACTTCTTCATTAGCAGTGCTGATCAGTGAGATGAATGAAACATCCTCTACATTTTCATGCTGAAATAGAAAGGCAGTTGCTACTAATGAAGTTTATTTATACTAATAGAGAGATAAGTTAAAATGAAGTTTACTTCTATTTTTATTGATAACTCTAATTTAGTCCAATCAGACATACATAAAACACCATAGAGACAATCAATGACTACAATAAATATATATTTATTTCCTATGTTTCCAATACTGTTATTACTTCACACGTATCATATGGTCAAAGCCACACTTGTTATTTTTCCAACACACTGTCTTTTGAACAAGTTCTTCAAAATAATAAGATCTAAATTTTTCACAATAAACAAAATTTTCTTGAAGAACTAGGGAAGGCTAATTAGAAAGGAAGGACTGAAAAAAATCTGTTGAAATGTAAAACCCTCACAGAGCTCTTGTCTGGTAAGCAGGATGAGTCTTGGACTCCTGTGGTATATGAGTAATGAGAGGAAGACAATTCCACCATCACTTCATTTTAGAGGGTAATCAAAGACCCAGTGAGACATCATAATTTGGCACTGGTACTAAAACAAACTTGAGGAAGGATTTGTCATTTGGAGTCTACTGTGGCATTGATTGCACTTCATCAGCATCAGCTTGAAAGGTCATCTAGGACAGGTTGCAATGGTATACATCATCACCCTCTTTGTCTGGGAACTGTGAGTATAATTCTACAACAATAAACATCAGGTAAACTAACCTAAACTTTTCTACCTTATATCAGAGTTCAATACTTTCTGCCCAGGCTCCTTTAGAAATTCCACCCACAGAGGCTTTATTGTTCAATACCAAAGTTACTCATTCAAAATTACTTGACAATTTTTTAATAATCAGGGTGGTGTAGTAACTCACTTAAATCCTACTGTAAATAAAAACCTGCTAGAGACAGGTTTCAGAAATATGTTCCAAGTTTCAATGTTCCAATAGAAATCATATAATGTCACATTTTCCTTCAAGAGAAGACCAGGTGTTAAACGTAGTCCAAGCCTCAGTTTTGCTGAATTAATCCCCTTGTCACCCATTATCCCACACTCTTTTTTTCCTTCATGGAATAGTCATGCAGATTGATCCACAGCTGAATGCTTGAGCACAGCCTCATCTCCAGTGCTTCAACACGGTTTTGTCTCTATTTTAAAAGGAATTTGTGCAGCTACTGAGTCCATTATGAGTGGGACTTACCGTGGGGTTTATTGCTTATTTAGTGAATTTACAACCTCCCATAAGTGGGATTCTCTCCTGAATATAGTACAAGTTCACTCTTTTGTAGCTATTAGTCTAGTAGCCTATTCCTCCAATCTACTGTCTTATTACTTTCAGGTTGTAAAGTTCTTTGTCCATTGAAGCACACCATTTGAACTTCTTTGTTCTCAGTGGGATCTACTATAAAATTGTATTTCTCAAGACAAGTAGCAAACCATTGATTTAGACCTGCAATTCAGCTTGTTGGGGATACTCCCTCTACCCTGGCTATTTCTAGCTCTCTAACAATGTATTTCCAGCATTCTGGTTCTCATGTTGAGAGCACTACACAACAATCTACTTGCTGAGTTTCCTGGACAGATTTTCAAAGTGTCCTTTTGAAACATGCTGTACCATTGTTAGAGGAAAAAGAGTCAGTTTAAAATTTGTCTTTTTGGAACATTCTAACATGCCATCCTCATCTCAAAGTTCACTGAAATAGCTGTGGGGTTCCAGCCATTTCCCTGCAGGTTTCAATGGATTTGCATGCTGTATCTAATCTCTGCTACTGTTCATGGGATGAAGGAGAAAGGGGTCCTGCTTCCTGAGCTTGGTCCTGACCAGCTCTCCCAGCACAGCACTGCATGGCCCATGCAGTGCTCACTTCATTTATGCTTTGTCAAAACATTTCTGCCAAACACAGGGGTACTCCCCAGATGCACTGTCTGGAGGGTGTTGGGCTTTAGTATTTTTGAGTGCAGTTGGAAGATATTTTGGCTGAGCATTAGACATTTTGGGTGGGCTGAAATTCCACCCTAGAGACTAGTGTTTCTTGTCCCCCATATCCATATATACAACTCAACTGTTCACATTTTTTTGATTAACTCAAGGAGAAGTATTTAAACAACCACTCCATCCATTCAGCAGATCCAACCAGGTGATCTAGCCGTTCATCCAGGCCAATCCCCTGGTGTCCTTGACACTGAACAAAGCTTGACTCCCTTTACAGCAGACCCTATGTCTTCCCCTGTCCTCGAGGCTTCCTGGCACTCTAGGTGCTCATTGACTAGTCACATTGTTCTTTAATCTATCTACTAGCTTTTTCTTTTCCAAAATGTTGTGAATAATTGGTTCTTACAATTGTGGGTCATCTCCACCTTTTTCATCACAAATTGGGGCAGTTGGTAAAATGAGAAAAGTTTTCAATCTTTTCCATTTGTTCATTTTTCCTTTTGGAGAACCTTTTGTTTAAAAAAACCCCTATGAACAATATGGCAGATGCAGTTTTACCAGAAATCCACTCTGTTTCAGTATTTATTCTTTTTCTCCCACCATTCTAGTACCATTTCAATCCAGTCTAAAGGATGCAGAGACAGAGAACATACTAAAAAGGAATAAACATCTTTACAGTAAATAAATAGCTAAATTGTAACATTATAAGAGGATTTATATGATTTGATTCTATTTTCAGTTGTGTTTTCATCAAAAATGAAAGCAGAGGACCATATTTTTCTATTTTTAATGGAGAAGAAATAAATAATGAAAAAAATATTCAGATAATATAATGTATTTTTTATTACTAGGTTAAAAAACCCAAATCAATTCCAGCATGGTTTACATTACATGATTTTTGTTCATCTGGATAGTTATAGATAATTTTCTCCTCTCATGTTATACTATATAACACATTTCCTTTGAGTTGTTATAGACTATCTTGCTTTTATTTCATCCTAGTAAAATGGTATCCAGGTTCTTAACAAAATCTATTTATTGAATTTGATCAGCAACTGCAATCTGAAAAAATGATACACTCATCCCCACAAAATTCTAATTGTGTATTTTGGGAACTAATCCTTACTGGTTACAAAGCTATTCATCAACTGGCAAGGTAACTTTTGCCATCTTAGTTGAAATGGGATGGCTCTTTTAGGGGTACTTAAAAAAGAGTAATAATACTTTGCTGACTTTAATTGCCACACCGATAAATATTCAGATTTGGGTAAGAACTTTATTTCAATGGTATTTTGTGCTGTTTCTTGATTTTCAAAAATAATTTTTAATCACATGTAGCTCTTTTTTTCATTGTTGGATGTGTCATTAGCAAAAGCAATTTTGTGTTTTTATTTACGTGGATTTCAGCTTTTTAATGTAAATACACATGTAAGTAAAATAACTGCTCTCTTCAATAATACATAAGATGATTCTTGGACCCAAAGTCTGTAAAAATGATACATAATTGATGCTGTCAGCATCAATCCAGCTTTTAAATAGTAACTATCCAAGGAATGACATTACATTTATGAAGAATTGGGAATGATGGATGTATACTACTGCTAATGCATGCAGCCATCATGATATTTATTGAAAAGTTATGATTCATTGCAGATCTCTTCAAATGCTGTACTGGTCTACACTAACGCAGACAATGTTTCTCCACAGAAGGAAATAACTTATAAAATTAAATTATACTTCTCAATTTTAGAGCTGCTATTACAATTTAGATTTGTATCTATATGACTGCATAACATAAAGTACCTCAGTTTCCAAAGACAATTAAAACAAAACAGATAGCTTATCACAGCTTCAGTCTCAGAGTCCTTTAGCAATCACAAATAAATACAGTCATACTCATAAATACTCTGAAATTCCCAGATCTGGTTGTGTTCTCCCAGATGCTGCTCTTCATTAACATGACATCTTCAGCTTATGTGCATTGTAATGACATAACCGTGAAATGCAAACACAATAAGTAGAGTTAGATAAATTCAGTTTGTGCAATTCACCTGTTCCTGAATTCATATCTTAACTTTCATAGTTTACACAGTCACATCTTCCCATTTTAACTTTTTATGTTTTACTGATCTGTAACAAATGGCTCCCACTCAGACTTGAAAAGATATTAGGGATAACTTCAGACATGCATTTTCTCTGGAGAAAAATTTCTTTTTCTCTGACCAGTTCTGCTCTTCTTGGCTTTTTCTGGTCCTCTGCTTTGAAAAGGACAGCTTTGCCTCTCTTCAGTCTGTCTCCTGCTCAGAGAGTTCTACAGTATTCATGTCAATACTTCCACAGGTTTTATTACCAGACTCTTGTTTTCTTTTAGGCTTCAAAAATGTTCCACTCTCTATTCTTTCTTTCTCCATTTTACTTTTTCAAGCTACTCTCCTTGTGAAGGTACTTGTCACAGGCATTGCTCAGTTGTTAACTACAGTAATGCAGAATTTAATTCTGTTTTGTGTATTCACATATTAACTATCAATTGTTCACATTTTCAAACTGACAAACAATAAGAAAAAAAAACAACAAACCCAAAAATATATTACATGAAACTGAGAATTTTTAAATGTTTATTTTCTACTTTCAATTGCTTTATGACTTATTGGGTCTTTGAAAGTAATACCCACATAATTTATTTTAGTTTGAAGGTGTTTGTTTATTTATGTTGAATATTTTTTGGTGAGTACCCAAAAAAGAAAAAATTCGAGTAGTGTGAGGCAAAGTAATTCAGCCTATGGTTCTGTTCAAATTAATAATAAACTTCACAGGGAATACTAGTATTTTTCTACATCAGCCCATTCTGGTTTAATATGTACTGTCTTGTTATAACTGATTAGAGATAAAGGTACTGAAAAGGATTTTCAGTGTAATTGGTTCCCCTCCCATTGAAAGAGTAGAGGAATATGCCTACAAAGGCAGCAGCTGAACTTAGTCTAATAGATTTCTCTGCTAGATAATAAAATGAGATACATAGGGGTCTTTCCCCAGTGGCACTGGTATTGTGCTACATGAACCTTGAGAAATGTTTTCTATTTCAATCATCAAATCACCTATTTCATTCCTTAGGAAGGGGACATAAAATGATGTCTCTGAATAATAGAATAAAATAAAGACTTCTTCAAACTAAAATGTTATTGCTTGATAAAATCAAGCCATCAGGAATAAATCTAGAAGGAGCAGGAGAATGCTGAAAGTTGTTATTACCAATTATATATCCTTTGGATATGGTGGCATTAATTTCTTAAAAACATGTGTAGCATATTGTGATCACTCATAGTTAACAATGCTGTGTGACCACTTGCAAAAAAATAGTGAAGTGAAATCCTTTTTCAGTATGATTAAGACAGTTGGTTTCCTATGGAATAGAAGCTTGTTTTTTCAGGACAGTGAGGATTATTGTCCAAGTGTTTATCATATTAGCATTGGGCTGACAGTTGTTAGCAGATCATCATGTTTTAATTTTTTAACTACAGTTTATCCTGAGAGAATAGCAGCTAATGGCTATCCAGAAGAGACATCCTATTCTGAATATTTGGCCAGTAGCAATGATCCAGATACAGCAAAGATGCAACTCAGAGTTGTGTATGGTCAGCCAACTATGACAAAACAGCTTTCCCCTTTGTGAAAGGGTGGCATTTTTGTCAAAAGTTCTGCCTTATGTTCTATATTAAAGTTCATCCCTCGCTGTACTAGAAAAGTGCCTGAGCATCATCATAGGTGCATCCTCAAATTTTTTTTCTAATAAATGCCTATAGTAGAATGACTGCTAGCTTGCCAGAGCACCTACAGAGACATCACCTATTTTTGAAAACTATCCCAACCATAATTGTTAATAGTAATAGTGTCATTCTCTGGAACATGCTGGATGTTCTACATGGAGACTCATGATAGCTTTCATGGCTTTGGCACACATCCCATTTTCTGCCACTATTTTCTTGACATTGGAAATGAGCTGAGTGCTTAGATCCTTCATCTTTGATAAAGCAGAGGGGGGATACACTATAGATTATGGGTCAATTAACCTTTTTCTCACAGCAGAGAGTAACCTCAGCTGCTTGCTTCCTGGAGGGAATTGGAAAATTCTGGAGGCTGACTTTTCCTAACTCATCTCCAAATGTAAAAGTAACAGAGAAAAGAAGCATATATTTGTAAAATAAATTTGGTATAATCAAAAAAATTATTCAAATAGATGTTGTGTTGTATGAAGTTCCTGTTTGTTTAGGGTTTTAATACCTAGAAATTATCTAATGTGATTATTTTCACAATGTAATTCCTCAACTAATTGAAAGAGACTTAGTAAGTACAATACTGAGATCTCAATTTTTTAATTACTATAGCATATATGAGCTAATTAAAGTGTTTTATGTGGGTCTTTAAACTGAATTAGTTTTAATTGACAGATTATTGTTTTTAAGTGGAAGTGTTTTTTTTATTATTCCCAAAAACAAAAATGTAGAACAAATAGTTAAAGCAGAAAGTGATTAACAATTAAGCAAATTCTGCTCTGGGTCAATATGTCACCTGGAGTCAGAAGTATTTAAACAAAATTGTTCAAAAAAAAAAAAAAAGGTTTCTTTTTTTAATTGAGAATTTTATTTATTGAGCATATTGACCAAATAGAAAATAATAAAAATAATAGATGAAGCCTTGATGCAGTGCATGCACCAAACATTAAATCTGGTGAAATAGACATCTGAGCACCTACTCCTTCATGTGGAAAAGGAGCAAACCATCCCTGGAAGGAATCATTATAAAAATTTAGACCTCCTAGCTTTGCTGCTGGGAAATGCATAATTAACTTTCACTTTTCTTCTGGTATGAGTAAAACTTAATTTAATATTCTGCTTCAGAAGTGTAGAATACTTTCATGCTAGTATTTTACAAGCGCATTTTCTGAAATCCAAGCGTATCACCATCTTATCAAGATTATTTTGAAACAGAATATTTACATCCTTCTGCTTGTAGACTTCCAGTGTTTACATCAGCCCCATAATACTTATGTAAAATCCCCACTGCTCAGAAACTACTTTTACTGCTCCTTCTTGCTGTGAGCAGTGTAGTACAGAATGATTCCTGAGCTTGCTCTAACTTCTGCATCAAGCAGCTCTGCTACTGCAAGCAGCCTGGCTTAATTAGCTCTGTTGTGCTGTATTGCTATTTTGATTTTTGTTTGTGTGAGACAGCTTGTCTCCACATCATGTTTTTGAAGTTTTGTGATGATGTGTGAAGGAGTTCACGGTTTATTGGTTTAGAGAAAAAGTATAGAAGCCAAAAATGACTGTCCATCTAGTCCTTCGAGTGCTCACTGGGGAATGGGAAGTTACATACTGGCATTAAATATCTAATTGATGAGATACAAAAACATATTAATATTCACTAGATTGTGATTTTACCCACTTCTATGCAACTGCTTTAACCATAAAACTCCTTTGTCATTTTTCCTCTTCTTGTTTTGGTATAGTTTTTGTATGTGTGTGTGGAGTTGACTGTTTGGGTTTTGTTTGGGGTTTTTTTGGGTTTTTTTTTTTTTTAGGTTTGCTTTCTTTTCTTTTTTTTTCACCTTTTTTGAGTTCTTGCTTTTGCAGTTATAGAGTTTCAATAGACAAGTGGCAAGTTTCCAGGCTCCAGTGTACTCCAAAGCCTTGTAGCTAGGACTGTCTTTCTCATGAGAAGTATGGATATCTGGGCAATTAAGAGCCAGGTGAGCTACTGTAGTCCACATTTTTGTTGCTGTTTAAACCATGGAATCAAATTAGATGAGCCATGATCTGCAGGGTCCTTTATGATCTATAAAACTGTGTAATTCTCATGAAGTTTTGAGTTAAGAATTAGAGGAAAGGTTTCATAGTGGTTTGCAAGATACCTGATGACTTGCCATTTAGAGCTAAATAACACATATTTTGATATGAAGATTTGGGACCTAAGAGAATGTCTCCAGTCTTCTCCATTTGCCAGACTGGAACACACCCAGATGTTAATGAAAACATCACAGCTGGCTGCAGCCTGTTGCCTTACATTACTCTCTAGACCACTGGATACCAACTCAGGTCTATTGAACTATTCTCATTCACTCAGGAGCAAAATTCCTTATACTCATGTTCCAGGTTCTAGTTTTGTACCCCAGAAAACATGCACCCTTTTTATTGGCCTGGCAATTCCCAACTTGTAATTAACTTCAGGTAAGCTTAGACATGTGCAGTACAGCTGCCTATGACTCTAGAATCCCTTTTTTATTCAGTAAATTTTTAAAAAAAGGTACAATTCATTCAACCCAATTAAGATGTTTGCCTCAGTTTAAGAGGAATCACATTATGAGGGCACTTCTTTTTTTCCACTGCTTTTGAGGAAAGTTAGATTAATTTGCATTGGGCAGAACAGCCTTTAATTGGATGTACACCATCCTCTGTTTCCATCAAGTAGTAAAAGCACCCAGAGGGAAGTATTTACTTGGTGTATGGAGCTAGGAGCTATGTAAGAAAAGGCATGGAGATGCTAATCAGTGATCAAATAAAAATGTGTTGAATACGTATTGTGTAATCATCATATGGAAATCTGAAATATTGCAGACAGCTGTAAGGTGCAGTGAGGTATAAATACTCTATATATATTCAGGCTAAGCAGACAGAATTGTGCTATTCAAGTAAGAAAATGGAAACTTACATGGTGAGATGGGGGTTAGATCTTATTATTAAAAAATAACCCATTACTTTTGATAGTGTAACTCAGGCATGAAGTCCATATAATTACATTACTTGCCAGGGCATTATTCTTTATTAGAACAGTGCCCCAAAATAAGAGTCGACACAAAATTATCCAAGTAACCATACCCATGTCCTGTACTGGATGGATCATGTTGATATGGGCACTATTCTAACACCAGAGAAAAGGAGATATAGTGGTCTGTAATTGGTCGGATTCCATTTAATTCGGTCCATTTATTTCAGCTTTCTTCCTTTGTCAGAGCTTTTTTTAAAAATTACATAATTCATTACAGATTTCAATTTCTTCTCATTTATCTAATTTAACAAAAGAGGTTAAGAGAGGTACTTATTAATAACTCTTTTCTTTTCCCCTCTGCAGTGTTTCAGAAAAATATGTTTTCTGCAAAATTGTACTCAGGAGTGAAGAGATATCAATAATTATGAATTGATTTACATAGAAATAGGCTAATTATTATGTTGACTGATTTGAAATATTCATTGTTTAAAATTTTAAGCTCCGATTTGTATTTTAAGGGGATTTTTATTGCTTTATAGAGTGTCCCAGAGCATCATCTCTAATTGGCTTTGGAGTTCCTAAAATTTGGACACAGATGTTGCTTATTATTTTAACAAGGGAGAAAAGCTCTTTCTGTAACACATGTTGCTTTTCAATAGATTTTAAAAAGTTTAGGGGGTATCCCTTTGGTGCCATCTATCTTCAGATAAAAGGGGAGAGAGAATTTTGTAAATCATATCTATTTTGTTCTTTTATAGAATTGTGTATACCAATTTTTTTTCCTTCAGCTTTCAGTATTTCCAATTAATGTAATGATCCCCTATCTGTTTTTGGGGTTTTTTTCAAATCACATGTTAATATTTGGAAAAAGCTGCAATAGTTGATCACATCTCTGAAACATTCCTCCATACAAAATACAGCAAAATAAAGTGTGTCCATCACATATTTACATTGGCTATTTCTTCTGAATAAAACAGTAAAACCTTGGGAGAATATTATCTTGTTTCCTTGAGATTTTCATTACCATGGGATAAAAATTCCAGACATTGGTGTTTGTATTGTAAAAGTCATCAATTTAAAAGATGTGTAGCATGTGTGTGATGTAACTTGACTTGGACAGAAGGATCCAGCTGGCATGGGGAGTTGGCTGCCACAGAAGGCTTCGCTCCATTGCTTCAGATGTGGGTGATGCAGAGGGAGGGATGGGAGGCAAAAACTGAAAGACAAAAACTCAAGTAAAATGTGCTTTATGCTGCGTATCTGGGGTCAAGACTGAGATATGCATTTAAAGTTTTCCTTTTTTTTTTCAGGTAGGGTTCAGTTATATTATCATGGTCTGCTGTTAATGTTACCTTTACATGCTGTCCCACTACTGCACAAAAATTGTGCAAACACTGTAAATAATTGCATATAAAATCCATATAACAAGATTAAGTTTCAACATTATCTCAAGAAATTTTGAAATTACAAATAAAAAGTACCCTAAGTTTGTTCCTTTTGCAGAATTTCATTTTAGGGGTACTGTTAGAAAATTGATTTTGCTCGTCTGACTTTTACTATAGCGTAGTTAGTGTGATGGCTCTACATTTTAACTAGCGTGTATCTTTTAAACCATATTATCTGGTTAAAAAGACCCCTCCTTTTCTGGCAGCCACATTGTGTTTTTTTAAAATAATGAGTGGTTAGTCTTAAATGCTTTGAGACATTTATAATTACACCTTAAAGTAATTAAATGATTCAGTATCTGTAAGACAGATGGCTGTACCACAGAAACCAGCCTCACAATTGGCACTAATTAGCACCCTTGTTGGAATCTCAGCAGTGGCCAAAATATTAAATGGGTATCAAAACTAAATTACTCAGCCAGAGAGAGTTTTTCCAAGTTGATATATTGATAAGAGATTGTGAATCCCTTAATTGCATGTATGCTTGCTCATAATTATGTTCTGAAAGCAAATAGGTGACTTCAGACTCCTGTAAAGATAAATATTATAATTCCTATTAAACTAAAATTAAAGTGTTCCACGTTTGTGAGAACTGAGAGAATGCATTCTCTCAGATTTTAAGTTGTGCAGCTGACCTGCATACATAGCAAAAACAATTAAATTAAGGTCCACAGTGAGATGAAGAGCAATGGCTGCAAACTGAAAATTAAATTCTTTCCGGAAAGACCTTGACAAAACAGATTATGATAACTCCCTAGTGATACATAAATTACATGAATATATAAAATCTGAAGGAATTTAGGACATTAGTTCAAAAATACACTTTTAATTAAAATATATGAATACTTTTCATTTCCTTTAACTATGAAATAAAATATAAAATGCCTACTCAATCACCACAACCTGATAAAAAAGCTACAATCAGTCCCTTTTACAGCCTAACTTATGTGTAATTACAGGGGGGAGGAAGGGGAGAAAGTAGGGAAAGACAGGTTCAGTGGACTTTAATTCTGCAATTACAGTGTTGCAGTGCACAACAAAATAAAAACTTCTAAAAGAAGGCTTGGTTACTTATTTCTCTTATAGGCATGTCTTTTCCAGTCTTGAATTAGTTGGGGTAGCTGTATTAAATGATTTGGACACTGTCTCTCTCTTTACTTTGGACATTGATCTCTCTTGTCACTTTTCCTTGATGTCTGACAAAACTCTGAACTTCTACTGTATGCAAATGCATGAATTTGGGGTTTTTTTTCCTTTAGTATTTTTGATTAAAAATCCATTCTAACCAATACTTTTCTCTGGTGATTTGCACTTATAAGCACATTTTTACAATAAAAAAGGTTGATAATAACTGTGTTGCCTATGGAAGGTGCTCCACTGGCATCTCAGGAGTGACAGTACTTTAACTTGGCTAGCAGAAAATCCATGACGGTAAAATTTCCATAGTTCTTTTCAGCCCTTTTATGAATGGGAGATTATTTCAGTTTCATTTCTTGTAAATGAGATGACAGTTTTTAATTGTGCAGATACTTATAGACTTGTTTGTATGGGGATGTTAGTTCCAGGTAGTGTGTCAGTGTTCATATTACTGGCTGCCTTTGAGGATGTTGTTAGTACAGCAGTAAATGTGGAACAATCTAGTTAATTTTTAAAAATTTAAAGTCTTCTAAGCAAAAAACCCCTGTTTATTTGTAATGATTCAGCTGAGTTGGGCATGTATCTCTCTCCCAAGAGGTGAACACACAGTCCCTCCTACAAAATGGCAACTTTTTACACCTTTTGTGGCTAGGGGTGGTCCCTGTCCCCTTTCCCTTTGGATGGTACTCAGGAAATTACACTCTCTCCCAGCTCTTCTGTCCTGTCTCCTGTCATCCTTCTTCCTTTTTGGTCCTGTCTTCAACCCTGTGCCTCTCCCAGTTCTCAACAATGCCCAACAAATTAGACAAAACACATCCAAAACATAGATAACAACAAATAGTAAACAGAAACAACAACTTTCATTCTTTTACTCAATAATTTTTTTGGGCTGAAGCAAAATGGTATTTCATCTCTCACAAGAAAAAAAAAACACTTTCCCCAGAGCCTTTTAAGAACACTAATGTAATACCCACACTACCTAGTCTAGTCGCTGAACTGATGTAGTTCTGAAGTCTAAAGGCTTGCCAACCCCACATCTTTGAGAGAGGTAGAAAGCAGCCCAGAGCCCCTGCCTTTGCCTGCTGACTACTGCACTAGCTCTCAGTGAGACTCTGAAGATGCCTGTTTCTCTTGCTTTATTAATTTGGGTTTCAGGTGTGCTAATAATCTCTTATTTATGGAGGGAGTTGGCACACAGTTGCTAGCAAATTGCAATTCATGTAAGAACCCAAACTTTGCCCAAACCTGCCAATGCAGACTATCTTTAGGAAGCAGACTGTGGTCATTACTTCCACACAAATAGTGAATGGCACCAGAGGCAGCTTGCAGTCCACAGTCAGTATATTTCAAAACCATCACTAATGCCATGTTTGTCTGTGTTTTGTTTTGAGTTTTTTTTCCTCAATCAAGGCTTAATGTACACAGAACCCTGAAACCTCATTCATGGAACTCTATAGACTGAGAGGGGGACTAAAAGTCACAACAAAATTATGACAATACTACGCTGATTACTGCTAAATACACAGAACCTACCTGGGACTTAGGAAGTCCCTGAGCCTCTGTTGGAAGCTAAGAGGGTTTGACTTAGTGGCTCATTACTCATCATGGAATGCTTGCTCTGTTTCTACACTTCTCCCAAAATATCTGTTAGCCATTCTAGCCAGAATAGTGAAGCAGAGGGTGGTTGATGTGATCCAGCAGTTTGTCTTAGTTCGCTAAGATGGCTGTGAGAAGAGGCTGGGGAGAGTTGGCTGGTTTTAACCAATGGGCATGAAAAATGTTGCCCATATACTTGTACCAATAAAAGTGCAGTAAGAGTAAAATCATCTGCATGCTTAACCAGAATTTATTTTGGTGGTTTTGCTACTGGTTTACTCCCACACTTAGATGAGGGCAGGTCTCTGCTTTAGGTGTATCAGTGTAGTGGGTATATCACAAGTTGCTCCACAAACCCTTACAATACAAGAAAAAAACAGTATGTAAGATGATTTATTTACTGGAATACTCATAAAAGCTCAGATACTGAGATTCCATGCTATTATTATTATTAATGATGTTAAGAAACTTAAAGTTTTAAAATTTTAAAAAAATTTTAAAATTACTATTTGAAATTAAATATAGAGGATAAAAATAGATTGCAAAATAACATGCTATATACAAGATCTAATCTTTTAACTAAGATTAAAAAAAAAATAATGGAAAAGCAGTACTGTGGAAAGGGCTTCAGGGGTCCTGGTTGACAGAAAGTTGAACATGAGTGAGCAGTGCCCTGGCAGCCAGGAGGGCCAACCCTGTCCTGGGGGGCATCAGGGACAGCATGGCCAGCCAGGCAAGAGAGGGGATTGTCCCACTCTGCTCTGCACTGGGGTGGCCTCACCTTGAATATTGTGTGCAGTTTGGGGTATTACAATGTAAGAAAGATGTTAAACTATTAGAGAGAGAGAGTCCAAAGGAGGACAATAGAGATGGTGAAGGGCCTTGAGGAGAAGCTGTATGAGAAGGAGCTGAGGTCACTTGTTCTGTTCAGTCTGGAGGAGGCTGAGGTGAGGGGGGACTTCATTGCAGCCACAACTTCTTGTGAGGGGAAGACTCTGACCTCTGTGGTGAACAGTGACAGGACCTGAGGGAATGGCCTAAATCCATGTCAGGGAAGGTGTAGGTGGATATCAGGAAAAGGTTTTTCAACCAGAGGGTGGTCGGGCACTGGAACAGGTTCCCTCAGGAAGTGGTTACAGTAAAAAGCCTGACAGATCTCAAGAAGCATTTGAGCAACACTCTTGGGCACATGGTGTGACTCTTGGGGCTGTCCTATCCAGGACTGAGAGTTGGGGATGATGATTCTTTTGGGTTCCTTCCAACTCAGCATATTCTGTGAAAACTTGAAAACTAAATTATTTATAGTATACAAATACATAAATAAAGTCAGAGATACTTTCCTTGGTGTGCAGGGATTGTCCCAACCCCACAGATAAAAGCAGGGGTGCTAGATTAGGGACTGCCTATTATTTCCTGGGAGAGTCTTCAGTATTGTGAATGAGAGATTCCTAATCTTATGCAATTAGTTCTTTCCATCCACTTCTAGGGCAAATTCAAGGGCATGATTTCAGCTGTAGTCTGGGAATAGATTACTCTTATTAAATAAAGTAACATGAGAACCTTATGTTGTGATCCTTTGCCATGTGTTTCATGGCTTATTACAGCATTGGAAGTGGTAAGATTGATCAGTGACTGAATGATGATCTGAACATGCTATTAAAAAGAGAACCTGTAGCTTAGAGCTTTCTTGTCTGCTCTGGAACTCAATCTCACTGCCTCCAACAGCGACTTGCTCATTTGTGAAGTGCCTCAGGAATCTGTGTGAGGCTCAGCCAGTAGGTGCTTCTCAGCATGGTGTGATTTAGCAGATGAAAGGTGTGCAGAATATAGTCTTACTTTAACAGTTTCTGCAGTGATCATTCTCCTGTGGTGTTCAATTATGTGTTTCACAGTAGCAAGTATCTCCAAATTCTGTTTATTCTCCTTCCTTGAGACTGTCTATGCACAGATTTTTATCCCTGAACTAGAAAAAGATAGTATGCAATGTTGATCAATATAAATCTAAACGTTCTTACACAATACCTGAGTTTTTTTCATGGCTCTGGAGATGTACAAGAGGAATTCTGAGCATTTTTACCTTGCTTGCTTCTGTATGTTCTCAGAACTGTACGTTTTAGCACTATGCTGGAAAGCATAAAAGACAAGTTTTTCCAGATCATATGTTGACAAAAATGTTACCTGCAAGGTGAATGATCAGCTGATCTGCCTTTAAACTAGGAACAATCAAACTTTCATCAGTTTCAGTAAAACATTTGTTTCTACAATATAAAGACATGACCAAAAGGTTTTTAGAGAAATGTATTCCATTCACTTTAAAATAGAGATAAACAATGTTTCTGGAATCATTTATTTTAACTTGTTACTTGTAGAAAAATTACTTTAAAAGAGTGCCTTGGTATCTCAAGACATGAAATGGCATAATGTGTAACTAAAAAGAAAGAAATCAGAGGAAGTTGTGAGCAGCAAAAGTGTTACACTGACTGCTCTGGGTTAGTCCTAACTGGCAGCTGTGTCCCACCCAGACACTCACTTGATTCTCCCTGCAACAGGGGGAGATGACCCTGAATGGGGGAGATGACCAGGAGGATAAAAACAGTTTAATAGGTTAAGCAAAAGCTGCAAGCAAGAACATAGTGGTACAGGAAATTCATTCACTTGCTCCCATTGGCAGGCAGGTGTTTAGGAAAAGCATGGCTCCATCACATGCAACCACTACTTGGGAAAACAAATGCCTTAACTCAGAATAACCTAATTTCTTCCCCATCCCTGCTCCCCTCTTCCTCCCCTTATGTACTGAGCATGACACTGTATGGTCTGGGGTATCCCTTGGGTCAGCTGGGGCAACCTGTCCTGGATGTGTCTCTTCCCAACTTCCTGTGTGCCCCCAGCCTCCTTGCTGGTTGGCTGGGGTGAGAAACAGAAAACAGAAACAGTGCTTACCCCTTATCCCTGGCTAAGGGGCTACTGCTCAGCAATAGCTAAAACATCCCTGTGTTATCAACACTGCTGTCAGCACAAATCCAAAGCACAGCACCATGTGAGCTGAAAAAAATAGTTAAGTCTACTCCAGCCAAAACCAGTACACTGACATTTGTATTTCAACCTCAAGAGTCAAACCAAAGCTTCTGATGTTGATAAATATAATTTTTCTAATGCCAAGGAAATAATGCATTGTAAATTTATAGTGGTGAATAGGAAAGTGACTCATAAAATGGGAACTCTTTAGATGTTTCTGCCCTAGGCAAACCAAAATTAGTTCAGTTTTGCAGCACTAGGCTGCATTAGGCATTAAATAATTTTGCATCTAGATTTTATTGCTTTGGGCAATTTCCTATATGTTAAAGTTGGTCAGTGATCAAGGGCCACAGACCTAGGCAATAGTCTTTTTCTCTATATACTAAAGTCAGTTATTTAAATATCACAGGGAAAAATGAAATAGAATAGAACACAGGAGGACACATTTTAATATATATGTAGGTGTAGATATACATTGCTTTTGGCAATTTGAATTGCAGTTTTCAGAGTAGATGTTGATAATTGGATGGTTAGAATACGGAATACATATTTCTGTTAAGTGTGATATAAAATATGTAGCATGCTGGTCAGACCATCTCAAATAATTTTGCATTAATAAAGCTTAGCACTTTAACAGAAAGCAAGCAACTTAAAGAGCAAGAATACAAAAGGTTATGTATTTTTGGCAATGCTGCTTCTTATTTCTGCTGTAGAAATAACAGAAATCTGACATACGTTCTCTTCCAAGTTTGACTTTCTTGTCCAGCTTGTATAAAGAAAATACATCTCCAGAATTACACATTCAGAGAGTATGTTTTGGAAAAGCATCTTGTAGTTAGCTTGAAACAGTTCTCTGGAGTATTGCATCATAGTTAGGAAAAGTTTACTCCTTACAAGATAACATTAGCCTCAGGTAGGTAGGTGATGCAGCTGTTGTATGAGCCAAGTGACTTGTCAGAGGGATGCAGTGTTTTTCTTTTCCTCAGGCTGCCCAGTTGTATGAGATAAATGAAACACTGCCCTCCTCCCTAAAATCTGAGCTCTCAAGAAGAGGCGCAGTTAATACATCTTCACTATACTAACGTGGGAGGTGATGTGAATATTTAGTTAAAAAAAAAAGAATAAAGGCTTCTCAAGTTCCATAGTGGTATATGCTGTTGCTTTTAGTAATGCTTATGCATTCAATATGTCAACTACAAGTATTGACAGTATGATCCTAAATGAAACTACTGCATGGAGCACTTGCAATCATCTATAACGTTGTTAGAAAAGTTACCTGCATTGATCTATATTTCTCTGTTAAGAATATACACATTTGAAAAAGTTTTGGTATACACGTCATAAAACTCTGATCCCAAGCATTGCTATGGCCCTCGCACATGACTACCCAGCTGTGAAGCCTTTCATTACCTCTCCTGAACACACTTACCAAAGGTTGACATGCTGTACTGCAATTCATACTGCAATGTCAGTAAGAATGGTTGTACCTTTTAAAGTAATGATTGTATTTTAATGGCTTCTTTCTCTATTGTTTCCACTTAGCACTTGACAGATTTACAAAGCTATTTTAAAAATTGGAGAAGAAACCCTTAATAAATGCTCCCATTTTATTTATATTTATATGTATATATGAAAATTATTAAGAATGCAATATTTGAAGCAGGTTGTCTAATTAGTTTATAAAAATTAATTTTTCAGTGTGGCTTAGTACAGGAAATGCTTATGAATTCACTTGGGTCATTACATTGTACTTCATCACCTAATCTTATTAATAAGAGTTCAAATTAGGAAATGCATTATTATTTCAAGCAAGGCATGGAGTATTGCTATTCTGATGTGACAGTCAATTTAACATTAATAATAGAACTTAAGTTCTGCAGTTTTTGTGCCTTTCTGCCTGAACCCAATGATTGGCATATTTAATATAATCTTTCACTGTGGCATGGTTGACCATCGGGAATATTTTTAGCCTCAGCCATCCAATTAGGTGTAGGGGATCTGGGATCAAATTCCACCACAGCCCTCATTTTGAATTAACTACAGCCCTATGAGAAAAATAATCTGAATAAAATATTTTTTTTACCATATAGAGATGGCTGTCTAGTAATTGGAAAAGATTGCTAAATTTAGCTTTTCTTTTGTAGCAGCTTTCTTTGGAAATGTAGCAAAGAACAGGAATCTATGAGTTTGAGGCTGCTGGAACTGCATGTATATACAGAGCAATATGTACCTGCAGAAAATGGTTCTCCTGCTCAGGCTTCTGCTGTTTGCCTGAACAAGGCTGTCATAACCCCAGCAGAGCAGAGCTGCCAAGGTGTCCTATTGAACTGAGCAGATAGAGTGAGCAGGCTCCTGGGAACTCAAAACCATTGTTCAGTGTCAGAGACCGAGGAAAGACTCTGAGCTGTTAGTAAATGGAGTGCTTTTATAAGGATAGCTAATTTATAAAACACTTGTGTTAATTTGCTGCTTATCTTGAGTTATTATGATTTTATGCACCATTATCCTTTTTTACATTTGTTTAAATATCTAGTATCTGCTAACACATGGTGTTTCAGTCCTTAGGGGAATGCTTGCAACTGGAGCTGTTTTGTTCTCTGCTCTGTAAATCCTTTGATATATCCACTGAGAAAAGTTTAATGTTCTGATTTACAAATGAATGATGGGGCACGGTCACTTCTGGTTCTGCTAGGTTGTGGGAAAGTATGGTGCTGCTTGGGGTGCCCCTGGGGGATTGTGTGAATGGGAATTTATCCTAAACAATTATCTTGGTCTATGTACAATGTCTGTATGTTCTCTTATATAATGGCTCTTCGGAATGGAGAAACTAAGGTGTGGAGTATGATGACTGTAACATAAGGTTTGCTTTGGACTAGAGGTCACTTGTGCTGGAGGCTTTTAATCTGGTTCACATGAAGGATCATTAATGCCATACTCTCCCAGCTGCTGGCAGCACTGAAAATCATTTTGTACAACCACGCTTGCAGCAAAATTCATACACAGTTTGATAAGAGGGGAAAGCGAGACTGAAAGAAATGTAAAGAGTGAAAATGGAAAACATATGATAGGAAGAAACAACCATAGGGCTGGAAGAAAGGGAGGGGAAGTTGAAAAACATTCAGCCTTGAAGGCTGGTGAAGGAGTATGAGAGAGCCTAGGAATCGCAACAGAAACAGAAGAGCAGAATGAGAAATTCAGATATTCAATGTAAGACTAAAGACACTATTAGAATTTTGGGTATAGGAAGGAACATAATTTAATTTTATATGGGCAGATCCAAACAGGACAAATTGTTTTTTGATTCTGCATGGAATATTACTGTAATTTTGTCTATAAGAATGTATGTTTTTAATGCATCTTCGTTTTTTTCAGTCCATGAGTATTGCTCATTGATGTCCTTTCACTTAGAATTTCTTGAAAGTGATCTGTTACCAGACAGCTTAATTTGAGTAATCTCTGTGAACAGAAGAATTGTAGACTCAGGAGAAACCTTTACATTTTCAACAGAAATTATTTATATTTTTTATCATGCAATACTTTAGTAAGGACAGTGAATATACATCTTACTTTAGTTAGCTAAATTTTGTTGTCATTCTTCTCCATATTCTCTCCCTTAATCTTTTGTGTATTCTTGTAAAAAAATCAAATGCTGTTAAAATGAGTTAATTTAATTGCATTTAATAAAGCAAATCATATTGAACAAGGGAGCCATGCTCTTAAAAAAAAAAAGGGAAAAATGAAGAATGTATCAGGAAAAATGTTTTGTTACCATTCATACTCTTTTCCATGAAGTTATCTAGAAAAATGTTCTCTCACATCCTAGGATAAAATAGCTTATTTTAGAAAGCAGAAAAAAAAAACCCTAAATAACAGTGTGACAGGGAGCTGCTCTACTAAATTACCAGTGAGGGTCATACAGTAGTCAGTAAACATAAAGGACATGGTTTTAGACCAATCTGTGTTTGAAAAGTGTGATTGAGAGTAAAGGTACATCTTTAATGATTGTTCTGGAACTCAGTAATCACTCTTGAAATGGTCCACTTCCTGTAGATAAATAATAGATGTAGAATAAAATTCCTGAGCTTGTTTTCCTATATACTGGGGAGATGTAGAAGAAAATAGTGGCAAAATAGTGGATAAGCTCCAAATTTAGTGAAACTTGTTTCACGTGCAAAGTTATGTGACTAAACAGAGGAAGGGCTGCTCTGTTTCTTCTCAGTTTCTTTTCCAGTCTGAAGAAGCCCCGGGTAAGAAGATCAGACATTGCAACACCTGTGCAAGGTTGTGTTGTCAATGCAAGGATGTTGTCAGCACCACTGTGGCAGTTATCCCCCAGGAGCCATCTAGCCCAGGCAGTGGTGAGGTGAAGTGGTGTAGGCAGGATACCAAGGCACAGTGTCAGCATGGCTGGGCACATTCTGAGTAAGGGTGTGGTGAATGATCTTGCTGCCTTGAGATCAAACAAATGGAAGCCAAGTGGTTCCTTGTCTTTGTTGGAGCTCTTTATGTCTTGATATCAGCAACAGGCTTTTCTAAAAGTGAAGATATTGACAATATTTTGTGGAGGGGGGAAGTGTAAAAATTCCCTGGAATTACCCAGGTGCTTCGCAACAGATAAATTGAAAAGATCAAGCACAAACTTTTTTATTTAACACAATACACATATTAAGTTAGTAAACCATGATGTTTTATGTAAACTTTATTTCTAAACTCAAGTGTCTCAACAGAGCAGTATGATGATTTCAACAGAGCAGTATCTCTGTATAATTACTATTTAATTGCAATCATTACTGGCTGGGAGGTATTTTAAAATAATTTCTGAGTGAATCATTTGCATTTTGAAGACCGTTTCATCAACGAGTAAACTAAATTCATAAACTCAAACTGAACCATCAGAATCTTTTACTGCATAAAGCAGAATATCCTAATTAATAAACTGGCAGCATGTTAGGAAAAGGTGACTGAAATTACTGGGTAATTTGGGTTTCTGTCACTAAAGACTGAACTGCAGGTCAACTCCTAAATAAGCTAGGCCTTGCTAGTTTCATATTTAAATTTTCTCTATGGTACAGCATCAAATTCACTTGCAGTGAATGAACATTGAACTACCTTCTAGTATATTCTTATAGATTTTTAGTAGGACATAAGGCCAGTTCAGTTCTTTGTGATGTTAAAAAAAATAAAAAAGCTGCAATACTTTAATGCACTACTGTGTGTGAATTATTCAACAGCAAGAGAATTTCTCTTAAAAACCTATGATTTGGCAAGAAATATATAAGTCAGAAAAAATGACTAGGATATGAGGTAAATGTCAACAGTGGATGCTGCAATGCATGAATTTTATGTACTGTATTATCTGTTTCCTGCCTGATGTCTCTCACTCCCATTAACTTGATCATAATCCAGAAAATGCAGTCCTGAGTTTCTCAATCTGATGTTTTGGGATTTTTAAGAGTACATGCAGAAGTTTCAGTTGCAGCAGGTTTCTTTCAAAATGCAGGTGGAAAAGGTGTTGATGATTCTCCACTTTCATTTAATTAATCTAACTTCAGTTGAACTGTCGAAAAATTCAATATTTAGTAAAGCTACCTCTCTGCATTCTTTGTATGGCTGAACATAGTAGGAAGGAAATCATCAGCTCAAATTTGGTATAATTAAAACAGTAATAAATCATAAAGCAATACCACAAGAGGTAACGAAGGCTTTTCCCCTTAACTGCTGGTAATTTTAAACAACAAGCAATATTTGATACCACAAGTGTACTTTAAAATGATAAATCATGGAATTATTTTTGTGGAGTCTCTGACATATTATGAAATTGTGAGTTGATATCTTCCTTTTCCTAATATAATTAAAAATATTCAGTTATTGTAATAAAATTCTGACAAATGGCAATTAGATGAAATTGCTGTGTGATTCCCTGAACTAATTTAGCAAGCTCTTCTTTAACAAAACTTATTCAGGCATGAACTGCATGTAAACACAGCAACTGCTGTATCCTTACTGCTTGTAAGGATAAAAAGTTGGTAACTGCCAGTGGCCTTATCTTTGTAGCATGAATCAGTGGTCTTTATATAAAGACCTGACTGATACAAAAAAAATGGATATGAATGAATCTCATATTTTTCCTGCACAGTGATACATCTTCAACATAAGAAGCAGAACCTGCCAACAGCTCATTTAAGAAGTCAGTGTTAAGTACCATGGAAATTGTTTGAATTCTGTCACACAGAGGATAGAATAAAGTGTTTTCCATATCCCATGGAGTGCACACATCATTAGTTCCTGAATATCAAAAGAGAGAGCACAAAAGCCACTGCTATGCTATCATTTGGTTCAGGCTTCTTAGTGGTTGCATATAGCACAGTTTATGGATATACAACTGAGTTGAGAAACTTTATCGAGGCTTGAGCTCCCGAGTCTCCTGCAGGGTTAGATGCTGTGTGTTAAGCATCATCTGCATAAAAAGTTTTCAGGGTCAAAATGAGTTATCTACCTAGATTCCATGTACTGCTCTGCTATACGTGGAGTTTTATGTCTGTTGCTTTTCTGCAGATTATTAAATACCATTTTAAAAAGTGGTGTTGGCACCTAAATTTCCATATCCCATTTACCTTTCTGGGGATCACAGAAAGAATAAAAATAAAAGAATTTAGGGCTTTTGACAGCTATAAATGGCTGTAGAACCACACATAGACATACATAGTGTTCTTGTAATTTTGATTTTAGTGGCAGAAGTCCAACTGTTGCCTAATTTCTTTCATATTTTGCCTTTCCAGATTAAATTTGTGGTCATTTTACTAAAAAACATTGGTATATCACACCCAAGGCATTTTGCAGTAGATTTACAAAATCTACTTGGTTTCTAATAGATATCAGTAGTCTGAGTTAATTTCCAAAAAGAAGGCAATATTCCAGGAAATAATTTGCAGGACTGAACAAGCATTGATTTCTTGATGAAAATAATCCTAAAATACTAATACTAATCCTAATAAATATTGTTCATGGACTCAATTGTTTCCCTGTTTTTTTTTTTTTCCTGTTTTGTGCATTTGTTTGTTTATATTTGGTCATACACTGAATGTCAGTGACTGAAATCTGTGAGGCTTGCTGATGTGATTTTTCAGCCACCAGTTCCAGGAGTTTTGTGATGGGGAGAAACAAAAAAATTCATATATGGGAAACCATGAAAGGCATCCCACAAGAATTGAAATACTTGAACTTCTAGACTGAGTGATTCATTTAACTGTCATATCTGCTGTGGTAACACTTTCTTCTTTTCCAAAAGCTTACCCCCCCCCCCCCCCCCCCCCCCCCCCCCCCCCCCCCCAAACCTGGAACCTGCTGAAGCCTTTTGTAGAATTCTTCTTGTGCTACTCTCTTGCACAGTTTTCGTCCCAGTGACATTTCTGTGCCACAGAGGGAATACTGAAACAGTGGGATAGGGTTTATGGCTGCTCCCCAGCACTTTTGTGAATCACCCAAGAAATTTCTGCTTTGCAAAGATGGTAAAGAGCAAGAAAGTTACTGCTCTTGATCTTGTGCAGTTGACAGATGCAGGAGAGGGAGCTGGTTAACTGAAAGAAATTGTTAAAAAAAGAGAGGAATCTAAGGGAACAGACAAGAGGCTTTCAATGGAAATGTGCTTCAGAAAAATGTGAACTCTGGTCTCAAGCAGAAGCAATGATTACAGCATGAGAATAAGAAATTGGGAAGAAATGGAATAACAGAGACACTCAATAGGATCAAACAGTAGACAATCATATTTTTAGTGGAAACAAATTATATCCTAAATCGATTTTAGTGCTTTGCATGTTATTCTGGAATTGAAATTCAAGACAACTGGTCAGGATGTTCTAATGTACATTCAAATATGTGCTTTAAAAAACACATTATTGAGAGGGTTGGCAAATCATTAATTGGAGGAGAAGTGGAAAAAAAATGAGATATTCCTCTAAAGAATTTTTCCCTACATTTCCTGTACTAAGACAAGTGATTTTGTGTTGTCATTGCTTACATATCCAAGTCTGGCTTTTCACAGTGTCTTAGGTTTGCAATAAGTTTCATTTGCTTTTCTTAGTTCCCGGGTTTAAGAACTGCCTGGCCTAGAGTTTTGGTCACTGCTCTGAAAAGTAATTTAACTGCTTCCTCCCTTGACATTCTAGACAAAGTGTTGCTAATCACTTCCAACAAATTTTGTCCAGAGAGTTTTCATTGTAACTCTCTGTAGGGCTGAAAACCATAGCACTGTATAAGAGAGTCTCTTTTCATAAAACATACTACCAATCTAATTTACTCAGCTTCAGGCATTAAAATACATTTTTTATTACCAGAAAGTGTATGTTGTGAAATTCAAAATATTGCATGAAATTGGATTGATTGAAAGTATTTGATGGAATTTTAAGATTATGTCAATATGTAGATGTTTTTCTGTGTTTACAATATATACTGCAGTTTTCTTGAAAAATACAGCTAAATCAGTAACATGCAGAGAAACAGTCTTTGGGCACAAATGTAATAGCTCAAACTGGGATGCACATAGACAGACAATTCTCTTAAGAGAAAATTTTGCTGGGAATCAACTTTTGTGTAATTTTTTCAAATGAATGATTTCATAGTTTATTGATATGTTGCTTTATTCATTTACAGACCGAGTAAACAGACATACAGATATAGTGATACATACAGATATTACAGATATAGTGTGATCTTTGGAATGAACACTTTTTTTTTCTTTTTAGTTCAAAGAGACTGGATGAAAAATGGGCATTTGTATAGCTTCCTATAGGTGATGAAGCTCCTTCAGAAGGACTTTTATGAGAGTGAGCTAGTCATAGTGGCTTATTTGTTAGCACTTTGATAGTGAAGATCATTGTCATTTAATAGTTATTTTATTTAATGTAGAACCTGAATTGGTGATTTAGAAACATACTTGCTGAAAGGGCTTATCTTACTACGTTTCATACCATACATATAGGTTTACTACATATCATATAAACATTCCTAATTTATTGTTTCTTTGTTTCACTTTCATTTTTTCATCTTCAGAGTAATCTAATTTGGAGAAAAAGGCAGATGGATTTGGATACTTTTTTTTTTGGTATAATTAAGTTTAGTAACAGATACACATGCCAAGAGATATCTACATCACTAATAGTAGGAATGTGCAACATGAAAGTACAACCATATCTGTTCAAACATAGCAGACATAAGGTTTTCACCTATCATGTTGTAGTTTCTCATGGTACTAAATAGTATAGAAGTACATGATTCCTAATTTGGAATCCAGGAACTAGTGCCAGATCCTCTTTCCACCAATGAGCTTGACAGTTTACAGTGCTGGTTTAGGGCAAAAATCACAACCATAGAATATTTTAGGTAGGAAGGGATCTCTGAAGAATGTTTGCCTCGCTCTCCACTCAGGGTAGGAGTGGCTTTGAGAAGAACTTGCTTAATAACTTTCTCATGTACTGAGGTGAAGCTAACTGGACACTATTTTGCTCCATACATCTTGCCCTTCTTGAAGCAGTGAACAATTTGTGCTCATTAGCAATCACGCAGAACCTTCTTCTGCTTCTGTGATGTGTCAAAGTTGATAGAAGTGGCCTTGAAGTGGCAGGGAACAGCTCCCTCAGCAGACTGGGGGGCATCCCACCAGATCCTATGCCCTCCATAGCTCTGTCTTCTTCTGCTGAGGGTGCTGCTTCACTACCACAGACCTCTCTTAGCCCTGGGGAACTGGGAGGCCAGAGGGCAGACCTTTCCAGTAAAAACTAAGGCAAAAAGACTTTTGAGTATGTTGGCATTTCATCATTAGATGAAAGACACAACTGTGTCACAGAATGATTAGATCCCTTGTCCTACTGAACGCTGGCACACACTCTTTAGTCTGTCTTTTGCTGCCTGAGTGATTTGGATGTAAAAAATCTCTCTTTACCCAATTCACCTCCTTCCCTTTTTTCAAATTCCAGCTGTGCTATGATTTTCTTAACTCCATTTCTGCCTTCAGCACAACATTTCTAAATCTGACATGAGTAGTATGTCCTCACCCATCTTCTGGGTACTTCATTTTGTCTTTTAAACTCAGAGAGAAGGTCTTGGTTTATCTCTGCTGGCCTTCTGATATGTTTGCTTTGCTGTCTGCATGTCTGAATGCATAGAGGAAGGTTCCCTTGGAAATTAGGTAGAATTGCTGGGCCTCTACTTTCCAAGGTGGTTGGCAGTGGGATCCTGCTAAGTAGATCCCTAGACAATTGAACATCAGTTCTCATGAAATACAGTGGTTTAATTCCATTTTTTATAATTCTGCTTTTCTTGCTTATTTTCCTCAAGAGTTTAAATGTCATAGTTTCATAGTCATTTCAGCCCAGACTGCCCTTGGTCTTCACATCCTTGACCATTTCTTCAGTCCTGTGATGAACAGAGCACCTCCCTAGTCCCTATCACCTGCATTGAGAAAAGGTCATAAGCACACTGCAGAAGCCTTCTGCATTGATCACACCCAAGCTTATTTCCTTCTCACTGGGTATTGTGTTGGTTGAAGTTCCCCATAAGTACCAGTCATGAACATGAGGTTTCTTTCTGCTGTCCAAAGAAGGCTTTATCTGATTTTTCTTGATCATGTGGTTCATAGCAGGCGCCTACAGCAATGTCCTACCTGTTAAGTCTGATCCAAGGCAATTTTCATCTTATTTCAGCCAGTTCTCAACACAGCACAACTGTTCTTTCTAATATTTTCATTTATATTGTAAAATATAATTATTTTACACCATGTGGATGTATAATTACATTAAGACAGTAAGAAGTTTGGGTAAAAAAAAAGAAGAAACAAGGCAAAAACAATTTCATCTCACTCATTTATGTGCAATAATCATCAAATTTATTAAACTTAATTCCACATTTGTTTTAATCTGGAAAAAATACAAATTACATAGTATTTTTTAAGTGAACACAGTAGATTATTCTTTTTATAAGTAACCTTCAGTTTTCCAGGCTTTTCTGGATCAGAGTATAAGAGCATAAATGTGATTAAAAAATATCAAATCTGCTAGACACATTTTAATATGAGTATAAACAAATAAGGCAGTGATGTCATTCTTGTACAGTAAGGAAATCAGTGAGGGGTTCTAGAAACATTTATGATTTATTAAGCATCCCCCAGTAACAGGTACAGTTTTAAGCAGAGACAAAAGCAGACTATAAAGCAATAGAAGACAGAGCAGGTATAGACAAACATAATCCAGTGTTTTTGTTGTGAAATTCATTGAGCAGAAACATTAATTTCAGTGTAAATCACATGCTTTATAAATTCTTGTGAATTGTTCTATTTGTCTTTTTTTGGGTTATTAGCATTCAGTACTGAAGTCCTCATTCACCCACTGAAGTTTGGATCCCTTTGAGCTCTCTATTCCAACAGGCACTTAAGGTGGAATAAATGCTCATTAAGAGCTGGGTACAATTTTTTCATAATCTTGATTTTTAAAAAACCACATAAAACCTATACTTTCCTAATAGCAGGATCTGAAAATATTGCTTCTTTTATCACTTTATGAATATTAGAGATTTTGTCCCTCTAGTTTCTGTGTATTCATGGTGCTTTAATAAGCAATGCTTTTCATTAACTAAATAATTATTCCATTAAGTATGGGTAAAAAAAATATAATCCAGGATCACAAGAGAACTATGTTATTTTCAATTTTAGATACATAGGAAACTTAGGAAAAATAATATATTTTAAATTATTATTTACTCTTATTAATGTATCAGGGCACATGAGAACCCCTGAGATGAAAAATAAGCCATTTTAATTGTAGAGACACTGAAAAAGGTATACAAATTATTCACATTTCCTTTTGCAGTACACTACTCTTTTTTTTTTCACCACCTGTATTAGTCAGATATAGAAATTAGTCAAATAGTAAAAAAAAAACTGAACTGGTAAACCAGTCTGTCTGAAATCAAATATCCAGAAAAAAAAAAAACCATTCCAACTAAAAGGTGAACTGGGCACCCTCATTTGGCCAGAGTGCCACTGCCCAAATTCTTGTCTCTGAACAGTACAAAAAGTGAAAATGGTGCAATCATGAAGGGCTGTGTCTGCTTTTCCAAGTTATATGCAGAGCAGACTGATATTATTTAGGGAGGCAAAAGGCCATACTAGGCAGTTTAGGAACATAATTAGACATTAAGTCTAATAGAAATCAGAGCGCAATAATAAAAAAGAAACAAAAAAACAAACCCTTCACCTTGCCTCAGCTGTGGGGTTTAATAATACCTTTATTCTTTCTTACAGACTTATTAAATTGTTTTCTATTGATAATAGAGGCTCTTCTTTAATATTGGTAGAGGGAATTAATTTTTCTGAATTGAAACAGTTAATTCAGCATTCTTTTGTTACTGTGAAGAGCAGTATGAGCAGCATATATGTGGTGTTTATTGTACTACATTTTGTAATTTCTCAGTGAAACTTGAAACATAGGTAAAAGTAATCCAGAGATGCAACTTAGCAAAACTAATGTGCTCTGAGGAAAAGCCAGGGGATACTTTGTAAGTATTTTAGGAATCTCTGAAGTGCTATATATGTAAGAACAACTGATGAAAATCAAAATGAGTAGATTTTAGTATTACACTGTTGTGTAATATAAGATTAATATTTCAATGTTCAGGGAAAAGTCATAAGAATCATAAGATAAAATATTTCTTTTCAGGGGAAATAGAGGGAAATAAAGAACAAAAAGACAATTATTCTAAAGACAAAGCAGGCCAAACCAACTTAAGCTAACACTTATCTATATGTTTCTTTCAAACACAGAATTTTTAAATTAAATCTGCTTTGATTCTGTTACTTATACAAAAAGAAAGAAAATTTCTAAAACTTTGGATTAACAGCGTGAATAGAAAAAAATTCAAGCATAACAATTTCCAAAGAACAATCCCATAGAACACAGAAGTTTTTTTTTTTCCAAGGAAAGGTGTTTTGATTTCTAAACTATTGCAATTTCAAATTCAGTCTCTTGTGTGCTTAAGATACTAATTAAAAAAGCTTAATCTTCTGCCACTTGTGAAAGTAATGCCAGGACTTCAGATATTTTCAAAATGACAAGTTGTTCCTAGCTGCCAGAACAATAAATCACTTAAATATCTGGAGCTTGATCAAAAAATGAAGTAGCATTAGCAATGTGTTTTCAGTAGGAAACTTAGAGGATAACAGTATGTCTCCCACTGTCACCACTTACTCAATCTTTGGGGAATGATCCTTGATGCTTGATTCAAGTCTCTGTAGCCTGCTTGAAAAACAAAAAAAAAAAAAACAAAAACTTTTGCACAAAGGAATAGTTAGCTTTGGGTTCTATTTCAGTTTAGACCTGGGATGTCAACTGGCTTCTTAAACAACCTCAAACATTTTTAATGCAAATGACTAATAACTAAAAGGAGGAGGTAATAAGGTAAAAAACTAAAATACAGTTTAAATTTTGTATATGTACACATAATGCATACTCATCATTTAATATGAATTGTGCTATAGAAATGGAAGAAATTTTTGGTTTTAATAAGATTGTATATGGGGCAGAAGAGTTTTTTTTTAATTCTTAGTGTGACATTTTTTTCCAAACTAGGATACTGATAAGCTTAGTGGTGCAGGACAATGTGTAAAAAGGACCTTAGTGCTAGTAGTGTCTCATGAGGATGACTACATGGCACAGTGTCTTTTGTGTGGTCTGCAGCTGTAGTCACAAGTGTCTTAATCAGAGGCAACTCTTGCACCCTTGCAAAAAACAAACTAAAAAGGGTGAAGAATTAAATAGTTTTTCAAAAATATTTTTTGCAGCTGATGTGGCTTGAAAATAAAACCTGCAGGTTGCAGATAGGGCTAATATCCCAGAATTACTTGATGTAATATATAGGCTCAAAAATTAATATTCTTACTTCTGGAAAGCCCATTAACAAGGGTTTAGTGACTGATATGCTTTTCAAAAATCCCAGAATATTTTAATTTTTATATGAATGACTTAGTAAAGAGAAACTATTACTCCTTTCCCAGAGGTTGCTTAAAAGACTTGATGGAGAAGATAAAATGACTCCTGTGTCAGTAATTGTTGCTTCTGGTGCCCAGCTACTTCTTTTGGGTTTTTTTTTTGAGAGTGTTTTTTGGGGGGGTGGAGTGGCTTTTGTTTGGGTTTGTTTGTTTTTTAATTTTGTTGTTGTTGTTGTTTGGTTTTTGGTTTTGGTGTTGTGGGTTTTGTGGTTGTTTTTTTGTTTCATCTTAATTCTGTTATTATAAATCCTTTATAATAACAGAATTCATTCCCACAGTTTTTTTGTTTGTTTTACCTTTCACAATTCAAGCATTATTTTCTCTGCTTTCCTCTATCACCATATGTGCATAAGCCATACCATCATTTTAACATTCTTCCATAAGTTTATCAGCATCATTTTTTTTCCTTATATTCAAAGGATGAATCAGCCATAGTAAGACTGCTCCCAAAAGAAGGTTAGCTCATGGCAACAGAGAATTTCAGAGAGTAGTTTTAAAAGAAACTACAGTGGAGTATGAGTGAGTTCAAAGTTAAGACACAAGGCACACCTGAATCAAACAAACAAATGAACAAATTATAAGATGGGAATGTATTTATTTTCAAAGTTTTGTAGATTTGGTTTTTTACAAAAATCATCACAGAAAGAATTTCTTTTCTTACTGGAAACCATGCAATTGACGTAGATGTGTAAAAACAAAGTGTCAACCTTTCCTCAAACAAAGGTGTAGAAGCTGGCTGAACTGCTGTAGCTATTCAGTCTCCTTCATTATTTCACCCAATTTCCTGACAGAAAATTCTGTGGTTCACAGCAGGTAAGTCTGTTTCTGCTTGGCACAACTGAGATGTGTTGCCAGTATAACTACTCTCATTACCCCAAAACATAAATAAGGAACCTATCTCCAAACCTACTGGAAAATTTAGAATAAAATTATCAAGTTGCAACAATAGCCCTGTAATATTGGGAAGATAAAATCAAAGCATTAGATGTGAAGATTACTGTGAAGAATGAATACTAATTGAGTGTGCCAATGCATCATTTTATTAAGCCAACAAAAGTAGTGCAAGAGACTTGCAATACGTCATGGAGAAAGACAATAGCAGCCAGTGTAAGTGCAATGCCTGCAGATGATCAATTTTCCAGGGGCTGCCTTATTAGCAGTCAGGTGCTGAAGCTGTGACTTCCAGATGGTTTTTGGAAAAGCTGAAACTAGTTCACTAATCCCCATCATTGCATTCCTCTGCTCTCCTTTTTATTGGTGTTTTCATTAAAGATGCAGGTACATAACCTGGCAATGTATCCCATATTCATGTGAGGGAATCAGGTGCTCAGTGTTTGATACCTCATTGGTGAAGTTTGGAGTCAGGAGATTTAGAGGCAAGGAAACAATCCCTTGTATGTGGCTTTTCAGTTACCATTTAATTGAAATATTAAAAAAGGATGCAATTCACTAATACTAGTCCAAAGAGATTGTTCCCTATTTAAGTCAGGGATAACCTTCCTACTTTCACATTCCAGATAGTGGCAACATTATTTAAATTTTGTTTTGATCGAGGGCTTTCCACCAGCCAACCTTTGTGTTATGGCCACATCCATGACTGAGCTCTGGTTTCCAGGGATGACCAGTATTGGCAGTATGACCTCATTGGCAGTATGTTAAAGGACTGAAAGGGGTTCAGAAGAAAAATTCAGTACTGGAATTGGAAATAGTAAATGCAGGATAAGGTACCTTTTGGATTATCTGTTTGTAACTGCAAGCTCATCTTTTGAGTATACATTTGGGCTTGAATTCAGTGATTACTTTTTTCTGGTTTGTATGTGATTTTAGTGCATATGAATATGTATATTGCATTTTAATGAGCCTATGTTAAAGTTGAAAATATCGTGTAAGTATATATCCGGCTTAGTTCTCTGTGGTTACCATTTCCAAGTCCTGTTTTAGCTGCATGTTGTGTTTATGCCACCTGTTCCCCACAGATATAACTGGTTACCTTCTTAGTTCAAGGGAGAATTGTTTATTACTGCTCTACATCAGCATTGCATATCTAATGCTTTCTACAAAACACACCTGTTCACATAGCTCTGACACACAGAGGAATAAATTTATCATCAAGGATGTGGGATGTGCCCTCTCTTGCCTCTCACTGATCTGTACAGGAAGGGAAATAGGATCCCAGCTGCTTTCCAGCTTGGTTTAAGGCAATCGTGGTTGGTCAGCAAGAAGATGCCTATTGCTGGGAGGTTTTCTTGCACAGCTAGGGAGACCACACATTTTCATACCTCAGTAGGACTGAACAATTGTAATACTGCTTATACACCACCTTTGAGAGCAAAACAATTACTAAATTACAAAACAATTACTAAAATAAATGCCTGATCATCACATACATTTTCTATATCTAATTATGCAAAGAAACACTCTGAAAATGAAATAATTTTTATACATTTTTCTGGTTGTATGCCTCACTTCACAGTTATAACTATAGCTGGTAACATGCACAAAATCATTTCAGAAGACAATAGATTTAGAAACATTTTAAATTTCATAGCTTTAGAAATAAAATGTTAATGCTCTTTCCCTCTCAGCAGAACCAAAATCACTGTGCATTAATGGATGATGAAATTCAGACTGTTACAAGAAGTGTATAATCAAAAGATAGGCTTCGTGACTCCCTGAAACTCACTTTAATGCCATGTCAAAGTTAAAAAGCTGACTGGAGAAAGCTTTTAAGATGAGTAAAGCTTATTTCAGAGAACAGCTGTGGACCTCTGACCTCTGGTACCACAATGCCAAGGTGTTTTCTAGGTGGGGTTTTCTATAGGGAAGCACTAGTGCATGCATGGTGTGGTATAGCATAGTCTGCCTATTTTAGGGACTGAGATTCTTGTAATGTTTAATATGCAAGTAGAGTGGTTTGCTTCTCAGGATTCTTGTTTTACATCTATTCTCAGGACTCAAATTTTGCATGATTCACAACTGAAGTGACCAGAAGCGACTGCTGGTCTAAGATGTTTTGGGGTTCTTTTTTAGTAAGAGTTCAGAGTTCATTGGATAACCTAACACTATCCTACAACTAGAAAGTAAAAACTAACTCTAGTCTATTGTAAAAAATAACTGCATATGAAGTCTTCTTTTACTTATTACCATCAGTGAGTAGTGCAATGGGTTGCCATGAGTGTCATTCAGGTGAAAATGATTTATGATTTGTACCATGCTCCTCATTTATTAAAACAATCATAATGTATTGCAGTACATTGCTACTGTTTCAATTTCTTTTCTTTTAGGTAGAGAACCAGACAAAATAAAACCTTTCTCATTTTATACTTACTTTTTGAAATGTTCTGGTGTGAGATGAAGGTGTATAAGAAGGGATTTACAAGGAACAGTTTTAAAAGAAACAGAAATCCCTACTTAGAATGGTCTAAAAAAGAGCAAAGAAACTCTCCGTAAAACTGTATTCTATCCCTCACGAAGGTGCTTGTGTCCTCATAAGCTTTTATTTTTTTTTTGTCACCATATATTTTTGTTGTCATGTTCCAGAACCCAATTGTATAAGGCCTCTACCATGACTTGAGCCTCTGTCTCTACCTCTCTGTTCCAAAGACCTTAAACCAGGATCCCCACCTGCTGCAGAAGACTACAAAAGTGCTCTAATCTGTGAATCCTGAGCCAGGGAAGAAACCTAAATCCTGAAAATACTTGTCTTAAGATCCATCACAATTAAATTAGCTTCTGATACAGGAGAGAGAGGTGTTTGGTAATAGTCAGTTCAGAAATATTTGGACTTCTCATTAATTCTAAAGGAAAAGTTGGAAGGAACTCCTTTCTGAAAAGCGAAGCCGATACAGAATGCTTTGTCTTTTGAGAGAATCTACTACCGCAGCTGTTGACCGCTGTCCTTGACACTTCTGTGTCAATACTCCTGAACTGGCCCCAGTGCCACAGGAAATAGACTTAGTCTCCTGAGGAAATTATGTAACAATCAATGAGACTACTCATTGCACAGATCACATTTATTAACAGGGTTATTTTAACTATGGTAAAGCTGTGAATGCCTTTGAAGGATAAAACAAGCTGCATCAGTTTGCCAAGGAAGAAAAACTTAGTGATGAAGAGCAGAAAGGAAAGGAAAAGGTTATGGAAGTGATGTGTACAGACATAAAACTAGAAAGAGCCAATAGTGTGATAAACTGAAAAGCCAGGATAATACCTGGCAATGGACAGAGATCCTACAAGAGGATGAGCAGTTAAGGGCACAGATATTAACTGGATTGGATGATTAGTTGTAGACACATTTTGTTGGGCTGAGTGATAAGGATAAGATTAATGTTAATAACTTGACATTTGTCATACATTGGTCCTTGATCAGGAGGCATTTCCAAAAGGGATCTAAAATTTGTTGATTCTGGGGTTTGGTACCATATTTTAATTAATTCCCGTTCTTCAGGGACTTTGCTCCCCACCTGTTGACCCCAGAATATTTCATTTCTCTGACTTAATCTTTTTCCTGTGCTTTTTCATTTGGCTGGTTGGTTTGGTTTGATAATGTTTTCCTCTTATTTTTCTCTGCTTGGAGCCCTGGAGACTATTGACAGGTGAAAATGGGATGTGTGGTGCTTCTAGTGTTGTTGCAAAGCCTGTCAAGTGCTCAGCTATCTTCTGTGCTCAAGAAAGAGAGCTAACAGTGGATGGGATGAGCAGAACCTTGCAATATAGAAAATGTTTACCTTTTCCTGCAACGTCATCTTTTCTTTCCATCATGAAGAAATACTGGCTAAAGACATTCTTTAGGACTTTAACCCTCTACTGCACATACCTGAACTTTTCTTTTTTCACCTTATGGCCTACTACTTTTTCTGTCACCATTGATTTTTGATGAGACTTCAGCTTGATCACAGGAAGTACTCTGTGCACAGTTCCAGGTTAAAGGCCATTGCACTGATACTTACAATTGCAGACACCAAAAACCTTTTGTGAAGACCCTCCTGATTCTTTTTTCTGCTCAGGTACATGTTGACCTAGGGTTTTTTCTGGGTCATAGATGCTGTGACGGTGCTAATGGGGGATGCTGGACCTTTTATAGCTCTGTGGGAAGACAAAGAGAGTCTGAACTGTTCCTTGAGGGGTTTTTAAGTTCTTGTTTCAAACAGTTCACAGTGCAATTCTCTGGGATTGAATTAATCACCACTAAGAAGTTTGAGTTCTTAGGGATGAGCTGAAATTTAATCATTATTGCAAATAATTTCTGTGGTATGTCTGAGATATGGCAATTTGATGTTATTGAGTGGTTCATATAAGAATTAAATTCCAGCATAAAGTTGCTGGCTTAAGCCAGAAATCTTTTATTTATTTGCTAGGTCACTACTACTATATGTGCTACTATTATGCAAGAAGATTTCTCTGAACTACATTTTCTCCCTAATGGGTTCTAAATTATACATAAACTCTGCAATTTTCAGATGTGATGCAAATTCTTCTGTCACAATGTCTTGTAATATGGAAGCTGCTTCCATTAAAGTGACAATTCTTTACAGATGGACTACAATACCTTCAGTTTCAAAAACATCCACTTGTAGTGCTATCATATACCAGCTAAGATTTTTTAAAATATTTCTACTTGTCTTTATCTTGACTAACAGTGATACACACTGTTAGAAAAGAGTGGACTCTTCTTTAAAAAAGCAGCATTCAATTCTGGGGTTTATATAAAAAAGTGAAACACAAAATATATTAATATATTACCATTCAGTTTCATGAATTTATTCATTGTATGCTTTTTGTTGTTATTTTTTAACCCAGTAATTTGTTTACATAACTGCACCAGCATGTGGTACCATGGGCAGGTACCTTCCTTTCCTACACTGGCACAAATGTAAAACTACTGCTGGCAGCCAATGACATTATCCCCCATCAAAGGATAAGGAAGATGGGCATTTCATCTCAGATTTCAATTAAGCCTTGAAAAATCAAACAACAACAACAACAACAGCAAAACCCCTATCCTATTAAAGTTTAGAGAGGTTATCTCTAAAAATTAGGCCTTTTTTTTTTTCTTTTTTTTTTTCCCAGAGGTGATTATGACAGGCTCAGTAATCTGCTCTGTTGGCAGATCAGTGAACAGGTTTGACTGTGACAAGTGAAAACTAGGGGACTGGTTCTTTATTAGTACATGTATACATGGAAAAAGATACCTGGCCTTGGAATAATGGAAATTGCTTCTGTGAGCACCAGTCTCAGAAGTAATAGCTTTGTCTAGGCAAAAAAAAAAAAAAAAAAAAAAAGATTTTGATTTGGCCTCACTGAAACCCTGTCATGGCAAGCAGCACCCACATATTGCGTTATGGTGGCATCCATAGGCAACATCAAATAATTGTGTTCTTTCTTTCCCTACTGTACACTCTGTAAGTAAATTGGGACTTGGGCAGCAAACAGTTTTCCCAGGGACTTCTTCCTATACTCTTCTCAAATACAAAGCTAAATGGGATTGTCATGAAGCTGATGCCAATCCAATTCAAGAAATAATTCAGTATAGTTACAGCAAAAAAGTGTGATCTGGAGGGTGCCTTGCTCTCTTTGTGTAGGATAGAACTGGCTATGGATGTCTGCTGTGCGGATCAGCTGTGCAAAGACTTAGGGAGGCAGCAATCTATTCTCCTTTTGCACATCATCCAAAAAAGGACTCCTAAAGGGCTAAGAAGAGAAAATGTAGTTAGAATTCCCTCTTTTCCCCTCAGCTGTAGACTGTATTTTGGAAACTGGTGCCAATTTCAGCATACTTTTTTTCTGTGTTGATTCAGAGCACTGTGTATTCTCTTTTACCTATCTCTGTGCAAGTTGAATTCACAAGAATCTGGTGAATTTTTAAAAGCATCTTGGCACTGAAACCCCTGTGGTATGTATTCTTTGGTGAATATTGGTCTTTAAATCATATTTTATCAAGCAAGCAAGCATGATTTTAAATTGCATTCTATTATGCTATTATTTTAATGAAATCTGAACTATATGCAGCAGTTCAAAGCTGCAGGGAAGTGATAAAAAAGGAGTACATAGTGTAAACTTCTACAACACATATTAATATGGCACTTTTCTGATAATATGGTTCATTTCACATTATAGCCTTATCAGATTTTTGTTGGTTTTTATTTTTTATTTTTATCTTCATTTGATGCTGATTTGATGCTGACACTTCACTTTTATGTGCTTATCCATCTATTCTTGTTTTTATTTACAGCAATTCTCCACTACTTTTATTCTTAGGCATTTGCATCTGTTATTAATAGCAGATGGGCTAGAGAGGAACATAATTGTGTGATTCAGCAGCAGTCATGTCTGTTTAATCAGTAGCATCTGACACAGCATGCATTTACTGCATGATTGCACTGTCATGTTTGACACAAATGATGGATCACTGCTTCAGATCAGTTTTCAGTTTCTCCTTCATTGTATACAATACTAAATTGTACTTTTCTTACATCCACTCATCAAAAATTTCTGACCATAATTACAATTCAGCCAGTGACATTGTGGTTCTAAATCAAAATATAGATTATTTTATAGTTCATTCTTCCAAGGCTGGCTGCTGTATCCATTTTAGTTTGTACTGACAATCTCACATGAAGCTACTGTTGTAAACTCTCACTTAAAAGAATTTTAAACCTGAAGAAGGCATTGTTGCTGACTGATATATGTCTATGGTATTCTTTCTTACAGTAGACATGCTCATTTCATGATCAATGATTACTTAAAATAGCTTTACTTGCATAAATATGTGTTTTCTGCTCCCCCTAATTTTGCAGATGCACCAGATTGTATTTATCTGAGGTGTTTGAATTTCAGAAATGTTCATCACTCTACTTTTATATTTGTTTTCATAATTGAATTATAAAATATTATATTTCAAAGCAGAGTTTGATTTCTTCCTTTTCAAGTGTACTTAAATATAGCAGAAAGAAATCTCATTAACTTTAAAGGCTATGTCTATACCACAAAATAAATCAGGCAGGAGTATATCTTAGGGCCCCAGGGACACGTGGTGAGACATGGCTCCCATGATGTACAGCTAAACAGTGATCTCCCCCCAGCAGGGAAGATTTGCACACAAGCAGCTGCTGGGGAAATTCTTTCACCATCCACTCAGCTGTGTCCAGGAAGGTGTATCTATACTAGCAGGTGAAAAGGTGGTGCTGCCAGGGCAGTGGGGCTTGGTCACTTAAGATGTTAAGTGACTGCACTGGTCCCTGGCATAGTTTGTCCTAGCACTCTCCTGGACAAGACCAAAGCACAGTCTGGAAAATCCCCCACACTGGGACCTGCTCCTCCCCTGGAGCCAAGAGAAATGTGCAGCCTTGTTTTGTGTGGATTGCAGAGAGCAGACTCCAGGGCCAGGTTGCTTCAGTTCCTGGGGCAATACCAGGGCCCAAACCCCAGCAAAGAGCATCTAAACAGCTTAGCAATACAGGCGTGTCTGTTAGTGTCTGAGCCAGTGCAACACACAAAAACTACACAAGCAATTAACAGAGATTCCTGCTGTGTATGATGGTAAAGGAAATGCAATGGAAAATCAATGTGTTATTTAAGATGCTGCAAGATGATTAATTTAGTTATTTCAGATATCAACCCAAGAAACTCAGATAGTCTCTTAAGACCTGCTTGAAGGTTTAATTATTTCAATGCTGCTCATTTGAACTCTTATGATTAATATTTATAGTGGGGAAATATGTGATGGAACAGTTTGTTAAAGCATGGTGCTAATAACACCAGGGTTGTGAGTTCAGTCCCCTTATGAGCCCTGAGTACATGGAGTTGGACTGAATCCTTTTGGATTCCTTCCAATCCCAAATATTCTTTGAACCTGTGAATCATGTCAGATATGCTGGATAGAATCTGGAGACAGGAACACCTCAGTTTTGAGAGCAGTGACTGAAAAAAAGGTACTTAGCTTCTTAACTCTGAAGTTCTGTTTATTACAAGGAAATTAAAACATAATAACCAGACACGTGGGGTGAAGCAAATAGAAATTAAGGAGGTGAAATCAACTTCTCTGTTCCACTCAGTTTGCACTTGTCCTGCAGGTAATATCTGCTTGTTACCTCCCAATCTTTTTCTGCTCCCTAGAACCTGCTTCCAGTTGAGCCTGGTATTTTCCTGAGAACACTCCAGAAATTTTCTCATGTTGAATAGCCACAGAGTTATGAAAACATGAGCAAAGAAATGAAACCTGTTGTCTGTCACAAATCATTTACCAGGGGATGATGAGTTAACATTGGAGAGGAGCACACCCATTGTTAAACAAAACAAAACAAAACAAAATAAAACAAGCGAAACAAAAAAAAAAAAAAAAAGAAAGGAAAAAAGTCCCCCCTCCAAAAATCCTAATTCTAAAGGAAGAGAAACAACAACATCTCAGATTTGATGATAGATGTGCATGAGCAGAAATAGCTCAACTGTGAGCCCCTGCCTTCTCTCCCCCTCAGTCCCTGTTTCTCCTCAGACACAGATGTCCACCAGTAAAAAAGCATTTTAAATCTGCATAAAGAAGGATGTGATAAATAGGATGGAAGTCTAACAAAGTTCCATTTCATGCATGGGGACTTGGATCAGGTGATAAGGACAAGCCTGAGCCCTTTCCCTCCTTTAGTTTATTGAAGGTGAGCTGGTGATCTTGTAAGGAACCAGGGAAGAATTAGTGATGGTGTTGGGCTGGTTCTGTTGAGGCTTTTAGGCTCTGATAGCAAAAAAATATTAAAAATGACAGTGCAGTTATTGTGCCATAATTGATGGTGATATATGCAATAGGTACTGGCAGAGGCCTTTTGAAAATAGATTTTTATTTCAATAGTACTTATTTCTCTTACTGCAGCCTGTGCAGTTTTTAGGTGTATGATTTATAGAAGTCTCCATCTATAAATGGAGCTGAAGGTCTTTGTGCAGTTGATGGAAGCAATAGTCAGATATTTCAATAACTAGCTTCAGGCAAGCAAAATGTGTGATTCCTGGAAATTCTTTTTTATGAAGCAACATTTTGCACTGCACTTCTTTCCTACTCTTGGCTCTTGGCTCTTGGCTCTTGGCTACTCAAGTGTTTTATATCATTTTTCCCTGAATGAATATATTGTTAATTTAACTATAGCAGGTACATTAATGTCATTGCATCTTATGGGAGGACATTACCAAGGGTGAGGATAGGTTAGAATTGATGGAACTCCTTTCAACTTAGTGCAAAATAAAGGAATTCTGCATCTATACAATTTTTTAGAGTTACTTCAAGCCACAGAAGTTACTAGAACATAGCAAATTATTATTAGCAAAATTTGCTTTGTATTTTTCCTTATCTTTTGCTATGATTAAGCATAGTAATGACTTCAAAAAGTAAAATAATTTATGTGCTAGTTGTTTGGGTTTTTTTAATACAAAGTATATGTAGCAGGATAAAGTATGTATAGTAGGATGACTATCCAGAGACTGTGTTTGTAGAAAAAAGAGTTACTGGCTGAAGATGGAAATTTGGGGCTTATCTCAGTACCTGTGAATTTAATGATGCAGAGACCTCGGTACTGAGTCTTGATTGTACAGTTAGAGTTATACAATGGTCCCGTAGGTGATTTCTGTCTCCAGCCAAATAATTCCTTGCACAGTTCAAAAGGGCACTTCAGAGGCAATTTGGAGGTTATCATCTTCCTTTGTATTGTGCTACTTAGCTGAAGGGCCATAAAAAAAAATCAAGCTCTGGCATGATTACTTTACTTGTATATGCAGCCCTTGTAGTATTGGAATGCACTTAGCTAATTATTAATATTCTCCCATGCTTTCTGATTAGTATTATAATAAAACTTATCAGAGAATGAAGAAGTAAAATAATGCCTTAAGTACATGAAAGACCTAATAAATCTGAAAGACAGGTCTTGGGTGAGCAGCCATTAGAAGTGTAACATATAATGTCTAAGAAATGGACGTTGCTTTCTGTAACAACTTATGGGTTAAAGTGTTTTCAGTGCTTGACAGAAGAAACTCATACTCTAGCTCTTGCATTCTAGGTCTTACACTTATAAAAATAGGTACCAAAACTTGTGTCCACTATGTCAGGACATGTGAAAGATGAGTATCTGCTTCACTGAGCTTATATGACCAAGGATTGTTTTGATACTGAAGGGAAAGTGGTAAAAAGGTGCACAGAGTCTTCACCCGAGGAGATGTGGGAAGCAGTGCCAAAGTCCAAAAGTTTTGAGCTACTAATTGAAGTGCCATCAGAAAAATATGCAGACAGAGCTTTGGAGAGGGCCACCTGGATTTTGTGACTCATAAGAAGCAGTAAACTAGGAATGTGATGATTTGGAGTACTCACAGGAGGCTCGAGTGACTATGTAATGTTTACAAGGAATGTTTAGAGAAAGGGAATTAGGGAGATACAAAGCTGGGGCAGGTAGAGGAGGATATGAAGGAGCTGATCTTATGTAAACTGGGGCTGGACAGTGCACTTGTGTGACTGAGTCATCTGTCAGATTACCAAAGGCTGTCCTGCCTTATTTAAAGACTCTCATAACTCTCTCTCTCTGCATGATCTCATTCTCCATCCCGTGTATGTGATTTCCAGCTACTGGGTGAGCTGGTCTGAGTGCAGTGGGTTTCAGCTGTCAGGGTCAGACTGGGGTGTCAGTGCCCTGTACTACAGTGTGAGCAAATGGGGGGCTGGGGGTCTTCCAGCTGCTGTGGGGGAGCTGTGTGTGTCCTGAAAACCAGCTGCTAGAGGCCCTAGGTAAGCAAGGGGCTCAGCACTGATGGCTTGAGTGGGATCACCATCTGGGGAGTTGGGGACCCATGGGGTGGGAGAATGTCATCTGTACACCCACATGAATGACTTCCTGTCTCTGCCAGCCCAAGAGGAGGAGGAGATATGGCTGTCTGTATTTCTGTCAGTCCTGGCAGCATTAGGTTGGGCTGTGAGTGCCTTCCTTCTGTGTGGCAGGCTCTGGATGTGTTTTTTTTTTTTTTTTTACTTATGGGTGGGGAATATGCATTTGGCTTTGCTGCTGTTTGAACCTGCAAATGGGAAAACAGCAGCTGCATCCTTTGGTCCACCCAAGAGGAACCCCCAGGTCATGGAGCTGTTGGGAGCAGCAGCAGCTAATATCATCCCTAATATAATGCCATATATTTCATATACTGTAAAAGAGGAAGGGGGAAAAAAAGTTCAGTCATTCTGGTTAAAACAGCTCTTTGAATATGGGAAGGCTAGAAAGTATTTGTTTCTGTTGACTACTTTGATGAAAGCCAGAAAGTGCAATCTGTAACCAGGAACTAGATTTTGGAGTGACCTTGATTGTTTGTAAAAATCATGAAATCAATCTACACTGAATTCTAAGAGATCTGTCATGTTGTGAATAGCATTCAGAAATAGTGTAAGGTTTTGCAGGGTAAGGTTTTATTTGTATTTTGTTTGTTTTAAAGGTCCAAACATAATTACTTTTGAGTTATTTTGTAATATAATGAGTTAAATATTGAAAATGTAATCATTAAGATAATCTGTATGCTGGCCAAGATTGTGTTGCTGCTTCCTGAAGAGCTGACACTTTGAGCATTTGAACAACTCGGTGTCAGTCATCTGTTCTGCAAAGAATGCCACTGTGTGACTGAGGGTTCTCAGATCAGCGCGGGATTGACCGTGCAGCTCTTTAAACATCTTGTGACAGAAACAATCTGAGCCAGCTTCAGCAGGGTTAGCACATTGAATTACCCATGTCAAGACTCAGCACTGCCTACTGAAGAAAATATAATGCTCTTGTATGACCCTCATATTGAGGGAGAAAATAAAGGAATGTGTCTTTGCTCTTGCTATTCTCATGGTGATAAGCAATTAGAAAATTGTGAATTTTCTAGAATCAAGAGAAGGATCTTTTTACCTCAGAAGCATAAACTGCAGTATGAAAATACACTGGTTCTTCACTAAGTGAGTGAAACACTTAAATTTTATCAATATTAAGTTCTATTGATGTAAAACTTTTTAAAGAGGAGCTGTGGGCTAATTTAGACCTCTTGCTATTAAACAGACATTCTGGCTCTGTGATTAGATTTGTAGAGAGCCAGTCTCCTGGCAGTAAAGAACAGGCTACAGCAGTAAACTGAAGGTTAAATTGCTTTCAAGAGAGACTCAGGGGAGACTCATACACCTGTGAGACAAGGTCTGAGAATACAGGTGTAAAATTAGTGAAACTTGTGAATTTCTCCAAGTGTTATTGATATCTTATCTTAATCAGTTTCCTTAGGGGGCTGAAAAAAAAAAAGAGGGAATGGACAGACCCTAATCCCAAACAAATCAGAGAAAAAAGTCCTAAAAAGAGGAAATGCAAAAGAGTTTGACAAATTTGTAGTCCAAAGCAAGCCATGTGGTTTTGGCAGTCTTGGGGGTACAATAGCCAAAGAAATTGCCCTGAGATGAAAGTACAGCACTCATCTGTGGAGATTTTTTTGAAGGTTCTGAAAACACTTGCCTGAGATGGGCTTCCTTTTGATTAGAGCTAGATCCTCTGGAGGAGTCATGAGTACAAACTAGGGTTTGGGTTGTGTTGTAGAAGAAATTTTGGCTCCTGAACTCCAGACAGAGTATGAGGAAAAGTGAACACCTCCATAGGAAAATTAAGCCATATGCTGTTGGAATGCAGAGCTACAATAGCCCCCTGAGAAGGAACAGCATATATTTAACACTTTTAAAGAGGACTGAGATAACTGAGTTCAGCTGGGATGCAGAATCTTCTCCTGAATGATGACAAATTTTCTTTCTAAAATGTGATCACGACTTGCTCTTTTATTTCAAATGGAAGTGACTTCATCTGTGTTGTTCTACTATCCTAAAGAATATAATATTTAGTGCAATTCACTCCTTGATACCTGTGTCTGAACCTGTTTGGACTGTTCTTCTCAATTAGCTGTTAGCCACCTCTGCTGTGTCTGAAGATGAGTTGGTCCTGCCTTAAAAATTAATTTAAAACCAACCAGAAAGTGTAGAGGAGAGAGCAACAGTAGGTGAGCTTTAGAGCCGTGCTTCTGGTGCTCTCTCTTTTCTTCCTGTACTACTTCTGTAATTGTTTCTGCCATGTGACAGTGATTTGGCAGGAAGAGCTGCAATTATCTTCATCCCAATAAAAGCTAAATTACTAAGGCAGTAAAACTGAATTCACTCCAGCTCAAGAGGGGCATGAAATTTGGGGACTTGGCTTCCTGGAAGAGTCTTTCTTCGGATAAGTGAAATTTTGTAGTTCTTAAATTTCTTTTTCTTTTCAAGTCTCCTATTAAAAAAAAAAATAAATAAAGTAAAACACACATTGTCTTGGTAGCCCAGTTGTACTATGACATTGTTAGAGCATTTTTGCCAGCCCATCCAAAGGCATAAGTATAGAAACAGCTGGTTTCTTCATTAGGTGGGGCAAGTGAGGAAGAAGGATTACAGGCTGCTTATATGGGGCAATTACTTAAGTCTATGGAAGTGTCACTTTAATAGCTTCAGTACAACTTTAAAATCAATCACAGAGGTAACTACTGAATTTAATCTCTAGGAAAGAAGTTTTTTCATGGAGTGTTTGTTTTTTTTTTTTTTTCCCTGATGGTTGGCAGTACTGTCTTGATGCTGTTCCAAAGCAGCCTGGAAACTACAGTGCTCAATCCAAGCAATATTCTTTCTTGTGACAGAGTATAGTAATAACACCTGTGTCTGATGTAAAACTGTGCCATGAAACAAGCTGTATTCCTTGCAGAGCAGTCCTGGTTTTGTTAAAGGTTTGTGCCAACAATTGTTGCAGGAGAACCTCCAGTCTATCTCTATAGGTGCATTTCTCTTTTCAGCCAGGTTCAGTGCAAACAATAGAAATAAGAGTCTGAACTTATCCTTCTCTGCTTGAGAATGTTATAAGCTGCAGGTGTGGTTGAAGAGAAGAAAAGGGAGTTGTAACTGCAAGCTGGTGCTTCTAAGAAAAAGATGCTTTCATTTCAAGCACAATTCACATTGCACAAATAGCAGGGTTATACTGTGAACTGCATTGGTAAGGAAAATAACTTTTTATTTTGATTTTATCACTCAATATTAAGTTTTACATTGCTTGCATGTTCATAAAATTTACATTTGAATCTCCTCTAGTACGAGAATTTTCAATATTTCCCTGTATAAATATACTGCAATGTAAAGGAAATTGTCATATAGCAGATTTTATATAAATAAAACCAGGTAGTTAAAATGAAGTATTTAACCAAGCCAAGGCAATGGTCATTCATTCTTTGTGCATTTCCTGCTGCTAGTGTTAGGGGAATAACATGAATATACGGGTATAAAAGACTTCTCTCAAATATTGTGAGATTTCAACTGTGAGAGGCTCTTATTATATAAAAATTCTTTAATTGTGCCTATGACTGTTGTTGCAACTAGCCCTCTAGTAACCCCAGCAGCATGTAATTCAGCTAGATACCTTGTAAAATCTGATTGCCTTTTCCAAAAGCACATGTAATTACACATAGACTTCTCTTTTTGATCATAGCCTGTTCCTTCCATTAAATTACTCAGGTCTAGCCTCTGTTTTGTTATTTTTTCCTTTTGAGAGAGATCTTTTAGTATTTGTCTGTGTGTTCCTGGGTTTACTGCAATTAAGTGAGGGATGTTTAAGGTGACTCTCTGAGGAATCAAAAGCAGGGTAATGCCATGTGCTGATCAGAAATGGCATGACAAGAAATCTGCATTGTTGTATTGTGTCATGGGGAAATTTATTGACAAAAAACACCTGTACCTCTGCTTGGGCCAGCCCCATTTTTCTGGTTGACAGAATGAGTCAGAGCTCACTTCATACACGACACCTTGCTATGGTTTAGCTCCAGCAAGCAGCTGAGCCCACACAGCCACTCCCTTGTTTGCTCACCCCAGGGGGATGGGAAGAGAGTAGTAGTGAGAAAATTCACGGCTTGCGATAATGACAGTTTAATAAGTAAAGCAAAGGTGCATACACAAGCAGAGCAAAATAAAGAATTCATTCACCACCTCCCATGCTCAGGCCATCTCCAGGAAAGCAGGGTTCATATGTGCAATGCTGACTTGGGAAGACTCTGAATATGCCCTGCCTCTTTCTTCCTCTCCCCTCTTTACATGATGAACATGATGCCATATGGTGTGGAATATCCCTGGGGTCAGCTGGGACCAGCTGTCCTGGCTGTGTCCCCTCCCAGCTTCTTGTACAGCCTGCTTGCAGTAGTGTGAGGAGAAGGAAAGGCCTTGACTCTGTGCAAGCACTGCTCAGCAATAGCTAAAATGTCCCTGAGATATCAGGACTACTTTAACCACAAATCCAAAACATACCAGCTATTATGAAAAAAATAGCTCTATGCAAGTCAAAACCTCAAGCACACCATCTAAAGCTCCTATTCATTTCAATGGTACCACGTTTGCAGTAAAAAATGCTGCACAAACTATTTTTTTTTTCTCTAATGGTGTCTTTAATTAACTTATTTTGAAATTATTGAAAGTATTATTTTGAAGTGAATGTATGTCTGTGGGGGTGCTCCTTAAGGACCTTGTTTTTTTTCTACAATAGGTTCTTATTTTACTTTAAAACTTACAGTACATCAGCTTTTAAAATTGGAAATGCGTATAGCTTTTTAACTCTAATTATAATTTGCTGAACAGTTGAATCAAATCCTGGCTGGATAATGTGGCTTGTGCTCTATCTGTATAATGTTGGCCTTGTTAACATCCTTTTATTTTGCTAATTTATACCTCTGCATGCCTCAGGAGTTCCTTAATCATCTCTTTTAGATTGCAAGAACTACAATGAAACTTTTTGTTTTTCATAGCTTAATTGGATGCTCTGTTAGTATGCAAGGGGAACTTCTCTGTAAATGGTAGAGATGTCAGGTAATGATATTGCAGTGTGAAACACCCTGAATTAAATCCTTCTCCCCATTAAAAGCTGTGGGATATTTGTCTTTGGGGTATGATACAGAAACATCAAAATATTTAAGAAATTATAGTATAAATACTTGGAGGGAACAAGTAACATTTAACACAAAATGAAAAGTGTAGGGCAAGGAGTGCTCATTGGGACTTATTTCCCACTCCCAACCATCTCTTGTAAAGTTTTGATTTTGTGTAAGTATTTACTTTCATCCTATCTGATCTTAATACCACTTAGTAAAGGAAAACAGCTTTCTAACAGAGTACAGAAATTATATTATAACATATAAAATAATTTTAGTAGTGTATTTATTTATAATATAGAGTACTTATAATAAAGAAAAGTATAGTGCAAGCTTACTCAGATATCCAAATAAATTTTGTAGCAATTGCTCTTTTTAGCATAGGAGTATATGTTTTTTTCTATTCTATCAATTTGACTTGAATTTATGAATTTTAAAAAACTATTCTCAAGAACGTTTAACTTTAAAAAAAAGATTGGTCATAGTAGTAACGGCATTAAAATGTTCTCTAAATAGTAAAGACACCAAGAAGTTGTATCAGCAACAGCCTGAAGAAATGTCCACCCTGAGGTGGACAAATGACCTCCTTTCCAAATCCTCAGAGACATGGGAAATAAGGAATTTAATTATTTTCTGATGCATATTCTTTTGAATATTTTGTTGTATTTAGGATTGAGAAGCATGGAAACCTTGTACTTATTCTCTACATTTTAGAAGGAGTACAAAGTGATTTGCTGGTGAATTTTATTTATCCAGACTTTTTGCCAAGAAAAGGCATAAATAGGCATAAATTATACCCACAGTCTTCAGTCAATATCCATTTCTAAAATGATGCTATTCTTCTGTGTCAGAATCCCTACCTGACTTCCGTTTTACTTTGAACACCTTCAGCAACTTTCCTTGGAAATAACAATGAACTTACACTTCATTTACACTTATTGGTACTGGCTTCCATGAGAATTATATTTTGCGTCCATAGACGGCTACTTTAAATCCTTCGTTAGCAGTAATACACTGCAAGCTGTGTTGCATTTCTTTCTGCATTCCAGGAAAGCCAGCTCCTTTTTATAGCATTGAAAGATTTTGGACTAGACCCTCAGCAGCTGTAGTCTGTGTTCCCCATGAACTGCAGGGATCATTGCTCAGAATGGCAGTTATAGGTGCTTAACTTTCAAGGGTTCAACAAAAACCCCAGATTCTTGAAAAAAATTCTCAAGTGAAAAGAGATGTCTATTTACATGAGTATGAATTTGGAAGCATGAGAATTACCTGATAATTTTCTTCCAATCTGCCTCTACCTTTAATGCTTCCATCTTTCTGAGCTAAACCCTACCTTTAAGTAAATGAGAGTATTTGATTCACAGGATGTGAATTCCCTGTGGAGGAAAAAATGCTGAAGCTTCCTCTCACTCTTCTTGGGTTTTTTGGGTGTTGTTTTTGTTTGTTTGTTTGTTTTTGGTTTGTTTTTCTTTTCATTTTTGAAGAAGTCAACACCTGAGAATGGGAAGAAGGAAATAAAATTACACAAAAATTGAAAGGGAGAATTTTTTTTTTTTATTGCTGAATTGAGCTTAGGGAAAATAATTTATCAATCCCTTCCCATCCACTACAGATGAAGCTGATGAAAAGATTAGATTTGAAGGTACATGTACCTTCACAGAGGAAAAAAACAGAAAAATTATGACACTAGCAGAACCTCAGCAAGAAAGAGTAGCTGTGGGATATAAGTAAAATTACAAGTACAAAATTAGATACAAATTTTTACTAAAAGTATGGGATTAAAATGGCACTGCTTTATGCCTCTTATAAGATGTGTCTCCATTTCTGCGAGCTATGTTTTACTATACAAGTCACTGGGTACAAATCGAGTAACTACATAACACTTGGTACTTTATTACAGGAGATTTAAAGGTCACCTAAGATATTTGATCAAAAACATCTATAAGTCTCCAATTTCCTATTGTAATCCTACATTTTTTTTTAAGAGTTTAAAAATCCTGTAAGTGATACATAAATTTAACCTATATTTTCCTGATAGAAACTCCTGACAAGATCTACAAGTTCTCAAAAGAGCTAAAAATTTTCATAACTAAATATGATAACTGAGAAAAAGTGGGGATTTGGAGGGGTTTTTGCTTGTTTCTTGTTGTTCTTTGTGTATCCAATGCGTCACTCCCATTCCCTCCCCTTGTGAATCTGGGCTGCAATTTGCAAATATCATAAAGGAACATTAGAATTTCTTCTAAGCTCATCTGAAAATTTCCTCAGTGACTGTGTAAATGCATGACTAATTATATGGACAGATGATGGTAGTTTATAGACACAAGACTACATTGAAATGATGATGTTCACAATTAGCTAAAACTCACTGGAATGCTAGGACTTAGTTTTCAGGTATATTACACTGCCTTAATGTTGGCAATGATACATATAATCTTGCACTGAGCCCCCTTTCCTTCTTTCTTTCATGTTGGGCTCAAGCAGATTGCAGAGATGTCAGGTCATCTCTTGCTGTTGTGATATTCTTTACTGGTGTTGAGTTTCTTCTCTCTTGTTGATCATTTGAACATGATATTGCTATTTTCAACCCAAACCTGCTTTCCATACAGGGCACATCACAATACTTTCTTAGCTCAGTGCAATGAACAGGATTAAGTAGAAGCCATCTTTTTTGTACTGAGGAATTCAGACAACTAGTAGCCAAAAAAAAAGACAAAGACAGAGGAAAGACAGGGAATATCTATTGTACCTTATAAGCAGTGTAGCACTCCTTGGAGGCATGAAAGCGGGAGGTAAGTGGGATTGAATGATTGACTGCCACTCATTGCTCCTTCTGCAGCCCTAGCACTGTAAGCAAGGGCTTTGCTAACACCACAGTGTTTTGCCTGGACCAGTGTCCTGTTTTCAGCCAAGGATAAGGCTAAGTTTTTGCAGTAACTGTGAAGGGACAGAGCCTGGAGCCACGTGGGCATGGCTAAGAACCTAATTTTATATTCAGAGCCATTGCATGTCATTGCCAGGGGTGGGAGAAGAGGACACTCTCACTTTTGCAAATGGTGTGCCTTCTGATGGAATAAGGATGGCAGATGGGGGAGTGGTTGGAATAGGCTGCCAGCGGCTGTGAGTCTGGTCAGGTTGGGCTGGGTGAGCATCTTGTGTGTGAATCACCCTTTTTTGTACAGTTTTGTTATTGATATTGTGGCAGTTTGTTTTCTTATCTCATTGCTGTTTCCAGTACATTGTTCTCATCTCAGCCTGTCATCTTTACCACCTGTGCCTCCAGTTCTCCTCTTCATACACATTTTGCAGTCTCAGTCAGGGATGGGGAGGAGAGGGGCACTAAACTGGGGAGTAGCATTTCTGAACCACAACAAACAGGCAGACAAATGGGGGGGAGAGGACAGCTAATACTATGAAAGTTGTAACTCCCAGTTCTCAGACTTTATGAACATGTGGCTGTGGGTGAGACCTCTTGTGCCTTAGACCCTTATTCTATCCTAATTCTAATGAAATGAATTAATGAATAATAAAAATGTTTCAGGGTTATTAAATTTCAGCACTAATTTTTAAAATGGACTTACAAAAACCCTACAGATTTTTGCTAAAGTTAAATAGTTATCTTTATGGAGACTATCGTGAGTCTTTTGAGTTTTTTTGCTTCACTTCTATTTTTGTCCATATGATTTCTTGTTTACTTAAATTAAAAGGTATGAGGTCTTGGAAGAAATGAGGTATCAAAGTAACATTCTGCAATTAAAACCTGTAGATAGTGTTCAGTAGGACAGGAAATTGTCCATGTTTTCCATCCATGTAATATTGTCTCTGCCTTGTACACCACAAAAGCTCATATGTCTTAGTCTCCCAACAGCAGGGGAATCAGCCTGGTGTGAAGAGCAAGGAATGACAAAGTATCTTTTACACAGCGCTGCCCTGCTTGGATCTCTAAAACTGATAGGTAAATGAGCTTTCCTCCTGTGAATACTTAGGCCATCAAATGCATTTTAAACTTTAAAGTATATGTTAAAACTGTAAGGTTACTTTATGTAGTGCTAGAAAAAATCCTGAGTTTCCCATGTTGTTTAATACCACATAAAACACAGGAGGAGGTAAGATAACAATTCTACATTTTATAAAGAGTAAACAGAATCTACCAAGTTTCTGTTTTGAGAAAAGTCAGCTCAGGGAGTTTCTATGCAGCTTATAGTCAAAATGAGGGTGTGCAAATTTTTTTTTTTAAATCACTGTAGTGTGCATATATGCCCAGCTTATGATGGGACTTGCCAGCAATGAAACTGCATTGGTTATTTTGATTTAAAAGAAAAAGAAGTCCTGATTTACCTGTAAAAGCCATCCAAGTTTTACTGAGCTCTCCCTTACAGCTGCTCAGGTGACTCTCACTTTCTTTACTGGTAATTCAGTGTTGTACTTAAAAGGAACTGTCCTTCTTTTTGACAGCTGAGATTTGACTTTTACAGAATTAGTCTTATCCCCTGAAATAAAACAAGCTGATTTCATTTGCTGCCGAAGATAAGACAAATTATCTGTTTGGCCACATCTTCTACAACAGACAAAACTTCAAAGTAATCTCAAAACCCTGGTCGAATTAGATGGGAAAAATAGCCAATTATTCTTGATGTTAAGAAAATATTGAATTAAAGTATTGCATACATGCTAATAATTTTATTATTTAACATCAATGTACTTTTTCACTGTTTATATAGTTTGATAAACAGCCATTACCAAACTTCATGCCATTCTCATTGATTTGTGGTTTCTGACTGACACAAGGTATGTGTGTTTTTCTGAAGTGGTCTAGTAACTTCTTACATATTTCCTTTTATAATTTTGGAGGGTTTTGTTTTAATTTTCATCATTGTGTTACAAATAATTTTTATTTTCTCAGTCATTTTTTTCTCATATTGATTTGATTATCTCTTGAGTGTTATGCTCCCAAAAGAAATGTGTGTGTGTGTGTGCGCTTATGGGGAAGTAAATTCCCCTTTGCACCTTGTCTACCAGAAATGTTGTGGTGGCATCATTGCTGTACCTGTAATGGTCAATGGGAATAAGCCAGGCAAAACTTTTGTGCAGCCATTTAACCAGGTGGTCAAACTATGTCCAGAATTCATAACTTCTGAATATGAAGCCCTTTTGCAGGTCAGGATCTTGCTGAGCAAGCTTTATGCCTGCTGTTTATATATGCCTTGCCCCCTTTATTCTAAAATGCTATTTTTCTCACTTTGGTATGTTGAACAATGCTAAATATTTTCTGGTATAGTCTGATAGAGTACATGGGAAATTCTGGAAGCCACAAACTATCCCTGGAAGTGTAGATTTTTTAGGTTCTTCAGGGTTTTCCTTCTCCACATGCAGACACACATGCTCACCCAGGTGTGTGTGAGTTTCATACAGCAGTACTTTAGGCTCTGTAAACCAAAGCTTTTCTTTGGATTTGTGTCTCATAACTTGAATCTTCTGAATTTTTCAAGTGTGAAAGGTATAGATGGAATGGTATTATTACATGAAAACCACTGCCCTGGCTGTAAGAAGTAACCTACCTTGTCTTGAAATAGAACAAGTGTTCTCAAGTTATGGGAATGAAATCAAGAGGAGCAAGGACAATCTGTGCTGCATGGCTGGTTGGGTCAGGGGTCTCACCAGCAAAAGCCTGAGGGAACAGGACAGCAGAAGGAGGGTTGTGTTCCAGAACTGGTATGAGTGGACAGAGCTGTGGGGCTGGGCACAGACCCACATCAAGGCTGGGACATCAGCAATGCTGGTGGGAGCTCTCTAGAAAAGCCCTGTGCCCCAGCAGTCAGACCTTCTGATGAGGATCTCTTGGGGTGTCTAGCCTGACACCTGAAACCTGTCACTAGCTGGGCAGCAGGCTGGTGGGAAGTGTTGCAGACTTGTGGCCATGACTAAAGTTAGATGCTCTGAAGAGATTTAAATAATATTCTTTGTAAATGCCCAAACTCCATTACTACAGAGCCTTTAAATCTCAGTAGTATCAAATCTGAGGATGTGTTGGATCAGTTGGAAGAAAATACTTTGACTGCACAACTCTGCCCTGAAGTACATTGACTTCAGGGCAACCTTTATGACCAGCTTCTCTGTACATTTGTATTTCATTTACATATGAGAATGCCAGAAGTACTTTGCCCAAAAGAAGTCTGTAACTTTGATAAAGAGACCTTTTATAGCAAAGACCATAAGTGATAGTGGTGTTTTGATAAACCAAAATACTGAAAGAAAAATAATGTCCCCTTGATTCCTAACAATCACTCTTTCAACAATTGTATTTCTTTATAATTTGCATTTGCTCGATTTAGATATCTAGTCTGTATATTATTTGAATTTCTGACTGTCAATTCTTTGACTAACACTTAAAATCATAGATAAGCATGAATACAAGTATGACACTGCATTGGGACTTACATGCTTCAAATAAAGGACAAACCCATAAGATTTCTAAATCTCACTCACAGTTTCTAGGAAAAAAAATTAGTAATTGTGAGATATAAAACTCAAAATGCTTTATTTTCAAATAAGATGTGCTTTCATGCTTAATTTTGCCTATAATTGCACATCTGAAATTGAAATTCTGGAATTTTCCTAGATTTTGATATATCACATAAGACCAAGAAAAATGGCTGTGCTGTTACTTCCTCTAGTCAGATGCAACTGTTTAAATGATTATGTTCCACAAGAACAGGGTTTCTGAAATACATTTAGTAAACTCTTTTTTTAGCTCTTAGTGGAAGTATTTTGAGGAGCAATTCAATGTGTAGTAGTTCTTATAGCTTTATTAGCATACCTGTATTGCTTCACCATTCAGCATCTAAAATAAGTTTAAACAAACTCTAAACCTGATTTTCCAACTGTCAAAAACCATGAAGATTTTTAATACATAAAAATATCACATATTGGAGATACTGAAGGGGCACTTAATAATTTGAAGTATTTTGTTGGTTTCATAAAGACTTCTTATATTGTTAGGATGCATTTCACAGCCAGCCTTGGAAGCACATTAAAAATTTAGGTGAATGATGAAGGCACAGCGTGTGTGTCTCTTGAGATGTTACCTATCACCTTGACAAGCTCTTTGTAAATTGAAAACTGGTTTAGCAAAAAAGAGCTGCTGTGATTACTGAATGAACATAAAGCTTTCACTTCTCTGTCATTTAACAGCTGGCAGATTACAGAGCAGCTTTTTGGGGAGAAAAATTAATAGGTTAGTATTAGCACAGAGATACATAAAATCACTTTCTCTCTCAGGGTTTATGTGAAACAAATTGATGTGCCAGGCTACATCTTAGAGGGGCAGTGCAGCAAGAACTGGTACCTTTCAGACTACAGAAATCCATCAAATGCCCTAGGTAGCTATTCAACAGGTTAACATCTCCAGGTGACAGAGGGGTATGAAAGCCTAAGGGGGGGAAAAACAAAGTCTATTTGATCTATTTAAGTCTTTTGCATTTGCGTAGATATGATCCTTGCTATCAGTACAGTGCAGATTTTATCCTTGCTTCTTTCTTTCATATCCTGTGGGGATATGCTTTTAGCTGATTTTTAATTTTCTCTTGTTTGGATATTTAAGCAGGCAGGTATAGGTATACATTGAAAACAAACCCCAATAGCTCCTCAGTTATGTGTGAAAAGATTGTCCCCTTCCATCAGAGATGGCAGCAGAGATAATTTTATTATTTCTCCCCTGCACAATCATTGCAAAGGGAAAGATGGACTTAGTACTTCTTTCTGTTCACTGTGGGATGCATCATAGAATTATTAATAACTAATTTGGAGCAAAGTGCTGTCTAACAGATAGCCAAGGGGTCCGAGAGTGACCACACAGCCACCCAGAAGTTTAGTTCCATCTACCTCAGTAGCTGCTGGTACTCTTTCTCTTCCTTGTTTGGGATGAGTGAGCAGCTGGTACGGGCACAGTGTCCTTGTCTTCAGCAGAATACACCCCCTGTCAGGACATGGGCAGAGGCACTGACAGCCTATGTGGATTACAGCACAAGTCTTTTGGGGCCAAATAGCACTTTTCTGAACAACTCTTGGGAATGATTCAGAAGTTGGTACAGATTGGTGACTGTTCTGAACAAGCAATCTGGACACAGCCATCCTGTTTTGCAGGCTCAGAAAGTTTAATAATAATGTGCCAGCTGGCCTCAGTTCCGTTCAGTTTTAGTGTACAGTGTAGTCATCATGTCTCCTTAGCCTGATATAGTGACTCACTTGTATATGAAGTCTCTGGAAGTGTAACACGATCTCCAGTGAAACACAGTCTTCTGGGGTTTTGAGTAAAAGAGACATTTTCTTTTTTTTATAAGATTTAGAGAACAGCCTTACCCCCTTGCATACTTGTAGTACAGAAACAAACATGAAATTAATGAGTTCTGAGACAATTTCAGTATTAAGCTCTCTTTACTTGCTTCCAGTAAATAATCTTTTAGACAAATAATAGCAGACAATCTTCTTTAGCTGCACATTGAACAAGTATTGCAGTAAACTTCCTTTGATATGGCAAGAGCCTCACAGATGGTTTCATTGTTTAAATAGCCACAAAACTAATTTTGCTGCCAAGATTGTGACAAAACTGAGGTGTATGAAAATATCTTCTGGTGTTCTATATGCTGTTTTGTGCTTATGGTTAAAATATACAAAGCCAACCAAAGTGGACAGAATGTCATAGTACATTAAAATGTTGCAAAGAATTAGTGAGTTTCTTCTGTTTTGTTTTGGAGGGTTTTTTTACCACTTTGATGGTGTTGGAGTCCCACAAAAATGGCAGAGTTGGAGAATGCATGGAAATTTTTTAGTTGTGTCTGTCTGTAAGTGCCAGATACAGCCAGAATCTCAAAAGAAGAGGTAGATGAGAATCTATGTCATCTCCAGATCCAAATGGTCCTGAGAGTTTGTCCTCTATGAAATAAGTTTTGATTAGACCATTATTGAACAAATAAACTACAAATTAGACCAGTATAAACTTTAGTCAGGTGCAGAACATTATTTGTGTGGACTCCCAATCGCCAGTTGTGCAAAATGAGAGTAAGATTTAAAAACAAAAAAAAAAAAAGGGAAGTTGTGATTTGTAACTACTGGTTAGGAAATCTCTGTTCATTAAGAATCACTATGTTCTAACACAAATCAAATTCAAGCCTTAGGTGCCAAGTGCTTTAGAAGTTTCAAGGGAAATTTTACACCAAATGTTTCAGAGGAAATGTCAAGAGAAATCTGGCCACTCACTGCAACTCTTCTGTTCCTTGCAAAGTTATTACTTAGTGAAACAATGTTATAGGTTTCACTATGAGTAATCTAATTCTCCTGGGAACAAACACAGGTCATCATAAGAAGACTGAACCTGTAACATATGTGGTTTAATATTTTTATTTCCTTTTTCTGATTATGTATTTAGTTAAAGGGATATAATGCAACTTTGCCACTCATTGTCCCTTAATACTGAATGCAAACAAAAAGAAGCACTTTTAACACCACAGTACTTAATTAAGGTTTTTAGTGGATTTAAGTAACTTTACTCTATATTCCTTCTTCCTTGTCCCATCAGTGCAGAAGGATTTTTAGCAGAGTGCTCACACATAATGGATATAGGCATATCAGCCTGGCATGAGTCAAGCTTGAGGGCTTTTGAAGGAGCTTTTAAGATTTCTCGTGTCAAAACTGATTACAAAATAATCCCCAAAACCAAAAAACACTTTAGAATGGATTTGCATGATGGACCACAGATCATTTCTAGAAATAGCATATATTGCCACCTAATAAATACAGGCTAAAATATGTACTTACATGACAAAGATTTCAGAAGTTCTAAAGATGCTACTTCATTTTGCTGAGAAAAAAAATTAGGAAAAGAAAAACAAAAAAAAAGCAAAATCAAAATCAATTTAAAGTTTTGTTTATTCAGTCCCTAAAATATTATATTTTTTTCTAATTAATTAGGATACCAAGAACAACACAATGTGAAATTGCATGTGTAGGATTTTGACTTTCTTTCTGTTCCTGTTTCTCCTTTTCCTCCCATTTGTCCATGACCCCTTTTACCAGGTATTTGTTCTATCTACCATGCAAGGAATCCACTTTATAGAAAGCAGGTGTCATTAAGAAACTTTGGATTATGGCTTCATAATATAATTCAGTTTGTTCTCTGAACTTGTTTTCTTCTTGATGCTCTGAATTTTTATTCCCACATTGCAACTAACGAGCATCTCAGTGGTGTTACCCACTGCAGCTTAGTCATCCTGACAAACATGCAATTGTGTGTGTGTTGGAGGGATATTTTTTTTCTTTTCAAAGCCAGATCAATTCTTTTCACTTATTTATAAATTGAGTAAGCCACTGTAAGAAAAAAGAGACTAGCTCAAAGGACTGAAAATAAGCAACAGAAACTCATGTTGCTGTGTTAAAACAGAGGTTTGGTGACAGAATTTGCTGTTTTAAAGAGCACTCTCTGTCTCACCTTGGCTGGTTAAATAGAAAACACGTGTTGCATGTTGTGAGACACACACAACACCAGTTAATTTGGGAATCTTTTTTCTCCCGTCTGAAGTCATCTAAATAATGAAAGTTTATAAACTTCCACCTTTCTAGGCTCACATTAAAATTGGTATTTTCATCAAAAGTATGTTAACTTTTCACAGGCTAGAGCTGTGGAGTGCAAAATATTCACTGTTCCTTTTAGGTCCACCAAGTGCTGCACATTGAAATGTATTTTACTTGAGGACTTCCCAGATAACAAGCCATTTATAATTCTTCTATAGCTGAAGCTTTTCAGATGGCAATTTCTTCCCCTGCCCTTATACTGCTATTTTTCCATTCAGCCAGAGTGGTGAGCATGTTACATGTCACCCTTGTTGAAGTATGAGCCTGCAAATGCTAACCAGACAAAAGTCTTCCTAACTCCCATAGCTTTCAGGTGCCATATCTGAGAACAAATGGGAACAAAGCTGAAAAAGACATTGCTGAATTTCTGTTATCACAAGAATCTCTAACAATGGCAACATACTGAAGTATTGAACTAGGAGAGGAAAAAAGTCAATCAACATTCCTTCAGGAAAGTGGAAGGACTTGGACTACAGGGGCTTGAGAACCGCAATGCTGTCATTCATGCAGAATCCTGGTTTTAACCTGTGTGCAAGACAATTCTTAGCATTGACTAGGGACAAGGACAGGACTGAGCCTTTTTTTCCTGACGCTGTATCAGTAAAGAATGTGAAGAAAAATTAGTGGGTATGACATTTGCTGTGCTGCATTTTCAGGACTTAACTACAGGTCCCAATTCCTTTCGTTTTCAATTATGGGCACAGATGAGAGGCTTGTATGGCATACTGAATTCCTGTTAAAAATTTACCTCATGATTGTCTGTTAGCAAGATAAAGTTTCAAGTCTCTGGGGGCAATAGAGTGCCACTTATGAAAGTGTTAAGAACAAGAGAATGGTTCTAGAAAGCTTGGGAGAGTCCACAGTCCAGCTTTGCTAAAAGCCACCACAGTGGCAGAAGTGAGGAAGTGCCTGCACCAGAGCAGGGAGCTTTTGTAATGTGGGGCTTTTTTGTAATCTGAATAAACAGCCAGTCAAGGTGAAAGAAAAAAAGAAGGACAAAAGGAAAAAAAGAGAGAAAGAGAAAAAAAATTAGGTTTTGAAAGACTATCACCTTACTTTAATTAGTAATAAGGGTCTGCAGACATGACGGCAAGCTGGTGTTAGCTGAAGATAAGCCTCTATTAAATCATCAGTAGTGTATCTATTACTGAAGCTGATATTGTCCAAATTTAATCTGCCATTGCTTCTTTTCTTGTCTCTCAGTCCTTTGAGGTTTTCCCTGACCTCTAAGTAGTTACACTTGAGAACAGATATGTGGTACGTACAAGTCCCGCAGTTGGTATTTATCAAATAATACAGAAGATTAGATACTTTGCATTAAGCTTTAACTGTTCAGATTTAAAGATTTTTTTCTTCCTGTATGTCTTCAGCATGTATTTTGCTGAAACAAAGAATTTTGATTATATTTAACAAGCATCATTTGGAGTGTATGTACTAGATTTGTATGCAATGTTATTGCAACTTTTAAAGAGTAAGCTCATATTTATTCTCTTAAAATTACTGTCCTTTCCTTATATGGCAGGTCTTAATAACTCAAAATCCAATTTTATTTAGTAGCAATGATAATTTCAGAGATTCTTGGGAGCAATAGAGAGAATATCTGCTTGTGAAATCTCTTTGCAAACCTCTTTCCAGTTTTTATTCGCAATTCATCTGTACAGTTGTAGTATGTATCTTGTCTTGACCTCAGTAAGTGTGATATTTTTCTTTTGTCATTGTACCATAATTCTCAACCTAGGTTGAGCAGATTCATGTGTAAAGAGATTCCAGGAAAAAAAATGATAGGAAAAAATACTCCTCAGATTGCTAGATGCGTAAAATGTATGTATACTTGCATAAGATATATGTATTTTTTTTTAAACTCCACTGCATTTTAATAGTAAAAGGAATATAAAAAATCTTTATTGTCCAGTACATTTTCTTTCTTCAGATAGAATAATAAGATAAGATAATCCTGGTACCTTCCTGTCTTCCAACTTTAAATGTGTGCCTTTCGATATAAAATGAGAAGTCAATTAACTTCCTTATTCTCTGTCAAATTCAATTTTAAGCATCTCAGTTTTCAGATCCAAACACCTGAGTCTTGGCAGGCTGACAGGATGGGACATCTGCAAGTGGGCCTTAGACCTTTTGTCTCCAGTTATGTCAGCCAAATGAGGAAGCTTCTTTATTTATTGATAAGAGTCCTTAATATACAGGGAGTAACTGTTATTTAAAATTATTTTATAAATTTAGGTGAGCTTCAAACTAGTTACACTACCCTCATTCTCCTCTCTCCATGGAAATTATCCAATAGTTTATTTTTCCAGTAAGGATGGATCTCATTTTCAACCTCCTTGTAATTGTGATTTGTTCTCCTTTTTTTCCTGGCCTTGCCTTCAGCTGGTACAATATTTCTTATGACCTGGTGTTTGCCTTCAAGTGTCTTCATAGTTACTGCATTTTAATCTTAATTTCTTAGATTGTGTAAAAACCTTCCAGTATCCTCTTAAAAGCTCTCCAGCTCTTGATCACTTAAGGAGTCCTGCTCTGCATTTGCTTTATGCTCAATTACTCTAATTTGAACACGGGTAATCAGATTTGTGTGCGGGTCTTCACATAAGGCCAGAACAGTTTCTTGTACTTACCCGTTTGCTTGACAAGTACCTCTTTTAACATACAGAGATATTGTTGTTTTTACCCTCATGTCCCCAGGGCTTTCAAGGACAGGATGGACTATTTTTTTATGAATGCAGGTCTTTTGACTAATGGAATCCTCAAAGTGGTCAGGTTAAAAATAGATATTTTATTAGATTCATTTGTTATCATACCTGAGGTGATGAACTAGAGGTTGTCTTCCAATTACATTTTTGTTGTTGACAGTTTGGAAGTTTAATGATGTGTAAGGATGGTTGAGACCTCCTTTGCTAGAAGGTCTTTCCCAGAATGCAAAGAGCAGACACTGTGCATAGTTCTGATGATTGTACTGACAAACTGGAAGACAGACCATAGAATGCACTGAACATTTTAGAGGACATGGAAGGGCAATATTTTGATATTTTTAAGAAAATTACTAATTACTTTCGATTTCTGATTGCTGGCAAAGTTTCTGTTTATAAATTTTGCACAACCTCAAATACTTTTATAGCCTTGGTCTGGACTGTCATGCTCCACTTGTTCTCCTCTTTCAAGAGAGATCTAAAAACTCATAAGATTGCTTGCTGATCTCAGTTCACCTAGGAAAGTGTGCAGTACATCTGCAGCAAAATAAGTATGAGGAAATAGAAAGTTTTAGCTCTAACTTCGAACTGCCTTTGCACTTGAGAGTTTTCTGGCATTGTTTGTATGATATTGACTTTTATGTTCTTATAACCAACAGCAAGACATTTATTACACAATAAAAGTGAACACACTAAAAATAAAATCCATCAATCTTTGGTTATTACCTGCAAAAGAAAATTAAAATATCAATCTTAATGTGAAAGATGTATTAAAGTTTTAAAGGTGCTGTATACTCCTAAATGATTTTCATAGCTTTCAATCCAGTACAATTTTGCACATCCTTAGAGATGCACAGATAAAGTTGAGTAAATGCTTGTAAAACAAGAAAGCTATATCTTTCAAAAGTGATACAATTTAAGCATTTTATCTAGCAAATATTGCAATGGTTCATATGTGCACAAATACAGAAATTAGCATGTAACAGGAAAGAAATTTCTTCAGATCTTGGGACTGTATACAAATAAGATAGCAAAAATAAACATAAAAGTTTTATTTCTGTCAGCCAATTAGTCTGGGTGGGTTTTTGTTTTGTTTGTTTGGATAATTTTTAGAAAAATATTGCAGTTAGGCCCAACAAAGAGAGTCTGAACAAAAATATTGCCAGCAGATAAATGGAGGACCATGTTGAATGCTGAAATAGATAAGTATCTGTGCCATGTAGGCCCTTGAAAATTGCACTTGACAGCTTGTAGTGTAAATATGGCTAAATTATCAGGTATTCCATGGACTTGCACTTTGTATATTTTTGGTTTTAGGTTTCCTCCCCCTAGAGCAAACCTAGTGAAATCCATTAATTTTTTGATGAAATAATTTTTAGGAAGGATGTGAATTTGATGTTAGGTAACTTGCAGACTAAAGCTTTCACAAGTTAGTTGTGTCTCTGTGGGTGTGTGTATGTGCCCATGTGCAAATGACAAACAATTTGGTGCTATCCTTCTAGCAGTAGATTCTGATCATGATTTTTTGTAACTCTGGAGTTGAAAAAAATTTCCTCATTTCCTTTTGGAGTGAATAAAGGTGAAAATTCTGTTGTATGATTGACCATTAGGAACTCCATGTTAGCTCTCCCAGACTAATGTTGAACTGAAAGTTAAAACTTGGAAAAGATGCTCAGTTTTCTGAGTAGAGACTTCAGTTTCAATGCCATTCTTGCAAGATAATTTAACTTTTTTTTAATCTCCTGTTTTTGAGCTCATTCTGTTCAGTTTTTATGAGTATAGTAATTACCTTCCTCAAAAGCTGCATTCTTCTTCTGTAGCTGCAAATACAGGTGAATGTATGTCTTCTATTTATGCATGAAACGGTAAAATGCAACTTCTACTGTAGACACGTGGACAGGGTATCGTGGGCTGTGCCTCATACCTATTGAATATCTTGACATATGCCCTGAAATTTTCTGAAACCCTGATTTTCTCCATAGAGCTTCTGAAGTCCCTCCCAGTACTGTAATTCCAAAGCAGCCATTGGTATCAAAGGACTATCTCATTTCCTCCTAAGTTATGCTTTTTCCTTTGTGTGGTTTTGCCTGTGGCCACCAATTTAAGGTAATGTTAGAAAATATCCAGAGGACTGTAGTAGAGGTACTATGGAACATCAAAAAGTCAACAAGTTTTCATTTGGCAAAACTTAAGTGCAACATGGAAAACTTTTCCAGCTGTTTCAGTAACAACAGGAAAAATAACAAATATAATAAATCCTTGGAAAGTCATGTAAAGATATTGAAATAAATGGACGAAAAACATTTAATTAGTTCCTTTTCTTTCTTCTTTCTCCTTCCTATTTTTCCTAATTGGTATTGAGCTGCTTTCTGAATTGCTGCTGTCAAGTTCCAACTACCACGTGTGGTTTATATAAGCTGAGCAACTGGTTCATGGAAGGGGGAAGTTGACATAATTTTAACTGACATGAGCAGTTTGGGCTTTTTGCTGCTAAGGCCTCTAGGCGATCTTTGCAATCTAGTTGATGATTGTGACATCTGAGAGAAAAAAGAAATCTGTTGTTTCTCCTGAAAATTATTGTCAGATTGGGCCTCTGAATACTAACTTCAGCAAAGGTTGGGAAGTTAATTTTTACAGTTTTATAACTGGTTTCAAATCCAGATGTCTTATTTATGTAACAATTAATAGGAGCTGGGCTACCAGAGACCTCAAATCCTTCAGGATTTATCAGAAAGTATCTATTTTTAACTCAGCTTCTTAAACCAAAATAGAAAAAAAGATCTTACCAAATCAGGACATTACATTGCCAGTATCATGAGGCAGTGGCAGTGGGACTGCTTGAAGTGAATACATGAAAAACTTTAGGAATTTCTTATTGCATATTTAAAGACTCTTGCATTCTAGTGTGGAGACCATAGTAAGAAAACTTGGGTGAAATAGTCCTTCAAAAGTTTATTCATTCCAGTGACAGCTCCTATTTATATTTTGGTTTGGGTTTTTTTTCATCATCAACAACTGTTGTTTAATTTTAAGTTGTTTCTCTGTTATGATAAATCAGAAAGAGGTAGATGATGAAGTCTATAAAAAAAATGAAGGAAACTCTTTATAAGTGAAAGCAGAGGATTACTATATTTAAGGTGCTGTTAATATTCTTTCAAGTGGCATGTGTTGCAAATAAATATAGATTTTAGCCACAGAAAGAGTCTTGAAAAGGCTATATAAATAAATAATCTGATACACACCACTTAAGAATGAGTAATTTATTAATTTATTTAATAACCTTTTATTGAAAATTCATATATCACCAAGCTGTCATTTTTCTACTATTTTTTACAATCCTGCTATCTTGTAGCCTTTTGCTTCTGTCTCATAATAAATATTAGCATTACATTTTAGCATATAGATTGTAATGGTTTGAATGCTTTTCTGCAAAGAAAAAGAAAATGTAGCATGCAGTTAGTTTTAATAGGAAGTTAAACCTTTGGCATTTTAGATCATTAATTATTTGCGTTATGGATTTTGATTATAGGCATTTGTTAAAAATTTCTTCTGCCCAGGAAGATAGAGGTAGTGTATGAGGAAGGCCTATCTCTTAGCTCAATTTAGTTAATAAATCTTAATTAATAAGCAGTGCTACAGATTGATCTGTGCTAGGAAGTGAAGTCTATGCAGGTTTTTATGTCTGTCAGAATGGTGAAGATAGACATTCTACTTGAGGAGGAAACTGGAGAAAGACGTCCTTGGTTATCCCACTCTGCATATTTTTGCTAAGACTAAATACCAAGACCACATAGATTATTCTCCACACACTGTAATTACTTTTGTTTTCCAGAATTGGAAAGGACTTGGGCAAAAAAAAAAAGGATAGGAGGCATGGTGAGAGCACTCTAACGTTAGTTCTGTATAAAAAATCCTTTATCTTAAGTGCTTCAGTGTAGTATAGTTAATAATAGCTCTCAATACACAGTGAACATCGAATTATTTAATGAATCAAGAGCCTGTGACTGCAATTTTATTGACAGTAGACCTCAGTAACTCTACAGACAAATATAGGTCTTTTACTGAAAATTTGGCAATGAATTTAAAGCTTGATGGATGCATATGATAGGTTTGGTTGACTAGAATCCCCATAATCCAAAGATTAAACTATTTTGTTCAATGTTTGGAACCTTCAAAGGCTAATTCATCTTAGGTCTAGACTAGAAACAGTAAAGCCTGCACAGATGAAACTGTGTCTATCTCAATATACTTCAGTCAAAGTTTTAGAAAAGCACATAAATAATGTAGTTGAATGCTTGATCTGGAAAAGTGGAGAAGTCCTGGGAACTATTACACGTATTATTGAGTATGGCTGTCATTCTCAGATCACTCATTTTTTACTGGGTTTTAGGTGGTTGTGGTAAAGTGTGTGCCAATTTCAGGATGCTAAGTACCATTTCCTCTGAAGTTCTTGACAGAGGTGGTAAGAAGATGCAGGTAAACATATCCTAGGAGACGTTACAGGCTGACTTGCTGCAATACAGTTTCAACACTTAGCTAATGACAGATGTTATTTATATGGCAGATGTGGATTTTCTGTGATGTGTTTCCTTAGGAATGCAGTTTACCGGAATCCATAGTAGCTTTGAATAATAAATTTTTTATTTTTCTGATAAAACACCCTCTCGTAGAAATAAAAGCTTGCATTTGGATTGTATATTTTTTTTTTTTTTGCTGCATGCATCAGATTTTTTCATTGAACTACTTCAATTTATAGCTCTTTGTAAAAATGTTTTGATTAGAAAATAACATAAAGAAATTTTTGTCTCAAATCCAAGTATTCTACTATATCAAAGGAGGTAAAAAAAATTTATTTTTTGACTTGTACTGAACAAATGCCTGTGATAGCCTGTCATGACTAAGGCAGCAAAAAGGGGAAAGTTTGAAAAGAGAGAGGTACCATTTTCAGTAGTGCTAAAAATATGTAATAACATATAGCAATATATGCTGTAGATTGTAATAGATAATAGTTTTCAGCTTTTTGGAATACAAATCAGTGTCTTTATTCCAATTATTTTGATATGTTTATTTTATATGTAAACACTTTATTTTGTATGTAATCTTTCTAATATATGTGAATCAAGCAGTGACTTTTTTAACAATGTGAGTGAGCACATCCAAAAAAATAATCTATTCTGTTAAACTTGCTGAAGCAGTACTAAATAAGCCAGGCATCATAATGTTTGCTTCTACCTTTGATAGCTATTTACAAACAACCTTAATTAGTTTCCTTAATTCAAGAAAACTTAGATCTTTGATCTGCAATGTGCAGAACATGTCTAACACATCATTCATTAGAGTCCTGGGTGATTTTTGATTCCTTGCTAATATTTATAGAATATTTTGATATTTTTATAATGACATAATGTTGTAAGGGAAAGTAATCTCTCTTCTATTTTTTTTAATCTTTATGTTTCTTGACCTTTTCAAAAATTTTTATATAACTTGGTTTGTAAATTAAATGTAATTACTATCACCTAAATGCTACTGTGACTAACTGAGTAATGAATTAAGGGCGTGCATTCACTAATTGAACGTACATGGTATAATGGGGCATAATTAATATTGATATATTGATATAATGCTTTGAACCATTCTGAGGATATGCTTGTATTGAGTAATTAACCTTCTCAACATGCAGGTTAGAGGTTGGCATGGCTGTTTATTCTGCAGATGGGTAGAGTAAAGAAAAAGAGGAACTACGGGGTGAAAGAATTTGCTCATTGAACAAATGCGACTTCTGCAATGATACCTGAATTATATGAGCTTTTCAGACCACCATTTCTTTGATGCACACTTCTCCTCTGTGCTCTGTTCATGATGCATTCTAGTTCCCTGCAATTATTTGTTCTCCTCTAAGGGACATTAAAGAATTTTAATTTTACTACTTTAGTGAAAAGAAAGAATGTGCCATTAATAACTTTCAAAGAAGTTTGAGAACAAAACCAATTGAATTTTCCTTCTCTCCTACACAAATTTTTAGTTTTTTGTAGATGGAGGAGTATCATCTTTAAGATGATAACTTGTTCAGAGAACATCATTCAAATAACTAATAACTACAATTGGTAGTAAGTTTCTGCAATAAAAAAGTGTCCATTCATATTTTTCCAATGTCACTGCTTAGTTCCCTTGATATTTTCTGATTCTTTCAACAAATACTGACTTAATTTATTTTCTAGAATGTGAACTAATATGAAATTAAGAAGAAAATCAAGCTTTTTTTCTATACTCGAGGCTTTAATTTACTGTCAGAGAACAATTAATTATTGGATTATTTTAAATTTCTCTTTCAACACCTAAATGAAAACTATGCATGAAGGGCTTTCTATGGCCTGCACCTAAAATTTTGTTGTATGAATATCTTTGCAATATTTATAAGGTCAAATTAAATAGAAAGTTCTTTCACTCCATTCAAAGAAAATCAGCAGGATATGTAGGATACTTTTCCTGAAAATAGATCTGTAAAGAACTTCCCTGAAGGACTGTTAAACCAAGAACTGAGTTTGAAATCAGCTTTGAAAATGATGACATCTATTAAAAGCTGAAATGTTTGGCACAGGTTTATTCCATAACCTAATTTTACCTTGCTTGTATAAGGAATCATGTTTAAAAAATAAAATGGAACCAAAACTGGAACCAAATAGTTAAATATAATTGTTGGACAAGTATTATTATTTCATTCTGCAAATTTTAACTGTAGTGTATTTCATTCTTTCTTTTGGCAGTATTACCCAGTCATACATGTGGCAACCCAGGAGAAATACCTAAAGGAGTACTTCATGGAACCAGATTCAACATTGGAGATAAAATCCGATATAGCTGTATCTCTGGTTACATCTTAGAAGGCCATGCCATGTTGACGTGTATTGTGAGTCCTGGGAATGGTGCATCGTGGGATTTTCCTGTTCCTTTTTGCAGAGGTAAAAAATAAAGATATGAAATATCTTTTAAATACAAACAGCAGATTAAATAAGTTTATTTTGAAGTGGTTTCGTTTCCCCTAAATTAAAGCGTACTAATGTTCTTTCTAAAAATTGACACCATTTAAAACTGTAGTAATTCAAGCAGTGGAACTCCAGAGTTTGCATTCAGAGATAGATATTATCTACTCATATTTTTTTCTTTCTGTTTATGTGGAGCATAGCTATATCAATTTCATTACAGGACCTGGCCAGGAAAAAACTTCAGTGATGGAAATTTTGAAGGGTGGTCCAGTCACTTTGAGTCCTACTCCTGCTCAGAGCATGGATAACTTCAAAGTTGTGTCAGATTGCTCAGGGCTTTGCCTAGTTGAATATTTAGTATCTCCTTGGATAAACGTTTTAAAGTCTCCCTGTTATGGTTCCCAGCTGGCCTCAGTCTCACATCCAATTTAAATAAGAATTTAACAGATTATGTCTACTTCTTCTCCTGTTGTGGGTCTGTGAAAAGATTCTATTTCCATTCTGTCTCTTTACTAAACTAAATTGTGTTGTTAGATTTTCACATACCCTCCAGTTTTCAATTCTGAAAAATCCTTTTCCTTCATCCTCTTGTCTCATGCACTATGTTCTTCAGCATGTTGAAGTTTTACTGGCCATTCTCTGGGCTTGTTCTAGGCTGTCAGTGTCAGTGTCTCTTTTGTGCTGAAGGACCCTAGGTCAGACAAAGCATTCTAGATGGAGCTTCCTAAGTGTCAAGCAGATGAGCTCTCTCTCTTTAGCTGCTGGCTGTGCTCTTGGTCATGCACCCCATACAAGATAAACTTTCAATACTGCAGAGGTGCACCATGCACTCAGATTGTGTTTCACCAGGACTTTGAGTCCTTTCAACAGAGCCGTGACCTAGAAAATAATTTTTGCGTGGAATGATCCTGGTCCAGGTATAAGACTTTGCATTTCTGTTTTGGAATTTCATGAGATTTCTGTTACACTTCCAGCTTGTTAAGTCCTGCCATAAAAGTCTGTCTGAATGGCAGTCCTGCCCTTCAAGACATCAGCCCAAGACATCCTTTTCATCACTTCATAAATAAGTTGAAATCTGCTCTGTTGAAGTCCAAGGTGTTAATTCTATAAACTGCTTTTTTCACTTCCCTCAAGATATTCAGCTAATGGTCATTGTGACAACAGCTGCTGTTGAATATGACTTATCTGAATGTTCTTTGCTCATACATCTTGTTGTCCTGTCCAGTACCTGCATTAAAAAAAATTGATATCAGATATCAGCTATTTAATGCATTGCTTGCCCTCTGCTATGCTGCCATCCCCAGAGATGCTGCAGGTGTTAAAGTATCTGATGATAACCAGACTTGTGTCTGGGAAATTTGTAGTACTTTAACAGTTTTGATCACTGCTCAATCAGTTGGCCTGTAGCAGATATTCACAATAGTGACCTCTCCCTTGACTTTCACTTCTTATTCTAGCCTACAGGAACTCAAGAGCTCATAGCCTGAAGTGCATCAGAGAGAGCTCTGTTAATTCAAGATCCCACTTTGTGTGAGGTGCAGCCTCTCCTTTCTTTCCTGCATTTCCTAATAGTCTGTGTCTGTCCATTGGAGCCCTCCATTGAGGTGAACTGTCCCACCACAGTTCTGTGACTGTATATGCACTTTCAGTTTGTCCAGTGTGCATCCCACAGAGCACATTTTTGCACACAGGCACTTCAAATGGCTTCATGCTGCTTTGTGAGAGGGAGGAAGAGAAACATTCATTGCCTTGTCCCCATGTCTTTTCTCCTTGGCCTGTTCTCCCATTTGCTTTTAGGTTTTGGTGTTTGCCTATGACAAACTCTTTTCACTAGGTCTGCAGAACTCTTGCCCTGTTCAGCCAGGCAGATCCTATGTCTCCCCTCCTGTCCTCATTCCTTGAAGGGGACCCTGTGGTCAAAGAGGTCAAAGCCCTGTTGCCCTGCACCAGCTCCTTAGTAAAGTGCTGGAATCTAATACTCCTACCTGAACTTTTGCCCTTGCATTAAAGAGAACCCCTTTGTTCTCCTGTGGTCTTTATCCTGTTCTCATGCCCTGTGGACACCCTTTACTGCTACTCCTGCCACTCCCTTGGCAGTATTATTGGTACCCATGTGGATGAGCAACAAAGGGCAGTTGTTTTATCCAGTAATGGTTACTTGTGACTGAGGACTCTTGTATCATAATTCCTTACAGGAAGGAAATATTTTATACTTTTCTGTGCTCCAAAAAAAATTCAAGGGTCAACAATAAAAAAACCCAAAAAATATTTTGGCCAGGCCTATTTTAGTCCTTTTAGTAAGAGATTGCAAACAGGTGTCAGAAAAATATACATAAGTTCATGGTATCATCAGTGTCTACTAAATATTTCTTATATTTCTACAGATACTTTAGGCACTATTTGCCTGCATGCAGATATCTTTCACAAGACTGAAATTCCATCCATATTTGTAACTCTGTGAATTTAACCTTCTAATAAAAAGTCAGGTGTGATCCTAAACCTCCTGCAGATCTTCCATGAAATCCAAAGAATTCTATGCACAGTCTGAGAAGAAATGAAGATCATAACAGAGAAGTTATTTACCAGTTGATGACTTATGTCAGCTAAGCCATTGCCTCAGTGAATTTTTAGAATTCATGTGGAATGTGGATTTGATGAGAGATTTTAGACATTTCTTATTTTATTTCATTTTATCAGTCTGGAGCATATGCCATGAGGTAGCCCTTTGCATTCTCTATGACTTCAAGCAAGACATGTTCCCCTATTGTTTCTCTAAGAACCTTGATCTTTTCCATGAAAGCATCTTTTGTTACAGTTCTGTTTCCAGATGGTATTCTTCTTTCTTGTCATCATAAACTAATTTCATGGCACGCATTCAAGATAACAGAGTTAATAAAGCTCTGAGGGTTACTAAAAAATTGTAACAGCCTTGTTCTCTGTGGTACGTTTCCCTAGTTTTGCTGATACTGAAAAAATGCTACTTTCTGCAGTTTTGTTGCATAATAATTCCAGGAAAATTAAGAAGCTAGTGTCCCATAATTTATACATGGTCTGACTGTATAGCTGTTGGTTTTGCTAGAAGAATTCCTAGTGGATTACTAAGTCTCCTGGAAGATGTAGACAGCATTGACTCTTGTTTTTGCCATTTTGTTTCTCTGGCTGCTGCTCAGTTTCAGAAATTCTCCTTTTAAAGTATAGCCCTAGTGAGAGTGGTGGAGCTGGACTGTGCTGAAGGCTCATTGATGACTTTGAATGAACTCTGAACAGAAGTCAAATGAGTCAATGAAATTTTTAGAAAGTTTAGAGAATTTTATTGTCAAAATATTTGCTTTTTTTTCTCTTTTTTCTCTTTTTTTTTCTTTCAATAAAAATCATGGATCCCCCAAATAGGAAACAATCCCCAGAGAAAAGTTCAAATGTAAAAGATGAGGCAATCCCAAAAGATGAGGCAATTATTAAAACCTAGTCCTGTTTTTTCATAAGGTAAATAAGAGCAACTATGGACTTTTCAACTATTATAAGAAAGCTGTGAAGTTTACCTTGAGTTTCTGCAAAAACATTGCCTAGGTATATACAAATACACTTACAAATTATACTTTTGTATACTTACAAGACTTATCAGAGAGAATCAATGGCCGACCTATATTCTGCTAATATGGGGGTGTTTTTTTTGCCTGAGAATTAAAAAGGTCTTTGTTGTCTCAATCTCAGCTACCATAATAGTGTCATCCAAAACATTTGCCTTGTCTTGAGGTTGAAATACTGTGCAGTACAATCTGAAACATTTTGAAATTTAATTTCATTCTCTTCAGTAGTTCCACTAATAGCTGATTTATGATATGTGACTACTTCCAAATGAACTTTGTATAATTAGGTTCTCAATTCTCAGTAATTTTGAGAATCCCTAGTTGATTATAGTTGCATGAGTCAAGATTTTTATGAAGCTAACATTAGGAATACAAATTGGATTAGTGATATTACAATGGTAAGCTTTTTCTCACAATAAAAATAGCTGTGAAGGACAGAACATGTAATATATTATCATTAAAAACAGATCCATCTATTGGAGAGAAAATAAAGAAGACAATAAGGGAAAAAAGATCTTATTTCAGAATATTCCAAAAGGAACAAGTAATAATTAATCGGGTTTCAGATTTAAGAACTATTTTTGGAGAAATATTGTGGTCAAAAAATATATTTTTACATAAACACACACACACAAACATATATATTTATGTATGTCTAAAATCAAAAAAAAAGGTGTTCCTTGATAATGGATGAAAGGAAAAAGAGTCTGTGATTCATTTAGAGTAAGATAAACTGAATATAGAGATGCAGAGCTGATGTTTTTGAAAAAATGGCAAAGAGAAATTAATTATTTATGTGTTATCCATACCGTTTGAGGTAGCAAGCAATTCTGTTATAATTTCTTCTCAACCTCTAAGTTTAGGCAAATACTGTTTTATAAGTTTAAGGAAGAGAAAAAGATCCCATATTTATCCATCTTTACAATCATAAAAAATTAAAAAGAAAAATAAAAAGAATATTTTCCAATAATTTTGCTTACTGATGTTACATTATATGATAAAATAAGAATATTTACTTATATCCACCCTATAGTCTCTATATTTTACAGTGACATAGTAGACTCCTATCTGAGCAATTTTGTTCACTTCCAGAATAATCTGATGTGGTGCAGCATTTATATTGAGATGAAATTTGGAAAAAGCTCTCATTGTAATTAGTCAAAATAAGAAGTCAGAGTGTTTCAGGAGAAGCAGATAGCAAAGCAGACACTGTGTAATTTCTTACACGGTAGTGCAGGACTAGTAGATCACACCCAAGAGATTTAAGGACATAGATACAAGTAATTTTATATATCTGTATGTGTGTGTGTGTGTATGTACAGATATATATTTACACACATATCTATCTGCATTTAGATATTCTGGTTCTAGCATGTGGCAGTAGGTATGGAGGGACTTGATAAAAAATGAAAAGATGACAGGTGAAAGCTTGATCTTTGAAATAAGGGGCCTGGAAGCTGGGAACAAGTGAAAAAATGAGATGATCAGCACAGTGAAAACATAGCAGAGGTATCCAGAATGATGCAGTAAAGTCAAAGAATGGAAAACAAAATTCAGCCTGACCATGAGCAATATGTGCAAAGTTAAGATGGGAGAGAGAATAATTTATTAAAATGGAAATCAAACCTCAGAGGCAGTCATAGAAAGATGGGTTTGATAAATGCCCATAGAGTTCTGAGAATAACTGGATTAAATTTAATAATTATTTTTTTTAAAAAAGTGAAATTTTTAATGATCATTAATTTGGTCTCAAAGAATTCAGCCTTTTCTCTATTTGCTTCAAAATTAGGACTTTACTGTTCATTTGTTGTAGACCATTACTTTAAGGCATCATTTTCAGCTTCCAAAACATATTCTCAAGTGTAGGATAATCACTGGAAAACAGTTTAGGATGCTTAACTGAAAAATAAGATAATATTTACAAGATATCCTGAATAATGATCTTTTATTTTTTGGGAAAGAGAGTATGAGATTACTGCTGATTAATATTTGAACTTCTTAATTTAACTGTCTTCTCTTAAAACTATGGTTTTGCATAAAATGTGTTAGAGTTAGGGTTTTGATTTCAAGTTTGCTCAAGTAAAAGCTATCAGTTCAGAAGATTACTTTTCTGCCAGTGTAGCAAATAATTAGTCCATCATTATTTCTGTATTATTTGAAGTATGTAAGTTTTTTGACTATTAGATCAGATATCCTGTCCAAAGTGGATGGAGAAGAAATAGGTCTTTATAATATAACAAACCAATGTGATAGAATAAATGATTAAAGGTTACTAAATAAAGCAATATTTGTACAAAATAAAACCAACCAGTGAAAGAATACCCATCTGAGTCCAGTATTCTCAGGGCCCAAAACTGTGGAATGACCCCACTGAGGCCTGCTTAGATCAAGCTCACTGGAATCTCAAAGCTAAAATGTTCAAAGTAGTGCTGCAGCTGAAATGGCTGCCCACAGGTCCCTAAACAAACTGCAACAATTTTTGTGTTTCTATTTTGTACATACTATTAGCTTCATGTGAGAAATATGATAATTTAATATATGCAAAATAGATTCTGTTTTGCTAAACCACAATAATTTCTGAAATTTTAACCAACCCCCCCGAAATTCTACTTAGAGAGCAATCCAAATTATTTTGAAGTGCCCTTTGACAACCATGTAGATAGAAATAAAATTAATCTTAGATGCATGGTCTAATGAGTATTTAATTTATGTGAAGTTGATCAACAGCAAGAGAAGAAATTGAGAAAGGGAGGCAAACTGATTAGAGCACTTAGCTGAGATGCAGTACATCTGGATTCAAGTGATGATAGAAAAACACCCTCGCAACTTCTAGCAAGTTTCTATTTTTTATAACACAGAAAAAAACCCCAGTGGTTTTGGGTTTTACCTATTCAAAATATAGGCTGTAAAAATCTAAAATAGTAAAGAAGATAAGGAAGTAGAGGTGTACATTTTGATGGTTAAATAGCTGTCTGCCTGTTGGAATTAAATTAGATAAGTGAGCTATCAGATGAATGCATAATGCTACACTATTGTAACACTTTGTGATGTGTTTGGTCATTCTGAATCTGTGGTTTAGCAGCTTGACAGTTGGCAATGACATGCTAAAATTTTCTTTTAAGCTTTTCATTTATTTAATATGCTTGTTTCTATGTTTTTGTCAATAAGACATTTTAAAATGGTAATTTTAAAGTCCCATTTTAAAAAAGCTATTACCAAATTTCTTGTACTAACCTTTTTGAAAATATACAGAGCATGTGTTTGTGAAAGAAGTCATTCATCATTATTTCATAGATGTGTTCTCTGTACTGAAGATGTTTTTAAATGAAGTACAATTATCGACTTTCTCACAAACAAACTACGGAAAAACACCATTTAATAAAGAATTAAATACATTGTAGAATCATAGAATGTCTCAAGATGGAAGGGAGCCATAAGGATCCTTGACTTCAACTCTCTGAAGGCCTAAAATTAAACCACATGGCTAAGAAAGAGCAATATTGCAGTGCTCCTTGAGCTCCAACCAGCCTGTGGCATGACCATTTCCCTGGGGAGCCTGATCCAGTGACTGGCCAGTCTCCCAGTGAAGAGCCTTTGTCTGATGTTCAGCCTGAACTTCCTCTGACACATCTTCATTCTGTTCCCTTGTGTCCTGTCCATGGTCACCAGGCAGAGGTCAGCATCTCCCTCTCTGCTGCCTGCCTGGAGTAGTTGCAGAGGTTCATGAGGCCATCCCTCTGCCTTCTCCAGGCTGAACAAGACAAGGGACCTCAGCCACTCCTCCTAAGACCAGCTCTGCCCTGCAGACTGGCTCTGATAGTTTGTTGCCCTTTATAGATTGAGACACCCAGAACTGCACACAGTACCTGAGGTGGGGCCATTCCAGAGCTATGCAGAGTGGGACAGTCACCCTTGCCCCCCTGATGCCCAACACTCTCCAGGACACAGCTGGCCCTCCTGGCTGCCAGGGCACTGCTGACTCACGTTCAACTTGCCATCCACCCAAACCCCTAGATCTCTCTACGTGGATGTGCTCTCCAGCCTCAATAAAGAAAGAACTTTTTTCAGAGAAGCTTTTAATAAGGCTTGCTAAATAATTTAGGCCCATGGTTCATTTAGAACCCTCTAAGGCTGCAATTTTCTTTAATTGATAAGACTTATAAAATGTGACTCAAAATGACAATATGTCATTTGATGATGATTCATAAAATATCACTCAAGTTTTTAATTGCACCTATGCTATTGCTATTCATAGATAAGGAAATGACTACTAATGACATGAGAAGAAAAAACTTTATTACTATGAATTTTATGTACTTTAAATCACCGCTATGTTTTTATCACTTATGTTCAAAGAGTGTTAGTGTAGTAATGTGATTTTCCACATGAAGAGCTTTCAATATAAACTTCAAGTGGAAAAGCCAATTCAAATATTTAAATTCAAACTCTAAGTTAATTTTGAAAGATTCTTAATAAATTTGGAAAGGTTAGGTTTTTATTGAGGTTTTTTGCTTTGTTTTGTTTTTATTATGCAATAAATGTTATTTTATTTAATATTTTATTATGTGGTATATTAAAAAAGGCACATAGAATACAGAACATTGCACTCTGGAAAGCATCTGTGTGGTGATGAGAGAAAAGTCCTGTAAAAAATGATTGAATGTTCAAAAGGTACCTAAACCAATTCAAACAAAGTTTTCTAAGATACTGGTTTTGTTCTTACTTCATCCTTGGCTATCTGCTCATCAAGGCATGCCTCTCACTTGTAGCAAGATTCATTTATGCAAAATACAGCTTACTAAAATTGTCAGATTATTATTTTTGGTGAAATTACTCTTTCTAGCTTGAAGAAAAATGAAAGGTTTTTTTATTGACTTACATAGTGGTACTTCTCAGTTTTTGCAAGCATAAACTTGATGGATGTGTTTATCTGTTTTATCTAAGCTACACATCTATACAGTATACATATTTTTTGTCAAGTGGTGCCAGCCATATGTTTTTGCATGTGTGCTTTATATGAGATGCATATTCTCTAAATTCAGAGCACTTAATTCCTGACTACTGAGAGATCCAAATGTTTGTAGCTTTATACTTCAAGTAGTCATTTATGCTGATACAAACAGCACTTTGTGCAGTTGCTTACAACTTGAAAATAAGCATAAGTGTTTGGAATTATTACTTGCACATTTTAAAATGCAATTTGTAAGTCACATGGAGTTTGAATTCATGAAGCCTCAGGCACTATCTGCTATCAAATTATTGCAAGCACAGTGATGTGCTAAGATTCCTGAGCAGTAACTCAAAAGCATAACATAGAGAAGGCCATGGCCAAAGACCAGGATCAGTCCAAGGAGGCCAGCTCACTCTGGGACCAGCTGTGTAAGACCAAACACTTTCTGTCCTACCTTCTGAGCAGTGAGGCCACTGCCTTCCTACACTCAGTTAAGCAATGCATTATGCTTTACTATTCAACAGTCTGGTTGCCTTAGCCTGTGTGCCACTTGTGATGAAGGAAATATCCAAAGCATACCCACATCTGTCAGAGAGAAAACACTCTCTGGTTCAGGCTGGTTTCTGTGGTCTCACCCAGCTGACCAAGGTTCCCTTTCTGTTTCTGTGTCAGCTTGACTTCTCGCAAACCTGTTCAGAATGGTGTTGTGAAGGATTAAAAGGCTATGCATCCCTTTGGTCAGACAGCTGTAGTACTCTGAGTTCCTTCAGCTGTCATTGGTAATGCACAGTGTATCAATTTGGATTTTTGCATGTGCTTGCCAATAATAATAAACTACATTTCAGCTGTAAAATTCTGAACTTCAGAGCTCAAAGATTATTCAGGGGCTCTGTAGCAGGAATAGTGAAGAGTATTGTATTTACCACTAGCATGTAACTTAAAGTCAGTAAAAACAGTGAGAGATGGTATAATTGAGGATGCTGTCATAAAAATATTTGACAGCAGCAGCTACTACTAGAGATATGGGTGACTTAGGATTTTGCTCATCTTGCTAGTTATCCTGAATGGAAAAATCTGCCTGCTAGCTATCAAGAATACAGGTGGAGCCATTATGTGTTAGAAACTGAAACTTAAAAGTGCAGGTACAGGATGCAGGTAGATTAATTTGTTTTTTTTTTTTCTTGGCTGGATGATGATCTGAAATTAAGTGCTAGAAAGTTTTTAAAAAAATAAACAAAACACAAGCAAACAAAATAAGAAAAACTGCAACAACAACAAGAAACCCTCAAAACAAACATACACACACACACACACACACACACACAACCACATACACACACAGAAACACTGGGGAAAAAGAGTTATTTTAGATATTATTCAGAAACAAAACTCAATTCTCCTTTCTGTTTATTATAGATTTACAGTAGTTTTCAAATTATTTTAGTCTTTGAATGTATTATGCACCAGGAGATTTTACTAGGATTCTCAGCTTTATCCATGGTCCTCTGATTTTCACTTCCTTTCCCCCTTTCATTCCTCAGTGGCACAATGGCCCTTTCAATATGCACTGTATAAAAAGCCAGAAATTAAAGAAGGAATCACAAAAATGCCCTGATTTCACCAACAAAAAAGAAATCTTTTAGGAAAGTCAATCTATTCTAGTTCTATTCCTTCATTTTAAAAAAGACCAAACACTTATAAATATCAGGGTCTAGAAAGCAAGATCTGGAATTTATTGAAAAAACATGACCTCCTCTGAAAAATTTGTGTGCCAAAAAATTAAATCAATAAGGCTTTAGTAGCCAAGGTTATGCTACATTTGGTTACATCAAAATTTACTTTTGCATGTAGAAGCGTAAGGATTGTGCCATTCAGCAGCTTTCTCTCTTCTTTTTAGTCAAATTAATGCTCTATACATTACTTAAACATTAAAGAAATTATTCTGTTTCTGCCTTTTTTGAAATTCTTCCTTTTACTTCTGTCACTTATTGGCTATTTAACCCCTTTTAATAGTCTCCTTTTTCTAATGTCCAGACCCAGAATTCTTCTTCCTTTGATTCATGAATCCTTTTTTCCTTCAAATATTCCTTTAAAACACATTTTCACTGACAGGCTTTCAATTATGATTGAGAAGAGCAGTTCTACTCCTACACTTTTCTGCTGTCTTAATTAGCTATTCAGTTGTTATCCTAATTAGACTATAAGTACCTTGTGTTATGCACCTTGCCAAGTATGTGTTTTTGAATCTTCATGTGCACTTATAGTATGCAAATAATTCCTAATGATAGTAGCAGTAAGTAAAGATGATAAAAGAGATAAAAATAAAATGCTTCTCTTCTGATCCTTCTCCTATGCAGAAATATTTTTAATTACTATTTCTTTGGCTTTCATTGCCACATTATCAAAAAGCAAAAGCCACCTGATGAATTTTTAATTTCTTATGTCAATGATTTGTATGGATGACATATTTTCTTGGGGTTAGCAAGGAAAATACAAGATATTTGCTAAATACTTTGGCAAAATATTAAATAACATTCAAGATTTAGGAGAAAATTCCTATGCTTTTCATTTTTAAAAATAGTTAATAATAATTAAAAATATTCATTATGAACTGACGATGTATGAACCTTGGAAGGAACATCTGGCAGCAAAACCTTCTGAATTCATTTGTCATCTGTAAAAATCCTGATTCAGGACAAAAAAATAAAAAAAAAAAGGGAAAGGATAGTATGATGATATTAATGCTTCCAGTCTAGGACAGTGAAAAATTGAAGAATTTTTTTTTTCCTGCAGGGTTTTTTGTTATAAGAATTAAGTGAAAGAAAATATTTGTTCAATATTTTGAAATTTGTATAACAAAGATATAAATTTTGTGATTCTGTGATTTTGTGCCCAGTTCTTTTTTAGGCTTCTTCTGTGCACACATTTGCAGAGCCAGGTTCTCCAAATCAGCTCGTAATAGGTGTCCCTGCTAACCTTCATTCTTGTTTGAATGTGCTGAAGTGACACCAACAAGGAAAAAAGTCAGAAAACCCAAACCAAAAACCTCTTCTGCTTAAAGGCCAGACAATATTCCATTCCATTTGTCTGGACAATATTTGTTTCTGTGTATGCATGTTTATGGGTCCTCAGTGAGTAGAGAAGGTCTGGGTTTACAGCAGAAACAAGGATGGTGCTTCACTTGCTTGAAGTGCAGCTTCATTAGTAATTGATATTCTTTTTGTCAGCTGAAGGAGCTTGTGGAGGGACACTACGTGGGACAAGTGGAACTATTTCAAGTCCACACTTCCCTTCTGAGTATGAAAATAATGCTGATTGCACCTGGACCATATTGGCTGAACCAGGAGACACCATTGCTTTGGTCTTTACTGACTTCCAGTTAGAGGAAGGATATGACTTCCTAGAGATCAGTGGAACAGAAGCACCATCAATATGGTAAGTTGAAGAACTTTTAAAGATCTCACTTCCTGTTTTTCTTTTTTTGGTACCTAACTGAAAAGATCAGAGGATATTAAAGATATTTTCCCTGTTAGCAACGACTGGGTTTTTTTGCTTCTTTTTTGGTCCCTTTCACCTTTTAGAACTGAAAAAAAAAATTTCCTTCTGTTTCTTTCCACATCTTTGTCCTTCCTCATATTTTTCTCCATCTGCCAGAGTTATACTTGTACGGTATCTTATCATTGAGCATTTAATTCATGTTACACATTTGGACTTGGTGTGAGAACATTTTTTGATGTTGTGTCTTGAATGACATATGGTATTGTACTTCAGCAATGAAAGTAGTGATCAAAAGTCAGCCTGAGAAAAACAGGAATATATAGACAGCTAATAGATGACATCTTGTTCTAAACAAGCTGTAATTCAGTCTCACTACATGAATGCATGTATGCAAGCATTACTATCTTATGCTAGTTGATGTTAAAACTGTTTGCTTAGCAATATTAGGGATTAGTAATTGTAATACTAAATCTATGTTCTCTGTAGTAAGTAAAAGATGATAGTTCTGCCTGTGGGAATGGATTAAGTTGTGGAACAGTTTGTATTATAATTTCTTTGCAGCCTACATTTGCAGGTTTTTCATCCTTTTCATCTCTGAGACTGTCTTGTGCTTGACATAGGCACCATTGCTATAAAATTTAGCCTAGAAAAATGTAGATTTTCTCAGATGACTGATGATTATTATTTCAGAATGCCTTTCTAGAGATAGGAAGCAATCCCACTATTATTTTGATGTCATTACTGGCTAGACAGTGCAATATACTAGTAATTGTGAAGTTCTAGCTAGCATCTGATCTTTTAAAATCTATCAATAAAAATGTGTGGTAACTATACTTGGCAACTATGTAAAAACTTTGGTTTAAAGACACATGCAGATCTATGTCACTGATGCCAAGATGATTTTTTGCCTTTTCTTTTATGTACTTTTTATATAACTTTTATGTATTCTTAGTATTCTTAGCATGCATACTTGTAATTTCTTAAGTCAATAACTTAGCATAGCCCTAGTATTTTGTTAGGCCAGGAGACCAAACACCCTAAAGGCATCATAGGAGGAGGCTGGAAAACCCCACGCTATCTTGGGAAACCAAGGTCCTCTCCAGAACATATCCTGTAAACTAAAGATTTGGCCCATCCAAGGGGGAATTCCTCAGATGGAGGAATATCATGCCATTCATCCAGGCCTCCCATTGGGCATCTTTGTTAGATATACTAATTTGTGAAGTCTATAAATTGTATATGCAGTCTATCGTGTGTGTGCATCACAGCACATTCCACCTTGGCAAAATGGTGCACCATAATGATCCTTATGAAAATGCCAGGGTAGAAATCCCTTATCCCTTAGCCGTGTCTGGCACTCAATTTTTTAAGACCATCATCACAAGATTACTCTCTAACTTTCTCACATGAGCAAAAGTGTAATGGCAGCCAGTGAAGCAGCTTGGTATCAAATGAAGTGCTCATGTCTGAAGTACAATGTGTGAATATCCCCTTGCATCTCACTCATGCACAGACATGCACAGCAGTCATCAATGTAAAGTTTTCTTCTTCGGGCTTCTAAGGATCAGAAACTGAAATCTTGGAGGGGTAGAACTAATGCAATTTTGCTACAAAACATAAAAGCATGTCCATTTGATTTTGTTTAAGAGACTCTGCTAGACACTTTACAACATACTTGTGCTTTTCATTTCTGGTAATAGTTGAATATGAGCAGAAGGCATTGAAAGCATTCTGCATTGATCTCGTGCAATATTGGTCAGGTTTACATTGGAACAGAGATATAAGAAGAATTTTATTTCTCCTAGAATTTAATCTCAACATTTTTCTTGTTTTCTGTGGTAGGCTGGAGATCATTATTTAACACTGATCACTAAAACCTGGATTTATTGTGTGCTCCCAAAATCATAGAATCATAATATAATTTGGGTTGGAAGGGAACTTAAAAGACCATCTAGTAATACCCGTCTGTTGTGATCAAAGACATCTTTAACTGGATCAGGTTGCTCAGTCCTGACCTTGAATGTTTCTGGGTATAGACATCCAGCACCTCTCAGGGCAACCTTTTCCAGTGTTTCTCTACCATTATTGTCAAAAAATATCTTTTTTTATACGTAGTCTAAATCTACCCTCTTTAAAATCATTATTCCTTGTCCTATCAAATCAGGTTGTGCTAAAAAAAATCTGTTCCTCTTTTTCTTATAAACCTCTTTCAAGTACTGAAAAGCTGATATGAGATCTCCACAGAGCCTTCTCTCTCCAGGCTGAACAGCCACAACTCTCTCAGCCTTTTCTCACATATGAGAAGTGTCCAAGCTTTCATTCATTTTTGTAGCCCTCATTTGGCTACAATGAGGGTCGAACAGGTCCATGTCTTCCCTGTGCTGAGACACAGAGCTGGATGCCGCACTCCAGGTGGGGGTCTCACCAGAGCAGAGCAGAGGGGCAGAATCCCCTCCTTTGCCCTGCTGGCTATGGTGTTTTTGGTGCAGCCCAGGACACATTTGACTTTCAGGGCCACACATGGGAGCTCATGTCCAGCCTCTCATCCACCAGCACTCCCAACTCCTTCTTGGCAGGGCTGCTCTCAGTCTGTTCATCCCCAGCCTGGATTGATACGAGGGGTTGTTCAGACCCAGGTGCAGCATTGGCATTTTCAACCCTCATGAGTTTTCCATGGACCCAGTTCTCCTTTTTGATCTTGTCCTGGTGCCTCTGGATGGCATCCTCTTCCTCAGGTGTGTCAATGTCACCACACATTTTGGTGTCATCAGCAAAATTGCTGAGGGTGGGCTTTATCCCAGTCTCCATGGCATGGATGAAGATACCATGAGCAGAAGTGGTATCAGTAATACCAATGCAGGATTAGTACAGGATCACTGATGACAGTCTGGAGAAGCTATGGGCAACTGCCCATAAGAAATCTTTAAAGGATTATTGGAAAACTTGGAATGAAGCTAGACATTCAGCTATATTTAAGCCAGAACAGTTACCATAGCGACATTAGAGCCATGCTAAATGTAGTGCATTCTGTAATATGCTAAAATCAGCTGTGTGTCTAAATGGGAAGTTGTTCCACGCTTAAAACTAATGGTCTAGGGCTGTTATAATCTAAAAATGTGATTTTTTTTTAATTGCTCCCTTTTATTGTATCTGGCATTATGTCAACAGCTTTAGACATTAATTCTATATTAGGAGTCACATATTCCATTAGCATGGCCTGGTAATTAGGATTGGTTTTTTCCCTTAAAGGAATAATTGCTGTAGAATAGGTGAAAAAAGACACATATATGAGCACTGTAAAAGCTAGAAAGAGAGCAAGAATTAAGAAAGTAATTTCAGACTGATTATTCTTTAGTGTTTTTAGTGTATGATGCAATATGTCTGGATTTCCCTCTCCAAATATATCAGCAAGGCTAGAAGCAGTTCCAGCATGATTGCAGTAAAAAACAGGATAGAGGTGGTTTTTTAAGTAAAGCAATGGAAATGCAAGAACAAGCAGAATCTAAATGCTAAAGGATGGTAATCTGATGTATCTATAAAATATGTATATAAGATATGTATAGTAATTATATAGATTCTACATCTTTCTCCTATATAATACTAATATTTTTGTATTAGTATTATTCCACACATGTTTTTAAACCCTCTATAAGATTTTCGGTAAATTCAGTAAAATGGATTTTATAGCTGATTGTTGGCTTCTTTTCCAGTGCATTAATAAGGAAGAAGAGATTTGTTTGCCTTTTCTTATTTTTAAAATCACTCATATGGTCCATCCTAATGGAATTAGTTTAAAAAAAGAGTTAAGAGGTGTTATTTCTTTTATGTACATGATACAGTAAGAAGGTCTAAAGCTATTCAAGGTTCATTTGTTAGGGGATTTTTTTTTGTTTCCTTTGAGTGTTTTTTTTTGCTTTTTTTAATTAAAGAGCAGTTAAATAGCTCTGGATCTTGAATGAATATAGGTGACCACATTTTTAATTCTGCTTTGAATCAATTCAAGTGTCAACACGCTTTAAAAGAGGAACATCGGTGCAAAATGAATGTGAAGGACATAGAAAAGACTTTTTAATCTGTAAAAGAAGTAGAAATATTATCAGTTAGACTATAGATGAAAAAATCTTTTTGAATTTAAAGAATTTTCTTAGTTTGCTATTACATAAGGAGTTTTAGGTGTAAAATAAGTTTATTTTGAGTTGATAAGCTATTGCTTGCAATGCCACAAACAGTAATTTTGAGAGCATAACAGAAGGACTGCCTCTGCTATGTGTGGAGTCCATCTTCAAGTCCACCAAATTGTTGATCTTTTTGGTCTGAAGGGCTCCTGTGTTGCTAATTATTAGAACATAAAAGAAAAATAATCTGAACAATGAATATAACTTTAAAAATACTTCCGAACATGTCGCTTTATACATCTGCATAAGTTATATGGTACTTAAAATTAAATCAAAGTTGGATCCAAAGATAGTATTAAGAAGTATCTCAAGTATCTTAGAAATCCAGACTTTAGCTGAACACAGTTTTGAAAAAGAAATCTATGACTTAGGGAAAGCATCCTATTGAAAAGATCTTAATCTTTCCCAAGACTCCCCCTTGAGATGGAAGATTGGGGTTTTTTATTATTATGTGTATGTTAGGTAAAGCTGGGCAATTTACATGGGCATAGGTAGGTCCACCTCAGGCTTTTTCATGTAAGTGTGGCTTGGTCATAATTTTTACAAAATCTCCAAATTATCGTAGATTGTTGTACTGTGAATGAAAGGTGATTATGATACTAAGAATAATTCTGCAATTATATTTTTTTAATGAGGAATCCTAATTTTGAACAAATTTTGTTCAATTTTTTTTTCTCTTTGACCTTACAATACTGATTTTTTTCTTACTGTGCTTCAATTTAAACTTAAAATTAATATCCTTCACATTTTTGTCAGTATTTGGCAATGCAGGAGAATGAACTACACTTCATACTTTTTAGTCTAAATTCATTTCCTAATACTATTTAAAATTACCTTTAAGGTTATTCTGACTTCCTTATAAATCATTTCAATATCATAGCGAAAGGCCATAAAACTTTATGTGGATGTGAGAGTGATTTGGAAGCAGCACTAATGAATTGCTATAATCTTGGCATACAATTTGACATAAGTACCTGGAGTCATCTGAAACTCAGTTCTTGTTTCTGTGTTAATGAATAACTCCTATATAGTCGGATACTATGTTGTGTTTCTTAGCTAAAAACACCAGTCCAGACACTCAGATATATTTCAAAATAGCAGGGTTTCAATTTGCATGCTTTCTGTCCTGTTTATAGTTCTGTTGTTATCTTATCCTTGTGAGAGGCCTATAGCAGAGTGATGCATGAGGTAATGGAGTGGTGTAGATCACATTTTTGATAGACAGGTAGGGCAGTAGATCCAGACATCTGAGCTGAGTGTTTCACTCAGAATGACATAATTAGACAGCTGAAGAGCACCATCTATTGGTTTGCTGTTAAAAGATATATTGCTTGTGGATCACCTTCAATAAAAAAGCACTACACCAGAAAAAGGCTTGGGGCATACCTGTGCCCATATAAAGCACTATGTTTTGTTTCCTTCTCCATCAGGTGAGAAAAGATGTGCCACGGCCATGAAACAAAGGGAAAGCAGTTAGAGTCCAGCTTTTTCACTCAAGGAAACTATTCAATTTTTATTTATTTATATGTCATTGCTTACTTTTTTAGCCTCTTTAGAGACATCATGACCATCATTCCTTTTATGTGTCACCAGGCAAATTCTGAAAAGTTATATGCTTGTCTTGGAGTTACTGGTAAAGGGTTCTCTTGCTGCCTGCTAGGTTTTGGGAGCTCCTACCTTTTCCTAGCTTTTAACTGGATTTCTCCTATTAGCTGTTTTGGTCAGGAAACCAATACGTTAAGCTTCTCTATTGGATAACTTGTCTATCTTACCTGTCATGAACCTTTTTTTTTCAGGAAAACAAGTGACACATAGTAACCCTCAAATTCTTTCTATTGCTTTCATGTTGCAAAGTTTCTGGTTACCATGTAAAATTACATCATCTATGACATGTGTAAATTAGCAATAAAGTTTTCCATCACTTGAACCCAACCTATTAAATATATATAGCAACACAAAAATATTTAAAACTGATTTACCATACAGTACTATTCGGTTCCAAACCCCCAAGATACATTGGAGGGACAAAGAAATTTCAAGGAGAGTGGCTAATGTAGATTCTGTGCCTGTATGAAGAGCTTTGTAAGACTGAAAAATATAGTGATCCTGACAGAACATTGCAGACTTTGTAATTCATAATATGTTTATTTACCTGATTAGAATGAAATTTCTGTTAATTAAATACATTTTACGAACAGATTTCTTCCATACGTGATTCATTCAAAGTCTTACTACAGCAGGTATCATTAGAAGGGATTTGCATATTGAAACCTGAATAAATGACAGAAAAATCCCCAAAATAAGTAATTTGGCAAGCACCTTGTCCCTTTAAAAGACTCAGTGGAATACATCTTTTCCCCATCTTCTGAGTCCTGTCAGTTGCTGCCTTTGGTACTGATGCTCATCTCTCCAGGTTTCTCCTAGCTGGTTTTTTGCTGGCAATATGTATGCTCCCACTGTTCCCTTCACTCCCACAAATGTGTCCTATTTCTGCATTCTTCCTCAGCATTTCCTGCTGTGTGAAATGGTTTAAGCTTAAAATCTGTTAAAAGCTATCCCAAAAAAGAATGGACAAATCATAGTTGATCCTGGTTTCTGGTAGATAAAGGGTTGAATAACATATATCCCCAAGGTTTTTTTTTTTTTTTAATGTCAACCATGTACCTCAGTCATAATCAAAATGGTGTCTCAAAAGTTTGCAAACACAGGGCTGAACTTGAGCTCCTGTGGAGTTGTGTGATCTTGGAGAGAATGTCTTGCTGGCCTCAGAGGTGTTAAGCACAGTCTCAGAAAGGAGTATCCCCACTCACATATTAGGGAATTTATACAGAAAATTGGCAAAGTGTTTTGCATAGGACATCAGCTATGTATACTAAACATGTCATACAGGCAATTGGTGTACTCTAGTTCTGAAAGTATTGCTCTCCAGAGTCTTTTAAAATTCCCTTAATGGGAAACAGCAAGTTTTAATTCAGTGTCTATAGCCAGTTCTTCTTTTTTTAAAAGCAGTTGCTAAACCCAACCACATGCAGATAAACAGTTTCTTCACTCCTACTGTTTTCTTATAATAAGGATTAATAAGCTGATATCATCAGGGATATATCTTGTACTTGGCTATATTTATCAAAAGCATCATGTTCCAAAATGGATTTTCTTCAGGCATTCAAATGCCTACTTGAAAAAATGAATTATCCACAGCTGTAAGTAAATTGTTAGCAGGCTTGGGGAAATACAGTGAATACTGCTCAGTATCTTTGAGGTCTATGGAAATTAAAAAAAAATAGTGTGGATGTGACAGGTAGTGAACAGTTCACCCTCCCAAAAATTTATGTAGGAGAGAGGATGAAACATGACTATGGTTAAGAAAGCAGAGCTGCAGGGAAATTAGTATCTTAGGACAGGGTCACATTTATTTCCACCACCCTGGGCACTGTCTTCCTGCTGCTTTCAACATCCTAGTGGCATTTTTTAAAAATATTTTGATATAGGGGAACATATCTGTTGTTGTGGCATTTTTTTGTTATTTAATTGCATATAAAATAATGTAGTATAGAAGTATAAATAAATATATAAGCAGATGAGCTCTGCTATTTGCAGTGATGAACCTGCAGATTCTAATTGTTGAAATGGCCATAATGAAGAGAAGAAAAAACAGTGCAAGTAGTGGTTTCAAAAATAAGCTGAAATGTAGCATCCAAATTTGTGTGTGATCTCTGAGTCGCTGGCATTGCACTGGAAGAAATGAAATGCTGGAAGGAATAAGGACCAAAGTTTTCCTTCCTTCCTATTATATATATATATATATATATATATATATATATATATATAAATATGTTTTGTTTATGATAATATCTCTCATAGAAATCCTGCAAAAGTTCTTAGGCTTTTGAAGAAAGCATATCTGAAATGCATCACTTATCTCTTGTCATATTTTTCATGCTAAATAATATATATAAAAAGACATATTAGTATCTGTATGCATAAAAGTATGTTGAAGGCTTTGCAAGGATTTTGACCTTAAAAAAGATAGGAGGGTAAATGTACTCCATGCTAATAGTACTGACTGAACTCATAATCTCTTGCCTGTGTTAGCTCTAAGGACACAGAGACCACTTAGCTGTTAACACCAGCATGTGAGTCGTGTATGAAGTGAGAAGTACAGAGGCACTAAATTGACACTTAATTCACAGAACACTATTGCTTTCTTTGCACCTATTAATTTACAGCCTACTGTGCTGAAGAGGCATAAAGGCTTCATTCATAGCACATCACAAACTGACAGGAGCATAACAGTGAGAGAACTCACTTAAGGAAGCACTGTGACCCACAGTATAATTTTCTACTGCATTTAAAAGAACATAAAAAAAGAATTAGATCTTTTAAATTAGGTATGTGAACACGGTTTAAATACACTAAAAGAGAGCTCAGATTGCTTAAAATACCACTACGTTACTATCTTTCTAAATAGATTTTATAATCCTGGGGATCCAGCATGCTCCTAAAATATCCTTCTACTAGGTGTGTTGCATTATTCTGGAATATCTATACTATTAGCTTAATTTACTTACAAAATTCTTGACATTAGATTCAGGAAAATATATTTCAGTGATGAAATACCTCATGCCAGTGTAGTCAGATTAGAAGCTTTTCTTAGAGATATTTATGAATTGCTAAATTTCTTGATTTTACACAGTATCTATCTAATGCAGTCAACCTGAAGAGTAAAACAAAGCACACAGATATTTTGATTTCTGGAATGTTACATTGAATGTTACATTAAATGTTACATTCTTCCCCTCCCTCCCCTTTTGCGTACAGCCCTGCCAGGGATTCTAGGTTTGCATGCAATATTCACAGTAGTTCTGAAAAAAACACACCTCTTCAATGATTTAAAAAAAAGCCAACAAAACAAAACTGAAAACAAGCCAACAATCAACAACACCCCACCAAAAATAAAGGCAAACCCACAACCCAACAAACACACAAGCAAGCAAAAACCCAAATCAACTGGAATTTAAACTGGAGCTTTCCAATCTATATTTCTTTTGAGGTCAGTGTTGCCACATGAGAAGGAAAAAGTTTAATGGAGAAAATCTTGCTGTTAATATCTGTCTGCATATAAATATGAAGTCTCACACTTGTAGAAGTAATATGGTTCAGTTTATCTGGCCAAATCACAATTAACAAAGATTAATATTGGGTCTTCTAGATCAGTCTGGAAAACAAAAAGATAGGTAATTCCTGGACCTTAGACGAAATTCTAGTTTTGACACTGGTACATAGTTTACCATAATATCAGAAAGGAAATCAAGCATGGTGTAAATTTACCCTGCAATGGGTAGATGCATCTTTTCCCATTAGGATCAGTGAGGATGAAGAATGGTAATTTACTAAACTGCTCTTTTAAAGCACTGTAGTTTTCTACCTTATATTTCAAATATATTAGAGTTTTAATATTAACTATTGCCATTTTCTAAAAGATATAGAGGGTTTTAATACATTCTGGGTTTTTTGACATATGCTTTTAAACACCCAAGTATATGAAAAAATATTCTGTAGGTATTAGCATAGTTGAATGTGTTCTTACTTTCCAGCACATAAAATTATCTCAGCATTGTTCATCACATTTTAAGAGAAGAGTAGATTTTTACAATGTAAAAATCAAGTATGAATATTGGTCTGTTTTATTTTTTCTTGGATGTACTGAAAGTTGCTAAAACATGGTACATGACAACAAAAACATTTGTTAGTAGTTTGGATTTTTTCTATCCAGCAATATATACCAAAGTAGACATACTTCTCCAGAAAACTCTTCCTGAGTTTCCGCTGCAAGTTTGTTAGGCCAAGTACCCACTAGTTTGTTGCATGTTTTCTCTGCTGAGACCAGTGCTGTGACCTCCAGCAGCTCAGAGTAAACCTGCCAATGAACTGTTCTTAGAGTTAATAAATACTTTGGCCCCTGGTACCTCTGTTTAGTTAGCACACAGAATACATTGATTATTTCTCTGACTCTAAAAGAATGGTAAATTGAATTTAAATAACATGTTTATTGATGGCTACTCTTTTTTAAATGCCTGCACAGTAGGCTAGTGATTGGATTTAATGGATTTTCTGCTGAGGTCTGCACTTAGAAAATACAGTTCTGTTATGTATCTCTGATGTTTTAAAAAAGTAGTTACAGCACAGAAAGTTTAGATATGATGTGTAGTGTGGACTGAGATATTGTTTCTGTTTATCCAATCTCCCAGAGGGGCAGGGGAGAAGACAATCAGTGAGGAAGGCAATTTGATGTGAATAAAAAGAAAACAGAAGGATTTTGCTAGTTTAGCCAAGCTTGTGGCAGCACCGCAATGAAGAGTGAGAATTTCAGATCTAAATCATCTAAACAAAAACTAATGGTTCCTTTTAAAACAGTGGATGCTGATGGGCATATTAATGGAAAAACTATTCTGTGTTCTGATAAGATTGGCAAATTATTCCATCCCACTTTTATGGAGAAAGGAGAACAGACAGAAAAAATGCAAGTTTTCCTCACCAGAACATGTATTAGAAAAAATTCATTTTTTGGAATGATGTGACACAATACTAAAATATTTTGATTTGAAGTAATACAGTAAAATATTATGTGAAGACTGAGTAATACAGGATTATTTAATTTTAAATGTATGCAAAATATCATTTAGAGATAGATGATTGTCTGCATTTGGAGGAGACTGATCATATGGTTTTATTTTGTATTCAGAGCTTTTGTAAATAAGATATTGAAAGAAAGGCTCTATTTCTGGCATTGTTCTATATCAAGGAAAAAGACACATTTGTTTTGGAACAGACCCATTTTTGCACCTTTGCCTTGAAATTAGGGACAGGATCAAATCCCTGAAAAAAAACACTTAGGAAGCAGCACGTAAATTAATTCAAAAAACTTCAAGTAACTAAACTGCACAATTGGTTGCATCATCACAATAATCAAAAGTTATCTTTTTTAGCTGACTTAAGTGAGAGTAGTGTAGTTTAAAATGCATGCAAGTACAGAAGTAGGATATATTCTAGCAGAGCATATATGCAGATTTATTGGACTGTCATTTGTCTTCTTTCAGTGTTCATAAAAGTATCATTAATATTAAAAAGTTAAGCACTCAAGACTAAAGAATACCATCTTTAGTTGGAGCCACTTGTACATAAAAGTTGACACAGCTTTTTAATTATACCATCAAATGCTCTTATTTCTAGCTGTGAGACTGAATTACTGTTGTGCATGTAAAAAGACACAGGGCAGTAGAACTGCTGCTATATATGTTGAGTTGTGTGCATTATATGGGTAAATAAAGGAATGTCTCATGATTAAAACAAATTGAGTTTCCCTTTAAAATCTGGGTCTTAGTCATGCTTTATTCAGAGAATTGCTACGCCATGGTAACGATTATCTTCAGACAAGATTTGTGCAAGGTTCTGCCAATACCTTTTGCAGTCCACATCTCTCATATACTTGGGTTCAACTCTTTCATCTCATCTGTCAGCTGCACCTACTTTGGTGGAGCCATGATGATTATTTAAAGAAGGTCTTAGAAAATTATATCAGAAAAAAAAAGGAAGGAAAAGAGCTTTATTTGTAGATCATGTGCAACCTATATATGAAGTAAACAGACTGGCTCCCAAATAAGAGCTTTATGGATTCTAATATTCATATGGAGTGAATTTCATTTCAAATCAATTATGAGTTTATATCATGATTTAGCTTAATGATAGACTTAAAAATTGGGAACTGATGAAGAGAATCAACTGATATAAAAAATTCTTGTCCTCACAACCTCAGCAGTGATAGCAAATGAAGAAGGTGCTCAAGCCCTTCATGTGAGCTCCTCTTACCTGGTTCTCAGAACAGTATTGCAATGAACAAGCTTTTTTGAGGTGTGTTAAAGAGGTGTACACAAACCAATATTAGAACTCAATTAGAACACTGGAGACAGACTGTTCACAGTTTTAAAAGGATGTTTGAAAAGGAGACATAATTAGACAAGAATTTGAAAATTATTCAAAAGTGGATGTTTGTCTCATCTGAAAGCAGTTTCACAGGTAAAGGTTTAGAGCATCTAAATGCACCCCTGCAGAGAAAACACCATATCATACCTAGCTAAACACACCATGGAATTAAAGGCTAAGACAAGGACCCAGAATCTGTTTCCACAGTTGAAAGAATCAATGGTTTTGTTGTTTTAGCAAATTTCAAAGTTGACTTTGAATTTTCTATCTCCTCATTTTTTAAACTGAGATTGGATGTGTGTCTTAAATTAGTAGTGTCATGAGGTGTAAATTATTACATACAGCCAAAGGATGAGGCAAGATTTTTAATTTTAATGTAAAGAACCTAGATCTAGAAACCAACTACACAAGAAGATATTCTAGTAGTTCTTCTCTCTTCATTGGTATGAAAAAAATCCTTCAAAGTAGCAAATCTTATATTTAGTATTTAAGGTGTAGTATTCCAGAATTTGGCACTATTTATGAGGAGAGTTTCTAAAGATGAGGGCTTTAACTCTTCTGCAGAGGACAACTATCAAGAGAAATCTTGGTTTCTTAGAAACTGGTATACAGGTTTTCATAATAAATATTTAGAATTAGCACGCTGCCCCCTGGGTAGAAATATGGTAATAAAAAAAAGGGTAGTGTGTTTGCTTCAGCTGCTGTGTTTGAAATTGATCCATTGCAGTCCCACTGGGCTGGATAAAGCTCTTAAAAATGTTAATTTTTCTGTGTACAGTAAGTAGCAGTAAATCCCTGAAAATCTACACAGACTTGAGAGCTGAATTTTTGAGTTTTATTTATATTTGGGATTTATCCACATTCTAAATGGTTCTATACTGGGAGAATCTCAAGTAATTTTCAAACTTTAGACACTGATGATTGGTTTAAAACAAAAGAGAATCTATTCTTAAAAAAATAAAAATTAATGCTTTCCAGAAGATTGAAAAGAAAGATTACATGTTTGATATGAAAATATTAAAAATAGTTTTCAGATCCTGTTTGCTCCAAACGTGGATATTCTTTCAGAAACTTTTACTTCTCAGGAGTGATAACAATTTCCTGTGTGTTTAAAGTATATGAAACAATCATAATCTGATAAATTCAGGCAACAGGTATGAACTTCATAAATTTAGGAACAAGATGCTCCCATTCTAATAATAAACGATTACCTGTGTAAATGAAACCATGAAAGATCTCCACCTGAACAAGAGAATGTTATTTTCAGAAAAATACTACATAAACCCGATTTAGTGTTTTCCAGTCCTTCAAAGTGTTTTGAAACCTGTTAATTGCCATTATTGTTAAAAGAAAGCATCTTATTTCCAAGCTTCCACACATAGCTAGCTTCAGGTTCCAGACACAAGGTTCTGTCTTTGTCTATGAGACTGAAAAACTGTTACCCGACTCCAGTTCTCAGGAAGTCCTTGCAAACTGTAATCACACAGCTTCCTCTTTGATAATATAAGGAAATCAATATTTTTTTAGATTTTTGGAAAATATATAATTTCTAATTATTCTTTGATTTCTTTTCAAAACCTCTGCAAATATTCTTGGCTGCAAACTGACATTGGGAAATGAATAAGAGCATTACAGTAGCAGACATTTGTTATTTCCTTGCCACCCTCAGTGTTAATCAGGTTATCTATTGGTTCCCATGTCAATGTTTGGTTTTATTTGAGTTTTTTATGGTGTCATGGGGGATAGCTCAAGAATATTCCTTGAATTGTAAAATTGACCCAATTGATGTAAAATAGAAAAGAGGCATAGATATAATACAAGTTTGTGTTTTCTGTGAATTTTATCAAGTTCACCTTTGCATTTACCAATACAAAGCAAATCCAGCTGCCCTTTAGGATTTTTAAAGGTAGGATAAAGAAATAAGGTTAAATATATTAAGAGCAAATCCTTGCAGAATATGCTCAGAAAAGATCCTAATCAAGAACATGAATTTGTATCTAATAGAGAGGTAGAAACATCCACAACAGCATGGAGCTTGCTGTTCTCAATATTTCTGAAATACACGATGCCACATATCCTCAATGAGCTTTTCATGAGACACTAGAGATCTAGTGGGAATATGTCTAATTTTGGGGCTGAATGGCTGTCAGAGGGTTAGAAGGAAGTTTTGAGGAATGCAGCCAAAGAACAACACCGTGCCACTCACTGCATGAAGTCTCAAATTTGTTTACAGAGCAAACATATCAGGTCGGGTGCATAATGGGAGGAGTTGTCAACTTCCTCAAAGGCAGAGAGGTCCTGCAGAGAGACCTGGCTTAGCTTCTCTCTGTTCCATCCTCACACTTGGTATTCTACACCTTGTATTTAATAAGTGTATATTCCCCCTGAGTGTCATTTGGTTTAACATTTTACCATTTTCTGCATTAAATCACTGGCATGACCTTAGCCCCTGACCAACTCCTTAACAACCAAGCGTGACCTTCTACATGTGGCTTGAATAGAGACAGCAATATTAACTTCTGCTACTTAGCTGTGGAAGTGCAGAATAACGCAGTTATTCCTTGCTTATGACCAGTGCTTGACAGTCTTGTGTATAGCAGGGAGTTGTGTCCTCATGAAGGGCAGGTGCTCACAGAGATAGTCATGTTCAAAGCATTTTGGTTTCGTGGTGACATTCAGATCAATACTGACAGGTGTGGCCCTTCTGCAAAGAGCACCTGTCCTTGACACTGAACAGACTGCAAGGTGGCAGGAACTGCACTTGTGGTTTTTTGGAACTCAGTTTCAGAATGCCTAATCTGACAGAAAGCACTCATGTAAAATATACAATACTTCATTTTATACCCACAGCTGGGAAATTAATTTAAAAATTTTAATCACTGATTTTGGTGCTTAACATGGTGAAAGCTGAGTTGGTTTGTATTTCATAGATAAGGTCAATGTGGATTTGCCTAGCCTATGTTGCAGAGAAGAACAAACTTTGAGAATATGTCATGATTAACATTCCTTTTTAGCAATACAGTAACAATTCCTGTATTTGCTTTTTTTTAAAAAATTTGAAACTCCAATTTGATATAGCTTCATGTAAAAGATGAAGCCAATAGTTTTACCAGTTGGAAGGCAATGGTTTTGTGAAATTTGTAGGAGGTACTAAGCCTGATTTATTGGATAAGCTGCAAGATCCAAAACCTTCAAAAGGTGTGGAGAAAGTAAATCTTGAAAAATAGGGCATGAAACGTTAATGAACAAATAATCATTTTTATTCTCAGCATGTTAGTGGAAATAGAGTACATCTGTCCCACCCAGCAGCTGCATCATTTTGAAGCTCTTGAAAGGGCTTGTGGAGGTGAGGAGAATACAAATCACAAATTGAACAGTAAAAAACAAGTAGGCAAACAAAGAGAAATACAGTCAGTAAGTATCTAAAATAATGAAAATACAAGAAGTTCTAATGTAATACTGTGATAAAATATTATTACAGAGATTATATATTGTTTTCAGAGTCAAACCAAAAATGTTAGTATTTTATTTTAGAGGTATTTCCTCTCCCTAGTAATACTAGGGAGAAATTAAACTTTGCTCATAGAAGTTGAAGATAATTTTTATAAATCATATATACCATCTGTATTTATTCTATGTATTATTACCCTAATTAACTAGTCATCTTTAAAAGAATTGCCACTATGAAGCTATGATGCTGGAAAACATCCCATTTCAACATTAATTTAGAATTAAATGTTCTCATTCACTGGTACAAAATGGTACTTATTTTCTTAAAAGTATTTCCTTAGCAGTGTTCTTTCAAATTACTTTTTACAAACAACAGAGATCCTCATTCAGTATCTAATCATTGGATTTAATAATTAGTCTTAGCTCCACTACTACAAAATAGTGCTTGCTGTGCTTGTTTTATTTTAAATGTTGATGACTTTGAAGATCTCACCAACTCACTTGTTTGGTTGGGTTTTTTAAAATACATTTAGTTAGAATATGCTTCTGTGAGTACATTCTTTTTATCAGCAAAAATGTGGAACTTCAGAAATTATATATTCAAATCTTACATGTTTAATATAGAAAATGTGTTCTGTCTTTTATAAAACTTCAATTGCAGTCTTATTTAATTTCAGTTATTTTTATAATGTTGATTTCTTATTTACTCTAAAACTTGAAACAAGTAACAAATGAACCCTGTTTTCTGACTAGTAAGTTTCAACTGTGAGTCAAAGGACTTAAATATGAAAGCATTATAAAGAGCTCAGTTCCTATAAATCTCCAAAGAGATCACCATTCTTTTATTGCTGGTGTTTTCAGTTTTTGCATGTTGATACAATTTACAGGAGAGATATCCAACTTATAACGCAATCATTCCTTATTTTTTCTCTATGTAACATCTTTGTGGGTAGTAGTATGACAGTGGCACACCAGTTGAGGTCTGACCTCCACAGCTCCCTGCCTTTTTTTAGTTTTAAGTAGACAAATCTATTGCATTTAATGGATCTGCCTTTTTAGGTTCCTGGTGTGAGTATGATAAAAATGAATCAACCACTGAAACATTAATCTAATAACAGAACTTTATTCTTCAGTAATTCTGATTTTTTTAATGGTTTTGTTTCTCTTTTAATAATGCAGAAAAAATGTGAGCAAATCATGAGAGTACAACACTAGCATTGCTAATTCCAAATTTTATTGTTCTGTAACTCTGAATCAGTCATTTGAACCTTGGCTTAAGCAAGCCAAAGAGGAAGTCAGCAGCAGCAGTTCATGTTGATGAGGTGAAGTTCACTGCATATTGTGTCCTGGGGGCTTTCTGCTGTCTAAAATACTGAGAAAAAAAAAACTTTGACATTTAGATTTTAAGTGCAGGTATGCCTTGATTTCATATCTTCCTAATGATATATTATATTTATGTAAAAAATGCAAAGCTTTGCACTACATCATAGAGAAAAATGTAGAGACAGCAAAGATGCCACTGCAAGACTCCTCATATTTACATGTTGCCAGCAAAGGGATGTCAAATACATGGAGATTATTAGTAACTTTGTATGTTTCTAAATTCTTGGAATCTCCAGCAGTTTTTGGTGATAAAATTTAACTTATAAGAAAACAGTGGCATTAAGCATTTACCACATTTTACTAATCTTTTATTAGGAGAAAAAATATTATAAACATTATGTTAGATTAAGTTATCAACAAAGTACACAGTCCCATATTTTGAAATACATAATATATTCAAATACAGAAAACAGAACCATTTCTAGAAGAAATTTTAAGCTACTTGTATCTTCTTGTCTCTGAATTCTTGAAATGAAAGCAGCTTGATATGGAATATTTTTTGGGACTTTAAAGTAATTACTAGTATGAGGAGATTGCATATAGGTTTTCATATATTAAATATTAGAAAAGAAAAAATAATGTCTAATTCTACATTTTTTTTCTAATTTATAGTCTTTTTAATTATTATTTGAATATACAGATTTTTCAGCAGAACACATCTTTATGCCTTTGAAAATGACAGAAAATGTCATAGATGAACAGCAAAGATGCTTGTCTGAAACTTAAGTATATCAAATTCCTCATCATTTTATCTGTCTTTATTGGTACCTCATTTTTTGGAGGTGTAGAATGACTTGATTCAATGGTTTTATCAAGCAGTAGTATTTACACTCCATTACTTTTCAAACTGCTACTCTTATTTAAGTGTGATCTGTCAACAGACCAGGTAGCTAAAGGAATTGGAAATGCATGTATTTCTGCTCAGGGTTAAGTTAAGATGTAATTACTGGCAGATTGTTACTGAACTGCTGAGAAAAAAACCCACCCAAAATCCATCTAAATTACAGTTTTAATTCCTTTTGAGCAATGATAAATTTTGGTAACTGGAAAATAATCTAGATAAACAAAGGCTTCATCTGGCCAAAGAGGGGCTTTACAGTGTCATAGAAACCCAGAGCCATATTTCATCCTCTTCTTTTCAAGGATAACAGATTAGTGATTTCTGAGCTGCATTGATAGTCAGCTGCCTACATCTAATTTGATGACTGTACAGAAGCAGTTTAGTGTGTCTAAGGTTGACAATGGGTAGGGCCCAGAGAACTCTCAAACATCCTACAGATGATTTCACAGAATCACAACATCACAGAATTAACTAGCTTGGAAAAGACCTTTGAGATCACTAAGTACAACCTATGACCCAACACCACCTAATCAACTGGACCATGGCACTAGTACTTTATCCAGTCTTTTCTTAAACACCTCCAGGGACTGTGCCTCTACCACCTCCCTGGGCAGCCCATTCCAGTGCTCAAGCACTTCTTCTGTGAAGATTTTTTTCCTAATGTCTAGCCTAAACCTCCCCTAGCATTGCTTAAGACTGAGTCCTCTGGTTGTGTCTCTGGCTGCCTGGGAGGAGAGACTGACCCCCACCTGGCTGCAGCCTCATCTCAGGCAGCTGCAGCTCTCGCAGTTACATTCTACAACATGAATGTAATGAACATGAAATGGGATCTATGGGACTTTTCCAACTTTTTCCCTCTGATGTCTCTAGTATTCGAAAGTGGACAAAAAAGAGCTGAACCTATGTAAGCTCTACAATTTATGTAGAGGTAGACAAACAGAAAAGTTTTCAAAATATGCAATAAAGGGAATATATTTACATATCTGAAAGACCTATGTATATTGAACTTAGACAGAAACCAAATGTTGCTTGGAACACCAAAAACAAAAAGAGTATATGGGAGGGAGTGAAGCACATGACTATGGAATTCTGCATAGGAATACACTGTGATGTGTTTCTAGAGTTCTAGATTAGTGACAATATATTTGAATCAAGCTCAGAAGAAAAGAATTTCCTTACCTCTTTGCATGGGACAGGTTTTTGGCTGCTACCACTATCTGGTTTTGTTGCTTTGGTTTTGGGTTCTGTTTGGGGTCTATAGTTATGACAGAATCACTGCATCTAGACCTTCATCTAGTGCTCCTGATGATATTCTACTTTATGAAATACTAACATTAGTGACTTTTGGTGAACATTCCCATTAGGAGGTAATATCTTTAATTAAGCTAACCACTAGTATTAGATAAAATATACAAACTTGTGGGTAATAATTCATAGATTCACTTTCCAAGTTACCTGCCTGGCTATGGGGAGCAGTGAGTTCCTTGTTTTGCTTTGCTTGACTGTGAGGCTTTTGCTTTCCCCATTAAAGTGTTTTTGTCTCAACACAGTTCTCTGTATTTTACCCTTCCCATTCTTTCCCTGGCTGCACTGGTGGGAGCCAGTGAGTGGCTGTGTGGGGCTTGGCTGCTGGCTGAGGTTCCACCACAACACTTCTGAATCTGTGATGCTTAGTATTCAACCTGAATTATTAATTTTAGGTTCCAGACTTGGCTTTAGAAAGTGTCTTGTATTTCTTCTATGAGAGACTTGACTGTGAAGTATTTTTGTTGATTAAAAAGGGAAATGAAAATATTCTGCCACTGCTGACTATTGCTCATCAGTAATCTGCATGATGATTCCTTCCAGCACAGTATCCTATGGTCCTGTACTTCATATGGCAGAACAGCATATGAGTGCAGCTATTCCAGCTCCTATGGACTTCTTTAGTCTCAAGGATAGTGGAGGAACAGGAGACAGGATATCTAGGAAGTAAAATCTAAAAAAAAAAAAGTGTCCATTATCTTATGATTATTACTAAAATGCCTATAACTGCACATTCTTCAAGGCTAGAAAACCCTAATTAAATGCTTACTTTATTACTAGCCACTTAAAACCAAATGAAAATTAAAACCTATCCACTACAGCTCCCGGTGCATTGTGATAGGTGATATCTTGGAGGCATTCCCAGGAAGCAACTCTTGCATACTTCTGGTCAGGGAATGAAATACGAGGACTTGTCACATAAAGCTAGAGGAATGGGAGGGAGTGATTTTTGCCTGGAAGTTTCATGGTGTCTGCTATAGACTAGGGCATTTCCATTAGTAATGGAAGATACATTCAAGGCACTTTGAGACTTGTCCTTGGGCGAGAAAAGGTCACAGTACAAATCAGTCTTGTCCACTGACTTCCCCTTGCCTCTTAAATAAGGGTTGTCCAAAATGGAAGTTAGATGGGTGTTTAGGATTCTTGCACACAATTTCGAAATAATGCTTAAGGAAAAAAAAATCAAAACCAGAACTTTGAAAAGTTGATAAAAAAAATCAGGTGTTTAGTGATGGTACTTGTATGTCTTTGTTTTGTGCATATATTGCAATAATTATAGCAATTGTGTATTAGGAAAAAAAATAACCAATACAAGCAAGTAGAAGTTAGTCATATGTTAGGTTGTGCTTGTTACTAAGAATATATAGAATGGTTTCTTATAAGTCTCACAAAATTGTTTGAAGAAAGAAATTCTGTTAGGTTTTTCTTGAGCTTTTATGTACAAATTACTTTGTAAGATTCTCTCTCTTCTACTCAGCAAAAATATTCAACCAAGTAACTCATGCTGTGCTACTGATGAAAATAATTTATGAAAATCATTAATTTTTTGGTTCATTTTGTCAACATTTCGAGTTCTTCAATGTGAGTGGATGTTTCTTAAATCCCACTGTTTTTTTCTCCAAATAAGAGGAAAAAAATCAAAATCAAATGTAAATTCAGGTGTGAAATAAATATGCAGAGCAGCTCCTCAAAGTAAACTTTCTACTTTTATTCTGTGATGAAATAAAACATAGGTATCTGCATTTTTTTTTTGATTTTGTGAAATAATGATATGAAGTGAAGTCTTCTTGGTATGATTTTGTCTTTTAACTAACAGTAGCTATAAATGCAGACACCAGAGTATTTGTCTTTGAAGTCTCACTATTAAAACCTCAAAGATATTTCTAGTACAAAGAGCTGTACCTATGCACCCACCTGACTGTCTATCTATATTGTTTTAATGTGTAGTATTCATAAATAAAATGATGAATAATTTATCTCCATCTGTGCAGACAGATTTTACCACTGTAATCGTCTGTAACTGTCAGCTCTGTAAGATAATGTTCATGCTCTAGAAGCTACTGCAGTGAAATTTAACACAACTTTCTAGGCCTTTAAAGATAACACGCATAGGGAGACGATATTTTAAACAAGTACTCAGTAATGCTTAATTTCATTTTCTGTCCAGAAAGATACTTGAATAGAGTATTACAGAATGTGGCTCCACTAAGTGCATTTACATTTACATGTATCTTTATCTGATGAAAGAGCTTGCAAGTCAATGACTTTGATTCCCTCACAAATTAAAAATTTTGCATCCACCTGCCTCTTCTGGTACTACTAATTAAATTTTTGATAGCTTGAGAGAGTTTTATGTATTTTCTTAATATTTAAGTTGCATATGTACCACGGGAGAAACAATTTTTTTAACCTTATTTGCTGCAAATAAGCACATTTGGAGTTTTTTTTTAATTTAATTGGACAGTTTTAAAACACAAGAAAAGTCAGCAAGCCTGAAAACTTTCTTATTCTCTTTCAGAAAAATAAAAAGCTTATTAAATTATTTTCCATACTCAGTGCAACTGCACTGTGAATGATAATACAAATAGCCTAATTTCTTCAAAGAACTTTTATATACCTAAATAAGATTATGTGTCATCCTGTTTGATTTACATGGAGTTTTTATATACTCTGGATTATACCTAAATGTCATCATGAACAGTCCTGTGAGGTAAAAATGTGGACCTGCACGGTAACTGATTCTTTTTCCCTGTCTCTGATCCATCCAAAGCAGATGCTTTGGATGTTCAGAGGAGACAGGACGCCCTTTACTTTTTAAATCTTTTTTTGTAGAATCTTGCAGCAAGCAGGAGGCAATCTACTAATCCATTCTATTCAGAAACTACACAAGTAAAGTCAAGGAATGTGGTTTTGCTAAGTGAAAACATGTACTTACAACACTCACATGCCTCTTTGGGAGATACTTTATGGGCATGACTTCTAAACATGCATTGTTACTTTGACAAAAGAAACATGTCAGCATGAGAAGTTAACATTGAATGTTAATCACAGTAGCTTTTACGTTTTGAGTAAACTTGTTTTCTGCAGTCTTTTGTATAATTTATGTACATGCCATTGGAAATCCATGTTTTTTAACTCCTATACTAAAATAATACTGGTTTTGCTCCCTAACTGCAGGATATCTTTTTTTTCTTTTTTTTTTTTTCCTGTGCCTCAAAGTACTGCAAAAGTCAAAACAGTTTAATGCACAAGGCACTGTGAGGAGATTCTGGAATAAGAACAATTTTACAAAAAAAATCAGAAAGGAAGAAAAAGAAAAATTGAGTCCTTATGGTTTCACTAATATAACAAACTTCAAAATTTCTTCCTCCTTTCTCTCTTGTTCTACATCATTAGAATTTTTTTTTTCTCTTTACTCTGCTTCCAGGGGAAAACCATAGGTTGTAAATAAGACTTTCTTTGCTGGTGGCTTCACATGGGCTTTGGATCAACCATCAATATGTCTATTTTGGTTTTACATCAATTGATTTTTACAGCTGCTTTTGACTTTGCAGTATTCTAACAGTAAGCTCCCAGGAAAAACTGTTACCGGGGAGCTTTTGGATCTGTATGATAACTGAACAGGAACTTTGAGAATGACACATCAGACAAAGGCATTAATTTTTAATCAGTTCTTCTGATGTTCTAAATTTTATCTGGTGTTTCCCTCAGACTCTCTTCTTAGCGTCTCCAATGGAGTCTCACCATGATTATCAGGGATCTGGAACACACTATAAATGAGGTGATGGTGGAAGAGTTGGCTTTCTTCAAACTGGAGGAGATGGTCTGAAGAGTTGGAAAACATTTACCTTTCGCCTAATGTGAAACTAGTGATAGGATAAGATGCAACAGATTATTTGAGAAGAGCATAGTGAATGTATGAGAAAGGAAATTCTGATTAGGTATAAGAACAAAAAATTCTGATGGGAACAGGTTTCCCAGAAAGGCTCAGGAACCTCCATCCTTTGCTGAACAAGGCCTAGGGCACCACGACACAATTGGATCTACTTTGAGTTTGGGCTTGGACTAAATGCTTTCCAGATCTTCCAACAGAAATTGTCCTATTCTGCTAAATTTTCTTCCAATTATAATGACAAATAGCATTTTAATTTTGTTTCCATGGATTTTGATTTCATATTCCATTTAACTGCAAATGCCACCAGTATTTGTATTTTCTAATTGCATTAGTTTACAAAGACTCCATAATCATCTTAGGAGCTTCTATGAAGTTTGCAAACTTTGTGCCTTTCCTATTCCTTCACTTGCCATTGCTCCTAGGATAAGGGAACAGAGAGCAGCAGTGCTTTTTAGAGATGTATTTGTACAAGTTCCTATCTAAAACAGATAAAGTGCCAGAATGATCTCTTGGTTTTTATGTAAGAAAAAAGAGAATTATAGAGTGTAAATGTCTCTGAAATGAAGTGCCGTTGGGGGTCCGTGGGACCTGTAGTGACATTGCAGAGATACAATGAACTTGTTTGTTTTTAAAATCACTTTTACTGCATTCTATTATTATAAAAAAATCTTTAAGAATTTTACTTTTTCTTCTCTCTTATCAATCATGTTTCTGTAAGAATTTTTAAGGTTTTAAAACCAGTAGCATACATTTGATATCTCTCTCAATATAAAGTATCAAGATAGGCCTTTTTAAAACACAAGGAAGTATCTCCTAATGCTATAGAGAAAAATCAGTTGTTTGTGCTTGTAATTTACACATGTGACTGAATATAAATGTAAGTACTATAAATTAATCCTTTTTGTATTCCTAGTAACCTATGAATTTTATTTCTACTGCCTCATTTACAGATATCAGCTGCATAATTGACAGTGATAATTGAAGTGGAATTTTTGCCAGACAGGGTTTTCTCTGGAACCTTGGAGTCAATGTTTATAGTTTTTATATAACCTTTGAAATGCGTGAGGGTGATGTGATTTTATGTTTTTGTCTTAGTAAGTGCTGGAGGAGCACTGGGTTTTAGTGCTACAGCCAGTAGATTATTCTGAGATGTTTTGAACAGCTGCTTTCAAAAAAAAAACCTTGGCAATGATAGTGTAGTCCTTCATCTTCTTGACTGTATAAGTTAGAAGTGCAAATGGAAACGTGTCCTTGGATTACAGCTGTCAAAAATGTGTGCTTTGCTTTTACTAAAGTGCCCAGAAATAGATCTTTTGGCAGCTGTGTTTCCAGATACAAGTTCACTGTAACGTTTACTATAATGTTTGTTCTTTTTCTGTGATGTTTCCCATGCCATGTTCAGGTCCTTGAGTTGTTTGGATTTGTTTGTGCTACTTGTTTCTCTAAACTGGAACTACTTGAAAGAAAACATTCATGTGTTATCAAAGACTGTTTTCCTGAATGTCTGTCTGTTGTGAGAAAGTATTTGCACTATTTTTACTTAGAAAGCTCCCACACGTGGCAAAATTAAAGCCTGATTAAAGTCCAGGCTGACATGTTTTGCTAAGCCTAGATGTTGCATTTGTTGGTGCGTGAGGCTGTCTAAATGCAATGCCACTAGAGTTTGCAAGAGTTGCAAGGGATGGCCTTCAGGAAACATCAGATCAAGTTTTTGTGCATCCTAACTTAAACTGTGGATAATGGGTTTTGGTAAATCATACCCACCATCTTCTAACTCCTGGAGTTCATTGGCCTCAACCTTTGTTCAAACATAAGCAATTATTTTCCCTCTTTATCCTTTCTTTTTTCTTTTTATTTTCTATTAAATGTAAGTACTTACTTCAACTGTAAGGTAAACACACCAAGTAACACAAATAAAATAAAATAAAATAAAAAAATAAATAAATAAAATCCCCATGGCATTTTTCACATACTTGTGGTAGTGTAAAAGATTGCCTATGACACTGAGTTCAGTTTCTTGCAGGCTCATAGATTACTTCAACCCCACTTGGAGTTTTAACAGCTTGGAAATGGAGCGACTAATATCAAACGTGTATTTTTCATTTCAAACAGTTTTCTGAAATCCTCTTTACTTTCAGTGATTTTGTGTCTTTTTCCATAAATAGGTTTAAGATGATGTTTTCAAGATGATTCATCACTACTGATATGAAAGCTGTGTACAACAGTGCACAACCACCCCCCCCCAAACCTTATACTGACATGTTTTCATATGGATGTTTTAATTTAAGTGCAGCAATGTTGAGGTTGCCACAACCTCAGCTCTCCTTAGTATCCTCTTGATGTTTTGGTTTGTTGGGTTTTTTCCTCCATCATCCTCTTGATGTTTTGGTTTGTTGTTTTTTTTTTTTTCTGTAGGTAAATTACCATTTACACTGTCATGGTATCTAATTCCCAAGTAAACATTAGCACACACATTTTCACAGAACTGTTGGAAAGCAGAAAAATATAACCATTGGAGAAATCACCCATTAGTTATAAGAAATAACCATCCTATTTTATAAAAATAAAGACAAATATATGGAAAAAATGAAATAGTGGATATCACACAGAAGTCTGTGTCAAAACAAGAGCAAATTTTATAAGTCCTAATAGTCATCCTAGTTTATTCTTAAGATCTGCCTGGAATGTAATTAATTATAGAAACAATTCTACAAACCTCAGGTCCAAGAAATCTTCCACTGCCTTGGCCAGGATTCCATAGGGCTCAGTGTGGAATGGATTTGGTGAGTATGAATGCATAGGGGTTGCCACACAAATGGATTTGGGTGACTTATGAGCCTACCTCATATTATTTTTATTGTCAGAAGAATATTAAGGTATGACTATAAAAGTAATTACTTTTTCTGCAACTCAAATATTCTTCAAAAAAAGATTCTGAGTTTTAGAGACACAAATAGACTGAAAAAAAAAAAAGAACATGATAAAAGAGACATCCCTTTATGTTCAAAATTGTCTCTGTTTCAAGACGTTAGTAAACTTTCAGGAATTTATTCAGCTCATATGCTAGGATTCATTTCTAGGGCATTTTGCTTATCCAAATGTGTAATTTTCATTCTAGAGCATCTTGATTTGGAGTTAAGCCTTTGTGTACCCGTTTTGTCCTTGGGTGCTCCATTCAGATTTAAATTTCAATTGAGAAACTCAATGTTTACTATTAATATTGAACACTATCTCCAAAGAATTAATGATTGTCATAATTTCTCTTTAGAGATCCTAATATTTTTCTGGTGTGGATATACAACATTTTCTTTGGTTATCTAGTACAAAAAGTAGAATAAATGACATGATTTTAATTTTTATAATGTATTTTTCTCTTGAATATTTAATATCTAGCAGGATTGCATGGCAGATTTGAAGCCTTAGTCAATAAATTCTTTAGAAATGTTAAATTCTCTTTCAAGTCAATATGCACTGACAGTTTTAGATAAAATTTGAAAAGAGCTATGGCATTATAAGCAGTATAATGGTTTGTTACCAAGTCTCAATAGAAGGTAGGTGGGAGAATAAGCAATTTTGTACTGAGTAAGTTGTTTGAAAGACCTTTAAGACTACTTTTGAGAGAATGATGAATCCTAAATCCAGGTCTATCCCTATGTGCAGTATGCATGCCTAGTGTCCCAGACCTGGAATTTAAGACAAGAAGAGGTGCTTGCATTTCGTGATGACAGCTTTGAGTAAGTAGCAGGTAACATTCCAAGTTTTCCTTTGGGAAAAAAAGTTTATAACTTTTTACACAGTCATGTAAATACAGGAAAACCCCACATATTTTTTGTTCAGTCATATTTTATATTGCTGGGCAGAAAATGCATGTTTGAGAGTCATTGAAATAGTCCCTTTTATCCTTTTTCCAATTTTGGTGATCTTTAAATGGCATGGATGATTTCAGCACTGATTTTTTTAATATTAAAATGTATGGCAATTCCTATAACTATTCAGATGGTTTTACAGTGCAGATAACTTTTCAGATTAAGTCTACCATGGCTTTCCATTCCACTGGAGCACACCTATTCATAACACAGAAGGCTGTTGGTCCTTTGAAATTGAAGTCTGAGCCAGCATTTGCCGAGTTAAATCCCTTCACAATGTCAAGGAACATTTTGTCTGATGTTTGTGGCTACTTCCCAGGGGCCCACCTTTTCTGCTGAATTTATTCACCATCTACTCCATCTATTACTCTTTATTGCCAGTCTGTGCAGGCACCACAGCACTCTGCTGAAGAAAGCTACTATTTTCTTCCCTTTTCTAAAACCATATTTGAAAATTGCCAGGTTACTTTTGTGTCCTCTTGATCTGTGCCACGAAGGAGGCTGCTGAACTATGGGGAAGTGAGCAGGAGGAGCAACCAATTACTGCTCTCTGAGGCAGCTCTGGCTTTCCAAGTGATCCAGTGGCCTGATTCCATAAGCACTTTCCAGCTCAGCTGAAGGTGGAGTGGGGAGGGAAGTCCATTAGGTACAGTCCATTAAATATAATTAAGCAATGTATTTGTTTTCTGAATTTTTCTGCCTTCTGTGTTGCTTAATGCTTCTTCATACTGTGGAGTGCAAGTGATCATTGTAAAGGCAATAAATATTTACTCAATAATTCCTTTACTCATTATTATTTCTTCATTTTTTTACTCACTCTAAATATCATATTTTATGGTTTATATTAAAAAAAAAAGGGTAAATCCCCCTGCTTAAAGGCAGGTGGATAGCTGCAGTCTGATTTTTTTAACTTACCTGGAACTATTTTTAATGCTTCCAGAGTTCTTGTATGGAACTTTGTTTAAAGAAAATGTTGTAGAGAAAATAGAAAAGCTGGAGGTCTACTATGCAAATTAGAATGGAGAATTTAGCAGTTTAATTATCTCATAGTTAGAAAGTTAGATTGTAAATAAATGGCTTCAGAATGTTTAGTTTGTTGCTTTTAATATCTTTTAGTAAAATATGCCACCCAAACTGCCAGAAAGAACTGCCACCCAAATTTTAGTATTTATTAAAGAACTAATTTATTCAATTTCTTATTAGGTATAAAGAACTCTCTGTGTACTCATGATTTGTAAAAATTCTCTCTTGCATCTACTTTTATGTATGAGAACAATTAATTTTCTTACCTAAGAATTTAGGCTCGGCTCACAGTATTTAGAAAGAATTATTTGCCTTTCACTCAGCTTCTCTGTTTGATATACATTCTGGTTAGAAACACACAAAGATTCTTTCATGAAATATATTTATGTAAAAATAATAAAAAAGTTTCTTAAATTCATTAATTTATTCTAGAGAGCCTGTTTTCAGCTTCCCTAAGGTAGTTGAAACTTAAATATTTTAATGAAATCTTTAGTATTATCCATCAGTTAGCTATCAGAGTTCTTTTTACATTGTTTTTTCCAAACTTGTGTGGAATATTTTTTGGGAGGTTTGTTCATTTGTAGTATTTAAAAAAAAATTCTTAAGTCAGATTGTTGTCATCCAAAACCTTCTGCTGTACTGGGCCTCTCCAACATCTCTTGGAGGTCAATGATTTTGAATTGTTCATGTCTGGGTAATTAACATTGAAACTGTTATCTCCAAAAGTTGTTCATTAGGGGAGACACCTTAGAAAAGTAACACAGTAACAAAAGAAGAAAGCAAAAAAATCATGCAAATAAATAGATTTTCACTGTTCATTTCTAGAAACAGAATTTTAGAATTCCTTAATGAAAAAACTAACATAAAAAGTTGTAAAAATCAAAACATAACGTCTCTCAGTGAACTGTTTATTATAGAGTGAAAACACCCAGAGGAATGGAGGTAACCCCTCTGAAGCAGTCTCATTTAGAAATAATTTGATCATCAGTAGAATTCTTGACAAAGAAATAGCTTCTGAATACTTTATTTTTAGAAAATCTTAACTTTTGTCTGTATTATAATAACATCTAAGTCCAGCTACCTGTTTAGAATTATTTTAGTTTCCTTTCTGTTTCCCTGCCAAAAGTCACAAATTTCTTTCTGACTTTGTTCTGATAGGACACAAGGTCATTATAAACAACTAGGCCATGACACACGTTGTTCATTTGAAGTTTTGGGGGGTTTTTGTCTTTCTTCTTTTTATTCTTGGGTGCAGACAATTTGGTTGGTAATTTTTGTGTTTTGTTGAAGTGAGCTCAAAACAATTGGTATTATTTTCCTTTTATTTTTGTCATTATTTTGCCGGTCCATTTACTAAGATATAAAAAACTTTCATTAAAAGAAAACTAAGTGGGTGAAAGGGGAGCTCCAGTTTGGCCCCACTTGATAATAAGAGGCAGTGATTGAACAGTAGTTACCAGTGAGCTGACATTTCTTTTTTTTCTAATAAAGACAAACAAGGATATCATGATGATATTTGTTTTATGCCATAATTAAAAATGCTAACAGTAATGTTCTGAGTGCAAAAGTGATGACATTTTGATTTTGTCATTATGTCCATATATTTTCTTTTTAGTAGTAGAACAAGAAAATACAGAAATTCAGATATTTTTAAATTTATTCAACTTCAGTCAGAGTTTTTAATGTTCTTGTTAGTAAGTCCAGAGTAAACCTTTTTTTCTCCAATGGGACTGGAGAATACAAGACTATGAAAATCAGAAGTCATGTGTGAGCTAGAGATCACGCATTCAGACAGCCTGAACTTTAAATAGTAAGCAGGGAAGTCTAAACCAAAACTAGCTGTTGGGTGATAATGACTGGTGTGGAAAACATTGGGAAATGAAACAGGAAGGAAAACACAAACAGCACCTGTAGGTTTACCTGATCATTAATTTCATAGGATGTAAAATATTTACTTTTCATTGGGTTTAAAGCTTCAGTGCAGGGTCTATTAGAACATGCTGCCAATACAGAACCTACTAGAGCATAGGTTGTTACTGGAGGAGAACATTTTTGAATGACTTATGAAAATTAAGGTTGATGTTTAACATAAACAACTGCATCTTTTAGGACTGGTTTCTCCTTTTGGAAGTTATGTGAAACCAAGCACTAAAATGTGTTCATATTAGTTTTTGATGGACCACTCTCTTAATTGTTTTCATCTGTAGGTTTCCACTAATTGAATTGGAAATGCTTACATTTAGTTGGAATCTTAGACAGTCTTAAATTTATTTTCTGAATGTCATCAGCTTCACATTTAAATAATTGGGTATCTGGAGAGAAATGCAACAATTCTATATACCCTTGCTTCAGAACAGTACAAAAGGTTTGTTTCTCTTTTTTGTCCCCAAAAACACATAGTATTTTTAATTGTTTTAGATCTGTGGAGGCGGCAAGATGTCTACTGAAAAGCCTCTTAATGGATAACATATGTAAAAACTGAATGCTTATTAATCAAAGTATTAATTTAAAAAGAAAAATTCAGGATGCAATGAGTAATTTTGAGAACAGGCTTCTAGAGCGAGGTTTCTACCTGTTTGCCAAGTACTCTGTAAATCTTGCCTTGAATCAAAACTAATTGCCTTGTTTTAAACTAATAGCCTTGTTTTAGATTTTATGGAGATGGGAATTTTTTTTTAATTGCACTATATCATTGAAGATCATTAATATATGACATATTATTTGGTCTTGGTGTGTTTTCAACACTGGAACTCCTGAAAATATTAGTATTCTTGGAAATAACCAGGATACTGTTTAGTTAATGTGACTGGTGAAACATATGAGCAGACTACAGTTACTGTATTTTCACTTGTAAGCTGTTCCTGTGGCTGTCATCCAGTAGCCTCTTTGGTTTCTAGGCAATCCTGATTCACTCTTTCCCAAATGAAATTTTGGTACATTTGGTTCCTTTCTAGTCCATTGCATCTCAACAGTATTCACAATCTCATGATATCCTCTTATTTACCTTGATATTCAAGTATAACATTATCTCACTGTTTAAGGTAATGATGGGCAATTGAGAAACTCAATTTAGTTCACTTGAAATTAATACTGTTTTCTACTAATCATACTTTGTTATAATGTTTTGCTTCATCACCAATTTCAAAAACAATCCTAGAATTCTACAGATCAAGTGGAATCCCTTTTTTGTATTTTGTATAGATGACTCTCCTCATTCAGGCTGTTTTGTAGGGCTGCAGATGCCAATGGTGGATCAGTGAAAAATTTCTAACATGCTGGTTTTTTACAACAGTTTCAGACTTCTGGCTCCCTCAACATCTGTGGCACTACTCAGCATCTCATGATTACTCATGTGATGTCTCATCTGGACACAAGATTGTCTTCAACACACACATGCCACACACAAATATTGTCTCGCCCCTGTGGAAATTAATGTCAGGGAAAGTATTAATTTATTTTAATTTTTTTTTTGCCAGAACAGGATCACTTGATAGCTTATACTTTCCTCTAATTTTTATAGATAGTTAGGACTTTAATAATTAGCACACTGCAATTTCACATAACATCAGCCTTCTTGGTTTGTCCTATTCTTTTATTCATGACTTAGGACACTGCTGAAATGAGAGAACATTTTTAAAGCTAAATTAAACTGACTAAACAAATATTTTCAAAAGAAAATAGATACTCAGCCTATTAGGTTAATATAACCTATTAGGTTAATATAAATATTAAAAACCGTACTATTTAAGACACATTGGTGTTGATCCTTTGTTATGTTCTTCAAGGAAAAAAAATGTACTTTAGAATTTATCACAACCTAAAAAACTAGTTTACGTATTTGCACAGAAGCAATGGAGTAGCATCACACAGTACAATAGCATCAAAGTATATATTATTTCTTCTTTCTTGCATCCTTTCTATTTTTAATAACTTATAATAATGTGGCTACAAATCATTCAGCCTATCAGTTGCTTTCCTAATTTACAAAATGTCAGCCTGTTTTCAGTGGTAGCTGATGTTGCATCTAGAGTCAAACCAGGCAGACTAATACTGAAGCTGAAATGAGCAGAACTGTAACTGTGTGAATGAGTTGATTTAATAAGGTTAACATCTGTCACTTCCAACAAGTTTAGCATTAAGACCCTACATATCAAGATGCCTTTGCCAGGCTCAAGATTAGTTGTTAGTGAGAAATACCAAAAGAAAATGTCAATGTCTTTGGCATCTGTTTCAAGTGGAGAAAAGTTCCCAAATGGTGTTATTTGTCTTTACTGGTGACATAATGGATTTTACAGGAAGGAGTAATATTTCTAAGATACTTCAGCGACTGATGCCTAAGAATCAGAGAACTTCCAACATCAAAAGTTCAGGACAAGCTGGCTTGCAGGTCCTTTAGCAGAGGGTGTGAATACCAGAATAGTACTGTTTCCTTAAGGCCTCTGTGGGGCCACAAGATTAAATGTGTTTTAAAACAAGTATTTAATTTTTTTATTTCCTGTTCTCTTTACATATGTTCAAACTTGTTTTATGCAAACCCTGGAGAAATTATGATCCTCAGCTGGTTTGATCTCTCCTGGCTCTACTTAATTTATCCCTTGAAATAATGAAGGTAGAAGACTGTAAAGAAGTCATGCAAGATGGGTTCTGTAGCAAGCATTAAATCTTCACTGTCTATTTTGTATTTTCTTTTTTGTCAGATGTTGGTAATATTATTTTCCTTTGTGTCTTCACTCATAAAATCCCGGTGACTGTACCTCAGATGACAGTTTCTGTATAGAAGGTACAACAAAGCATCTTCAGACATTGCTTTTATTTTAATACTATTCACAATTTAAGGAAAGTTTAGCAAAAAAACATTACATTTCCTGTAGCCTTATGACAGAAATCCTCTAATAATTGCATTATTCATTCCTTTTAAAGTCTAATCTAAGATGACTTCGATTTCAACTTATATAACTTAGGCAGTTTCCTTCATGTCCTGCCCAACCATGGATGCTATAGCTCAGACTCTTCATTTTGAGGGGTTTTTCCCCCCATTTTTGCCAAATCTGTCCTTGGGACTGTGAACAGAGAATTCTCCACATGGAGGCTCAGTTCTAATTGTTGCAATGTCTCACATCTTTTTGGTTGGCTTTTTGAGATCTGCTGGTTCATATATTCAGTAATATGTGAGTGTGAGCTGGTTGAGCTGAAGGGATGATGACATGATAATCTAATAAGAACCTCTTCCCTGTTGCTAAGCAATATGATAGGAACTTCCCTTGCTAAATATAATCTACACAAATAATTAGGGAGAGATTCATGGCTGAGGCAGTTCAGTAGACTGTGTTTTCCTAGACATTCCTGTGACTCACAAGTGCTAATTGTAAGTCCTGTAAGTGTGCTGACTAACTTTTCATACATTCATACCTCACTTTGGTGGGAAGGTTAAATAGAGAGGAAAAAACCCAAAAGACAATCATGCTCATAGAAATCTTCAGCCCAAAGTGATGCATTTTTTAGTGTAGATTAATTTCCCAGATAAATGACTTCATTATTTATTTTTACAGCTGCATTTTAATATAAAACAGATATCTACCCTCTAAAAACTTTAATAGGTGAATGCTGGAAACCTTCCTTCTGCAAATTCAGTGGCACATGAAACTAACAGAAAGAATTTTTTTTCCTCCATAAAAAGTTGTTTTATTTCAGTCTATAATCTGCTTATTGTAGAAACAGTTCAGAGAGCATGTGAATAAAATGATTTGAGTCAAAAAAAAAAAAAAAAAGAAAACCCCAAAAGATTAAAAATGAAAAGATAAAAAGAAAGAAGTACGTTGATTTAAGGACTAAGTTTCCTGGACATAAAAGCAAATTGTCTCTCATTACCACAGAATTTTATATATAAATATCCTTTGTGATTCTTAGGACACAAAACAATATTCAGTATATCCTACTATACTCACTGCACATTATAAATAGAGTGAGGAACAAAAAGGAGTAAATATTATCTGTCAAACTCCATGTATGCCTCATGGTATTATTAAATTAACTTTTAATGTTTTATCTCTGTGAAAATAATGCTTTTAAAAGGCATATGCCTTTGGATTCTTTTGGAAGTGTTTTGTACAGCAAATTTATGTTTACAAATAAATTTATGCTTACAAATCAATTTTTGTTATTCTATATTCTATCCAATCTTTTATCATGTTATATGTGTTAGTTGAACCTATCTAAGTTTGGAGTTCCCAGGATTATCATTTCATCAACTGAGTATGGGAATGGTATCTAGACTGACTGGATTCACTTGCTTCTCCATAATACATGAAATATCCTTAACTATTTTTTCAAAAGCTTTTTATACAGATATTGCATGGCTCACCTGATATACTCGAGGTAGATTGTTTTCCAGCACTTTTTACATCATTTTCTATACTTCACAGGAGAGCATGTATGTGTGAATCTGTCTAAAAATATATAGCTCTGTTTAAATTTTTATGGGGTAGCAATGGGATTCATTTTCAAACTGAGATATTTTTGAGTTGCTCTGGTATTTTTTTTCCCCCTTTTCCAGGCTTTTCTCTATTTTTTTCATCAGAAAAGGGTTAAAACCAATACAGTCCTTTGCATTTCTCATACTCACAAAATATTAGTTTAAAGAAGCTGCTTCTTGAAAGAACAGCCTGTTTAAAAACCAAAGCCACTGTATGCTCTTCATTCTTTTGGGCTGATTTTATCACACAGAACTGCTATAAAAATCTGTCTGTTATTTAACTGTAGCACTGAAATTAGCATCTAACTCGTTAATGATATAATACAGTCTTAATAGTATTGTTGCTTGGTCAGCTTTGAGTTAGTTGGAATTGGAATTGAGTAAGAACAGAAGAGAAGTCGTTATTGCAATATACCACAAGACATCGTAAACTGTATGACTTTTTTTCTTTTTTTCCATTTCTGGTGAACACTGCATTTTATGGCCTCTAGAATGCACTTCAAGCTTTCATTGCATGAAAAATGATTTATCAGAAATTCAGGCAGAGAGAGACCAACATTGCTGTTGGAATATTACATGCTGCTGCAATCAAATGAGAAATTACTAGAATTAGACTTTATTGGTGCCTTAGACTACTGTTATTTTTGTGCTAAATGCAAAGAAGCTACCTTGGTCTTAGGAAGTCCCTGACCCTCAAATTGCTGCCTGTGTGACATCTGCTTTTTACAGCTGACAGACAGAGTACTTGCCTACATGAGTTCCTCATGTTATCGGTGGTGCTGAGGTAGGGGAACTGTTCAGGCATAAGCACTTTCTGCTTTTGGTGGTCCCAATATTTATGGAATACAATTGAACAAATAGCCTTTAATATTAAGTGGTAAATTGCAAATTGAAGACTTTAACTTTCTAAATTTCAGAATGGAAGTTAAAAAAAAAATTATATGCTGCTTAATTGATAATTTTGGTATCAGTCCTCACACAAGTACTGCTTTCAATGGATATTTCATTATAGTTAAACTGGTGCCAACCTTAGGTGATTAAACAAACTGAAAACTAATCCATGTTCAAATCATTGAAGGTGAGTTAGAACAAAGATTATAATAGATAAATAACAGGAAGTGTTAACAAAGAGATGAAAGAAGATTAAAAATAAATGAATAGCATTCAGTGTGTAGTAAATAAATCATTGGGATTAACAGTGGAAATTACTTTGAACAAACAGATTGGAAAAATACACCATAAGTAGAGTGCTTATAGGAGGAATGGTATTGTATATAATTTTGGGTTATATTATGACAATATAAAAGAGAGTCTTGAATTGGTGGAGCAATCATTATCTCATATTGATTGACTGCTGCTGACCATGTAAATTGTCTCCTATATGAGTAGAAAGATTTAAATAAAGACTGCAAATGTTATATTGGTGTCTGATAATAGCTTTCAATGATTTTTAATTTTGCTGATAATGGTGGCCGTTAAAAACCTTTTCTGCTGGTGTACACATATTACATGAAGTACAGGAAAGGCTAAGGTAGCAACAGTGGTACTAGAATAAGTTAAGCAAATTTATTTGAACTCTGATATTCCTGTTCATTTTCTGTCTCACAAGAGAAGGCAGAAGCATCTGCTTCTGTACTTCTTAGTGCTTCCCTATATAGCCTAGGTCAATGGAATGTGTGAATAAATACATAAATAAATCAAACACAAAGTCCTAAATGCAGCCTCTTAGCTGCCACTAAGAATTTCCTCACCAACTGGACACATTCCCTCAGTGTTGCACTGGCAGTACAAGGTGAGACACTTTGGTTCTTCAGCATATGGAACATGCAGGGTTGCAAAAAAGGTGCAAAAGGATGAGGCACAGCTGAAGATATGCCATTGACAAAGATAGGCAGTATTACCTTTTCAGGATGCATTTTACATCATGGTTTTTTGCCATCCTTAGGCTGTTGTAAATTTCAGGGGGGGTCTCTGAGATGAGTTTGCATTTTAGCACCCAACTAGAAGCGCAGATGGTAAAGTGAATTCATCCACTGTATGAAAATTTTAATATTGATAAATGTTGATTCTAGATATAATATCTGTCTTTATGGGAAAAGAGTATTTGAGACCATATTGATTAAATAGAAAAAATTTCCTGAATAGTCCTATGAAACCATTTTTCTTAAATTGTGATACTTTCTGTATGCACAAAAGCATACTAATTTTTTTATCAAACACCACCAATCACTACATTTTCATAGGAGTATTAGTGTTCTGAGACTATAAACATCCTGACATCCATGGAAAACAATTTTCAGAGATAGATAGATAGACAGACAGACAGATAGATAGATAGATAGATTTTATACTATGCCAGTCTATGATATAAAAACCTAATGTTCTCAGGGATTTTTTTTTAATGTATCACCTAGCAAAAATGGCCTGTGAAAAAGAAAAATAAATTCACCCCTTGTAATATTTCTATAAGGTAATATCAAGGAATATTAATGACTCCGGGCCATGCACCTTCAAGGTGAAATCTTTTACCTTCTTTAATAATGCAGATGACAAAAAGGTCAAATATATGTTATTAACACATAATATAAGAGGTAAACTTAAATTTGTTAGTTGATTGGAAAATTTTTACCCTTAGAGCTGTGTGTGCTCCTAAGCTCCTCAACAATTAAAAACTTTAATATAATTAAATTTTCAAGAAGTTTGCTGCTTACCCACTGTTAATATTGGCACATATTCTATATCCTTTATAATGTGCTTTTTGTTGGATGTTATTTTTTCCTGTGGCTTCTCTCCTATGACTGACAACCTTGCAGTGAAAAGAAGTGATTTGAATTATTCTTGGGTTTAAATAGTTAAACACTTGTAATAGTTACAATACATTTTTGTCTATAAGAAGAGGACCCAACATTGCTTTTTAATATTTTTATTTCATAGAGTCCTAATTTATTTGAAAAACCCCCAAACACCACATCTCTGTCTTTAAGACACTGCAGTTATAACTAAAATTCTTAAAACAAATTATATTGTATTGTTTCTCCATGTATTTCTGATAATGTAAATTTGTAAATATTTTCTATGTATTTAATATACCACATTTGGCTCCAGTGGCATGCTTGAACAAAAGCTACACCTGTGAAAATGTTTTAATTACGAGAAAATTGTAAGGTATTTTAAGATATCTTTTCAGAGCCTGTATTTAGCTAACTGCATACATAAAAGTGTGCTCTGGGGGTAAGTAGTTTGCTGACAGAACATTACCTGATTTGTTTTTATATTCCTAGGGGTTTAGGGAAAAAAGGCAAAATGCCCACGTATATAATGAAGCTGAAACACAGGATCTGACAAATAGCTTAATTAGCAATATTGAGCTGTTTTCCTACTAACTATAATAGCAGTATATTAAAATAATTTGTCTTTCTCCATATCAAAACCAGAAAACTAATATATTTGGAATAACTCCTACAAAGCTTGCAGACTACACTAATAATACTGAAAACCTACTATGTTTGGATGACTCAGTGTAGAAGAAGCCACAGCTTATTCAAATCATGCTAACAGTTTGTTAATTTTTTCATGGATAGAGTTTTAGGCCATTCATGTCATTCCTGCCCAGGCAAAATCAGAATCACACCAGTGGTAGAAGTTCTGCCACTTCTAGAGAATAAAAAGATGTTTCAGAGATTTGAGAAATTAATACCTAAAAGAAACAAAATATTAAGGATGACAAAAATCCAAGTCCTATCTAGTGCTACAAAAGTTTACAGATAGAACTTTATATAAAAATGTCAAACTGTCAGGAGCTAGGGTGTGGATGAACAGATACCAACAGAGAAAAGCTTCATGCTAGATATTTGGATTTTGCATCCCTATGCACAGATGCATTCAACGTACAGGACACATTCAGTTTAGAAATAATAGGAGGGTGAATACTGAATGAGTTCAAAACATATTTACTTTTTTCTTCCTAACTGATATTCACTTTTGCCATCCAGTTTTGGGAAGCTGTAGAAAAACCAACTACACCAATACCCCTTTCAGATATCTGATGAGTGCAAACTAGAGTCAGAATACATAAAGAACAAATGTTAACAGTATCATTATATGTTTTCATTAGCCTACATCTTCGTCTCAGAAATTTGTTTCAAGATGTGCATTTGTATTGATGTAAAGTCCTTTTTTTTTTGTTGTTTTAGTAGAGTGGTTATTTGCTTACTAATTATGCTGTTTCTTTATCATGCAATGTGGTGATTTTATGTTTTGCTATTTGTACAATCCTTTCCATCATTGCTGATCAGAGCAGTTTTACAGATGTATGACAAAATATTTTATTTACATCAAATATAGTATAAAGGATATATATAGGAGAGAAATGCTTGGGACAATCGTATTTTGGTTTTCTGTGCATTTTTCTGGTGCTTTTTTGTTTGTTTTTCTCTCTTTGGTTGGTTGTTTTTTTTTCTGGAATTTAATTATACCAGTTTCCAGTTCTGCCTTTTCTTTGGCACTGACATACTGATACAGCTACTAGAGGGCTGAGCAATAAATCCATGAAAAACCCTGTTTAATTGAATTTTCCTATCCTGGCTTTTGTTTGTAATTTTTTTTTTGTTTGTATTTATAATTATTAGTTTATAATTGCAATCAATTAGGGTAGGGTGTTTTTACACCTGTTTTATTTTCACTCAGTAGAGACTGTTGTACAGATTAAAACAGTAATTCCCAAGAGGTGACATACAAAATAGATTTAAAAAGCATCACTGAGATTCAGCATTTTCTTATCATGAAGTCTGGGGACCTAACCAAGAGACCAACAAATTCAACAGGCTGTGAGACAGAAGGAGGAAAGGAGAGAAGGAAAAGGTTTGCTCTGCTTTAGGAAGAGGTATGATGAAGATATCTTTAGATTTTAGATGAAAGTGGTAGAAAAACATACTGTGTGAAATTAATAAAGTGCAAAATATTACTAAGTTGTTATTTTAGAGGGGACCGAATATCAAATGGCAAATGAAACTGGAACTATTTGCATGACACACTTAGTATTTGAGAACAGCAGCCTGAATCCTGTCTGTAAGTGATTACATTTATGGATTCAAACTTGAGAAAAATTATTCTGTGATAAAATAAATAAGAAATGCATAGGCATTTAATGGCACCTCAAAGATTCTGACAAGTTTAGAGCTGGTTTTTAGATGTTGGTGGCAATATGGAGGGGTTTTTTCACTGTAAGTTTTACTCTTCCTTCTTGCGGCAGGCACTATGAAACTTAAACAAGATGAAAACAACTTTTCTTCCTCCCATGCACCAGCCTATCACAGAAACTGGGTCCTACAGGGTAGTGATAAAATCACTGCAATGGATTTCATAAAGCCATAGTGTTGCTATCAGGATGACTGATTTCCTTGCCTTGATGAAATTGCACAGATGAGTATAGTCACAGATTAAAACTTCAAGGGTTCCAGAGAGGCTGAAATCTTTCATGTCATTCTCCAGGGTAATCCTGTGGTGGTCCTCAACTGTTTGCTTGAGTCATAATAGTCTCATTGTTCTAGAGCAGCAATGCAGTTTGATTTGTGATGAAAAAACTTTCAGGGGTTTTGTTTTACTTGCTTTGGTTGGTTGGCTTTGCTTGGTTTCAGGGTTTTTTGTGCTTTGTTTCTCTGTTGGGGATTCTTTGGGGGTTTTTTTGTTTGTTTATATTCTGCTGTGGGTTTTTTTGGTTGTTTTTTGAGTTTCTGGGGGTTTTTATTGTTTTGGTTTGTTTTGTTCTTTTTGTTGTTGTTCTTTATTCTTTGTGGGTTTTATTTTGATATTTTGGGTTCTTTCATTTTATTTTTTTTTTTATTTTGCTATCTGTTAACTCTGAATATTCATTGTTCTTTTTCTCTCTTTAGTCTTTGCTTCTTCACACAATTCAAACCTGATCACCATTTTTCTAGCATTCTGGGTCACACATGTGTAACAGAGAGCATGTGGTTTTCCAGAGGGATCTTTCTGTGCCATAATGACTATGACACATCATAGTGAGATGACAGAGGTGTTACAGATGGATTGTTTTCCTATATGAAGACTGCCTTGGGGGACTTTGTTTATTTCAGATATAGTTATATTTCTTGTGAGACAGTAGAGCTGCCTTTGATGATTTCTCAGTATTGATTAAAGATTGTTTTTTCAAGTGCTTCTGTTTCCTTCAGCCTCTGATCAGAAGCTTATGTACAAGCGGGCTAGAACAGGTTTTGTAAGCCTATCACTATATTCTGTTTTTCTGTCTCTTGAAAGGCTTACTTTTTCCTTTAATTTTCATATTTTCATGCTGGAGGCCACTTCTCCTTAGTTTTGCTCTTTTATGTATTCTTTAGCCATAGAAATAATATCTTTTAACTAAGCATGTACTTCTTTGTGTCCATCTGGTCACAGAAAGCAGCCTGATATACAGCCAGTCTTACTGTCATCTTTGTACTTTCACATTCCTGATTTCATAAAGAATGGATTTACCTTACAACATTCAGAGTTTAAGAGTAAAAAGTCAAAATTCTCCAATATCCAGCCATTGTATCCTTCCTCACATGCATCTTGGAAGATGTTTTGAAAATAGAATTTGTTCATGACTGCACTAGAACTATTAAAGTACCAAATATTAGAAAGTTTTTTTGTGTAAAAAATGGGGCTTTTTGTCTGGAGCATGGATTCTGAAATAAGGGATTGAGGTTTTTTCCCATCTTTGCATATTTTAACCTGAAACTTATCCAGAATTCAACCGCTTAATAATGCAGACTGTAGATGGTAGGACTGTTTGAAATGCTTCCTGTATCAGTTTATAAAAATTATAAATTTAATTTTCTCTGCTAAAATAAATAACATATATATTTCTGTCAAACAAATATATAATTATTATGTTTTTCATATCGTCAGGCAAAGTTGGGAGGGAGTAATATGAAGAAAGTCATCAAGTCTTTCAGTTTATAAAATGTGTACCCTTGCTTGTGAGATTTATGTGTACACACTGACCGACAGATTGCATCCTTATTTCACAGTAATTCGCATTAATTCCAACTCTCACTGAGTTGGAGGAAGTTCAAATCCCTCAAGCACTTTGTCTCCCAGGAGGTGTACTGATTCCTGCAGCTGGTCAGCTCTGGCAGTCTGGAGAGGCAGAAGGTAGGCTGAGTCCCCAAGGAAGTCATTCTGTCTCTCAAGGAATTTGCAAGTGGACTCACAATGCAGAAAAAAGCATTACAGCCAAGTCTTGATTCAGTTATTGGAGGCTTCCTCTGCAGCCTTGGGCAAGTCATTCAGCTTCTGTCTGCTTCAACAGATGATCTGTAGCACACAGAGTGTCTACGCCTTTCTCATGTATTTTTGGTATATTTTGAGATGAGACTCTGCTGTGTATTAGGGTGAGTTTCCCTTTGGGAAGATGAATAGGTAGGCAGACAATCCACCCAAAAGTAACCTTAAAATATTACTTCACAATCTTTCACTGAGATACTGATTACCGCAGAATACCGACTCTCTGGTCCACACTGCCTCTTAGTACATTCTGATCTACCTCTACACATCAAGAGTTGGTTTAAAGAAGGTCAAAGAGAGTTCAGTATTACAGGAAAGAAGACAACTTTTGCCTCATCAGGCTAAAAGTTCTGATATCCTTCGTTTAAAATGTCAGAATTGTAATTTGTAGAAATGTGATTTTTAAAGCTTGATGACAAAAAAAACTTACTGATAATTTGTCACATTTGAATAATTTCACAGTAATCAGTGTGATTATATTTTTATTATGAAATTAATTCATTCTTGATAGGTAAGTCATTCTGACTTCTCCACCTCCAGCCTTTTTTAAGTCCACCCTTACAGTGTCTGTATGGCTCTATCCCTCAGTGCCCACCTGTCAGCCCTGGCCATGGCATAAGGTTTGTCAGTTGGAGATTTGGTTCAGTGAAAGTAGAGGAGTTCCCCATTTGAGAACTTTGCCCTTACACCTTAGGAAGCACATCAGGTAGAAAGAAATTTTCACTTTTTAATATCAGTCATTCCATTTGCTAACTGCAGTGTCATAATTTCTCCTTACAGTCACTGTCACAAAGTCAGATAAAAAAAAAATATCACTTCAGTTCCTGATTTCCAAATATTTATGTTAGATACAAGTTCTCTTGCATAGAAGGGTACTAGCAAAATGAAATAATCTAGCCAAAATCAATAAGGATATCTAAAATATAGTGACCTCCAAGTCTGCAGGTTTTCTGTCTTAGCACTAATTTCTTTTACCTCAAAATCCTATGTTGATATTGGATTTTTACTTATTCTCTTCCTCTAAAGGATGAAGGTAGTTTTGTTTTCTCTGTCCTACGTGCTGCCAACTGTCTGAGGTTTTACTCTATAAATGGGTGTAATGGATTTGTCTGGGATGGAGTTGATTTTCTCCATAGCAGCTCAGATGGTGCTGGCTTAGATTTGCAGCTAAAACAGTGTTGGTAATATGAGTTTTCTCACTCTGTCCCTTGGTGAATAATTGAAGTGTGCAGAGCATTGTGAGGGAACACCACCAGGCTGATAACCTGAACTAACCAAGGAGATATTCTGCACCATAAAAAGCCATATTCAGCAATAACATGCAGCATAGTGGTGTTTAGTGTCGTTAGCCATCATTTGCTCAGACACTAGCTGGGTATCAGTCTGTCTGTGGGACATAGTGAGTGCCTGTGTATCACTTGTTTTATTTCTCTCTCCTTCTTCTACCAATCCTTCATTTTTAAACAATGGTTATCTTTATACCCAAGGCTTCTTGCTTTTATACTTCCATTCCTCTTCCCACATCCTAATGGCCCTGAGGGAAGTGAGTGAGTGGCCAAATTTCAAGCTCAGTTGCCTGCTGCTGGTAAACCCACTTTAATGGGAAACCCAGATTCTGTTTCTTCGTCTGTTTAAGGCTGTCAAAACTTATACTTCTTACTTCCCAGGAGCTTGATTTTATCTCTGTGGCCATTTGAAATAAACACACATGCTACTTCTGCTGAAGTTTTGCCACTACCCAGTGTTCCAATTTCAGTGAGCAATAAAAGATGCAAGAAAGAAGAAACACAACTCTAGTGCATATTTTATAACACTGACATGAGGACCTTGAACTGAAGTTTCCAATCCCTGCTCATAGGTCTGATTAATTTTATATCAAACCTTCACTGGGTGAAACAAAAAAATCTTTGAGATAGGAACTGCAACCTAAATCTGTATTCCCTAATTATTAGATCAATGTGCTTTCCCAGAATACCCTTAGGTCCTTCATGTATCTTTAGCCCTTAGCTCAGTATCCATTTTGTAGACTGTTGCAGCTGCTGGTGTTTATTGCAGACTTTGACAAAATATAGGTTTGACCACACTGGCAATTATTAGAAGTGATAAGTGGTGGCAACCAAATCCCTAGTGAGGCATGTTCTTAGAATAACTTTTAAATTAGACCTGTCAAGGGACTTAGGAGGAAAAATACTTAATTTCTGTTTCCTAATTAGATTTAGCTTTTCAATTTAGACCAGTTTTGTGCCTAACAAGAATGCAAACTCTAAGTATATAAACAATGTTTGTCTACAGGCTTGCATGTATTCATGGCAGTAGAGTAGAGCAAAATGTAGAGAACTGTATCTTACAGAACATGAACCATTTGGGTTATTCATTTTCTAGATGATGCTAAGAAAACTGTGGAGCTGCTATGCATTGGAAAATGTAGAAAACTCCGAACAAACACACAGTTATTATCTATAGAATACTTGTACTTTCTCCAGAGTGTAATTTTTTCTGCACATCCGGACTTGGGACCTGTGGGTCCATTTCTGTGATTTTGGGAATAGCTGGGGAAATCACAATTCAGGGAAACTACACATTGCAAAATGTGTAGTTTCCCTGAATTTTTGTTTCAACCTGTTGCAGTGCAGGGCCTCGTCCTAACATAACCTCTTTCTATGCTTAACAGAAGAGTGAAACAAGACTCAGGAAAAGACTGCAGAGATTTATAAAGTTCTGGGAAGGACCTACATCAGTAATCTACAAAGTAAATTCCACTTTTTCCACACCATAAAAGTGGTTCTAGTGGTGACTTTTGTAACTCCTGTGAAATAGCCACAAGGTACACTTGGTTCTTTACTGCATAGAGGACAAGGTCCGACAAAACTGATAGGGAGGCCCTCCCACTGAGTCATGAGATTCAAAAAATACCCCCTCATGTTCTCAGCTCCTACTCAGAGGAGAGTTTAGATGTAGCTGAATCCAGACTTAGTCCTAGGCTTAGTCATTTGTATAAATCTAAAGGATTATATATGTACATTCTGTCCTTTTTGCCATTTATCTAAGAATTCAAAGTTTCAGCACACTTACTCCCAATTCACTTACTGAGTATCTGACATGATAAGGCTTCTCTCAGCCTCAAGGAGTAACCTTGAGAAGTGTTTCTGCTGAAGGGGAGATCCTGGCATGCAGCCACTGCCATGCAGGAAAGCTCAGCAGGCCTTGGGTTGCCCACTATTTATGGAGTGTGATTGACTTACAGTCTTATTTGCAAACTGATTACAGATGTTAGTTTCTTCCAAACTTGGCTGGAGTTGGACATTAACCAGCACTATGGTTAGGTGGGCACATTGCTCAAGTTAGCCCTTGGCTGTTTATTGTCTTGTTACCCAAATACCCCCACTTTGATCTGGATGCAGCCATCAAACCAGACCCATCCATTATGACCACACTTGTAGTTACTGCTTAAGCAGGGTTACGGGACATAAAGGTCCGGTTACGGAGAGCGGGGAGACCATACTGACACAATTTAGGATACAGATGTTTCCTAATCTCAATTTATCCTTTTAAGAAGTGCTTATGAAGGCTCTTCTTCAATACATGATGATGTTTTATTTCAACCACATTCCAGGGAATGCAGTTCCAGGGTGGGATACCTCTCATTATCCAAAGTCATACAATTTGGCAGCATTGAATTAGGTTCATTCTCTCATGACTGCCTTAGTAACAAGAGTCACAAAAAAGTGGAAACATTTTTTGTCTTAGTGACAGTAATTCAAATGAAATTTTTGTCCTTTCAATTAATTCAGTTTTTATGCATTGTGTAGAATAAAAAAATAACACACCACAGAGGGAGTTATGTCCTGAATCCAGATGGTATTGGCTACCACCTCCTCCTGTTAAAATTTCATAATTAATCGCTTAAACATTTGGAAGAACATTTTAATGATGCAGTCTGAGCCCTTGCATAGTTTACACTATTTCCTAAATTTATCTAAATAAGAGCTATAAATTAAAAAAAAAACCAACTTTATTGATTCCACGACTGGCATGCTGCAATAAAAAGATGGAAACTCCACTAGGAAGGCAGAACCAGGAAGGAATGTGAGGAGTGAGAGTTGTTGGTAATGTGAAAAAGCAAGTGGGGATGGATGATGGGCCACAAGAGAGCTTATGGGTTAAGATAGCGGGTGATTGGTATGGACAACATTATTGTACGTGTGTTATATTTGCAGGGACCCCCCTGGCAGAGAGGAATGATGAACCTGACTCCATGTTCTCAGAAGGCTAATTTATTATTTTATGATACTATAATATTTTAAAGAATACAATACTAAACTATACTAAAGAATACAGAAAGGATACTTATTAAATGCTAAAAAGCTGATAATGAAAACTCGTGACTCTTTCCAGAGTCTCACCAGGCTTCTGCAATCCTGTGATGAGAACTTCCAAATAAACACGTCCAAGGAGCTGAGGAAGGAAGATAATAAACTACACACTTTCCAAAGAACTGGTCAGGATTATGAGGGTCTTGGCTGCAGCAAACACAGGATGGTAGAGTTCAGACTATTCACAGGAGAAGGAGAAATAGCAGGATTCCAAACCTGGACATGGGATGAGCAGACTTGGCTTTCTCAGCTTGAATGAGTGGCATGGAATGTGACCATTGAAAGAATAAGGCTGCAGGAGAGCTGGTCAAGTTTCAAGGAATATCTCCTCTGGGCTCAACAGTGGTCTACCCTGATAAGCAGGAGGTCAGACAAAATATTCCAGGAGATCTGCACAGATGAACAAAGAGCTCTTGAACATGCTCTGTACAGAAAAAGGATGCTAGAGGTAGGAATGAGGTTGGGTGACCCAGGATGACTGAAGAGGTGCCATCTGAGCATGCAGGGCTGGGCTTAGGAAAGCCAAAGCCCACTTGGAGTTTAGTCTGGAAAGAGTTAATAAAAACAACAAGACAGGTTTGAAGATATACAGTAGAAGAAAGAGTAAGGGAAAAAGGTGGACATGCTGACACATGAGGAAGGGAACCTATTGACAGAGGACACGGAAAGGATTGAGGTTTCAGATGCCTTCCATCTTCACCTAGCTAGATAAAGCTGATGGAAGGAAAATTCACTTTCATTTTTTACCATGCTTTTTTTTTTTTGTAGGTTTTTAAAGATTAAATTGCTTTTGCTTCTCTTTTATGTTTGTGTTAGATTTTAAATTGTCTTTTAGAGCTGACATTATGCTTTGTTGTGTCAGACTGGGTCAATAAAATCTCTTGTTCTTGTTGCAGGTGTTTTTGTTTAGCAACCCTACAGAGAAAGCAAGTGTAAACAGTCTTGCCTGTGGTTTCTTTCTGATTTATCAAGAAATCTGAGCAATTTGTTAAACATGGGATATTATTTAATCAGCAGGGCAAATACTGTGTGGGTGTTACATTTTTCTTGAACTGCACATAATTAATATGGAAAAAGCAAAGTGAAACAGCATTCGCACTGCTGGATGAAACATTATTGGTAGGTGAATGGATGTGCCTCTTTTAAAGAACAAAAAAGATTCAGCTAACTCAGTTATGTGAAAAACCCTATTATGTGAAAAATTTTTAATCTATCATTAATACACAAGATTAACATTATTAACATATTTTTCATTATCACTGATAATGAATTTTGTCTCTTCCTTATTTTCCATATTATTCCTTGATGAGAGCACTTTGCTGGTAGCAAATATGTGCATGTGTATTCGTTGTTAATTCTTATTGCCTCCTCATCAGCTGTATTTCCTTTTCATCTTTCTGGTACAAAGGAAAAACATAAATAATTTTTCTTCTTCCAATTCTAGCATGGCAAGTACTGTATTACATCTTAATGTGCTTGCATTTGGGAAAAAATGAAAAAAACCCACACCCCAGATGTTGTGGGTGGAAGATTGCTTTTCTTCTGGTTGAAATGAATTGATTGATTAAGGGCTTATCCAGTAATTTAGACAGTACAGCTTCTATTGCTGAAACCATAGCAGCAGCTCAGCACATTTTGTTTTATTTTTCTTTTAAGAAAGAAGGAATTTTTACTAGATGGGTTTTTAAATTAGGAAGAAGTGGAAAAACTTTCTGGGCCATGATTTTTAGTGACTCTGATTGCCAATGCCTGGCTAAACTCCTGCTTTTGTGGACTTATGGAATTCTATTACTGAGACCTATGAAATTTCTGAATCTAAACAACCATGGGTTTTGAAATTGCATGGAGCAGATACTTTCTTCAGAAGTCTGGTTCTTCCTGGAAAAAACTCATGGACATACTTCCATCACAGTGAAATTTCCCTTTGCACACCTTGAGAAATTAGAGAAACACAGAAAATAAAAGTGAGAACTATAATTTATTAAGAATAACTTTTAGCTGATATAAAATTGCTTTATTTTATTCTCAGTTTACAGTAATCTAGAAAAACATGAGGTGGAAGAATGTACCTGATTCTCATGGTAGAGATTTCTTTTTCCCAGTAATTAAAAAAAACATGAAAGAAATAGTGTTAGATAATTGGTATATGTATGTATGTATATAATCAATGAATTTGTTGTAAATGTGTTTCCATTATTCAAATATTTTTGCTGTTCTACTGTCATTTTCAAACCATAAACTCTAGTCCCAAATCACATGCAGTAACTTTATTTTCTTGAGCTATAGTAAAATAAAAATACACCCCTAGGGAAAAAAAAAACTTCTTAATGCATAATGATGAATATTTGCAAGGAATTGATGTTGTTAGGCTTCCTTCATGATGGAAAAATTAGACAAGACATTGAAGTTGTCTGTAGTGCTTTTGCGAATATTTTAAAAAGGAGTTTCATTCTTGACATATGAAAAAAGCACTTTTCAGAATGTAAAACATGGCTTAGTTTACCTCATTTTAATAATATAATTAGGAATTGTTTTCATTTTTAAGGTAGTGATATTGACTAATAAACTTTCAAGTAAAATTCTTTTAAAAAATTACTGTCTTGTGCAAGAGGAGAATTCTGGAGATCCCTCTGTTACATGCTGGTGTGTAGCAGTCTGAATCAGTCCTCTGCCAGCTGATATCAAGCCATGAATATGCTGAAAGTGATCCTTCACTAACATGGACCTACATAAGATGTGCAGTCAGGAGCCTTGAGAGCTTGTGCATTATAGCCTTAAAAATTGTAGGCTTAGATTGTGAATTCAGTATTAAGAATTGCAAATATAAAGATTTTTCATTTGCAAAGCTTTGCATTTATTTTTAAAAATAAATTCATCAAGTGTATTAATTTCAGGTAAATTAGAAAATAAACATATTTTATAATTTTAATAAAATAATAAACATAATTTATAATTTTAAAAATTTTCAAGGTTGCAAAGCATCCTATAAATTTGAGATGAGATGTCACTGTAGAGCGCGATACGGCACAAAGCACCAGGACTCCATCAGAAGGCTGTATAGATCTATTTGTTAAAGCAACATGTTGCCTTCATAGTTTTACAAGATATTTACATTTACTTAGCAAACACATACACTGCCCATTGGTCATAAAAAAAGAAATAAAACCCTCAACAGGTGAAAAGGAGGCACGTCACTCTGTGAGCCAACCAAATTCCATATCTTTGTACTTTCTCTCTTCACGTTGTCATGGTGATAGCCTTGGTACCTTCCTTGAGAGAGATATGAGGCTTTCCTTATCTTCAGGAAGCCTTTGCTGCCTCACAAGAACAGAAATATCTTTCCTACAATGAGAAACCTAAAGATTAATGGTTGGAGTTTGTTGCGCTGGTGATTTGCTCATTAAGGCTTTGCAGAAGAATCATCACAGTGGACTAAATATTACCCAATAAGTTAGTTTTGTAATTAGTTGAATAAAGGTATTTTAAGTGAAGAATTTCTATGAATTGACTATAGAGACTTAACTGGTTTTTAGTGTGATCATCAAGAGATCCTGAATTTTACAGTGAAGCTATGGTAATTCATAGTATTCTGTGATCAGGTGCTGTCCTCATAACTACTGTATTGACAGCTTCAGGTACTTAGCTTTTCAGTTAACAATATAAATGCCATTTGAAAAGGCCAGGTTGTTTCTATTACTCAAATACCCCTCTAATGTTAAGGGCTTCTCAAGGTTTTGTGTGAATACTTTAAAACCAACAGCCTTCTATCAGTCATCTGCAACATTTTCTTTAATGTCAGCCTTTTACATATAATATATATATGCATATATATTTATAGTTTCTCTATGGCTACTGCTTTATGAAGGTTGCAATTTTTGTTACACAGTTTCACTCTGTTAAAAAAAAGTAGCACCATTAAAATGTGGGAAGACAGAACAAAAAGAAGCTGAGATAAAAACCAGGAAAATGAATCTCCCTTGACCAGACAACACCCTCTATGCTGCTGCAGAACTTGTTTCTGAAATAGAGAGATTCATCCCTGCTCCCTGGCTTCCTGTTAGTATTTTCACAATTTTTGTTGGTATGTGCTCCATGCTGGAGCTGGAAATAGCATTTTGAGACTTCATCTTAAAATCCTCTTTTTGCTTTAGTCTTGAATTGACTACATTTTTTTTTGTTGTTCTTTACATCAGAATAGAAGAAATAGACATCCAGACACATTAAATATGCTTCAAATTATATAAACACATGGATGTTTAAAGACAACAGCTAGTAATATAAAAACCACTGTAAAACCAGAAGAGACATAATCTTTCATGCTTTTCTTGCCTATCCCAACTATATTTCTTAAAGAATATATGGACACAGCTCTTAGTTAGTGTATGGTTACTTTGGAAGTAAATTTAAACTAGAAAATAAAACACCATCCTTAACACATTTCAAAGATTACCCAGTAGTTGCAATTTATGGTTTTTTTAGAAGATATCTTTTATAAGCTATTGATAACTAAGCTGTGTCTCAACTTGGTAGTTTTTATTTAATCAATGATTACATAGTTAGCGAGAAGGCATCAATTCAAGAAAATAAGTAGCTAATCAAAAGGATATTTGTTTCCACATTTTTTTCATTATGAACTTTATATCAGGGACTTAACGGACCAGAAAAGACAGATGAAGTACCTGCAAGCTTTCCCTTGATGTGTCAACAAAGCTTTGTCTACCCTGGGGAGGATAAAAATCACTCAAACCTTGAGCTGATTCATTAATCATAATATTTTCAGAAAGAAATAGCAATTATATGGCATACTTCATGTTCTTTAGTCTAAAATTTCAGTTATATAATTTACAAAAACAGACTTCCAATTCACTTTAACAGGTTTAAATCCAGTGTGATTTTGTTCCATCCCCAGTGCCTATGTACTGTCTAGCAGCATTTTAGCAAATTATTTGAATACTTAGTGCTCTTCCCTGTGTAAGGTGATCTGGAAGCTTTTCTTCCTACATTTATTGAGCTGAAATTATGGGTATTAAATGCACATTGTTGGTGGTTTATTGGAATTTTGTTTCAATGTTAGTTTCTTACCTCTTGCACTTGGCTTTGGCACTTTGTCACGTTGCTAAAGTTATATTTAAAAAAGCATTGCTGAGGCTATTTTTTTTAATTTGAGCTAAATGAAGAATTTTTCAGACTGTCTCTCTCTTTTCGATGTGAGTAGCATTTAATGAGGTTAGTGCTTACTTTTTCCTAGTTGCTTATATGGCCCTATCTAAAACCATGTCTTACACTCATAGAAATGTAAATCAGGGCACTGTCCTCTCTGTGCAGTTTCAGAGGGTGGATCTGCACATGGGTAGGAGTGTCAGTGGATGTGAAGTATATTAATTTCTTAATATAGCTTCTTTTATTGCATATATTTAAAATAAAATTAAATCACAACATGGGAAACCTGATGCATTAAAGAGTTACTTCCTAATAAATAAGACAGTGTGGGTTTTCTTTCTGTGCCTCATACTTTGTTTCATTCTCCTCATTGACAGTACTCAGGTGAAGGGTTTTTAATAAAATGTAATCAAGTGTGTTGAAATATGAGGAAGCTAACAAACACTTTAATATTTAAGCAGGATATTTTGAAATTTTGTTTTTCAAAGCAATTACAATTAAATGAAATATTTCAGGGGTGCAAGTACCTAACATCAAAGAATGGATTTGTTTTGTTATTGATTTTTTCATGCCTTTGCGATATTTCTCCGAAAGGTTGGTAAAAGAAAGGCTTGTTTTAAAAATACAATTGAATTTCAAGATCTTCAGCAGAAGGTTTTTAATAGCTTTTAGAACTTTTAATCCTTTGGTTGTTTTATGTATTTTTTGTATAATTAAAGAATCAATTTGATGTGTGATTTCTTATTGGCAATATTGTAAATGTGAATAGTGTCATTTTAAAAAAAGTTTAAACATGTATGAAATTTCAATAGTCTGAAATTGACCATTTTAGTCCAGCTGACAGAAGCTACACAGTTTTACAGAACTTCTTATCCAGCTTTTGTTAATGTTAGTAAGTATAAATGTGTTGCAAGCTGCTATAGATGAGAAAGCTTGTCCTAGTTAGGGATAATAAAATCTGTCTGTGAATAATATTATGACATGACAACTTAATTTTTTCAGTTTTATTCAATTTTATAAATTTATTAGTATAGGAGATGTCAATTGATTTTTTTTTCCTTGCATGTTGAGTAGTTTTTAAAATAGAACCTCCAAAAGGCCAATGGTTTCAGACTTTTTCATACTAGATAATTTTCATAATATGCTCTAGTGGAAAACACTGCTCTAGTGGAAAACACTGCAGTAAAGTACATGTCATATCCTGGTGTTATTATTACTTTGCATGGGATTTACACAATTAGGAAAAGCAAAAATAATTTTAACAATTCTTGATAGTAATTTATCATGATAATATTCAAATAAGTAAATGGGTACAGAGGTGACTCACATTAAAAATTTAGTTTTCACGAACTCTCACATTTTTCTTTGTTTTTAGTAAGTTTCCATTGCCATTTGTTTTGATTCAAAGAGGAAGTCAAGGGCTTGCAGATGCTCTTTCTTTCTTTTCAGTAACTCTTGCTATACCTTGGTGCTCCTCAGAGCAATGAGATTTTCTTATGTTCCTGGAAGATTCGAAAGCTTTTTAGTAATTCTTGTGGAAAAAAAGACATCTTTTCAGTTTTTTTTTTTTGTAGATGGGGAAGGAAAAATCTTTATGGAAGGAACATAATATTATTGTTACTTCTTTTTTATTCCTCCTTGCTTTTCCTTATTGTTTATTTTTCCGGTGCATTTGGATGAATACAAAGATGAATGAGATGAGGGTTTTTTTTAATTTCTTTTTCATTACATTTTTTATTCCCTGAACATAAATTTTCATTGCATAAACCGCCCATTTGAAAAGGTGAAGGGTGTAAACTAATAAATTGGCATAAATTGCATGAAGACCTGTCTTGTGTCCAGAAATCACCTGGGTGAATTTGGAAGAGCTGCTCTCAGTCCAAAGGGGAGCAGTGCCTCCACCTTGACACTGTAATGCTGCAGAAGGTTGGAGGTCACTGTCTCAGGCTCTGTTTAAGGTCCATAGCTTAACTTACCTTTTGATTTGTAATTAAGGTGGAGCCTTGAACAAAGAATTTTTAACCCCAGTGTCTGTTTCACTATGGTTCAGTGAGCATATTTCTGTTTGAATAAACACATAAAATAAAATTGAGTTCAGAAGTGTCCAGTTGCAAAGAACTGAAAGGACATTATTAATCTTGTTACTCAATAAAATTAGCTTGGGGTGTTCTTTTCTAAAGATAAATAAATATAGATTAAAACAAACAAAAAGATACTGTTTAATATTTATATATAACAGCAAAAAGATTGGTTTGGGTTTTTTTAAGACATGGAGAAGAATTAAAATGGTTCAGTTTAGGCTTAAAGATCAAAGTCCATTGAGGTGGTGGAAAAGAGTGATCTTGCTGTTCTTTCAGTATCAATAATAATCTGCTGCATGTATGTTTAGTCCAAAGTATCACATTCCATTGATTTTACTTTTTGTGTATTTCAGCATGTACTCTTTTTGGGTTTTTTGTAATTCAGTGCATACATTTAAAATAACAATGTTGCTTAGATATGGAGTTTAATTATGAACCTTATATCTTTGTGTTTATCTTTGTTTTGCCAGGGTTAAAAGCTTTCATAGGTGCCAAAGTTCCATGCCATCAGTTATTTCTGCATTTCCAGCCGTGAAAGGCTACAAGTAAAATACTGTAAAAGCAAATGATCAAGGACTTTTTAGGACTTGGTACTATATAGGTGGAGTCTTGGTCTTGTACTGATTACTTTGTAAAAGACACCATTTAATGATGAAACAGTACTAAAAACCTGATGGAAAACTCTCTGTGTGAAATCTGTTGGTGTTGACATTGTAGGATAAAGTGCTCTAGGCCAGGAATTTACTTGCTCACAGAAAACAGGAAAATAGTATCTTCCTCACCACAGCCCCCAATTTTTGTGTGGTCATTCATGTTTCATCAACTATTTGTTTCAGCCTACATTCTTTGTTACAAAATAGAAAAGCAACAAGATGTTTCTTGAGTCTCTTGAATTCTCTTAAAGCTTTGACTCTTTATCAGTGATTATAAATCTACATGAAAGAAGAAATTATCAAGGAAAACACAGTCTAGTCCCACAATATTCTAGCAGTTATATAAAAATTAATACTGCCAAAGACAGCTATTACCTTTGTTCAGTAGAAATTTAATTTCCTAGTTTCTATAAGAATTTCTTTACTTAAACATATGCAAGCTTATGAATTACTTTTATATCCTTGAGACTACAGGATTTATCTCCAAAATACTTTTGCTAAGTGACAACCCACAGGTTTTGACTAGGTAGCTGTGTAAAATAAATGCCTTTTTTGCCTGACTTTATTTATTTTTTTTATTTATATCAGAAGACATCAATGGATGTGAAGGAGAAATAGGAAAGGGAAAGGGAAATAGCATCATCATATGTTCTACTTTCATTCTTTATTTGAATTTTATTTGAAATCCCTTCAGAGGATAACCCTCTAATGTAGGTGGTGTTTTTATGATTTTTCAATAATTAGATGTTTATCAGAGGTAGTTATAGAATTTAATATTACCATTTGTTGTGTATATTGAAGGAGAGATCAAAGATGAAATTTTTCTCCTTAAAAAAAGTTATCTGTACTTTGAAGAATAAAAGCATTGGAAAATTACATTTTAAAATCAAGTGAAATATATTTTTGTATGTGTCCCAAGTTTAAGGTTTAGTAGATTAAAAATATTAATGTTTCTAACTATAATTTTAATTGCAGTATCACTTTTTAATGGGAAACAATACATTGCCATAATGCTGATTTTAATGGACAATTTGGCTCTATGAAAAAACCCTTAGGAATGAAAAATAGATTTTTTAGAAGAATAATTACCTGGTACTAATTTAATTTCTGATGCAGAGAAATGAATATTTAAAAAAATAAATAAATTCTCCAAAGTGTTTTTTAATAGCAGTGTTCTGGGTCAGTTCCCACCACACAACCTTAATGGAATTTTAAGGGTTTGTAGAATATTCTTGATATTCTATGAATCCACAAGGATCCTTGAAGTTCAAATTTAAAATATAAGAAAAATAAATATTGACCGCTTTTAGAATCTTTTGATTTAGATGTTTCAGACGATTTCAGGATGAGATTGTGTTTTTATAGTACTGTCTTGGAATTAGAAGTCATGTGCTGAGCAGAGATTTGTACTTTTGCTCGTTGTTTTGGAGGGCAGTGACCCCACTAGCTGTGGTATTTGTTACATTTCTCTCAAGATGGAGAAGACAGGGCTGTTAGGAGAGAAGGTCTTAAATGCTTATTCCTTACCATCTTAGGAGTTTGCTGAAACGTTACTTGAATGCATATTGTGTTCCAAGGGCTGTATATGCAGTGCTGACTCCATCCTGGCAGGTAATTCTATAGAATGAGTTCTGTACATAAGGAACAGCAATGCTTGAATTATGTACAGTGATCTTTTTTTCCTCCAAATATGTCAGATGACTTTCATAAACATGCTAAATACAAACTGCATTTGTCAACAAAGAAACTTCTAAGTTTTGTATAAATATATTTACAAAACAACACATTTATTACTTTATTTATTTGCTTATAAGTCTAAATCTAATGTAAACATTCAAAATGTATTGTAACAAGCCCCATTTCCTCCTCCCTTTCCATTCATACCTAATGATTGATTTCCTGGTTCATGATTTGGTAATTATTAACAAGGTAAAGTAGAGGAAGTATCAGATAATTTTCAATTCATGTAGCAGAGAATATATGATTAAATATTCTCTAAGTACCGAAGCACAATGATTGAAATAGCATCGAGTTGCTACTGAGCTAAAGCGTTTGATTCTAGATTACTGTGAACTGCTTGTGAAGGGTTTCACACCACAAAGAGCCCTGAATTTAGCTGGATACTGTACTCCAACCTTTGCTTTCTTAATTAGCATATTAAATTACACTGAAGGCTAAGAGTCTCTCAATTTCTTTGGAATACAAACTAGTGAAATTGAATCAGATCAGACTGTAAACAGGGAAAACATGGAACTTTTGGATGATGAAGATTTATCTTGGGAAAAAATCCACTCCCTTTGTTCCTAGCAAGGTGTTTTTCCTTACCATTTGTTTCAGTCCAGCATCTTTTCAGTGACTTTTTGATTGAAAAAAAATTCTTGAAAATTATTTCTTGAAAAAGAAAATCTTTCCTTTCCATCACCTTTGAATGCTCGCTGTGGCTCTTCATCCTGTGATGGGCAGGCACAGTGCTTTTCCTAAGATAGCTGTAGCTCCAGGCAGGGTGCCTGTATTATCTGGGATTCCCAGCACTGGCCAGCCTGAGCACCCTCGGTCTTTGAGCAGTTTCGTGCTGTGACTGTGCATTCATACATTACAAATGTGCAGCCTTCTGCTGTACTTCAATTACCCAGCAAGCTGTTTGTAGAATATCCTCTATACAATATTTGTACTGCAATTTAAGAACAGATTTTTCACCTGCAATGTTTGTCATACAACTTTTCTCCCCTCATTCCTGTCTGCTTGTATAACTCTGGAGAAGAAAACAAATTTATAAAAAGCTAAACAAGACCAACGTGTAACACATCATGCATTTTATCAACTTATTCCCCATCTCCTTGAGCTGATTCTGTGACGTCTGACAAATTCTATTGCCATAATAGAAAGTTGTTCTGTCTTTATTTCATTAGTGTGCGTTGATGATTTGAGTACAAAAAAACCAGTTGCAAAACAAAAAGTCAGATTCATTTCAAGCTCGATTAACCACATTGATCCCCTTTCCACCTTCATATTTGATGGACTGAAAAAAGTGAAAGAGATGTCAGTTTAAAATTTGATGGAATTCCACAAATGGCTCAAACACCAACTTCAACAAGTATATCAAAATAATGATGAAAAATGTCACTAAGTATTGCTTTTCATTATATTGACCTCAGTATTTCTCAGATTTGACAGAATGAGCTAGGCGTAGTTCATTCTATAAGCTGAGGATTTTTAGTGTTAGAAGACATTGCTTAGAGAAACATGTCTGAAATGGGAATTATGTGATTATTGTTTGTAGCCATATGAGCCCTTCTGATCACATAGGTTTGTACTATTTTAAGGATATTCTGTATGATTTCTCTGGAAATACATTAATGAATCATCTAGCCTATTCCATTTGGAAAGTAGTGCATTCAGCAGTGTGTTTAAGGACTTGGTTTATGTGAAATATACAAGTACCTGCAGTATGGGAGGATATTTAAAATTAGACAAAAGTCAGAATACTTCTGCAGTTTTGAGTCACAGAGGATGTGACAGGACCCTTGCTTTTGCCTCCATACCTGCAGTGTTTGGAGACTGGTGTCTAGCTATTACAGAGACACTTTGGTTGTTCACAGAAAACAGTTCAATTAACAAAACTCTGGATTAATTTAGAAGCCAAAGTCATAGTTTGAATCCATCACTGTGAGACATGCTTGCGTCAGAGAGAGATTAATCCAATTTTACCAACCTGCAGGGCACAAATAAAAGAACACTTGTTAAAAACTAGATCTCTGCTTATAGAGAAAGATCTGATCTTGTTACTTAGCTTCGAGTCTGAAATGTAAGCCTTGCAGCAAAGTTGAAACCTGTTTAAGAACATTTTCACTGAAGAATTTTCATTGACATAACTAGATTTGTTTCCAAATTAAACTGTTCTTCAGGCATGGTTGTCAGAGACTTCATGAAAGCAGCTGCACTGGAACTTAAAATCAGTGATTCCTATTAAACGAGCGTTAAATGCTATTTCTCTTTGTCTTAATGTTTTGCCATGCTATTTGAAATCAATTAAGGCAGCTATCTTGCAATTTAAAGTATACTAATCAAAATACCATCCTCTATTTGCATCCATTTCTTTCCCAGAAGTGTCAGTTGCTCAAGAAATGCTTTTCTTTTTTTTTTTTTCCCCTGGGAGACCTAAAGTGAAATGTTTAGGGAGAAGCCATATTAATAGAGAATTTATTTGGGTAGGTGAAATCTTTCATTACTGTAAGATCTGTGTGTTTGTTTGTACAGTTTTTACACAAGATAGTTTTCAGAGGGATGTTTCTAATTAAACATAAGAAAATTCTAAAGGAGTGAGAAAGAGGAGCAGGACTTTTCTCAGTGGAATTACCTGGGTATGTTTTTTTACTGAGAAAGCTTATGTTGGTGTCATTGATCACTAGGAGCAATTTGCTTTCAACCTGTCAATGCATAATGTTTTCAGAAAGAAAACACTTTGGTGATGGAGTTGGGGAACAGTACAGTAATGGTTGGTTGGACACTCTAAAACAGTTCTGGGACTAATCATGTGAGTGTAATCAACTGTGCAACCAAAGTGATTGCACAGTTACAGTGTGTTTTAGAAGATACATTACCTTTGTGATAACTTGGGGAATAAAATCAACAACTTTGGGGGGAAAAAAATTGCAAATTTCTATTTCTTTTTTGTTTCTTTTACAGTTGAAATATTTGTTCAGATTTTGATTCTAACTTGAGGAAGTGGGGGGAATCTTATTTTAGTTGGGCTGGATACAAAGGACACTCTGAGGATCTCTATTGTCCCAGTGTGGGACCCATACCGTCTTATTTTTCAGTAAACTGGTGGTGTGAAATTTTCCATGTAAGCCCTACTAAGGGGAAGGATCTATAACAATTTTTCTATGTACACTAAAACCTGCAATTAATTATTTTGAAGTTATCTATGAAAGTATGTGTCCAGAATAATCCTGCTGAGAAAACAGATAAGCAGATTGACTATGCTCATATTATGACCTGCCCCTGAGACAGGGTAACTGAGGTTCTTGTTAATGGATCCCTTGTGGTGGGTTAGAGTGAAATGACACTCAATGACTGGTGTTTATATATATATATATATATATATATGTGTGTGTGTGTGTGTGTGTATGTGTGTGTGTGTCTGTGTGTGTGTGTGTGTGAGGTTAATTTTGTAACAATTTGGTTGCAATAAAAAGGAGGCCATTTTGGTTATTTTCTATAAAAATGTAAGAATATAAAAGTATAAAAATATCATCTTATATATAAGTATGTAAGTATATAAAATATAACCAATGTATAAAACAAAGAAAGAAAGAGAAAGAAAGGATAAGAGTAGATAGCAGAGAGGAGAAATATCACTACATGTGGATCCAGCAATGAGACTTCATTGTTGTAATTTCACTGTCAGTTGCTCAAAGTGATGGTTGTGGTCTTGATCTGCCAGGAGTGGGAGAAGCCCCAGCAAAACAAAAGTTCAGTGGGTTAATACAAGTTCATGGGAACTTTTCATGGGAACACCCAAGCATCTCTGCTGCAGGAGCAGTTTTACACTGTCTGTTGCAACACTGGTGGGGGGACCCAGAAATGAGTCTTGGGGATCTTAAATGGCTCTTTGACCCTGCTTAGTTGAGCCAACTGTGTCTTCTCAGAAGAGATTAATACTTTCAGGCTTACATGATACCTCCTCAAGTGGGAGGTGGGAGAAAATTTGCACTGTAAAAAGCATTATGTCACCTTACTGGATCTGCTTATCGGCCTTTGCCTTATCTGCCTCAACAGCCAGCCTGCTGTGAAACTAAGGTCAGTTTCTCATGGTCATTCTCTGGTGGTGGGTGTGCAGATCAGAGGTTTTGCCAGCACAGAGCCAAAAACTCTCCTCTTCCCCTTCATTTGGGGGGTACAAACCTGGCCTCAGCAAAGAACTCACTCCTTTTGCAAATGGCTGGTTGTTCAAGTTATTAACTTTTTACATTTCCGTCTCCCACTGATCATTATACTTTAAAAAGAGGAAAGAGGCAGGAAAAAAGAAAAGAAACAAAGATAAAAGGAAAAAAAGAGACAAAAAAAATTTAAAAAGTAAAATAATTTAGGGGAAGCCACTGAATGAACCATTAAAACCTTAGCCCAGTTACAAAACTTTTATCTTCAGTGAGTAATACTAATTGAAGGAAAACAAAAAGCCTTAAAAGAAAGTGTCTGTAAACTTCATCTTCAAAGATGGTGGAGCTATATAGATTATTTTCTTGTTACTTATTCTCACACTGTAATCAACTCTTTGAGTTATCCTAAAAGATCTTCAGGAACAGATGAAGAGAAAATTGTCTTTGGGTTTCCATGAGCTTCAATTACTTTGCTTTATGTTTCAACAAAAATTATAATGGTTTTACTTGTTTGTAGTTTCAGATGGTACTGAGGTTTGGAATGAGAAAAATGAAAATTATCAGAATAAATGGAAAATTTTTGGGGGGTATGTAACTGAATTTACTAAAGTTAAAATGAGAAAGAAGAAAAAACCTAATTGGGCAAGAATCTTACTGATAATTTAGGCACAACCTAGGAGATTGAAATACATTCTTCTTCATGTACTAGTGAGTATGGGGACAAATACAGGATGATTAATGAGAATGTGTAAATGGAAATTATTTTGAATTTTGCTTACTCATACAGAGTTTAATGGTCCCAGAGTAGGATGGGACAAGATAATCTCTAACCTACAATTATGCAATGAAATCTCAGGTCAAGTAAAATGGATTTATAATTAATTTATTAACATGAGGATGAAATAATTAGTACTATGAAATACAGTACTCATATTTAGGGGCAGTCGGAGAAGTGGTTTTAGTGATGATTGCTCCTGAGTCCTGCTTACATTGCATGAAAACAAGTTGAAGGAAAACATAAATACATAGAAAATAAAACCCAATGCAACTTCACTGGAAAACATAATAACACAATAAACAATACACTTTGAGGCAGGAATATTCTCGAACCAGCATTCTGATGTTGCCTATACTAAAAGCCAATAATTGTTTCCATTCCTCTATAATGGCTTCTGTTTTTAACTGTGCAGGTAGACACCATACACACGTGGCGTACGTACAGTAGATCCAGCAAATTTGGCACTTTGTTGGGTTTGCAGGGCTAGGTTTTGGTAAAGGGCACTACAGGGGTGGCTTCTGTGAGAAGCAGATTCCTCATGTAAAGCAGAGCCAATGCCAGACAGCTCCAAGAGAGACTCACATTGGAGAAATTAATGGAGAGGCTTCAGGCTGAAATAGGGGAAGGACTCCTCTCCCTGAGCACTGACAGAAACAACTTGTGATGAACTGACCATAACCCCCATTGCCATCTCCCTGCACTGCTGAGGGAGGAGATAGAGCTGGGAAGGAGGGAGGGGTGGAGGGAAGATATTTTTAGGATTTATCTTGCTTTTCACTATCCTGCTCCCATTTTGTTAGTAATGAATTCAGTTAATATCCCCAATTAATATCTGCTTTGCCCATGATGGAAATTTGTTGAGAGATGTATCATGGATCCAAACTCATGAACCTTTGTTATATTTTCTCTCCCCTGTCCACTTGTGGAGGGGTGCAATGGAGCGGCTTTGGTGGATAGCCAGGGTCAGCCTACTGCAGTACTCCAAGAAGGAACTGTCTTTATGAGGATGTATGACTTGTTAAATTTGCAAAGAACTTCAGACTGATCTTGTTTATGAGTTCCAGTAAGGACCTTGGTACAAAATGCATCACTATGCTATTGAAATACATTCATGTTACAGAAATCAGGAGGCATATTAAAGCACAGGAATATTAAAAAGAACACAGAGGAAGAATTAAGTGACCTTGAAGATTGAACTAATAGAAATGGGATAGTTTTAATAATAGATGTTCAAAATCACATAATTTATTAGTCATAAAGTGAAAATTGAAAACCACCACAGAAAATAAACTATTTAGATTATCAGTCACTAAGGGATAGGACATGCTGTACTGTCAGAAATATGCTGGAATATTCTGGTTGGTCTCCAGTTGACACTCCACCACCTGCTGGGTCTCTGATAGGTTCTTTACAATATCCTGTTAACCCCAGGAACCTGAAGTGGTGCTGGATGCCTACATTTAGGTGACTGAACTAATCTTTGAAAGATGTTTTTCTATCCATCCTGTGGCAGATTTGATTGACTACGTGCCTATGTTGGCAAACCTAGAGCATCCTAAATGAACTGGACCAGTATATTTCAGTACCTGGATCCTGCCTGTAGCAGCTGAAAAGGTCTGTAGGAATCAGTGACTGAGATCCTTGTGTATAACTGAAGTAAAGCCCTTGAAGCCTTTAAAAGCATGCAAGAAGACACCTACCTGGGGTATTTTATCCTCAGGGCAAATTTCACTTGGATGATGGTGATGATGTGACAACCAGTGAAAAAGCTGAGTCACTGAAAAATGCACTCCTAGCAATCTAGAATGTGTGTTATGTTTTGGTTCTTATGAAAAGTTATGGTCCTTAAGAAAAAGGATGTCAAATTAGTATAGGATATTTCTTGATATTTCCAGAAGTTCTAGAAGACCACTAAATGGATCAAGGTAATAGATCTTACCAGAAGATACTGAAAAGGTAAACATAAATTATGCTTTGTCTCATGCATCAGAAGTAAAAACTCCAAAGACAGAAATAATCTATTCAACCAATTTCTGCGACTTAAGAAAAACCTTTCCTAAGCACCCTGTAACTGTAATTAAGTTTTTGCTAGAAATCTGGGGAAATCATGGAGCCACCAAATAGAGCAAGAATCGGAATATTAAAATAATGCGAGAGGAAAAATATTACCATTCTTTGGATCCAAGTTGATTAACTTAAGAGAAACTGACTATAGATACTTACAAGAGCAGGAGTGGACCCAAAATGTTTCTCATTATGTTCCGTATTGATCTAAGACAATGTAACAAACACGGTGGGCTGGAGGACTACTTTTTTCTTTGATAAAATAATTCTATGTCTGTATCCTTGTATTGACCCACCTTACAATTGCAGTGTTGTTAATGCAGAGGTGTTAGTCAATCTTTATACTTCAGATACCCGTGTTTAAGAACTTTCTTATACTGTTTTCTATTGGGTTTTTCTTCATGATGCAGTCCTTTGCTTTAAAATGCAGGTATTGCTTTCTTAAAAAAATGACTACACACTGCAGCCAAACCTACAATGTTCCACATTAATGACTTGTAGAGCAGAAGAGGTTTTGATTTTGAGGTTTAGGTTGGTTTTATTTTCACAAGATCCAGACATAGCCTCTTCAGACTCTTTTTTACAGTGCATTAAAACTACCAAAAGAATTAGTGTATAAACATAAATGCTGTTTAGAAATTCATCTTTGCACCATTTTATTCTTGAAGCACAGAATATACTGTTGCGTTCAGTATTTTCCAAAAGCAAACTAATTCAGGCTGACATTTTCATGATGCTTTTGGCATACAAAGCAGATGGATTCTCAAAATAAAGTGTTAAATTAAGCAATTAACATAAATTTATAAATTTAATGATCTAAATGATAAAGTATTTTAAAATGTGGAGAGGAATAAAATCCTAATACTAGCAAAGTAATTTCACAGATCAGCATGTAGTGGGGTAAGCCTTTTCTCACAGTTCACATGGACAAATAACTTAGTTTGATTCCTGCCTGTTAAATTTCTGCAGAGCAATTTTATGGCTGTTAAGTATTTTCATGTTGATTATAAATGCCAAAAGCATTCTGAATTCTGCAGTAAAGTGACAGATCAGAATGTTACAATGAGCAGAAAGCTGAAGGGCCATGTGGGACAATTAGTGAATTTGTACATCACTTACCCAAATTTACAGTTTACATAATGAAACATAGTGTGGTATTTCATCTTCAAATGCATATCTTCAGTAAGCATAAATTTAACTTTCCTGTTAAAGGCTTAACTATAGAGGTATGTGTGTGGTAATTTTTGAATAAGCCTAAGCATTCACATGACAAACAAGTATCTTTCAGATACATTTCCACTGGGATCTTACACCTTCAAGGTTAGGAGCTAGCATTTATCTGTCTTTCTGTCCTTTTTAGCCTCCTATTCTGTTTTACATCTACTGACCACCCTTTTCACATCATTGAGCCAGCTGGCTTAACAAAGCTGAACTTAGGTCAGTTGTTTGGAACATTTATGCAATATCAGATTCATTGCTTCTGAAGTAAAAAAAAAGTCTTCTTTGAACTGTAAATATTCTATGAAATGAAAAATCGTTGCATACTCTCTCTTGATTTATAACTTCAGTGTATCACAGTCATGACAATGCATCTGCTGTGTTTGCTGACACATAGTTATTCTTAACTTCAGGACCAAATCCACTGAAATATCTTTCTTTAAATAATTTCCCATCACATCTTTCTCATTTGATCAAAAGTGTCAGTGATTAGTACTCCATAAAGAAATTCCATTTCTTATACAGTAAATAGGCAGTTTAACCTTCTAAGTTCTCATTATACATGTGGGATGGATTGTTTTCTCATTACTATATATTAATCTATTGGAACAACTTTTCCTATAAGGAACAAATAATGACTGACTTTTGTTCAACATAGGATAAGGAGAGAAGGAAACAAATGTTTAAATAATATATTGTATTTTTATTTAAAGGAGTTAGAAATGGTTAACATGCTATACTACCTAAAAAAAATTGCCATTGCCTATTATAGTATTAAATGCTACATGTTGTACCATTGCTTGCTGTAGCATCAGTGCACATTGCATATTTACATATATACATGCATGAAAAAAGTCTAAAAATTCATTATATATTAGCATTATGAACTGATATTATCCATTAGTACATTTATGTTTTAGATATGAAACTAAGCTAAATATTTTTGGCTGGTTTTTTTTTCCTTAACATATTGATAGGGGAGTAATACTGTCCTTTTGAAATTGTAAAGGGACAGCCTGTGAGCTTTAAACTAACATAAAAGAGACTGAATCTAGCTTTCCATCAATTCTTCTGCTGATTTTTTTCCACATGCGTAGCTATTAATTTGTCAGAGATTCATGTACTGTCTGAGAAGCTAGCATAAAATACTGATCAGATTTTTGCCCTCCTACCAGTTTCACAAAAAACAAAGATGACATATAAACAAAAATGAAAATGCTCTAGTAAAATTATTTATAGCACAGTGTAATTCTGTCATATGATTTCATCTTTGTTAGCATTAAAGCATTCTGACATTTCCTAATTAATGTTATTATATATGCTAATTCTTGGTAAGAGGGGTCTAAAGAGCACAGCTGAGAACATTCTTTCTTGTTTGCATAATTGCTCTGAGCAGCTGTATACCTTATTTTTTCAATATAAAGCAGTAAATACAAGTTAAGCCAAATAAAGATTTGCTAGTGTCATTTCCAATCAGTATATGATTTGGATTATCATATATTTAAATTACATAAAAATACATTTCTTTTCTTAAGAAGTTTGAATTGATGTGTCTCTGTCACACACAAAAGTTCAAATGTATGTCATTCATATATAAAAAAATTTGACAACCTGTTTAGTTTCCCTTTTGTTTTGGTACGTGGCATCATCAAGATGAAATTTAAATGACATTCAGTGTAACAAAACATTGCTGTCACTGATTTTGGTTTAGGCAAGTTATGTATCCTGCAATTTTTTCCTGATGGCTTCTGTTAAACCACATTTAGCCATCAAGGTGTGGTCCTTGAGAACAATTTCATTTAGTTTAGAGGAGTACCACAAAGTGCTGGGTTGAGGGGGTTGCAGTCAATAATCTCAGAGGTCTTTTCCAACCTTAATGATACCATGATAGTGATATGAGAGGTAAATATGTGCTGTACACAAGTTAATGACATTTTAACCATTTTTCATGGAAAAGGTGCCATATGATGTGCAGAAACAAGGTCCTCTATACTAGGAAAGAGCCTTTTACAGGATTCTTGGCTACTTTTTAAAGAGAAGCATTAATCAGGAGACCCCTTTACTAACACAACAGTGTCTGTTTCTGTGGCATGAATATGTTAGTAGGGGCAGTGTGCCATGCATGCCTCCTACCTGCTTTAAGGGAACTTTCTGCCTCTGGTCACTGACTGGGGTGGCTGAGGAGCCTACTGGAGGCAGTTTCAGGGACTGCTGTATTGACATGGAGGGGAGTGTGCCACCCTCTGCTTCCCCTGGAACTCCCCTCTCCATTGCCAAGTCAGAGCCTTTTGTTCCTGTTACTGTCAGTAATACTGATTTTGCATAATTCTTCATTTAAAATACTAATTATTAAAAAAATTGCACTTATAATTTATGCTGATTATTTGGAAGTAAAAAAAAAAGTCTTGCCCCAGAAGTTCTCGGAAATATCTCAAGCCTTCTCAGGAATTTGAAGATGAATGCGTAAACACACAGTACCCTGAGCGTTAACCTACACCTTTCTGAATATTTTAGGATCAACATTTTCCTTTTCCTTCATAAATGTGAAACTAACTTCCAGATACAACACAATGTTTAATTTTTCTGGCTTAGATTGTTTTTTTTTTTCTCCCTGCATTACAGTCTTTGTTGCATTGCCTTACTATTCCATATGGTATGCCCTTGGCTAGCTCCAGGAAGTGTCACAGCTTCACTCTCCATTAGTTCCATAATACCAGCTACAAAAGCAGATCCTGGCTAAAATAATTTTGCATTCTTTCATCAGGGAACACACAAGCAAATTGATCTATTAATATCTGACAGCAACAAAATGCCTGCATTTTAGGCATCCATATATTCTGTATATACATTATATGTGATCTATCTAAGGCTGACTTCAGAATAACTGAAAACAACGCTGGATTTATGCATATTTTGTAGTCAAACACTGTGCACAGGATGTGCACATCTTTCTGATGTTACTTATGTTTTAAGTAAAGCAGCCCCTGTGTCCAGACCTGCAAGATGCTGAGCACTTCCAATTCCCAGTGAAGCCTACCACTGAGAACAAATCATGTCTTACAATTATTTACACACCACAAAGTAAGTCCCTCACGAGCCTCACACAGAATGTCTGTGTGGATGTGCATGTGCAAACAAACAAACTGAAATGCACTTGCAAAGTGCCCTTCCCCATGGGACACCTTCCTTTTGCCTGGCTGCTCCCTGCAGCCCAGCCAGGTGGGTGCAGTGGGTCACCTGGTCAATCCATGGCCATTCCATTGACTGCAGTCATCTTGAGCATGACCCTAACGTGATCCCTGAAATATTTTAACACTTCAGGTGCAAATGTGAAGAAGACAAAATGTTCATGGAAGACTTCAACATCATTAGGTCTGCTTATATTTTAAATAATGTGGGATGTAATTTGTGGCAGATGCTTTTATGTAAATCTTCCATGCAAATTTTGAGCAACATAAGATTTATGTGATAGCAGTTCTAAAGAAATACTTTCTTAGAAAATATGTAGTTATAACCAATTCTATTTTTATCTTTAATCAGTAGTTACTATTTTCCTCAGTGTTTGTAGCCTTCCAAAGATATTTTTCAACAAGATTTCATATCTGTTAAAAATATTTTTTTTAATTATTTCACATATGTAAAAAATAAATTTATTCTATTTGATATTTTCCTAATTTTTCAAAATCTTTCCAACTATGGTTGTTCATGGAACTGGAGTTTGAATACTGTTTTTTTATAAAAGCAATCTTTTTCCCCTTTTTGTGAATTGCCTAGGAATTGCTCTCAGTTTAAATGTATATATTGATCAAGTGTAAATATATACTGACCAGGATATGAAAAGCTTCAGGTAATGGATGGATGTTGAGAGGTTCATTTCAGCTTTGCATCACATATGACAGGTCTTTAAAAGCAGATGCTCTCTGCCACTGCACCCTCCTCCCCAACATGAAAAATATGAAAAATAACAAAGCAGGACAGATTGGTAAATTATTAATATTCACTGGGTAAATTATTTACATTAACTGGTGTAAACTCAGAGATTAATAAGCAAAAATATTTAAATTACATCAATTAAAAATGGGAGGGAGAAAAGTCCAGAGGCTTTGGGAGTGGTTAAAACAGAGGAGGCAATGGATTGGGCAAGTGGCAAAAAAAGGGGCAGAAATAGATCTGAGGAACCAGGGAGGAGGTAAGATGAACCAAGACTACATGACCATGACACTAGACCAAAAGGCTGGCTTATTTCCCATTAAGGGATTGTGTCTTCAGACAACACAACTTAGGTCTTTTTATGATTCCTATCTTGTTACTTTTCCAATTCATATGGCTTGCTTAAGGTCAGTGCCTAAAAAGTCACTCATCTTGTAGAAATAGGGACCAGACTACAGACATTGGTAGGTCGTTTACCCAAATGGTGTTAGCTCCAAAAGCAATGAAATAAATGTGAGACAATAGCTGAAATACTTCAGAAAAAGCTAAACTAGGTGCATGTTTTATTAGCTTAGTATTTTATGTGTGGAAACATATGTGCTTGTGTAGGTATGGGGATGTGGGTATCCATAAAAAACCCCTTGATTTCTGTCATTTACATGCATTACTTTGCCCTGGAAATGGCGAGGTGTGGCTTAAAGACATTTTAATAGGTGAAATAGCATTGCCTTTATCACAGGAACAGAAGATCCATCTTTAAATGGTTTTCCTTTTCAGAATTACTGAGCCTTTTTTTCACTAACTTTTATGATAAAATGTATTTTTGCTTAGTATGACTTGCACAGGTGGTTCTTTGGTTCTTGCTTTCATCTTCTGTGTATTATTTATGAACAACAGTGATTCCTCTGTGTTTCCTTTACTACTGGCAGTGTTTCTACCAACAGACTCAGCAAGTGGCAATCCTTCCTTAGATGTTTCAGTTTAGCATTGCTCTTTTGGAAATAAACAGTAGACATTTCAACATGAAAATTCTGTTAATAATGGATGGCATTTATCAAAAACAGCAAGCATACCTCTAAGTGAGACTCTGTGGGGCTTCGCAAAGGAAAAAAGGAAATATTTCAAAAAGTAAGGTATTTAATTGGGTAGGTTGGAAAAGGGGAAGTAGGAAGAAGGCTTTTACCACAGCAAGTGGTATTTTCTGGAGAGGGTGACACATTCTATCTTGACCTGGTCACCTCCCTCCAGCCTGTACTTACTTCTCAGTGCTGAAGTAGCAGGGTGCAGCAGCCCCAGCTGCCTTACTGGGATTTACAAATCCCCCAAAACCAGGCACTGGAGGCTACTTGGAGCCAGCAGCCAGAGCAGCCCTGACACAACTGAGCTGTTGTTCACAATCTGTGTCATGTGCCAGTTTGGGTCTATTTCTGGGGATTTAATTTTTTGAGATTTTTTTCTCAGTCTATTACTGAATGAAGTCTTTCTTATCTCAGTGCCCATTGTCCTCATACTTTCTCATGTCAGCTACCATATTTTTAGCTCATAATGCTGTTTTTACTTATTTCAGGAAAAGGTAGAACATCCCCTGGGATTGCAGTTAATAGCTTCAAGAAAGATCTATACAGACAAGGTCATACACTGTGAGAAACTTCATAGTAGTGACAAATGTATCAATCCTGCCAAGCTCGGAACTATTCACTAACTCTTGGAACAAACTGCATCCCATTAGGAGCAGTGCTGGACAGGCATTCAGCAAAACAGCTTAGGTGATAATCAGTATTACCATTGTCTGTATTTTAGCACTCAGCTTCTCAAGTGAGATTTGCAAGGCTGACTCCTGATACTTGGAATAGATAGATTGGTAGAAACTTTTTACTTTAGGCTGAATCTCAGACTGGTGCTGTACTCCAGCTGTCAAATTCAGTGAAAAGTCAAGGAACGGGAAAAGCTGGAGCCTACGCTTGTGGCTTGTACATAATTCAGTTAGTTTTTTTGCCTGTAGCTGGTCTCTTGTGGGAAAAAGAAGTGCATAATCAAAAGCATTTATGTCCAGATCCACGCAGGTTCAGCATGGTCTGAGAAGTTTGATCAAAGCAGTCTCTATGGTAGGTATCACTTTCTTGAAATTGGGTTAGGCAGAGCTTTGAAAAAGTATGCAAACAGTCAGAAAGCTGAAAATTGTACTGAGTGTGTCCAGTACTCTCAGTTCAACTCTTCAGGGAAAGTTTTTGTCTTAAACAATCAACACATCTCAGCTTAAAGGTTCTTGAATCGCATTCCTGAAAATAAGCAAATAAACAAAATTCCATGCAGACAAGATGTGCAGTGACTAAGTGGTTCACTGAGTGCTTGACTTTGCTATTTCTTAATGCAAATCACTATGTAAGATCTTGGGATATAATGCCATCTACTGGCATTTTATCTGCTATCTATGTATGTTGCTTAGACATATGTAAGGCCTCTGAGCTTGCTGGAGTGACTACTGTAGCCTCACAGGGATGATTCAATCTTCTGAAAATGACTCTTAACAGGCTGGTTTATTTGCGGACACATAGCTGCAAGGAAGTTGATCCTCCAGAAGGTCACAGTGCTCCAAAGGTCTCCATGTTACTGCTAAAAAGTCCATGTGAAAGTTTTTGGGTAGCCTAGAATATCTAAAATGTCCCTTAATGCTTAAGGGTATCTAGGAAATGGAAATGAGCCCTAGATCTTCTCTAGATGCAAATAGGATCTTAAGCACCTCTTCATAGACCACCTGCATGCAGAAAACTCTTTTTAGTTACCCAAATCTCAAATTGAGCAAAGGACATTTCCTTCTAACACTTGTGTGGGGACACTGGGGCAAATACTTCCTCTCTGTCTTTTTTCACACAGAGGAAGCCAAGTTAACTAATTTTGCCAAGCATCTAACTTTAAAATGCCTATGGACAGCAAAAAGTAAAATATCGTGCAGTTCGAACATTTCTAGCATATTTAAATTCTAAGGTAGACAAAGATTGAATGGTATAATTATTATTAAAGTGCTCAACTACATAGAACAATTTAATGACAATTTACTAATACCCACTTTGGCTTCAGTATTATTAAATGTATTTTGCTATTAAATTTTATTATTTTTAAATATTGGTTTTATAAGACATTTTTAATTAACGGTGAAATTATGCTTGAGGAGACTGAAGTGTTGCGAAAGCTTCAAGTACAGCATAAGTAAGCTGCCTGTAGCAGATATTGGACATTTCTTAGTATCTACAAAGATACACAGCAAATGATCTTTGGTCCATCTATTAGGAAGAAAATTACATTAAAATAAGATATCTCTCAAAGACTGGAGCATTAATTACAATTTTACAGATCTGTAAGAGAATAATTACAAGTAAATTAAGGCTATGTCTAGAATTTCAAATAGGATCTTTTGAGGTTTTACATTCTAAAGTAAGATGCTTCCACCATATCTAATTGATGTCTAATCTTTCTTCTACTTTGGATATTTTTCAAAATACAGCATCAGTTCCTTAGCACATTCATTTTATTGATAAGATCCAGATTGCAAGGTTGGTATTTGTTTATGTAGTAAATTCCAACTTGACAAAAAGATTGCAAGTTAGAAATGTTTTTTAAATCAATCTAGGGTTTCAAAATCCTTAATAAATTCAGTTAATATTGCAATAAAACACAAAAAAAAAAAAAAAAAAGGAAAAACACAAACAAAACCAAAAATAAACAGAAAAACCATCCAAACAAACAAAATCCCTCAACAACAAAAACACAACCACCCCCTCCCCCCACCCTGCTCCAAAAACCACACCAAAAAATACCAAAACCCAAACCATATTTTCTCTTCTGAAAAAAACATATTGCATTTATATTGTGCTTTCCAGGGCCACAGCTCACTAATCTGGACATAAGACTTTTCCTGTGTCTTTTTCTTGCATTCATGTTGACCAAGTGGGATTTTCAGAGGAGCCTCTGAGAAGGCTTATTTGTAGAAATATTCATTTTACCTTCTCAGTAGGTCAGCTTCGTACTGTTACTTGTTTTATATCTTAAAGTAATGCCTTCTATTTAGGTTTGTCCAGAGTTTTCAGAATTGATAGGTATTTCATTCAAAGCCTGTCTCTTGTCAAATGTCTAAAGGGACTGTGGAGAAGGGACTCAAAAATAAATCCTATTTTTGGCTATACTAGGTTATAGCCTTGCTTTATGCCTATTTTTAACCAAATAAACTTGAGTTCTTCTTTATAAATTCATAAAAATTCATCAGGAAAGGTTGAAAGTCTCCTTACAAAAACAGCTAAAATATTCTGGAAAAGATTGCAAATGTAGGTCTCCCTCAGGCACAAAAGAAAATTTATTCAGGTTTGTTGAATCACAGTGTTGTTGCATAAAAGCATCCCTGTCTTCCTACTCCCATGCTTTGAAGGAAAGCTGTGGCTCTAACTGGAGTTCCTGCACAATGTAAGACCTAAATGATAGAACAATGAGCTTTTGGATCATTACCTAATGATCTGATTGCCAAATTGGTAATTGGTTTTCAGGACTGAATGCACATGCAGAAGAAGAATGTCAGGAGAACACTCAAGTAAAATTAAACAACTATCTAAAGAAATCTATAAATAAGACCCTTTTTAGCACTACAATGGTCAGCATTAGTTGACACAGATTTTTAATAATAGAATTTGGGCACTGTGTATTTAAATTCCACTGAAGCTTTGGGTGCTTCATTCCTTTTGCTTGTTTTTTAATCAGGCTTCAAATTTATGTAGCTGTCCTACTAATGCAATCTTTCAGAAGAGAAAGTTCACCTAGGGCTTTCTAAATCTTACATGAGTATCATTACTCCTTAAACATCCTTCCTTAGTCGTGAATATGCAATTTTGCTTGAAGTTTTATGTGTCAGGACAATCATTTATTTGAACTGATGTTTTCAGTCTGGCACATCCTTCTCTGTCTTTCTACTTGGGAAAATTAGCATAATGTCTTTGAAAGATATCCAATAGAATCCTTAATTTATGTACTGTCTCTTCATTTTCTGTTTGGTTTTAAAAGCTTATTGCAGTTTTAGAAGCAGTATAAAATAATATAAATGTTGCTTATTCTCCAGTAGTATGAGACTGGTAGGATTAAATATATATTTCTATCTACTTTTTATTTTATGTCTCTGCATCATTTTATATATGCAGGTCTTTTAGTCTGTGTTTTGTGACCTTTTTATTTAGAAATTGCTACTTGAAGTAGTTACATATTGAATGAATCTCAGTTCTAGCTATAAATTATGTCTATAATACAAATAAATAAATAAATTGGTACTTTTCTCTGGAAACATTTGTCTTTAAACTATGGCTGCAATAGTTCATTTTATTTGTGATACAGCATAAAATTGGTTTTGAATTTCTTAACCTATTCTAATGAATAAGAATCACTGAATTAAAATCTATATTAAAAAAGCCAAACTTGATTCGCTGACATCTTCTCTTCCAAAAGAAAAAATAGATTTCCTCTTCAAAATATCCATAGTATGTAGAGTTCTTAACCAAAAGAGAGAGAAAAAATGTCACACACCAATCCACTGACTCCAAAGAATTCTGAAAATCATATTAATGTACTTTCATTCAAGTAATTTGAAGGTAAAAGGAACACAATGCTTTCACATAACAAATGAGTAAGAAAAGCTTGGACAGAAAAGCTTTTTAGTCTGGAAATTAGATGGCAGAGAACAGACATATAGAAGTCAGTAAAACTGTGAACTAATACAAAGTTGGGAAAGGGGGAGCAGACAAGGGCAAGAGGGAAGAAGTGGTAAAGAATTGAAATGTTGTAAGCAGGAGTTAGAGAAAAAGAAAAACAACCTACAGTTTGTATTATCATGGCATAAACAACACTTCTGAATCACTAAGATAGTTTTTTTTCTTTTTTCTCCTAAAAGAGGTCATCTCCTAATTTATAAATGTTAATGTAGAAGTTTGGGGGTTTTTTGTTTTTAAAATTAGATTTGATAACATTCTGTCACTTTCAAAACCATAAATTATTGGGTTTTATCTCAAATAATCCCTAAGATTTGAGAAGCCTATTTTTATCTCTAGGTCTTACAGTTTTTCTTCCAAAGATCACAGATGAGCATTTGGGGAGTGGAGATTGGAAAGTTTCTCTCCACACACTCTGAAGATCTTTTCTTTGGATTTTGTCATCAAAGGTTATGCCTGTGCATGAGTAAACTTGATGTCAGACCACAAATAAGATGTCTGTTCATTTTTGTGTTAAATAAACTCCTGAAAGTATTGCCACACAAGGCACAGGTACAGGTACAAAGAAGAGATTTGGCCCCTCTGAAATACTGACAATAATGCCCTTTTTGTAAGGAACCTTTCCTTCCTGACTGAGAGAGTGGCACCACCTGTCCTGTACATTTTATCATGGCTGTTAGTCTTATGGTTTACATGTAAAAAATCACAGCATGGTAGAAAAGACTGATGCAGTGCTTAGGGGAAGCAGGGTCCAGCTGACATGAAGATAGATTGTGTTACAGCAGGCTTGTGAGAAATGCTGAGGGATAACTTGGAGTGACAATGTATATATTTGCAATAGAATTACTCCTTCAGGCTATTCTATATCAGCCAAAGGACAGCATGCAAAATAAACTCTGCCATGAAGGTGGAGATACAAGAGAGTTGACCAAAACCATAGAAAAATAAATGCATCTAAAAGTGCATCCTATACCTGCTTTTTCAATTTCAGTTTAAGATATGTTGTTATCTTGTTATTTTCCTTTTTTTTTTTTTCATTTCTTAAAGTAGTGGTTAGGTCATGTGATTTATAGAATATAATTCCCAAATGCAGAATCCCAAAATATGACAAATTTAAGTCTTTCTATATGCTGATACCTGCAATGAGCTTAATGCTGTCTGGAAAGAAATTGTTTCAGGAACATTTACAAACACAAATGTATAACTCTGAACTTTTGTGTAAATGAGCACATGCCTCAGACAAAGAAGCAGAGGTATTTGTTTGTACATGTCTGTTCACTGATTTTTGCTATCACTGTGTAGATATCACTGGGAATGATAACATTTAATGAGGTCATTAAACCATTTTATTCACATTGTTAATTTCTCCTGTGACTAATCATGGAGCAGACTAAATAGGATGAACAGAAATAGCCATAAAAGTGAGCAGAATGTTCTCCATAAATAGTAAATATATTCTGAGTATATGGACTGTTCGAAATTCTGAAAAATATTAATAATTTGAAGCTAAATTTCGGCATCTAATTCAAGTGTTTAAATTTAAAGGTTATTTTTACTTCTCAATGTTTCCCACATTGTCAACACAGGGAAATTCCCAGGTTCTGAGTCACTGTCAGTAGCAGACTTTATAAGTTAGGTGCTAAAAATAAGTATGAAAAATGCCTCCTTTATTTTATAAATAAAATTTAAACATACTATTGTAATATTTCCTCAAATTATCTAAATCAGTTTTATGCACAAAATGTGAGAGAAATTAAAATATCAGCTTCTGAAATCAAAGTAGACATTGAGAGTCATTTGAAATAGTTATTAAAAAACCCCCACTTTCTCTGACAGGAGTAAAAGCACCTTCTGCCTCACGCTATTCTGAACAATTTGCTTTCTAATTTTTGTTTTTACTCACTTCTGATTTATCCATGAGAACTCGTTATTTCCTACTGTTCATCAATGACCACATAGAATTTAATATCATAAGATACTTTTGATTGGCTACAGTAACATATTGACTACAGAAGCATCTTGAACATATCAGTCATAAATCACCTTGTTTTTACACAGAGCACTACACATATGGTTATTAAAAGTAAATAATAGATCAGTTAAAAAAAACCAAAAGTGCAAAAATTTTAAAATTTAATGATGATATTTTTTAACTACTGTATAAGTTGAAAACAAAGCAAGAAAATTAAATTTTTTTGTTGTTGTTGTTCAATTTCATTTAACCAGGCCATGCATTTGGAAAAACAATAAATTAACAAGATTATGAGAATTCCATCTATTGTTAAATATATGGTAGAACTTTTCATATGTTACAGCTCTCTCATTAGACTGAATTTATCAAGGATTACCATGAGAAAAATCATGAGTATCAGAAATAAAGTATCAGAAGTATCAGAAATAAAAATATACCTAAAAGTTCTGAAAATAAAGCAGCTAGTATTGTTACTTCCCTTTCAAAGGGTACTTGTCACACAGAAAGGAATGCTGAATCCTCTTTCCTTTGAACTACAGGTAAGTGTTCATTATAGCAACCACCAAATGTGGTCAGAGCCATTTGAAAACATCCCAAGCATTAAAATCCCTAGTCTTTATCTTTTAATTGGCAAATATTTGACTTCACTTAAATGTAATGAAAGTGGACTTGGCTTGAGTAATAACATGTTTTAGATGACACTAGAAAACAGGCTTGTGGAAAAGCAAAGGTTTCAAAAAGGACCTGATATTTAGTGTGAGTGGTGTTAAAATAGAAGAAAAGTACATTTCTTTTTAATCTTGTATTTTATGTGCTTTAGGAAGAGATAGGGCAGTGACAGGAGATTGTATGTAGACAGCTGATTAGTGAGTTCTTAACCCATGTCAGCTTCTTCAGATTGTTTTCTGCTGATGGTCTGTCATTCAGAAGAATTTCTCCCAAAAATGTGTAAGAAGAGCATGGGGAAAAAAAGTTCTCTGAAGTAAAAACGACAATAATGACAATAAAATAGAAAACAAAACGATGCCAGTGTTATTAAAGTAAATGTCCCTTTGCAGATAGAGTACCTCCCAGAAGGGATTTGTTTTGTACTGCTATTCAATGTGGAAAAAAGGTTTACACAAAATTTGTGGAACAGCTGTAATAATCAAAGAAATGAGAGGCAGAATAACTGCAGGATGATTTTGAATGTTCAATTTATTTCATACAGACCAGAGCCATTTTATATACCAAATTATGTAAGCAGTTAAGTATCCAAAAAACCCAGTAAAAAGCATCAGTCATAGAGGACAGAAAAAATATTAATTTCTCCAGCTTATGACTGGAGTGGCTGGCTCTGGCTCAGTCTGCCTGTTTGATCATGTCAAATCTCCAGGCTAGAAGAGGCCCTCTCAGGAGGTGAACCAGGATGAGCACGGAGTTGCCTGTGATGCTCTCTATGTTCCTGTGACTGCAGAGCGTGTCACAGTGCAGTTAGCGTCTGTTCCCTGGCTAGGATCTAAGGGAGAAGCAGAAAGTGGGGAATGTAGAGGTGGACAAAAAGATAAGCAGCAGGGAACAGGGCAAAGATGTACATTAGAAATCTGCTTCTTCATGCAATGAGATGCTCTCAGGAGTGGAATAATGTCTAGGTATGGCAGAAGAAGCAAGCAAGATGCAAGTGGTGTAATATGTAGATATTTGTCAGCTATTTCTAGGCTTTTATAGGCCTATGAGCTTTTCCTCTAGGCTAATAAAAATCTCCACCAGTTGTACAAACTGAATATCTGCTGATGATTCATCAGCTGCTGACCCTTTGTGAGCCATTATCCTCAATGAAAATAGTTGCAGACACTATTACAAATAAGCTGTTGAAGTGACTGCATGTGAACCAGTTCAGAGAGAGTCTGAGGACATTAGGTTGTATCATTGTCATAACTCACTTAGGATCTCCAGTTTAAAGCAAGAGTTGATTCATCAGCTCTTTGTACATGTCTTTTACACCCCATGGTACCTCAAATGGTGATACATGTCTGTGTTTAATCAGCTGAATCCCACCTAAGGTGTCTGCTTCAAATTGAGTTGAATGTCTTTCTAGGGTATTCTAGCTAAATCATCATTTACTGAAAAGGAAGTTTAAAAGCTGACTCACCTACATTAGGCTACAGAAATTCAAGTTTCATAATCTGAAATTAAAACCCATCCTTAGTCTCCTGTAGCATATATGGTAAATTTTATCATTGATTTATGTAGCTATGATCTCCTTTGACTAGAAATAAACAAAACTGCTGCCTCTTTATGGAGTGTACTGTGAAAAGGATATTTCTGAGACTGTAAAACAGGGGGCAGCTCCTCTGTGTACGTATATGAATTTGTCAATAAAAATTGTCAAGATATGTTAACAGATTAAAAAGCTCAACAACTGCAATCAGAAATCACAATTCAGTTGAAAATACTGAATGCTGTCAATCTGTCTTGCTGCCATTGGGATTCACTTGGTGCACTAATGCTGTACTCAAGTGAGTAAGTTATAAAATATGGGGGGTTGTGGGTTTTTTTGTAGTGAGCATCCAGTAAATCTGTGTCACTGCCTACTAATAAAGTCAGAACAGTTCCAGCTTTCCAGGACGTGTACTTACTCCATTTCTGAGCTTCAAGCAGTGAATGCCTTTACATTCAGTTTTGTATTCACTGCTGTGGAGCAGTTTCGATGTGTCTTGCAGCACAGCACGGAGTAAGCCATTCCAGGTGAAAAGCTTACAGCTGCAAAGCAGTCTTTGTTTGAGGACTGAGATTAAAAATAAGGCAAGTCCAGTGACAAATTTAGAGCTTTTTTAAAATAATGTGTTCTGAGAACCATATTTGCAGTGGTTGTCAATTCTCAGAATCTAACAGGGGTTTTTTAGGATCCTAATCTGTTTCATACTGTTTTTAAGAGAATGGGTTCATTACTCAGTAATGTTTTTCTTAGTTTCTGTAAAAATGAAAGTTATTGCTGCAAACAAAACATTGAAGGCTCACAACAAAGAAGTTATTGTTTAAGGGTTGTATGATCGTTGCCATACACACCAATGGTAAATAAATATCTTCAAATATTTTAAGAATTTAAAAAAGAGGAGGTGAGAAAGCCAAAGGAAAGACACTCTAAAGAGTTTAATCTATTTTTAATACAATTAAGACTTTTTTTATTTAATCTGTTTAAAACAATATACTCATGAAACTTTCCTACTTTGAGAATTATAATGACATTGCCAGTCTATTAATCTAGTGGATTTTTTTGAGCTTTTGGTTTTCTGTGCTGAAGAATGTGGATAAGATTTAAAACGAATGAAAATTTTTGTGGAATCTGTTGCAGTATTTAGTTCTCTTGTCAATGTTTTCAAACTGTTTGTCAAGTGGTCTAAAGGATTTTTATATGAAATTAGTGATTTTGATGTTTTGCTGTTGACTTACGGAACATTGTGAATAATAATGGGATAGTTTCCTGTTTGCTGGTTGTGTAGGAATGAATAGGCTGCTCAGGGAGCAAAGTATTCCCAGGGGGTTGAGGAAGGTGAACCTTCCCATGTAACCAGCAGTGGTGGTGGCACACTAGAGCACTGTGTCCATTTCTGGGCCCCTCAGTGCCAGGGACACGTGAACATACTGGAGAGAGCCGGAAAGATATTTAAGGGACTGGAACATCACTCCTATGAGGAGAGGCTAGGAGAGCTCTGTATGGAAATACATGTATAATTCCTATCTGTTTTGATTGCTATAAACATATACGTACATGATACCAACCCAAACACCCTCCATTGTTCCAGATTTATGTAGAGAAAAATAGTAAAAAGTTGATTTTATTATGGCTTTGGATTGAGCTGGCACAGAAAGAGAAAATTACTGTCATGCTACTTTCAGATAGCCAATCCTAGCCTTTCTTTGTTGTATAGTGGAGGATCCCCTCAGAGGACAGAGAAACTAGATGCTCAAATAGCCTTCTGAATGACTATAGGTAGAACTCTCCATCCACTAGATGTGAATTCAGAGAAGGATTCATCTAAATCAGACATTTCAATTAGGTATCTGTCTTTAAAATGAGTAAATTTTTTCTCTCTAATTTTATTCTCATATACTGGCTGGTAAAAAGTGACAATATGACTGTTTTCTGTTTTGCTTATGAACTATAGATATTTTTCATACTGTGATTTACAAAAAGATTATTTATGCTATTTAGTTAATAGATGGAAAAATAGATGAGAATGAAAATAAGAGTGAATACAGCATTTGTAGCTACACTTCTGCATGGACAAGAATTATAGCAGATTTATAGACCGAGGTAAAACATACTGACTATGGTCAAGTAACTTACATGACATAAAGTATTACAGAAGACTGTGTTTGAAATAATATTTATATCATTTAACTTTTTTTTCATAAAAGCAAGGAAGTCTTCAGTATCCAATTATATCTGCAGTGCTAGAGGATAATCTCAAGTAAAATCAGTGTACAGGTAAACTGTGAAATGACTGGCAGTTTGATGTTCATGTGGATTGCCACACGGATCTGTTAACAACCATATTAAATGAAATTAAAATGTCAGTGTTCTCAATTTACTGTAATGAAAAGCATCACAAGGAGTTTTAAAAATATCAGGCTTGTTATGCCATGTTAAGAAAAAAAAAATAATAAAAATAATAGCCCCTGGTCTGCACAGTGAAGGCAAAAATTTGGAAGTTTAGTATAAGGAATTCTGACAAAACTATGTTTGCTTTCAGTGATACTTTTTCCTTTTATCTATTGATCAGAAATATTTTATATTGTTATATGTGCCAATTTATAAGTCTTCTAAGCATATATTAGGAACAAAAGTTTTATTCGCCCACATTTCATAGCATTAGTTACATTTATCATAAATTGCAAGAGGAGACTAAATGTGCTCACAGCATAAACCTTGGCAAATTTCAACAAAAAAAAATCAATACTTTTTTCACAAGGATTTTAAAGATAGTCTTTATTCGTGAAGATTTAACTGAGGAGATTAGTTCCATATGAATAGTTTGTTTCATTGATGTAATTTCAGTTTTATCTTGTACTTTGATCTAGCAGAAAGCTTTCAAAAAGATGACAGTCACTAAGGGAAATCCAGTGTCATGAAGATATTACAAGTCAAGGTAATTTCTTAAGAGAAAGTGTTCTTATATGCTGATAAAGGAATAGTTTAACAGGTAGGGATTGGGTTTTCAGTCCAAGAATTTATATATATATTAGTCAAATGGTTATTGAATTGCTTAATAACTCAGAAGGTTTCAAACTTAATATTAAGAGAACTTAATATAAAGAAAAGATTCCTACACAGAAAATGCATAAAGAACCTTTGCTGAGCAGCAGCCACTTATGATCAGTTGACTTATTATTGTGAAACCTTGACTGGCTTCTGTAGACTAGAAAAGGGCATCTTCTGTGGATTCATAATGACAAACTTGTTCAGAAATACTGTTGATGAAAATACATGCTGCAATCACATTCAAGAAAGAATGGAAGGATCATCAATGAAAACATTATTGGTTTTTGCAGTTCTTTAAGCTGCAAACTTGATTGAAAAGGCATATTTGATTTTTATTCCTGTTTGAATCATTTAGATTCTACTACTACTATAAATTTTGAAATGTAATTTAAAATATATGGCTGAAACCTGTCAGAAAATCAGAACTTTTTTACTTCCTAAGTATAGGATTTCTTAATTTCTATGTATATCCTATCAATTTGTTTAAATCTCTATGATCCTTATCACTCCTTATATAGCTGCTGTCAGCTTTTCAAGCCTATGGTGCTTCCACTCTGTGTTCTGACATTATTTAAATATTGTGAAATATATGTTATCTCTAGCCTACTTACAAGAAGAATTTTTAAAGATGTTTTCTTAAAAACACACCAAAAAAGATTTTTCAGCAAATATCTAATAAATTTGAAATCTTGGTTTTATCATTCAAGCAAATCTCTCATGGATTTCAGAGCTCAGTTCTGATTTTTTTTTTCCAATGGAACATTTAAACTACCTCATAAAGGAGCAATAAATAATGTGGTTTGAAACAAATGGTTGCCTGTTGCAAGCTTAATTTTACCATATTGGAACTTTTTTATGTATTTTATTACTGATTTGAGCTTTTACATAATTCCTCTCAACCAAGTCAGACAAAACAAAAAGGTACTTGTTTTGCTTGATTTATTTTTAACTCTGGATACTTTCACCCCCCTGAATTTATGTGAAAACTATTTATTATTGTTCTTTTGAGAATCTCTGATGAATATTTTGAAAGCTCTTAGTATTCATAGGACTTTGTTGTGCTCGTTTATTAAAATGTAATTAAGGAGAAAAGTCTTCAGTTTAGAATTCAGTTTAGAATTTGTTTTCAGATAAATCATCAACCCTGTCAGAATAAATTAGGCATCTCATCCTGAACTTCAGGTATTTCATTTGGAACACTTTGTTGGTGAATAAGACGTTTCTGTCAGGAATGTTCTATGTGTATGGCTCTAATTGGTCCAGTTTCACATTAATGCATGAAAGAATCCTTTGTCACTCTCCTATTCACAAATTGCACAAAGAAATATGGCAAAACCCTCATTTCTCCTGTTTGCATTCATCTCCAAACAAAAAGGAAAGATAAACAATTGTGACCTTTTTTTTGACAGAACACAATTTAAATAAAACCAATGTCATACCAGAAAATATCAGAATTAAATGTTGTCTTCTCGTGATGAATTTCCAAAATAAATGTTAGAAGCGAGAGCACTTGAAGCAAATGAAAATGCAAAGGATCGACTTTTTCTTAACAAAAGGAGATTAAATACAGCATAACTGAATCCATCACATGGCCCATTCATTCCAATATCCTGTTTGCCATATTATGTGAGATTGTTCTAGGAAAAACCACTGAACCTCAAGTAACATAAGTATGATGAGATTACATACAACTTTCCAATTTACAGAAAATAACACCCAAGAACAACACTGACAATCTGCAAAAGCTCTAATTTGCTATAAATAAATGTTCTAAGCAAACACAAAATAAGGCTGATCCTGTTATGCATGTGAAATGAGAAAGACCATGAGAAGCATCCCATCTGTTTGCAATCATGAGCTCTGTGTGCTCTCCTAAAAGTTGCATAGCTGTTTTTTGGTGGTGGTTTTTTTTTTGAATCCTCCTACCTTTGCATCCAATTACTCCATGCTCCATCTGGTCAAGGTAACAGAGTGGTTTGTATATACTGATATGAAAACTATGTGAGCAGTAGTAAACAAAAAAACAAAACAAAACAAACCGTTTGAAACCCTGTACTACCCTAAAGCACACCAAGCTCATCATTAACCCAAACTTTTCTCAACCCATACCCAAGTGTCATTTAGGGGATTCTGGTATGAATCTGCTCTTTGCATGGCCTGATCTGTTATAAAACCTGCACTTTTTTCATGGCCAGGATGATCCTTAAAACAGCACAGCTGTGCTCCAATATCATTGTGTCTGATCCAGTAAATCCCCCAAAACACTGTATACTATAGAATTTAAGTTTTCCCAGAACTTCTGATTCATCCCTATAGATGAGGTCAGAAGAACAAAGCCAGAGGTGCAGTAGCTCATACTCTTACCATATAAATAAGTAGCATCAAACAAGGAAAAGTTATGTATCTATACCATGAGTATACAGAAATATCTGTCAGCAATGCCCTCATATGCATAACAGAAAACCACATAAAATATTAGCAGAAGCAACTGCAGTAAATACAAGTAAAACACCTAAGAACATTCCACTAAACTTTTTTCTAATTCTGTTCTAAATGTAGTTTTGCATACTAGCATTTTCTGTATTAGTATACAATGAAACATGCTAATTTTTATTTATTTAACATATGGACAGAAAAAGCTTGAGTGCGAAAGTGAGAAAAAAACACTGATTTTCAGTGCTTGATTTATGTAGACAAATTAGTTTGAAATTAGAGCATAAGGCCTCCAAGCTTATGAATTCAAAATATCATAAAGGTCATGTCCTGTCTTTCACAGAATATTTGAGGATGCAAACCAAATTATTGCAAAACTTAGTATCTAATCCATCTGTCTTTTGCCTAAAGTGTTAAATAGTTGTAGAAAATAATGATATTTTAAATGAAAACTAAAAGGCAGTGCCTTAAATTTAACAAAGTCCTTTGGTTCAATTGCACAATTTTCACTTCATTCATCTCTGATTCATGAAGGGTTCCCAGACCACCAAGGGGTTAAAACCATGAAAACTGAAGTTATGTTTATGCTTTCACTGGATAGTGACATTACTTAACACATTGTAATAATTTTACTAAAACTCTGATAAGGCTAAAATTAGTTAATTTTCAGTGAAAATAAATGAATGCTAAGTTCAATCCTTGCGGAAAAATAAAGGATCCTTGCAGAAAGGATTCTAAGCAAGAAGTTGATACAATAGCTACACAAATACTACAACTTTCAAGTATAAAAAAAATTACATTAAAAATTCAGGTTTGCTTATTGAACCATCCTCTTGTCTTTTTTACTTTCTTCTTCTCCCACCCCCGAATTCTTGTAAAGGACTCATAAAGTTGTTTCATTACTTAATAATAACAGTAAGTATGTCATCATATTCTTGGCATTATGCAGTTTCTTAACATTTTCTGTCTGTTTAATATCAAGGTAGATTCAAAGTCCAAGAATCTTACCCTCAAATATTACTGGAGTTTAAATAAGATAGTAATTCTAGATTGACTGGTGGTGACTTGAGACTGTAAGACTGGACACTGGTTTTAGAGTAAAAATGTGTTGAATTTGCTGCTGTTACTCTAATTTTTCATTACATAAATTTCTGCCAAGTTCCTTGTGTTCAACTAAAACATTTCAATATCTGTTTTTCTATTGCTAATTAAAATAAAGGGCTTATCAGCTTTCAGATGTGTACACAGTTTCTGAAATTACTTCCAGCCCAGCATTAAGATCCATTACTTAGTATTCCTGTCTGTAAATCTGGTTAACAAATCAATAATCTATGTTAAACAGTTTTCTTATATAAGCCCCTACAAGGGAGATTATTTTAATAACCTTCCCAAGTATACTCTGATCCATCTCTTTCCTTTCCACTGGTCCTTCTCCTACATATCTCATAAGAAATCTGACACATGGGCCACAGTTTCTTTAAAACAATCCTAGAATGTTCTTTCTCCTGTGTCACATAATGTCCTCTACCCTTGTAGCTAATAGGCCCCTGTGTTTTTTACAGTTTTTACAGGTATGGAAAATTCCTTCTCTTTGCAAACCCCATGTTGGCAATATTTGAATTATTCTCCTGATGGACCTAAGGGCAGCTGATTTAGTGGCGTGGGCTTGCACTGGTCAGGTTGCTCAGGCTTTCCACAGCCTTTATTACATGATAAAGGAAAATCTTTTTTAATATCTGTAAGAAGTATACAAAGCATAAAGAAAATAATATGATCAGATTTGAGAAAAGCTGACTGACTTAAAATTACAAGAAGGGCAAAATGAGTTTTTCATTACCTTATGAGAAAGGCTCCTGAAAGGAATGCATTTTTATTTGTCATAATTTTTTATTCATCTTGTCCAGAATGGGTAGATAAATACATAATAGGCTTAAATTCAAGCAAAGCAGATTAAAGTTAAATAAACTTTCTAATAGTATGAACAGGAAAACAAAAAATGTTTCCCTAAGCAGTTACAAAGTCTCTGCCATTGTCTTTGAAATCATACTCAAAATCATCAGAAATATGGTAGAAATCACATTCTTTCTTTGGAGTAAGAAGATGAAAAAGGGGACCTGTGAAGGTCAGTACTCAATGGTTTCCAGGACTGAAATTTAATTAAGAAGAACATAACTGGAAGGAGACAATGGTATATCATTATTGCTGCTTTTATAAGCAATATTGCTTGTAATCTGAGGATGATTATTACAGACTGAGAGTGTAGTGGTTTAACAACTGCTGGGATTTAAACTCCAAATAAGACCCTTCCCTTCCTTCTCCCCCTCCTGCGACAGAACGACAAAGGCAGCAACCACAGATTGGGAAAACAATTTTCTGCAAGCAAGCAGCAATGGAATAAGAATTGCACAGTAACAGCAACAATATTAGTAGCAGAGTATAGAGAGGAGAAGGTGCTTTACACAAAAAAGGCATTCACACCTTCATTCATTTCCGTGTGCCTGCCTGGGACAAAGATAAGACGGTTGACATCTCTGCAGCTTGGCCAGGACACACAGCTGTTCCTGAGGCAAGACAAGATGGTGGGTGTTCTCTGCCCCCAGGGTTCCCCCTCCCTGAGTCCAGGACACTGGAAAACCATGAGAGAAAACCCTGATAGCTGGAGCATCCATGCTGTACTGCTCACTTTTCCGGACTGCCCTACTGGTTCCATTCTGCACAGAGCTGCTGCTTTGGACTGCTCAGGTCACTCCACTCATCTGCGCTCATGCTCAGCTTGGATTCAGCTCCTCTAACCCCAGTTTGCCAGTGCTTTGTTTCCTGTGGCTGCTTTGTGGTTCACCACTATTGGGAGTCAAATATCAGAGCCACTCTTGTCTGTCTTTGCCATGTCTTGAAGGAATAGGAAAGGATGATTGGCACTAGGGGCGAGACAAGAGTCCACAGTGCTGGTCCTGAGAGTCCGCAGCATTATCGCAGCTGGCACCTTTCCTGAGCAAGAGATGGATCAGAATGGAGCAATTCCAGGGGTCTGCTCCTTTTGTCTTCCCCAAAACCACACCACCCAGCAATGATCACAGTACAGAACAGCGACTCAGCCATGCCCACACAGCCCTAAAGCTCCTCCCCCTGCAAGCAAATTAAGGACATTAAGGAAGAGATCCCTGAGGTCACTTAGTCCAACCTCCAGCTCTGCAGGGCTGACTCTGGATCTACCTCGGGTTTGTTCAATCCTTTTACATATTTTTAATATCTCCAGGAGGGGAAATTTCATAGCAACTAATTTCAATGTTTAACCACCCTCACTGCAATATTTTTTCTTATAGTTGGAATTTATCTTGTGGAGCAACCAGTCTCTTTAATACATTCCTGAAAGAATCTATCTTGTCTATAATCACCAAAAGGTATCTAAAAACAGAAATTAGATTTTCCCCATAGTTGAAATTATGTTTGACTTTCTATATATAGTACTGAATATCCCAAGTAAGTGAGGACTAATGATTATCCACCACATGTTCAATATAAAAATTTAATATATATAATAATATAATTTAATTTCAATATAAGATTAGAACTTAACCTAGGTGATTATTGAATGAGTTAATGCAATTCTGAAAGTGATGAGCCTTACTAGACTTAAAGCTAAGTTCTAAAACTTAACCCTTAAAGACTGGTGAGAATTCCTGAGAGATACAGAGGGAACTGATTGACTTACAGGCAGGTAATTTTCTTGAGTAATTGATACACTACGAAAAAATTCCCCAAACTAACCTACAATATTTATTACAAAGACCCTTCTCATCTTTCTCCCCCGAGATCACAAAACATTCAAATCATTCAAGAAATAGGGGTCATATGACTTATATGTTAAAATTGAAAAGCTGCCCGAATGGCTGTGTAGAGCAACCCTGACTTGAGGTCTGTTAGCAGCATTCATTTGATAGAGAAATTCTAGAAATGCAATTATTGTCACCCAATTAGTTTGCCCACAACTTTAGCTTAACTTGTCCAAATAACTGATGACTATTAAATGTAAACTTCTTGTTTAGAAAGGGTAGAAGTCGGACGGCTTTTAGTCATGTTCTGTTGCTGGCTTCTGACTTTTGCAAGAGACACTGATAACCACTTCTTATTGTGAATTGAAATAAAAGACAAACCCTTTCTTTCAGAATACCCCAACATGGGACACTGTCCATGAAGTGGAAGAAAAAAGTAAGATTAAATTATTTCCAAGTTGTTAGGAGAAAAAACTATATCAAAATCCTAATTTGCATCTTAGTTGTGTATTAGGCTATTACTGAAGAAAAAATAAGCATGGCTGTAAATTACAGACACATGAATACTAAATTTTCTGAAAACAGGACATTTAGAACACATTTTTTGCAAGGTTTTATAAGAATATGCAAGTATCATTTTAATTTGTAATAACCAAGAAACTTCTCTAAAATGCTGTATATATGGTAAAATCAGGCCTTCTTTTTGGTACTTATCTCTCCCCTATACATTCTATAGAGTGTTCGTTCTTCTTTTTTGGTCTTTATTATTATTATTATTATTATATTTTTTCTCAGAATAGTGTTGTTTTCATTCTCAGAAGTTTCAGAACGCCATTACCTGTGGTTGTATTACTTTTGTCACTGTCTGAATGTGATATTTTTGAATATGTCTTTAAAATCAGTTTTTATCAGCTAAAGGTGTAAATTATTTTCTGACATGTTAGAAGAATCTTCAGTTGTTGATGCAATTAAAATAGTTAAAGTGATTATTTATAATTGCAAAAGCTGTTCCTGTTCAAGAGTAAAATTGATGTAATTGTCAAAAGGACTGGAACATTTGTGTGTTCTGGATGCAGTAAACAAAAAATTTAATTAAACAGCTATTAGAAAAGCAAATACTAAAAACTAAGGATTGACACATATGTCCTCTAGAAAAAGGGACTTACTGGAGTTTCCTGTCTACTTTTTATTTTCTAATCCATAACATTCCATACAATGAGTAATGAGGGAAAATAACAGGTCAGGAGGAAGAGCTCTCTGTACCTTTAAAGAAAAAAATGCCTGTTGATAGGAGCTCTACAAGACTTCCCCTACTGCCCAATTCTGATGTCCTCCTGTTCTGAAAGAAAAATATCTAATCTGCTCCCTTCCTTCTGATCTGAAAACCTGTTGAATTTATCAGTTCACTCAGATCTATGTGCCAATTTTCTATGTGCCTGAGTACAATATCACTATATAATAAAAGCAGCTCTAGGTACGTAAAAGATGCTACAAGAATGGCTGTCGTAGGCATTCTATCAAAGACAGAAGGAACATGGCATAAGAGAGAAATTTATATCAGGCTAAAATGTCATAGGTTATAGGGTAGAAATGAAGCTGGAGAACAGTTCTCAGACTTATGCAGTGTTTTTTATCTCCGTTTCTGAAAATACTTTGTGAAGAGAGTATATTATTTCCACTGTTGTGATTGAGACAAAGGCTTTCGGGTCTTAGTAGTCATGCTTACTATGCCATGAACAGAGGTAACTGGAAATCTGAAATATAATCTTAATGTAACATAGGCTATTCCTTACAAGTCCAGGTTTTCTAGGTTTCTATCCCAGTGTCCAACACTACGCCAGAGGCTATGTAGGTGACAGGATGGTTACACTCAAAGAATCAACAGCTCAATGGCCAAATGGAGACCAGTGGTGAGTGGTATTTCTCAGAGGCTGATGGTGGGACTGGAACTGTTTTACATCTTTGTTAGTGACAGGACAGTGGAATCAAGTGCACCTCAGCAAATCTGCTGATGACAACAAGGTGTGTGTTGCAGTTGACACACTGCAGGGAAGAGATGCCATCCAGAAGGACTTTGACAGGCTTGAGAGGTAGAGCTATGCAGCTGCTTTTAGGAAAATAGCAATCATCCCTGTAGCTCCCGGGGCTAAGATGGAGGTGGCCTTATACTCAAGGGTTAAGCTATTTTTTATGACAAGGTCATCCTATTCTGTGTCATTCTGTATAAATACATCAGCTTCCCCTGCTTTCAACAGTTTTGGAGCTGCAAAATTCTCATTTAAAGATGCAGTATTTGTCAGTGGAAATTGTTCCTACAGTATGCTAGTATTTGTATTTTGAATGTAAGAAGTGGATTATATGTCTGATAAAAAAGAGATACCCTACTGAGATCAAAAACCAGAGAATAGCAATGAGATTCCATGTTTCTCTTTTATGAAACACACAGTCTTATCAAGCAAGAGTAATGGAAAAATAAATGCAGTTTTTTAGTGAGTAAATTATTTCCTTTTCTTCTCATCTTTTTATTTATTACAATGATTGAATTTAATCAGAATGAAGAAGAATTTGCTTCAATTTTTTTGCAGCATGCTGTGTTTCAAAGGCTAAAATTTATCAAGATTGTTCCCACTAACTAGCTGTCACAGATCACAGGAACAATGCTTTTCTCTGACCTCATCTAACTTCTGTGTAGGAATCTCTATGATCAAAGAAAGAAAAAAGAAAACTTTGAATCAAGAGTCAACATGGAGAACTAATGACTCAGAATATGTTATCTAGATACCATGATTAGCAGAAGATGAAAATTATCTTTGTTTTACTACTGTTTTATCCTCAGTTCTCCGTAAATTCTTTTCCTTCAAAATGATGTTGATGTTTTACAAATACTTTATGCTTTATTGCTTCATAAATTATGGTGTTTGGTTAACTATACAAGACTTTTCATATGAGATCAGTTTTCAAGGGCTCTATGGGACTTGCAAACACAGAAGTGAAAGCAATTTACAAAAATAGTGTGCTATTTAGAATATCAACTCTTATTAATAGTTTCATAATTCTTTTGTCTGACTCCAGAGCCAAATGAGAGGTTTTGATACTTTCAGCAGGTTCTCATTTTATTTCCAAGCCTTTCCCTCCCTAAAAATTTCAACTGAACATTGTAATAAAATGTACCTGTACAAGAATTCTACCAGTGGAATATCTAAAAAGGATTTTATTTCTTTTTTGTATACTAGATTTTTCCCCATATTTCACACTGTTGTTACCACAGGTCTCCTGCAGGCTGTCTGGGGCCCTTTTACACTCCTACTAAAAAAAATTTATGGCATCTGAGTAGCTGATATAGAGAAACTTCAGAACCTTGGTGTTGTTAAAATTCACAAGTACTATTATGTCCTGAGTAAGACACTGCATTTTTTTAAACTTAAATTTTGCTTAATAATAGAAGTCCTAGACAGAGCATTAAGGGGAAAAATTTATGAGAAGATATCTTTCTGAAAGAATATCTTCTGTAGCATGTACCATACGTCTACACAAGTACCTGTTCAGATTTTGTTATTAGTGTCACAGATAAGAATTCTAAATCTTCCACATTATTTCTGCTTTTTCTTCCATTTTCCAAAAATAATCACTGTTTACTGTAGTAGCTTGAAGATGCCAATCAGATCATGCAATACTTCCATTATTCTATTATTTCAAAGTTTCCTTTGTACATTTAAATGTTCTAATACAGCATTATGTAGCTGTCTTTTCTATTTTATAGTATTTCCTAGCATGCTAATGCTCAAATAATAGACTGTCTATTGCTCTGGGACTTTTACATACATATAATACAAGGAGGTCACTAAATGTGTCTATTTACAACATCCTGAGAGACAAAATGGACAGTGCAATATATAGGTGAAAACTTAAGAGAACACAAGATATGGAAAAAAAAACTACCAAGGTTTCTTGGACTACTTATGTATGAAGGAAATGTAGCTCCAAGTTGGGTGTTTTTCAGCTGTGCCTTTCTGCTTCATGAACATCATGAGTTCCTGAGCGAGCTTTTAAATGGAACATATCAGGTTACATACCCTTAGCGTGTTCTTGCATATGGAACCTCTCATAGGACAAAATAAGTTACAGAGAGCTAGTTCACAGCTTTAACAGCTTTTCCTTCCCTATACTCCACCAGTTTCTTTAAAAGAAATATTTGGGGGAGGATTAGACACTGTGATTGCCTTACATTGAGGATACTTTCTCTGTCATGCTTCTAATATTGTAGACACCCTTTGCAAATGGAGCATTCTGTTTCTACTTAGCATTATCACCTGGTTGGCATGAAAATAGGGCAATAAGTAGAAATAGAAGCAAAATGGCTTGTTATAATATACACAAAGTAGGTAAGAAAAATGATGATGGCTTTAAAAGTGAATCAGGGAAATAATTGTGCCTTCTCTTAATATTTCTCTCTGGAAAGTGACAGGTAAAAATCCAGTTATCTCAAGTTCTCTGGTTAATTTCATGGGACAGGATCCTTTCTGTATTGTCCTTTCCAAAGTAATAACTTTCCATAATATGTGTATCATTCTTTATCCATTTATATGGCAAAATCTTGTGGGCTTTTAAGCCTTTGGTGTTTCAAACAGTGGCAGTGGAGTTAATGTTATAAAGCCTCATAGTCTTTTTAATTTTGTAAAGAAAGGTGATGTAAAATTCATGCCAAATAATGGTCATGGTTTTTAAGTAAACATTAGTGTTTTTCTTCAGTAAGTGGTCTTTTAACTGATGGCCAGGCAGTATCAGAAAAAAATTACAAACAAGTGTTTATTCAGACACAAAGTTAAAAATAAAAGTCTCTATCCTAATCAATTGTCAGCAAGCTCAGTTCAACTGAAAAATAAGACTAGAGCAACCTCTTTGTTTGCTACCAGTTGTCTTCCCTTGAACAGTTTTACAACTGTTCATTTTTAGTATATTTCTTCTTATCAGTTCTGATTCCTTATTCACATATGTCACAGTAATAAAGCTAGTAAACACTGTTCTCAAAAAAAAAAGTTACAAAAACTAAACAAGTACCTTCTTGTCATACAGTTCTTTATCGTGATCAATGATCTATCAAATGTCTCTGACCAGAATACTTACTTTAAATACCTTCTTGATGTTTGTGTGCTACAGAGACCACTAATCAGCCAAAAATGTTATAGGATAAAGTACTAGTAGAAATTATGTAATTAAAATAAAAATAAATAAATTATAAGTACTTTCTTTTTGATTATTTATTTAATAGGTTAGAAAGTATTAATAGTGAATCATTTTCTGTATATTGAAAAAAAAAGGTTTGGTTATATATCATGACACATTTTAACAATTAATTCTCTCAGGCAGTTCCATCTTTGGGAAAACTTCATCACACTCCTAGTCTTAATTAAAGAAATGGGTTATCAGTGCATAATAAAAAATCACTTATTATTTCAAGATTGAGTCTACCATTTGATATTGCTGATCAAAGTACTATTTCACCACAATAAATTCTTCTCAATCTTTTATCAAACAGTTTGATAAAATTGTTTATTTACAGAATAAACATCTGCTTTCATGAGACATATATGAGAATAAATAACCCATATTGTGAGTTTTGGTTTCAAATGCCTATCTCAAATGATGGTATTGATCTGTATTCTGTACACAAACCTTTATGCACATAACCAGTCTAAAATGAATTAAACCTCTGGTTTATTTAGCACAGTTGAAACAAGCTGTTAAGTAAACCAAGAGTTAATTCTGTATTTTCACCTGAAAAATTGTACTGCCTCTTTCCTTTATAATGATAGATACCTGGAGATATCAAAAAGGACAAAACACATTATCAGGGGTACAACAGAACTGGCATGTCATTAAACTGCTTCTCATCAGCTAATCTGGGAACTGATTGAATAAGTACTGCAAAAATCTTTTCCACCTCAAAGGAAGGAATGTTAATTCTACAGCTCCTGTTGATGGGCTCACGTCTAATTGGAATAGGCAATAATGATCAGGTGTACTGTTTTATAAAGCTTGCTGAGATAATAACTAGCTTTTATACTGTCATTTCCAAGCCATGCCAATCTCTCTTTTTACAGTAATTTCTTACCTGTATCAGTATGTAGATGTGTTGGCTGCTGAGGTCCTACACAGTTGGTCGTAGATTCTTTGTGTTAATATTTTCACACTAGGGTAATACATTTTTATCTCGTTTGTATTTTTCTTTCTTTCAGGGGTTTTCTTTCTTCACAAATTCACTGATACTGAAGTGGCATCTTTTAAATTGATGTTACACATTGAGGACTGTCATCAAAGTCAGTTTCAGTTCACAGTACTTCTAGGCTATATTATAAATAAATAAAAATAAAATAAGTATACATTTTTTAATTGAAAAACTAAGGTAATTTTTAAAATCCTGAAGGTAAAAATACAGTTGCTGGGCGTTTTTTTTTTAGAAAAGGGAAAGAATTCATACCAACAAATCTTCCTCAAAATGTATATATAAACAACTAAAGGAAATTTATCAGTTTTCTTACTGAAAAAGTAAGTAGTTTTGTTTAGAAATGTTAGAAACTTCTTTTAAATATAATAATACTATTGATAATAATATAATTATTAAAATATTTTTTTTTACAAAGAATAACAAAACATGCAATTTCTAATTATTTCTAAAGGTTTGTGTGGCTACAGACTCTTTCTACATTTCATATTTAACAAAATAAAGATTCTCATAACAGGAATATTTTTTCCACAATATTTTTAACACTTTGATGCCCAAACATATATACAAAACCCGTGACATTTTCTAATTAATGTGAAGTAGTTTTATTTGGAGTGGACTCCAACCGCACACTGAAAGCAACTCTTGAGCACATATTTCAAACAGTCCATCTTTCAGCAAATCTCTAACAATTATTCATTTTGGGATGTTTTTTCTGAAATTATGATTGTATGTCAGATTTATCCCAAAAAAAGATGTTGCTTCTCAGGTCTTTTAAGTCATGATGTAAAGAATGCCATTGTGGACTTACAGGATATTTCCAATGATAAGAGAAACCTAAACTCCATGCTTTCTGTACTGCACTGACTAAAAAAAATTGCTTTGCATAAAGATACGTTAAAAGGAGTCAGGAGTGGAACTTAATTTTCCACAGTAGGCAACAGACTTTTCTGACTCCTTTTTCTTCTTTACGTTTTTTCCCATATTTTTTTGGTGCAACTGTGTCAGACACCTGCTTTCTGAAGTGGGACACAAGGGGATTGTAGAGGGCCCTCCCTGTTGTAGAAGTGCCTAAAGCACCAGACACTGAATAAGAGGACTGCATGAATGTCTATTTTTTTTTTTTTTTGAGGGCATGGGGAGAATGAGAAACCTCAACCTTTTATCATTAATTAAATGGCTTTTCAAAATGTCCAATAGTTAGCTTCCTCAAGGAGCATTGAGAAAAGAGCATCGTGTTTCTGGACTCAGAAATGTCTGTGACTTTTAAGTCAGCTGCTGATGGGTATTGTGTACTGAGAGTTCCAAAGAAGATTATTCAGGGTCACAGTACAAGTGAATATCAAACATACACGTGTAACAGTTTAATGTGTCTTTCATGCACTTGGCATTTCAGTCTCAGGTGTGATTCATCACAAATGTTCTTTTTCCTAGGCTGCAAACATAGAGCACTTCTTCCCCTCTGCAATTTTCTACCACGGAAAACTGGTCTCTGGAACTTTCATTAGAAGAGAATAAATTTTGGAGCAAGAAGCAGAACATTTGAGACCAGAGACTTCCATTTAAGAATTTAATTTATTCTTTCTAAAACTGCTTCCTATATAGCAGCATCTGATTTGGGCAGTGGTAGAACAGTCAGTGTGGTGTTAACTGAAAGTGCCATTTTGATGAGAAAAGGAAATTGAATTGTTTTCCCTTAGGTTTTGAACATTTTATGCTGCTAAATGCAAATTTCTCCTATGGAAATAATTGTGGTTGAAGCTAAATCAAGGTTTATTACACATTTTATTACCTCCACCCCCTTCTGCCCCTAATATTCTGACATAATATTTGAAACCAAGCATTATCCATTGATAGAAACACCAGTGTGTTGGCATTCCAGTGCTCCTGGTACTGTTTTGTTATTTTTCTGAAATTAAATAGCTAAGTCCAGAAAGAAAAACCATACAGTGCAATACAGAAGAACTCAAGGCAAACCAAAACTACTGAACAAGGAAAGAAAAAAAAAATCTCTTTGTTTACTCCAAAAATTTTGTTAAAAAAGCTTTGGAAATTTCATTTTCTCTGAGAATTAAGGATTCCATCTAGTCCTCCCTTCTATTAAGGAAAGCAGGACCAGTAGGTAGGAACACATGTATTATTAGTAGCATGTTGACAGCCTTTATTTTAAATTTAAATACACAGAAATAACAAATATTTACCCAGTTCAAATGCTCTTTGAGCACAGTGTTTAAGTCATACAGTGACAAAATGCTGAGCATAATGCAATTATGCTACTGTGGTCTAAAATTCATGTAAATTATTTTCTCCTGAGGACAGCTGTAACTTCTGCAGAAAAGGCAATTCAAGAGCACATCTTCAATTTTGGTTATTTCAGAACATGTTCCAATCACTTGGGAACAGAATTGCATGCCGTATTTGGAAACTTCTGGAAGCCTGATAGTTAAAAATTAGCCGAGCTTAATTTTTTCTTTATGATGACTTGAAAAATCAGAGATCACTTCTACTTCTTTTAGATGTAAAAAAAAAAAAAGAAATGCAAAAGCAATTTGGGAAGGAAAAGTACCATTTACAGCATCTGACCAGGAATGTGTTGATTTTTACATTAAAAAGAAATAGATTCTTTGTAGAGGTTGTTACAGAAGTCTCTCAAATTTTTTACATTTCTTTTTAAATAAAGAAATTGCAATCAGATCCACTTTATTAAAATTGAAAGTTTAAATTTAATTACTTTGACATATTAAAAAGTGAAATAAATGAGTACCTATGTATAACTAGAGATAGACTCTCTGAGTAAGTTGATTTATAAATAGGTTTAAGCATCCTCTAATTATTTAAAAATAGAAATGAAAAATTTTCCTGTTGCCTCCCATGGTATAAGGGTAATAGTTGATTAGTCTGCAGGTTAGCTACACAAATTCCTTAGGTAGAATTTGGCAAGAGATTAAAGCATTTGAACTCAAATGTCTGTATGTTAATGTCTACATGTGGAAGATGCCTAAACTTCCCTTAGGTCAATACAATGTCAGGCAATGCTCTAAATTGAGCCTAGAAATCCACTTAGCTCGTCAACCAACCCAGTAGCAATGCAGTTCACTTGCTTAAGCATATCCTGGGGTATCTGAGAATGGAATTGTCAGATATGGCAAAAGACCTGTTCAAAGTCACTCTTGCAGCATGAAGTGAATTAACTGAGTGAAGCAGCTATACTGCCTGCATACACATGTGATTCAGACACCTTGGTCTCCTCCTGAACTTCAGGCCAATGTGGAGGCTGAATTCAGCATTTCAGTTGCTGAAATGTAAGTGCCCATGGTCATATGAGATGTCTTACGGTTTACAAACAACTCCAACAAATGCTTGGCAGACCCGACTCATAAAAGCTACAGAAAATATTTCCCTTCTGAAATGAGAGGTAAACTGTTTTGAGATGTACAAATGTCACTGTAGTCTTGTATTTAAATAATCAAATCAAGAATGGAGTCCTTGGGTTCAATCTAGCTCCCTACTTGTAGGCATCAGGTGCAGGCATCAAGACATCACTGGATCAGCAGATAGATTGACCCTGTGCACCCAGGTATGCCCAGCTGAATCATAACCTATATGTCACTAAATGCTCCCAAATTAAATATCTGGGTACATTCCTTCTTTGGCCAAAATTTGCTGGAGCAAGGACATAAAAGGACCAAAATTATTCTCAAAACAGGTAGCAACAAAACCACTTTCCCTTGTTGTTTTCTCAATTAATACACTTAAAGAAGGAAAAAGAACAACAATTCAAACACTGGAGCATAAACATAAGCAGGACAATGTATTGATTTGTGTAAGTCTTGCCATAAAGGGACCTATTCCCCAGAATTTTTCATATAAGCATGACAAGGTATTGGTCCAGGCTTAGATGATAATGAAATTGAATGAAAATTAATGGCAAAGGAAGTATATCCTAGACTGTATTTCAAATGAAATACAATATCCCTAGAAGTAAAATGCAAAAGTTCATTTCACTATTGAAGAAAGGTGAAATTTATAAGAACAATATTGCTTGTACTGTTAGAACTAGTAGAAAAAGCCCAGAACATAAGTGTCAAAAAATGAGTTCTTCCCAGAACAGAATATTGATGCTTAGGGACAACAGAAAGACAAGCAATGAAGTTTTTTCCCCTTTTCAAATACTCTGAAGTGGAATAAAAATGAGCTGAAAATAGCAAAAATCTATACTTTGTTTGACTAAAAATAATCAATTTCTATTAATTGGTTTCTTTCTGAAGCATGTAGGAAGAATAGTTGCAGCTATTTGCTGACAGAAGCATTCCTCACTTCAAAAGTAGGCAAATAAGTATACTTTGATTCATTGACAATTTTTCCAACACAGATCTATCAGGTTTGTCCTCAGTTTCTTTAAGCATTTCACTGTTGTGAAATAAAAAACCCCTAGGGAAATCTGAGACTGACAAAGTGGTAATGTCTCTCTCCTCAATTTCTCCTCCTGGATTTAAATAAATACTATGCAACCAAAATCAAATAAAGTTGTTCAATAAATGTGGGATGGCTTATGCAATATTTTTAAAATGTTTCATGTCTCAGTGGCTGCCTGAGTGTCTAGAATAATTGCTTCTATTTTTATATGTAAATAATGTTTGTCTGCAGCTGATGAGTAAGCTTATGTCACTTTCCAAAGTCCAACAAATAGATGGATTCAGCAGCACATCTTGTGATAAAATCATTACCTTTGGTTACATCCCACTATCTTTATAGAGTAACTAGGTTCTGTAGAAGCAATACTAAGTATTAAGTAGTTCCATCTATGTCATCCATTGATCAAAATACTTAATTTTAAAAACATACTATCAGTAATGTCTGATTTCAAAGCTGATATATTACAATAACTTTGGGAATAGTAGTTAACCACCACTGAGATTTTGAGCTGAAGAGTGGAAATCTTTTCAGAGAAAAGAGAAAATTTCAGTAAATAACTTGCAAATTATCAGATTATGTATTTTTCAATTTGTCATCATCTGATGAACAGTAGAAAAGGTACTCCAACATTTCAAATGGCTATATATTCTCAGACTTGAGTTTCATCTATAAGCACCCTTTTGTCAGTCCTTGCACTTACCTGTGTGCAAGGTCTTTGTATATTCTACAAGTATTGTAGCTTACCTCAGGGCATTCCCCTCACAGTGGCAGTACAATATGGTTATCCGTATTTCTGAGCTCCTGAAGAGCTGTGGTACATCCTAAGCTCCTAAAGAGCTGCCTGTTTGTTGCAGTGTGTTACCTGAGGTAATCTGCTCATCTGAGTATTACAGCTTTTCAAATACAGCCTTCCTGCCATGTGATTTAAGCAGATAACAAGTCTCTGGATTTACCATAATACTGGAGGAAACACACTTTTTTTTTTTTGGTTGGTTTTTTTTGAGTACAAAATAGAGCCGTGTTACAAAAAAAAATAGTTGAGTAAAAAATGAACAAACTTCTAGGCAAATGTATGCAAGCATAGACTGGGCTGCAGTCCCCCAGGATAAACCTGCTGCTGTGTGGGAAACTGCTGCAGCACTGGAGCGCTGCCTCCCACGGTGTCCGTGGGGCTGTTTCTCACTCCGCCGTCTCTCTGCCGTACAGAGTTCTGCCCTTCCTCACACATGCGGTCCCCACGCCCTGGCCATGGCTCAGCTGTGCCCTGTGGTGGGCAGCTGGATCTGGCTGGATCTGGCTGGATCTGGCTGGAACTGGCTGTGTCTGGCTGGGGCAGCACGTTACAAATACATTGGAATTGCATCACTTAATTTGCCACGTAGAACAGCTGCTCATACAGACATATTCTCACATAATGAAAGAACAAGAAAAAACACATTTGCTACATATTAAAGATCCAGAATTCCTAAACTGTTTTTTTTTTTTTCCCCAGCTGAAACATGAACCATTTGCTAATGTCAATGAAACATTTGATTTGATGAATTTTCTTGCAGGCAAGTTGCAATTTCCAGAGGACTTTATGTCATTTAGCTTACCATCTGTGTAGTGGTTGTGTGTAGTGGTCTCACTCCAGCCAGCAGCCAAGCCCTACGCAGCTGCTTGCTCTCTCCGACCAGCAAGATCAGGGAGAGAATCAGAAGGGTAAAAGATAAAAACCTCATGGACTGAGATAAAGACAGTTTAATAGGGAAAGTAAAAGTTGCACACACAAGCACAACCAACACAACACAAAACCAAGGAATTGATTCACTGCCCATTCCATGGGCAGGCAGGTGTTTGCTCAGCCACTTCCAGGAGGCCTGGGCCCTATCACAAGTAATGTTACTTGGGAAGACAAATGCCATCACTTCAAACATCTTCCACTTCCTTCTTTTTCATGTGGACTGTAATATTCCTCTGGTTATTTTGGGTCATCTGTCCTGGCTGTGTCTCCTTCACTCATCGCCAGCCTCCTTGCCAGTGTGACAGCATGAAAAGCAGAAAAGGTCTTTGCTCTGTCTAAGCCCTGGTCAGCAGCAACAACAGCATAGAATCACAGAATCACAAAATCAGCTAGGTTGGAAAAGACCTTTGAGATCACCAAGTCCAACCTCTGATCGAGTCTACCTTCTCAGCTGGACCATGGCACTGAGTGTCCCGTCCAGTCTTTTCTTAAATACCTCCAGGGATGGCGACTCCACCACTTTCTTGGGCAGCCCATTCCATTGCTCCGTCAGACTTTCTGTGAACAACTTCTTCCTAAAGTCCAATCTAAACCTCCCCTGGGGCATTATTTGTGGTATAATTTCCAGGAGAAACACAGCGTGCTATAATGCTGCATTTTTACTACAAATTGAAAAATCCTCAAATTCTAGGTCTAACTTATATTACCAAAACAATTTAGCCATTTTGTTAATTGTTAATCACATGGTGATTTCAGCTTCTGCAAATTCAATGTCGTACATTAAATTTTATGCCTATATATGCAGAATATTTTTTATTACAACCCAATATAATAAATAAAAAATATAAGATTGTATTCTTTTCTATACAGGGACTGCACAGATTTTCACTGTACTAACCTAGTCATTTAGTTACATTGTTTTGAAACTGCCACTAAATTTTTAAGAATTTTTGACATATAGTATGTACTCACCATAAATGCCTGCCTTTCAAAATTACTTTGCCTTTGTTTCTTTGCTTTTTAAATGAATAGGAGACAGATGAGAGAGAAAGAAACAGTAAATTACACGTAGAGCTCTGCTTACTCTTTTAAAATTCTAAATTTTTAATACAGAAATGAAGAAAGCTTGAATTTTGATTATCAGTGAGCTAAACTGTTTCTTCTTACTCTGTTTCGGAGCCTGAATACTGCATCAAGTTTGCAATAGGGGTAAGGGTATGCAATTAAAATTATGAACACAAGATTGCTGTTTCTGGAAGTGTACAAAAAGGACAGGATTTCATCACTTAGTACATCATAATTTAGGAGCTCTGAAGTTATTTTGTGAACACATAACTTGCATTTAAAAAAAAATTGAAATATATTATGGCACAGCATTAAAAAAAGAGGACATGTAGGAGAACTGAGATTTCTGATGGAGCCTGGAATTTCTTCCTAGCAGGTTATCATAGTTAAATTCCTTAAACAGATTTAGCAGAAGGACTAAGGTCCACCCTTAATTTTCCACAAAATTTGGATCAAAGCACAACCAAGATTACCTTTCATAGCTGTAGAGCTTGAAAGATTTCTGAATCTACTTATATGAACAGGTGCAGACTGTGGTTCTGTAACAGAATATTTTCTGTTTACTCAGGAATACTTCTGCAGCTGGAAACTTTTATATACACATGTACATTGTATTTAAAAGGTATTTTTAAAGAAGTGAAGGAAAAAGGTTGAATCTCTAAGTATATGGTTTTAAAAGGTCATTCAGTGGATTTTGATTTTGATAAATGGTCATGTATTTGTATAACTTTAAGAGTAGAGGAAGGTAGTTGAACCTGAAAACAGCAAAAGGTCATTATTATGATAATCTGTATTTGCTTGAATCATCAGATTCATATTACTTGAGGCTTTGCTTTACAATAAACATACTAAAGTACAAAACCTATTAGTTTTTCCTAAAAAGCCATGATTATATTGAAAATTAATTTTTTTTCAAAATAATACTATTTTAACTGAATGTGGAAATTTTGAAAATTAAAAATATCACATTATCTGTAGAAGATATTTAATGGAAATCTTAGCTATGCTAATAAGATAGTGTGAATTTCAGCCAATTTACTTGCCTGGCTTATCACTGGCAGATTGTGTAAACATACTGTAGTCTTTGTTAGGTTCACAAAACTGATTTGAAAATTTCATGTAAAAAAAAATTAAATTAAATCACTGTTTGTACAAGTTTCCATCACGTTATTTAGGATTTGTACATTTTTGTCCAAAATGAACTCATATAAGCAAATGTTAAAAAGAAAAAAATCAACAGTTGTGCATATCTGCTAAAACTAATAAGGTCACAACCACATACATATATGCATGCAGAGAGCTGCAGCACAGAGTAGACTGCTTACAGGTAAAACGTAAGGGGAATCAAATCAGCCTGAAACTGGAATTCTTTTCTTCATCAATGTTTCCATCTACATGTGTGTAAAAAGTCCCCCAGTGGGGGACTGGGAAATTGGAGAAAATGTAAAATATAGTCATAGTGATAATTTTCCATAATAAAATGCATTATTTTTGTTATACATCATATCTCAATTATTTTACTGAAAATAACAACAAGATAAAGGATCTGTGATAGCAAATTATTCAGTGGGGCCATATGTTAAATAACTAATTAGTGAGCTCTGCTTTTTTGAAATAATCATAAACGTTTTGAGAAAATTTCTGTCCTGTTTTTTCAGGTGTAGGAGCTGATTTTCCAATGTTCCAGATTACTTGTAATGCAAGAAATTTTATAACTAGTACTACATTTTTTTAAAATTAATAGAGTCTCTTGCACAGTCTGGAAGTACCAATTCAAACACCATTTATTGAGGAAACTGTCCTGTGGCAAAACACAAAGACCAATTGATGGAACTACTTTGTTTTAGATTGATCTGTCCATAAGGACATCACCAGAAAAAATTAAATCTGGTTTAGGTGTAAAGCACCATGCACATACATCATCATTCTCCATTCCTCTGCTTGTCATCTGAAATGGTTGGTTGATAAAAGGTAAGGTGCTTTATCATTTTCTCTAGCACCTGGGAAATGGTCCAGTGTAAATTCAATCTCAGTGAATTATTAAAGGCATTTTAGGATTTGTGAACTTGATAATGGTATTTTGTGAGTGCTCATTACCACTGCAATTTAATATTACTACAGAAATTGAGTTAAGAGACTAGTAGTCTGGTAACAGCTATGGGATGTAATTTACAATCATGAAAGATAACAAATCCACACTTTACTACTGTGTCAGCAGTGTTTTGTAAAACATGCTTAAAGAAGCTAATTAAACTTCATAAGGCCTCTTGAAGCATTATGATCTGTCACAAACTTTAATCTAATGAACAACTTAAATGATATTCCACTGTAGAATAAAGTCTGAAGTGCTTGATCTTACTTAAAATTGGAATATAGTTGTTTCCCAGAAGAAATATCTGTAATATTCTGACTCAAGTAATTGCTAAATGCATTACTTGTGAGTTTTAGCATTGCAGTGAATTAGACAAAGTGCTAACTTGCATTATGTTTAATTGATCTATAGTTAATTTATTCAGAAAAGAGCTGCTCACCCTGAAAAAAATAAATAAAATCAGACAGCCATGTAATAGTAGGGAAGTAAATGTTCAGTGGTATGGAAGACAATAGCTCTTGTAGCAAGATAGCTCATTGATACAGCAGTCAGGCCACTGGAGTGGTACAGTTTTCTGTAGTGCTTTCTTTGTTGAAGTGGACTGGTACAGTTTTCTGTGTGCTTTCTTTGTTGAAGTCAAGATGCTTTCACCACCTTTAGCAGGGACTTGAAACTTCACTGTGAAGAAAAAGTATTAAAAAAATTGAATGTTGAGTAACTGAGCAGCGTTTCTGCACTTTATTTGGTGCTCTGAAAATTAAACTGAGGGAAAGAATAAATCCTTCATGAACCTTTAGATGTTACTTCGGACACAGTGAACATTGTTGAATCCCAGCAGTCTGCCCAGCACAGGCACAAGCAGTGTTTGACAGGGTGCTTTCTCTCCAGTTGGCTGCTGGTTCTTCCTGCAATGTACTGCCATATCTAATGAATAAATGATTTAGAGTCATCATTAACTCAGGCTCATAGATAATTCAACCTTCTTTTCTAAAAAAACTTTCACAGATTAAGAGCTGTAGACTTCTCTGAATAAATAAATCTGTTTACAAATTTATTCCTTTCAACCTAGTATTTTCATGCAGCTTTTGCTGTCAAACTGTCCTGGCTCATTATATTCCCAGCTTTCACCTACACATGCAAACACTATAATTATTATAGTTTTTGTTTTTTAAATTGTATATTGTTCTTCATAACCAAATCTTGCTTAGGCCATCAAATTCAGTAGCTGATGTCTTCTGTATTTGTGGTACTTCCCTTTAGTCTTGCCTCTTGTCAAGATATACAAAGTTACTTCTCCTTGCATTATTTTGCCTACTGAGATTTTTTTAAGGTCTGATTAGAATTGTGAGGATTTTTTTCTTGAACTATTTATTTTTTCGAGCCAAGAACTCTTCTGTTTTCTCATTGTTATGTTGTGTTATAAGAGTTGTCGTTTTATCTATCTTTCTAAAGGAAAAAGCATAATAAGGAAAAGGAAAAAAGAGTTAAAATGTATCTGTGTTTGACAGTGATGACTGAATGATTGAAACCTAGCAGCTTTTATTTTGGCTTGTTAAGTTCCCGTGTCATCTCATTTTACTGTCATCTCATAATATTTTGAAATATCCTGTGCTGAATCCTGATAAAATCTGACAAATTTTTTCATGAAAATATATGGTGAATGGACATTACCATTCAGACTTCCTTCAAGATAGCTGTTCTTATAGCAAAAATGTTTTCAGTAAGTAATCTGTAGAGTTTAGTCATAGTTCTTTGTTCCTATAACTAATGATGGTATTAAAGAAGGAGCCCCTAATTATTAAAGGCCTAAACCTATCAATTTTCCTAATGCATGAATCACCAATCTTTGCTATTTTTCCACTGTTCTGAAGGCATTTTGTGTTTCTGTATTTGTCAGAAAAATATTCTGTCGATAGAAAATGTCTGTGGGTTTAGACATGTTTTCAGCACAGAGCTCCAGGAGTTTAGCCTTGTACTCTACAAATTCCTATACTTCTAGAACTGATCTTTAATTTCATTGTTATGGTTGTCTAGTCTATTAGTATGTATATCTTTAATTGATGTTTGCTGATGTTATGACCTATCCTAAAGTGGCTCTCATTGAAAAATATTTTTTATTGCTGTTTCAAAAGTCTTAATAATATAATGCTGACATCTCTGTGTGGTGACTATCTTGTGTTCCTGAATATTTCTTATACTTTTTTTTTTAATTGCTGTTTTATCAGCTCCTGGATAGCAATGTTCTCACACTCAGGGGATTTTGAGGTTTTATTTCTTGTGTCGTTTTGTTGCTTTTGTAGCTTTTGTCATTGTTTATGCTACTGTAAAGTTATAGAAATGAATCTTTATTGGGCTTTGGTTGTTTTTTTGGCAGAATTTGACTCTCAACTTACCAATCAATTCTCTCCATATAAATTTAGGAATCCTCCCCATTTTCGATGGTGGTTTTTTTTGGCAGAATTTGACTCTCAACTTACCAATCAATTCTCTCCATATAAATTTAGGAATCCTCCCCATTTTCAATCCCAAGGTCAATCAGATCAAGTTGGATTCCTTCATACAAAGGAGAAAGAAATTGCAAGAATTACATAAAGATTTATCTTCCTCACTTTGTCTCAGTGTTTTCAGACCAGAATGTCTTTATGAGATTTTCTGTTGTCTGGAGATTTTTAATACCTTCCTAACTTTTAGGATTCTTGAAAGCCGTATTGAAACACTAATTACCATTACTTCTCAGCTACTGCTTTCTATCTGTGATATACACTACAGACCACAAAATGTACCATGTGCATTTTGATCAGCATTTCTGATGCAGTACCAATGCCAACTTGACTCCACAGAAGACAGAAATTGGAATGTTGTTATTTGTGGTGAAATCTTTTTCATGAGACAAGCAGGTTTCTCTAGGCTTGAATTGAACAACAGCCTAATGACCCACATGGAATTGCTGTGTCAGAAGTGACTTCAATCTTTTAGGGAGAAGAGAGTTAAAAATACCACATTTTGTCTTTGAAAGGAATTAAGGGTGCTTTCTTCTCTTCATGCTGGGGGCTGGTTCAGCTTTTCACAGGAGAAAGAAAAATTTCCCATGGAAGGAATAAATGAAAAATAAATCAGAATAAGTTCATGATAGCATTGTGCCCAATGTGTAAAGTAATTACTTTAACAAGCCAATTAACTTTAATAGACTGTCCCACTGTTCCCTTGTCTCCTTAGCTGACCTGTCGATTAAAGCTTTCTGTAAACTAAGCACTGTATTTGCATAACTGCAGACAATTTGAGGCTGCTGTTGTTGGTTAATCTAGAATCTGAACCTGATTTAATTACAAGGAATTTTAGTGAAATATTCAGGGTGGCAGGAAGGGAAAAGCAATACATAACATATATGATTTTTCTGCTATGAAGAGGTAGCAAAATATGTGAAACTACACTGATGAAAATGAGGTGTTTGGTGAAGAAGACAGACACTGAGGGGCAATAGAATATCTAAGCTAAAATTTCAGCAGTGATAAGGAAACAGTGGCAGCAACATGTGCAGTAATATACTTTTGCATGCTGCTGGCACTTTTGAAACAGTCTGTGGGTGTTATTTAATCAAAATTTATTGACATTTTATAAGAGTTAAAGACTCCTTTGAAAAACCTAATTTTTTTAGGAGACACAGTAGCAAAACTGCTATGCAGTTGAGCTTTGAATTGGGAGTGAACTAATAATACACAAACTTAAAAATCCTGAGAATGGAGTGGATGCAACCTGCTTCAGAGTAAAGGATAGCTCTGCACAAAAGATGTCTTATATCCAGATTCTTCAAAATATATAATCAAAATTATTTATATTGAGTCAAGACAGTTCAATAAAGAAAAAACTCTTCTATAAACACTATCTATACACCATGCTTTTTTAAAAATAATAATATATTTCTGGCTCTTCTACAATATAAGTATTATTTTTAGAATTCTGTATTTCATCTTATAATTAGTTATGTTTTCTTGTACTAGTAAAGCAGGTTCTCTGAGTGTAGCATGTCCAGTGTATGCGGTGTACCTTGAAAAGCAGCATGTGGAGCTTCAAAATACATGAAAATTTGGTGGAACAGTAAATAACTCATCATATCAGCAATTAAAAATAGCTGGCTTGCTTTCTAGCTGTGCTATTCAGTGTGCTGGCTTTAAAGGCTTTGCCTCTTAGCCCCAGTTAAAATACCTATGTCATGATGTTCATTGTTGGTAGCACTTTTTTTCTTGCCAGAGGACATCTGGCTGTTAGAAAGAGATAAGCAAAGCATTGTTATTTTCACTGGGAACCCTAAAATACCCCTAAAATGGCTTGGAAGACAGCTTAATTTGGGAAATATTGCTTATCAAAATCCATGACTAAAGGAACAGAAGTACATTTGGATAAATTGAAAAAATAAACATTTACTATTGAAAGAGAACACAGAAGCAACTTGCCTCCCGGTGGAAGTAGTGTACCTGCATAGTGTTACTGAGGCAAGAATCTAGCTCACAACAGGTATATCATTAAGCAATAAGGAAACTGAATACATCTTGTGTTCAAATTTAAAAGTAGACATTCACCTGGCTTCTAGTATATATGTTATTGTAAACAGCTATTATGTGGTTGCACTCTGATTACAGTTTGGTGAGATTTTCTCTGTCCCACCTGACTTCTCACCCAAGAGAACCAACATGGTAAATAATTTTATATTAGCATGAGCAATAGATCAAATGAAAATAACACTGTTTTAAGTATGTCTAGAATCAGAATTCCCATTACATTTCTTTGGAAAGCATCTCTTAGGAAGCATAATTTTTTCTAATTTTATCTGGCATTTAAGCTTTTCTGTGGCCATGGGATTTTTTTTTTTTGTTTATTTGCTTTTATTTGGAAATACAACTGTCATTTAATTCAGAAGGGTCAAATCTACAAAAAAAAATGCCTCTCTTGTCTGATTCTCTTTGAAGCTGTGTGTTAACAGGGTATTGAGGCCATGCATTAACAGGCCATGTACAAGTAAGTTTGGTTTGAGAGGCAGGGGGGACATTTAGCTTTGGAATAAATGTGTATTATTTGAGCAAAAACTTGTCCTATAGCTTATTTTGTCTTCTGTGACATTTGGGAGATACCAGTAAACCAACTCCTTTTTAACAAGATACCAAGTAGTAAATCCTGAACTCCCACACAACATATTTTTAATTTCTTTACACAGTAACAATATTCTAAAGTAAAATATAGCAGCTTCAGAGAGTGGAAAAGTTTTACATCAGTTTTGGGAAGTTCTGGGTTTTTTTTTATTTAAGTTCTTTATTGTTAGGCTGAAATATTGTCCAAACAAGATGTAGCCAACATTTTCTGTCAAACTGTCATAGGTACTCTTTGTCACATTCTACTGCTCAGAAATTTTATTTCATTATATTATAATTTCAGGTAAGGGAGACAAGTTTTGTGAAGGTGGGTACCTAAATGTCAATTCCCATTAAGTATAGGGATTGCATGATCCTTCCTGTTTACAGTTATTTTCTCATGATTACCAAACAGTATTTTTGGGGGAATAACAAGGTTTTTTGCTTGTTTTTAACCAGTATTTAAAATTTCTGCGTAAAAACTGGGAAAATAAAACAAAACAAACAAAATAAAAACCAAAACCAAGCCCACTGGGAATATATTGCTAGAAAATTGTGTTGTTCTCCATTATTATTGGGCAAAGCTTGTGTTTCAAGTAGAAATAGTTATTTTTTGATACCCAAGGATAGCTTAAGAAAACAAAAAGAGGCTTTTACTTGATAAAACCATAAGTACAAAACAATATGGTCAATGTAAGAAGAACAAGTTAAAAATGCAGATAAGTCAACTTGCTTGGCAAGATACAGTAAGGATGTAAACATTTGCCTGAGCTCTATCTAATCCAAGTATCAACAAAACCCAGCAAGGTTAACTTTTACCACTTGAGAGTATCAATGAAACACATGCCATCACTGAAATGAGTAAATGCAGTCGTTTTTTGTCTGAACTCAGTGCTTAACATCCTTATGAAGAAAAGTGATAGACCTGCACAAAGCTTTCATCCAAGAAAAACTTACATTGTAGAAGTAGTAATAATGTCATTTGAACATGTAGTGAGGGTTACACCTATGTGGTGGGGTGGTCGACTTGTTTGTTATTAATGTTAACAGTATTATCACTGCTTTGCTGCAGTCATGACGGTGTTTCATCTGAGTAGTATATTTGCTGATCACACTCAAATTTTCAAGTTCTTTATCCAAATTTAGAACTACATGCACATGAAGGTACAAAATAATACAACTTTCAAAGATGCTAATTGTCAGCATCTTGGCAACCACATTGTTTTACACAGTGAACAGATTAAACATTAAAACTTATAACACAAAAATATTTGTATTTTCAGTATTCTCCGACAGAAACATTTAATACTCCTTTTTATGGATGCAAAGAAACTCCTAATGCCAGATGGAGCCAAAATTGCAAGCTCACTGCATGAGGAATTCATCAGGAATTCAGTATAGATCAGGGATTTTCAGACCTGCATCCTAATTTAGCAATAATCACGCTGTAAAAACTGATCTGAGATTGCCTGGTCTTTTCAGTCAGATAAAGGCTGTGCTGTTTATTATCACTGACATATTAAACATAGAATGTACCTGGAAATACAATATTAGTTGCAGTAGCTCTATCAAGAACAGCTGAATTTATATATATTTTCTTTTTTAATGGTCTCTATTTTTCCTTAAATATAGATGTCTTTAATAGTAATATAGTATATTATGTTCCAAAAGTAAGTTAATTTTTCTGAAGTAGTGTCTGTGAGTCATTTTTGATTGAGTCATTTCTACTAGCTCTATTTCAATCATAGGAAGGAAGATGAATAATCTTTCACCCAGCAAATTTCAAATATAAAAGAGTTTAAAGATAAATTACATTATTATGAGATAATGGAGAGCTAAAATAGGAAAATATTGAACAGATGCACGAATTAAATTCAGTTCCAATGTATAATATCTAGATTTGGGTTTACTTTTTTTTCATTGTTTGTTTGTTTGTTGGGTTTTTTTCAAATACAGTAGTTTGAGTTGGAAGGGACCTTCAAAGGACATCTTGTATAGCCCCTCCACAATGAGCAGGGACATCTTCAACTTGATTAGGTTGCTCAAAGTCCCATCCAATTTTATCTTGAATGGTTCCAGGAATGGGGCATCCACCACTTCTGTGCACACTTGTGTCAGTGCTTTACCACCCTTATTTTAAAAACTTCTTGTATCTAACTTAAATTAACCCTCCTTCACCTTAAAACCATTATCCCTTGTCCAATTGCAACAGGCCTGGCTAAAAAGTTTGACCTCATCTTTCTTAGGCCCTCTCCAAGGTGTTTTGGGGCCCTCTCTTCTCCAGGCTGAACAAGCCCAGCTCTCTCAGCTGTCTTCACAGGAGAGGTGCTCCCTGTTCATGGCCACTCTAACAGGTCTATGTCTTTCTTATGCCAGGGGGCCCAGATCTGGTTGAAGTCTGATGAAGTTTTTTAAAGGAAATGCATGATTTTTTTTTCCTTCCTTGAGGTGGTAGTTTTCTGAGGATTTTTAATTTTTGGGTTTGTTTCCAAGAAATTAAAGTAAGCTGTGTACAGATTTACCCCTGGAAGACCTGCAATTCCATCTATTAGCAGCTCCTTTTCCCTCCAGTCTGCAACTGAGAACCAAAGTGTTTTTTTCTTTTACCAGATACAGTTTAAATCTCTTGTAAGATAACAGGATTTCATTGATTTATGGTCTAAGAGATTAATAATACAGAATCATAAAAGAAGATAAAGAAACAATTATTTTCCATAATTGTTATTATCTAACATGTCAGATAGATTGATCCTAAACTCATTCCCAATAGTCACTGCAGAAAAGCACAGTCTAAAGGAGCTCTTAAAAATATTCTCAAGTCATCTTTCAGAGACTGTTGCTAAACATCCCCACATTTGGACTGAGGTTTTAAATACAGAAATATTTGGAGGTTTTACTTAGTCAGAACAGACAATGTAATTTCTCCAAATAAAAGTCTAAGAAAAAAAAATCATTAATTATTACTTCCAATGGCTTTTTAAATCAGTTTTTTTCTCCTGGATTTCTGTTTTTCATTAGTTATTTTATAACACAGCCAAAAATGGGTTATTTGAAGCCTTTCATTAAAACAAAGAACAATTCATCCAATATAAAATATATAATGGAGAACAGTTACTAAAGTAATGTAATTAAATTAATTGCACGGAATGGAAAAACATTTTTCAATTAATTATATTTGTATATTCATTTTATTTTATTTTGAAAATCTTACAGCAGCAACCACAAATGAAAAAATATTATAGAGCACTACAGAATAGTCTTCTCAACACAGAAATACAGTAGATACCTGATGTACTTAAAAATCCCCTATTGAATACTTTGATGTACCTAAAAAACTGCCCTGGATTTTGTTTTTGTATCATTTCAGTGAGTTTTTCCAGAACAGGTATAATAAGGTTGATGGTTACTGGCCATTGATTCATATATCTGCTTTTTGCATTGCATCTTGTTAGATCTTAATCTTCAACTAGTAATTCACAATAAATGAAGGTTAAAGAAATTGTAGTGGGTCTAGTGCTGGTCAAACACCTGTGCCCCTACTAAAATTATTTATTCATTTTCTGCTATGAGACAAGGCTTAGGAGAAGGAGCAAACCAGGCTCAAAATTTGAAGAGTATAAAGAAAACTTTATTAACAGAACTAAAAGAAAAAAAAAAAAAAGAGAAATCAGAATAAACCTTCAGAACATTTCTTCTCCTTCCAACTTTTCTTTTGTTTTCCCACTGACAACATAAAGAGACAAATTTGGTATTTTCAGTCAGTTTGCCACTTTAGAATAGTCTTTCATCAGTTCTCTTTGGGAGAGAAGTCTCTCTTGCCATGCCATGGAGACTTTTCCATAAGAAACAGTTCTCGCATGGCTTTTAATTTCCACGAATAGCAGCTGCCTGGAAATCTGCAATCATGAAGTCTCTCCTATCTTTGCCAGCCTTCTCAGAGCTGTGTTCATGGGCCATGTTTAACTTATGGGGTACTATTTTAAGGGTGAGTTGTTCAAAAGCAAAGATTCTCTTTATCCATCTCTGAAATCATCTTCATCTCTGGGAACAGAAATCTTCTTCTTTCCCTGGAGGCAAAGGGTCTTCATCACTCTTATCTCTCTCTGTTCAACCTTCTCATTTGGATCACAGCTAGATCAACATCTGCTTGACTAAGTATGGACGCTTTTGCTCATGTCTATAGTTTGAACACTTCATCCCCCCATGCTTTTTTCATGGATTAAAGGGATATTCTAGTGTATTACAGTCCATCACCATGGCCTTACTAGAAGTCAGCCTAAGACTGGCATCTCCTCATTCCCCTCCCATCTGGGACTTGACTTCTTCCTCGGTGTCTTCATGTTATTTCTCCATGTGTCTTCACTCTGTCCTTTTCTCTCACTCGAGAGAGGACTGGCATCTGCAATCTCATCTGTTTTGGGGGAATTCACAGTACTGAAAGAGTTAATCTCGCCCAGGCCTGCATATGGTCGGTGTGATTTCTGCCGGGTGGTGGCCGGAGCACTTGTGGTGATGGATTTTCCGGCTGTGCTGGGGAGGCTGTGTCAGAATTTCAGGAGGCCTGGGCCAGAACGGCAGCACTCGCTCTGGCTGCATGGTTGTGGCAGCGCTCGCTCTGGCTGCATGGCTGCTTTCCGGCCCCAGCTGCCTTCAGTTCCAGCCATGGGGCTGCTTTCTGCGTGGGCTGCAGAGCCTCCTCTGGGTTTTTTCAGCAGCTGTGCTGGGGGAGGGCCCGGATCTCAGCAGCCAGGGTAGGAGTCAGTGGCCGATGGCCTCCTCTGGCCCTGCCCGGCAGCCACTGGGGCCCGGCCTGGCCCCCACGTGGGCCATGGCAGAGCGGGCCTGGGCTGGGCTGTGTCTCATTACCTGTTTAAGGCCAGAAGAAAGAGAGAGCTTCCCAAACTTGTTTGGTTTAAAATGTGAATGTCACAAAGGCACATTCAGCTCTTTAATTGGCTTACCAGCATGCCGATTCTTCAAAGCCAGCCAGCAATTGGTTTTTGACAGGCACAGAGGAAACTCTTAATAGCTCCTCTCAGAAAAATCACTTCCATGGTTGGTTCCTTCCCTCCTCACCAAATACCAATTAATGCATAGCCAGCACAGAAAAAAAAAATTAAAAATTGGAAACTCCTGTTTAGATGAGCGGTTTCTGAATTTTATAGAAGAATTTAAAGTTTTCTCTATATGGAACACTAAAGAATTTGTTAAGGGATTAATACAGTAAAACAGTACCGGGAACACAGTAAAAAATGTGGAGTTTTCAGAATAATAACAAAAATGCCTGTCTGAATAATTGCAGTAAAAACACTATAACAGCAGCAGAATTCTGTGTGTGCTATAAGACCTACATTTTATCATTTCAGCTATTAATAATAACACAGCTATGGAACAACTTTTAAAGCAGAATTTTATCTCTGAAGTACTCAATTACTATATCTTTGTAGCAGTTAAAATGCTTTCAATTTAGTTTCATATTTGTTCAATTGTGAGCTTGTTTTAAATAGGATAGCTGCCATTTTAACCTCAGGACCCTACAACATATCTTCTCTGGCTCTGGATGTAGAACTCCTTGAATGCTATAGAAAAGTGGCTTGTAGAAATCAGGACCTGGGTGGAATATCACTGTATTAAACAATGAAGTCTAATTGATTGTGGTGTCCTAGAACTTAATGTTCCAGTTTTACTGGACAATGAAAGCCATATATCAGAAAGAATCCTAACATATAAGGAATTATTGTTATTTTATTTATCGGCATGAGAATGGTAATAAGCTTCTAAAGGAACAATATTCAGAGTGGCATGAAATATTGTCCTTATGATGTTTGTTAAATATTACAACAGTAATCAAGAAAAGTATTTGCTATCACTGTTGAATCAACAAACAGGTATTCTTAATAAAGCTCTTTTCTAAACATCAGTTACAAAACATAAAAAGCTCTTGCCTTTGGCTTTCACCTCTAGCCAAAGACAAAGTATGTGCAACTCTCACATGCAGTGTGAAGTATGTCAAAATACACACAAGATGCTGGGTACTTTTGGGCACAAAATTTGCCTCTGGAAAATAAATTGCCTTCTGAGTGACATCATGTCCCACAAGCTGAATTACAATAGCATTTATATGCCTTGGATGATGCTCCGGTGTTGATACTTACTTCACTGTAGCTCTTGCATTCCAAGGTGAGAATAATTTCAAACTAATTTGGAAGTCTAAAATACCTCAGATGATATGTACTCCCAAAATACTTACTCCTCTCCATTTTCTATAAAAGGAACTTCTCACAGATGGAGACCACTCACTGCCAACAAGTGAAATTAGATAAGCTGAAGCCTTATCTCTTCTCATAACACTGGGCCAAAGGGCTTTTAAGCATACATGTAGACTGCTGAGACAACATGAGGAACATAAGCTACATCTTGGGATTGTATGATTTGAATAAGTTTTTGGAAAATATATAAAATTTCTGCTTACATTTCCATTTTTACCTGCCTGGTTGTGGCCTTATCGCTTAAAACTTTACTTATTTAAGGGAAAAAGAAAAGATATGGCCTTAAAGAATTTTATATTGTTATCTTAATTTAGTTTTAAATAAGTTGTCAGCCTGTTCCAATGTAACTGTTAATAAGGGCCATGAGAAGGGAACAAAGTAAGTAAGCAATATTTTATATTATATAATATGTAATAACTACAAAAAATTTTCATAATGAATTATTCAACATTCATTATCACAGGCAAAGTAGTCTTCTTATTTTTCTTTCGTTAAGAATCATTCCATATGAAACATACATCTAAAATGTTTACTGGACAGTGTTTCTTTATAATACAATGAAGATAGTAATGAGCTTAATGAATGTAATAACTACTTAGTAAGGCCACATAAAACAATTAGGGAACATTGTTTTTATTTAATGCTGGGTTATTTTATTTCGAAGAGGAACTTTCATTGCATGTGTTCATTTATTAATGGTTAAATCTTCTACTCTCAGTGTGAAAGATAACAGAAAATAAAAAAAGTTTTGCAATTTTAGACTACTCAGGTGAAAATATCTGAATCATTGAAACTGACAATGTCATGGTAAAACCTTATTCTTGGACTTATTCCCTTACTTATCTGTGTTTTCCTTTCTTTCATCCTTTTTACGCTTGTCAATTCTGTGTTTCATTTGAGCTATTTTCTTAGACCTAGACTGAGTATTTGATATAAAATTCTCTGGCAAACTCCTTGCAATCCATCAGGACATTAGATGTTTGTCAATTTTTTTCCTTTACAGTGTGTGCCTTCTGTATTACTACTAGTCATTAGTTTTCCTGACTCACCTGGAAACAGCTCTGTCAGTCTCATTGAGCTTCCCAGGAACATATCCATCTCTCCTGAACAATTTTCAGGAGAGCTTCTAGGGGTACTTACCAAGCTAAGACTTGCTAAGGTCTTCCTATGTCTTTAAGACAGGGTGAAAAAACCTCACCCAAAATCATATCCATTGATTTGAATTCATTTTTGTCCCAAGCAGTAATAAGGTACAATGCAAATGGAGGTATTTATTCACAGCATCCAGTATAGCAAATCAGGGTTAAGGAAATAGGCAGAGAAAAATCATGCTGGGTCTAATTACTTTAAATAAGAAACACCTCACACTGACTCTCTGCCCTCCCCACTTCTGAACTCTTTCCTTGTAGATTATGTTAGCTGTTACAAATAGTCTCTTATTTCAAATACTCCATAAAGAAGAGAGGATTTACACTTTTCATGTTTAAGTGATAGTTCCTATTTAGGAGATAACCTGGTCTCACTTATCAAGCATAATAAGTATTGTTTCACTTTATTGCTATTGTAAATAGTCAAAATTGTTAGGCTATTCATCCCTTCTTATATTTTGTTGTTCTCTAGTTTATACTAATCTATAAAATCTTCCTTTCCCCAAGTTGTGACCTCCAGGTCCATTTCACTTTGCTTTTCCTGTGCTCCTGACACTGAATTCATGCCAGCTCTGATTTGTTTCTCTTTTCCATGAGCAATTTAATTCATTAAAATGGCACACCAATGTCTCACCTGGAGGGATTGGGGAGGAGAGGATAATTTGCTTCCATTATAGTCTTTAAATAAGATCGCAGAAATTCCAGCAAGAATCCAAGCTGATGCATGTAAGGAAGGGCAATACAGAAGCAAAGGATTAACAAAGGAGTGGGAAATGCAGGAGAAGGAAGAACAGAAAATAACATCACACTTCTTTTAGGCAGCAGCTGCTTGTCAGAGCATCTCATGTCTGTGAAACTGCAGCCACAGTATGCATGTTTCAGTCTCAAGCCTTCTAATGCAGTTTGCAAAGCTACACATTTACTTACAGCTAAAGCAGCTCATTACTTGCTCTGTAATACCTCATACAGCCTTCGCCATCCTGGTGTGACAATGAGTTTGAGGTAATAAACCTCTAATATTCTTTTTTATATATATACTAAATATAAATATTTACATATAGAATATAGGTAATACAGAGATACTATATATACAAACACACATAAACATTGTCTTCATTTATTTGCTGCAATACTTAATCTTTACGCCTTGAAAAACCAACTCCTGTTATTTTATCAGTTAGTGAGTGATGATCCTTGAAAGTTCTTGTTTGGACCTGTACCTACAGCATGCTCATAGAAATATTTAAGCTGAGAGAAGTGCAAAATGGAAGCTAGCTCTCAGCTAGTTTTCTTTCTTCTCTTCCTAACCCAGAGACCTGTTATGGAAATTCAATAAATGTTTGTGCTTGTTTCAGCCAGAACAGAGTTAATTTTTTTGCAGTAATAGTAGCGGGCATGATTGCTGGCATGTCAGTGAGGTAATTCTGTACCACAGGGCATGAAACTGAACTGTCAGTCGTTTTATAAGATAAGATCATCTGTTTATTATAGTCAAAACAATGTCAAGAACCTTGTAAAAGAAGCAAGATTTGGTTTATTTCTTCAGACAAAAGCAATAATTATTTTATTATACAGATCCAAAATCAAAACTAAAATTACACCTCTCTAGATTACTCCTCTTAATTAAATGTAAAATAGTTTTGTTATACCTGAATTTGAGTCAAACAATAACTACTGGAAAGAGAAAAAATATTTCAGTGGTAACCCTGCTAGTAATAATTTTGATAAAGCTTATCACAATCTCTTGGTAATGCAATAGACTTCAGAGGATGTTCTGCTTCTATATCTGACATACTATACATTAGGAAAACATTACTCCTTCAAGCCTGCATGGAAGCCTAATGTCTTATTACCTGCATAAACAGTAAATTAGTGTCTGTGTGAGGAAATGATGGAATAAGAATAGCAATTAAAACATCACTTGAAATAGTATAACATGAAAAATTTGTCTGCAGCTCACAATGATCAACAGAAAGACTTTCCTCTGCTGTCTCTGATTCTGCAGAAGCCAGGTTGCCTTCAGATTTAGAAGAAGAATAGCTGGGGTTGTTTAATTATTTCTCATTATTTCTTGTAAGATACAGTGTTTGCCAGCACAGGTGTAGTATGATACTAATATAACTATAAAGCTCTCAAAACCTGGCCCTTTAATTTTTTATGATGCTGGAACAGGCACAGGAATTCCCTGCAAGTCTGTCTTGTTCAGTAGAGCAAAGTGCAACATCTAGTATGCAGAAAATAGAGATTTTAGGTTCCATGTGCAATTCTCATTCTAAGCCCTCAGGTAAATACACTACCTTACAATGTTATTTGAAAACTCATTTTCTGTTTGTTTCTTTTCTTCTCACAGGATTGCTATTTAACATGTCACTGAGTATTTGATACTCAGTGAATAAACAGCTATTTAATGCTTCCTTCAGTCCCTTTCAGTGCATGGCCTCAAATACCGTTAAGCCCAGAGCATTCAAATATGTCACTTGTCCAAGTGACACTTGAATTTTTAACCCCCTGATCCTAGAAAAAAAAGTCCTGGCTGCCACTAGTACAGGAGATAAAAACTCAACACTCCACAAGTGAAACCAACTATTTCCAGAAAATGCACAAATAACATTATTTATACATATCGCTCTTGAACAACTTGATTAAGGTAATTTAGATTAGATATCACTTCGATCCTAGCCAAGGGCAGATTTTCAATACTATCTATGCTAGACTTTAAAATCAGTTTCAAAAATGCATTACATTTTTCATAGTGGAGGCAGAATTCAAACATAAGTGAGGAATTTAATTTCTTTTCTATTACTTCCCGTATAATAAATGTTTCCATCTAAAAGGAACAGAGAAACTTTCAATATTCTTTTTAGACAGCATTGGAGAAATCCTTAATAGAGATCAAAGGATGAAATCTTTTAAGGAGAACTTTGATATTAAAAAATATGGGGGGTTTTATCCTATCTGAATAATTTTTCTGATGCAAAGAAGTTTCAAGACTTCATCTGATTTTAGATATAGCACCTTAACTGAGCGAAAATCATCTGATTTTAGATATAGTGCCTTAACTGAGCTAAAATTACTCTACCTATATTCATATGCCACAGGAATGAATACTATGTATGTGCACTTGAAAGAAAGAGAGCTTTGCTTTAGTTGCACCTTTTCTTTTGTAGCAGCCTACCAGCATGAGTCCTGCCTGTTAGTATTTCCTGAACATCTCAGAAGGGGTGGTTACATGCCCAATGCCTGTTGGGATCGTGTGGTTTACACAGATGCCTTCATTGATCCCATGGGAGATCAGGGGAGCACACACCAGTCATGGGCAGAATAGCTTCAGTATGAGTCTGGTGAGGTACAGGATCAGGTTGCCCAGAGAAGCTGTGGACTCCCCATGCCTTGGCATGTTCAAGGCCAGATTGGATGGGGCTTTGAGCAACCTGGTCTAGTGAAAGATGTCCTTGCCTATGGCAGGTGGTTGCAACCAGATCATCTTTAAGGTCCCTTCAAACCTAAACCATTCTATGATTCCAAGATTCCATTATTTTCTGCTGTTTTAAACTTAAATAGTGTAGACCCTTAAATAGAAATTGATATGAAGTGCCACTCTTCAATTTACTAATAGGGACATAACCAAACTGCTTATCTTCTGTAAATATTCAGCTAAAAAGGTAGCATGTAATAGTAAAGGCTCTGCTGAGTCGGAGGGAGCACACGTGCTAGCACCAGCACACATGTGGGCACTTAGTCACAAATTGTGGTACATGATGCACCTCTCAGCTGGTCAAGCTCAGAGGAAACTCTTCTTTGTGGGACTGGGAGGGATCATTCCATCTGGAGAATGTCACCTTGGGAATCTGTTGAGCAGTGGTGTCCAGCCTCTCTATTGGTGAACAAGAGCAGCTGAGTTGAAAGCACATCCTCTGGCCATGGACTTGTATTTTGTGTACCAGAATAACCAATGAATATGTGTTCTCTAGGTTCCCTTCCCCCACATTGTGTGTTTTGCTGTAGATTTAATATTCTGGTTTGTAGGACTAGAATCCAACTGTCCTTGACATAACTGATTTTTACTTTTCTCTGAGGAACACACACATAATTTTTTTTTTAATTTTGATATTTACTGTGCAATGGAAACAGTTTTTTTGTCTCCTATTCTATGATTTAAAACCCCCCCCCAAAAAATAAAAACAAAAACCCAAAAAACGCCTAGAGATATGTAAGAAAGAAAAAACCCCAGTTTCATATAATACTTCAACTTCTGTGTGAGGTACAGATCTGCCTGCTGTGTCAATTCAGGTGATGATCTGCCACTTTCATCACTAACCAGGCCTACCTCTCTCTTCCATACACAAGTTTGGTTGCCTATCCTTCAGAAATTCCACAAAAATGATCAATTAACATGTAAAGAGGAATTTTACACTACATCCAGAAACTTTTGGATCTGCTATTACTGGAAACTGAAATTTTCCATAGGAAGTCCCATCTACACACGATGAATACTATAGAGTGAAGTACTTTGTGTAGGGGCATCACTTTTGATGTCTTCATGTCAGCCACAGGATTCCCAGCTAACCCTCCCAGATTTTTTGGTTTGTTTCTTTATTTGTTTGTTTGTTTGTTTGTTTAAATTTGTGTACTATAGTGAAGAGGTTTTGAAAACCTTACAGAAACTTTCTTCCAAGAACCACTAAGGTTTTTTACCCTTTCTCACTTTCTTCAACTAAAACAAAAATAGTGTTGCTGTTAAAGAACATATTCTTATCTAGAGTTCAGTATGAAAGAAATTATGCAGCTAAATTAGAGTTCTGCTAAAATAGGTTGTGTTAAATACTCTCTCAGTGTCATTTTCATAATATGTATTTTAGTATTATGGGGAGATTTGAGACGGTTTAGAACCTTGCAGAGTTCACACAGACATGAAAATATCTTATGTAGTGTGTGTCAGGGAAATGTCTGTTTATCAGATATGTAACTAAGGAAAGATCTGCTCTGAACATGCTTTTATAATGATGTTCATTTAATCTTTTGTTAATATACAATGTAGTTCATATTACAATTTAATATTTCAGCCTAGAGTTTTGCCAGCTTTGAAATTCAGAGCTCTGGATATACTAGCTAGAATGTTATTACTTGTATATTTCTTTTTTAAAGTAAGACCAACCCCTAAAACTGTTAGAATGTTTTTAGAATGTAACTTTATGTACTTGGACAAATGAATTATCAGTTCAGTGATATGAACTATGACCTATGTATAATAAAAACTTTTAGATTTAGCATACATTTTGACAATAGCTGAGAGATACTAGCAAAGATATATTCTGTATTTCACATATGGTTTTGGTTTTTCTTTTTCTTTTAGTTATTTCTGAGTACTTTCTACAGATACACCCAAATTCTAAGTAGATTTGAAGCAGAAAAGGCCAGTTTGTAATTACAAATATTTAGAGTGGTGGTCTAAAATAAAGTGTGTTGGAAAGAATAGATGCAGTATAAAAGTCCATCTGATTGAGATGTAGAAATTTATAGGTCTGAATATTTTAATGAACACCTTTAAGAACTATTGAATGCCATTTTTAAAATTAAGTGTGTCTATCTTCTTGTAAAAGACCAACCCTTTTTTTCAATCAAAACTGTTTTTAAGTAGGATTTGGGTTTTCCTTATGTTGTTAACAAGTAGATAAAGAAAATGAGATTATAAAATAAAATGAAATTTCTCTGATGTAGTTCGCATGTCATAAGTAGAAAAAAAAATCTATTAAAAATCTCTATAGTTCAACATATTGGTCTTGTTCTACTGCAGAAAAAAAGAAAGGGATTTAGCCATGGTTCTTGCTAGATTTCTCCAGAAACATTATTTCTTAATATGATGAGTTTCCTATTAATCTGGAATATTTAATGAAACTCTGATATCTCATATTGTGATGAAAAAAGGCATCTATTTCACTATACTGAATAATTTTGGAGGGAGACTAAATCCCATTTCAGTTTGTTTATTTTTTAGCTCCAAAAATATCTACTGTGTCTACTTTAGTACTGGCAAATCTACCCTCATGCAGATGATATCTTAGCTGAGAATTTCTGATATTCATCAGTTTATTTTAAGTAATCAACATTTTTTAAAAGGATAAACTTAATTTTGTGTAGTTCTCCAGAGTTTTTCAGGGGTAAAAAAAAAAAAAATAGAAGAAATGAAGAAAGGTAAAATTTGAAATCTGGAGCATGGTCATGCAAAACAAACAAAAAAAAGGTTCCATCTAGTAAACTAAGACATGAATTTACATCATATTAGGTTCTTTGTGGTAGCTACTCCATTAACAAATGGTGTAGTATAATAAATGACAATGGAATAATCCAGTGTGGTCCAAGGGCCTGTTGCCTGTATTAGAAAAATTCTTTGTGCACTTTCTTCATATCCACTGTTGTGCTTAGACTTCTCTGGTTTTTTTATTAAATGTGGATTGGACTTAATATACACAAAATCAGTTCTACCAGCATAGCTGTGTACCTATAACTTACCACCCAAACTTAAAATTAGATAGTGTCCATTACCCTTATTTAACACTTCTTAATACTTGAGATTTGACTTCCTGTCAAATCCCACAGCAGGGAGTCAGATGATGAGACCTTGCCATAACTGAATAGGCTTATTTTCTGCTGAATGTTTTGACACGTGCATGCACACCTACACTTGCATGCACACACTCTCACAAGACTGGTTTTCTCCTTTAATTCATGAAAAGATAGTTTGGAAAAACAAGTTTTAATCATAATAGGGATAGCTGTAATGAGAAAAAAATCCCTCATATTTCTCTCAACATAATAGTTACTCAACTAGTAATACATTGAGATTAGATGACAGCGAACCATTGTGACCTAATATTTTGAAGTTTTGGGGGATTTCCTATTTCAGTGGTGTATGCATGAATTTTTTTAATATTAGATTTTTTTTCTTTTTCCAGGTTGAGTGGTATGAATTTACCTTCTCCAGTTATCAGCAGTAAGAACTGGTTACGACTCCATTTTACGTCTGATAGCAATCACCGACGAAAGGGATTTAATGCTCAGTTTCAAGGTAGGAAACCTATAAAAGCACACCTAAAAAACCCTTTACCTTTAAGCATCACTAAAGTGGTGGTGGAATTTGATAATTATGTTTAAATATCACAGACACAGTAAAAAGCTGACTCTTTATTACTGTGTAACTATCACTCTTACGCTGAATATCTGTTTTCCTTGTGTGATCAGATGTCTCGGGGGATTTACTTTTGGAAAAAGTACGTGTGCTTCGCAATGCAGTCTGCTCTAAATATGCATTTGCTTGCTCACTTTTTTCATAATAAGTTTCTTTGCAGTCAGTGTGATCTTTCCTTTAAAAACATGCCTGGAATGCAACTTGCGGAAAGTCAATTCCACACAAAGGCAGGCTTCCATCTAAACATTGTCTTCCTTCATTATTCAAAACCTAACTCTTATCCAGAAACTACATTCATCATTTGGAATTTTGACTCAACCACAGTATAGTACAGATTATATTTCAGGCTCCTGCATACATTTGCATAGACAACTTCAAAAGAAGACAAGAGGATGTCAGTGTTGCTGTCGTTTCTACTTATGTTCATGTAGATACTTTTTAAAATGCAATTTTTTAGAATGAATTCTTTATTGATTTTTGTACTTTATAAATCTTTACTCAAGATAAAAGACATGGTAGTTATATTGAAAATAGAAAAGCTTCTTAATCTATCTGTGCTTTCAAATTCTTCACTTACGTAAGCTGTTTCAACACTTTTACCCCCATAGCATCAAAACCTTTAGGAATTTAGACATTTGTGGTTTTTTCCCCTGAAACTGTGGGACCTCTATAATTTTTGAAATGATAAATACATTGCAACAACTGTATGTTTTCTGGTGACTATGTCATGCATGTACAACAAAAGTGTCTAATATATATAGTTCTTTTAGTTTTAAAAATATTTTTAATATTTCAGAAAAACAAAATCTGAAACTTCATTTCATTTTGTCAACTCAGCATAAGTATGTGATCCTTTGCACTTACAACTTATTTTTTTCCAAAGTTTACTAAGGATGCATATATAATACCACTGCTGGGTACTATGAATGTAAATGCACTGCTTATGTTAACTCTGTGACTTAAGCCTGTCAATTGGGATCCACAAAAACATTGTGATATGTCCTGCTGAGGCACCAGAAAATATGAATCAACAGAATAACAAGGAGGAAGTTTGTGATGATGTAACATACACTGGAAAATAATTTTTGTTCTTCTTCAATATATCTTATCTCTAGACAAATACTCACTAAGTAGTTAAAACTTTTGGGAAATATCTGGAGAGATCATTATTTCAGATGTGTCTCTCTTGAGCTGCATAATACATCAGATATTGGGTGAAAGTGTGAACTTCCTTGATGTAGAATATACCTTGAATGACATGTGGAAGTATCTTCTTGTAAATCAAATTCTTACATCTACAGAAATTTACTTTCTTAATTTAAATAATTTTTATGAATTGCAGGTTTATAATTTTTACTGTATTTAATACAAAGATTTCTGAATTTCATGAGAGATCATGGTTTACATAGTTATCTATCTTATCAGACTCAATTGCAATTAAAAAAATTCCTATGTTAGTGACATAAACATAAACTGTATTAAAACATAGGACAAAGATTTCAAGACCTGTAGGATGAAAATTCATAGTGATACAAAAAACAGGTTAATCTAAAACGAAGCAGAAGTAACAATATTTTCAGTTAGAGTAATCTACTAGTACTACAATTTGCACAATAGCAGAGGTTGGAAGAGGCCTCTGGAGCTCACCTAGCCCAGTGTCCTTCTCAAAGAAGGGTAACCTAAAGCAAACTGCCCAGGACTGGGTCAGGGGTGGGTTTTGAATATCTCCAAGATTAGAGACTCTGCAACCTCTCTGGGCAACCAGTGCCAGTGTTTACCCTCAGAGTATAAAGGTTTTCACTTTTTTTGTAAGTGGGTTTTCCTGAGTTTCAATTTGTGCTTATTGCTTCCCATCTTGTCAATGGATATCATCACGAAGACTCTGGCTCCACCTACTTTACTCCATCTCATCTCACAGGTATTAATTCATACCAATAAGATCCACCCCGATCCCCCCAAGTTTTTTCTTCTCCAGGCTATAATGTCCCAGCTCTTTGAGCTTCTCCCTTATGTTTTTGTTTTCAGAAACTTATTTCTGCTAAAATTCAACAGCCTTCACATATCATTCCATCTTAGGTACTTCTCTCAAGTTAAATAATTATTTGAACTGATCATGAAACAAAAAAAGAAAATCCCACAAAAACTTAATCTTGTGACATACACGACCTCATTTTCAGGCACAAAACCTAGCAGTGAAAGAATGCCTCCAATGTCTGATTGTCTCCAGACACAATCCTTGTATTTGTCCTCTGGCAAATCCTGCATTGCAGGCTATATGACTCTGAGACCTCCAAGAAGCATTTTGCTTATGGCCAGCTATACCCAATAGTTTAAACAGACTGTTTCAGAATACACACATGTAGTTGGGATTGATGTGTTGATATATTGAGCTATCCTGTCTTTGAGACACGTGAGATAAATATATAGACTTTTTAATGCAACCATTTAACACTCACTTTACTAATAGATGAGTCCTCATTACCAGACCAAAATGAAGGAATCTTTGTGATTGTTCTAATTTCCCAGAAATTCTAAATCTTGAGCAATTGTCCTCAGGGCATTTGGGACTGTACTTTCGAATGTTACTTTGACTGCTTTCTCCTGTTGCTGCTTGCTAAAAAGAGTATCTCTTTAAAGTCAGCCTGCACTGTCTCTTTGTATGTCCTTAGATATTAAATGAAAGCAGTCTTTACACTTTGCCAGAGAGTAAGTTATTGTGCTTTAGAGTCCTTATATAGATTTTTCATGGTAGCTGTCAGGTGTAAATGCTATTCACAAAACAAAATCACAAGCCTGTCCATTTGCAGATAGCATCATAAGGACTGTGGTGGGTTGATGTTGGCTGGATGCCAGGTGCCCACCATATCAGTCATTCACTCCTCCACCTCACCAGGACAAGTAAGAGAAAATGTATTGAGATGAGGACAGCAAAGTATCACTCGCCAATTACTGTCATGGGCAAATCAGGCTCAACCCTCACATATTCTTACTCCTTTCTCTGGCTGCTATTAATGCTGCACTGTGACTTTTTTCCTTCTTAAATATGCTACCCCATTGCTGATGGGCTCAGCCTTAGCTAGTGGCAGGTCAGTTTTGGAACCATCTGGTTTTGTTCCTATCAGACATGAAGGAAGCCTCTGACAGCTCTTCACAGAATCCACCACACAGCACCCCTACCCCCCCACAAAAAGCTGACACTCAGACTCAATACAAAAATATATTTTTTGACATATTTATATTTTTAATATAAATCTATTAAAATCTATTTGTTCTAATCTCACACACCTCTTGTGCCAATTTAATCCATTCCTTTCCCTGATGTTGGTTCCTTCCCTAAATAGTCCATGATTATCCTTGTGGAATACCAAAATGCTCTTTCCTTTTACTCCACAATGAGCTCTGTATCCATGAGCAGGGCCCCTCCTGGGTCTCTGAAGTGACTGGAGAGCTCCTAGAGTGAGCTGTGCCCTAGCCCCTGGGACTGGGTCTCACCAGGGAAGCCCTGGGGAGGCTGGGGTAGAGGATGGGTCTCTGTGTTGGTTCCCCCACTTGCCCAGAACCCTCTGTATTTCTTCTGCACCTGTGGTAATGGATCTAGGGTGGTTGCAGAAAGGCCAGGGAGAGGTGGCATTTGTCTCACCCATCCACCACCATATCTCTGTGCTCCTCAGTGTGTGCACAGGTGAGCTTTTTATTGCCTCACTGTCCTGGCTGCAGAGGGGGCAGGCCCTACACCCGTGTGGGCAGGGCCAGGTTGCTGTTCTATACCAGCCAAATCATTGCTGGTGGGGTGGTTTTGGGGGCCAGAAAAGGTTGGGTGCACCCCCAGAAGCACCTAATTTTGCCTCTCTGTTGGGGAGGTTGTTTGGGTCAGCTCTGTCGGGATCATCGTCTGCTGCTGGTGCTGCTCATCCCTGTCCTGTTTCTCTGGGACGTGGCTTGGAGACATGGTAAAGCCACTGTGTCTCCAAGCCATGGTGCCGACAAAAGTGGGACGGCCATGTTATGGAGCCAAAACCCCAGCAGAGCCAGCATGGTGCAGAGCCAGTTTCAGAAGCAGCCATGAGGAATCAAGTCCAGCTTCTGGACTGGCAGCATGGCAAGACACAGACAATCTGACCTTCAAGGGTTTGTCCACCACTGTTTCCCATTGTCTTTGGCTCAAGGACAGAGAGAATCAATGAAAGGGAGCGGCCACCATCTTGTCTTTGTCCCAGGGGCTATGTGGATGTGACCTATGGGGAGCATTCACCATTCTGTCTTTGTCCTGGCAGCCACATGGAACTAAGTCAAGGTGGTGAACTCCTGTAGTGTGTAAGGCACCTTCTCTTTTTTTATACTGTTGTTATTGATATTGTTGCTGTTACTGTGTGTTCCTTATTCCATGGCTTTTTTTTCCTTTTTATTATCTCAGCCTGTAGTCTCTGTCTTTATCCTTCTCCTACTGGAAAGGGTGAGGGGAAGAGGAGTGGCTTGTTTGGAGTTTCATTTTCACCTGTTAAATCTCCACACTAACCTAGCACATCTAGCAGTGTCACTGGCTTTTTGAAAGCAAGTCAGTATGGGAGGCAGCATAACATACCTCTTTGAGCAACAATGGGATAATGAACTTTTTTTCTTTTCCTAGTAAGAATTCTGATTATCACAATTTTTATATCATTTGCATAGAGATCCTTTAATTACACTTTCCCCCTCATATCAAATTAATATCATGTTTATTATTATCTTACCATAACTATATTATTGCTGTGACTTGGCCTTTTCCAGTGAGCCAAAACTAATACTAACAAGCAGTCAATTTAATTTTCTTTTCTTTGTTTGATCTTTGATCAGGCAAACAGAATTATTATAATTTATTTCATTAAAATATTGGAACTACCAATTGGATATAAAGCTATGCATAATTAATTTGTTCAGCAATTTTTTCAGATCTTTGTAGCTGGCATTTTTAGCAATATTTAGTGCCCCATTTTTTACATGGTCAAGAAAACCAGCTCACTGGTATAAAAAAAATAGCACTGTACTAGAATAGCACATCTTAATGCATCAAGTAAATATAGTTTTAAAATACTTGGCAAGCTGAATTTATAAATAAAATATTCTAGTGTAAAAAGTGAATCCAAATGATTGGTGTTTGGATTTCCTCTTGAATCATATTTATTGCCCCATCTTCCATCAGATTATAGTAGAAGTTTATAGAAAATTTTAAAATTTTAAAAATTAATTAGGTATAGAGTGAAGGGTTTGTTTTGGTATTTGCTGTTTTTTCCTCTCCACACATCCTTTGTCATTTTAATTTGATTTTCTGTATTTCAATGTTGATTTCATCAATAAAAATATTTATGTCCCAATTTCTCTGTGTTTACCTGTGGAATATTTTTTCGTAGTTTCAGAGTTTCTATTCAGAAGGAGGCATGGTGTTGAATGGCTCTGAAAAGCACCAGAAAAAAATTAAATTTTAGTGACATGCTCTGCCTTGTCTTCTTCATATCTGCCATGCCAGCAACATTGGTGTCATGGAAATGAACTCTCACCACATATATCACTGGATACAGTTCTTCTTCTGCCTTGTTCCTTGACAGCATTGCCATGGGGGGAAAAATGGTGCAGCCATTCAGTTATGAACTATTTTTATATTTTAAATTCCTCTACCCTCACCTATGCTAATATATTAATTCCTTTTGCATATTCAGTGGGAGTTGCAGAGCATATGATTTGTCTTATGCTAGTGCTTCATAAATGTGTAAATTCCCCAGAGGTGAAGTATCCTTAACAGGCTAACTAGGAGATGAAAACCTGACACTTCCTAGAAACAAAGCTTATTGATGTACACAGAATGACTTAAAAGGTGTCATAAAGGATCCCCTGCTATTTTGCCTATTTACAGCATGTAAAGTATGCCTGCTTAGCTTTTGCTTATGGCCAGAACAGTAGAAGGGTTTTTAAAAATATTGTTTTCTTTTTAGGAGGAAAGAACCCCACAATAGCTTTAGCTATACAGCTAAAAGTGGTCTGCTTAAGTTAAATATTTATTTCAAAATTCCTAGAAATAGAACAGAAAAAGAAAGCTTTCAAAGCAAAACATGATTAATGGCTGTGTTTACTTTTTTACTTTTGCAGTAACTCCGGCCTCTGTTTCAGAGTGTTTCAAATAAAGTATTCTATTTTTAGCAAGTTTTCAGAGAGGTTCAAGAACGTATTAGTTATTTTGATAATTATGTACCACAAGTTTTCTATCTGTTGTGTTTAATTACATTCAGTAATTCAGGATTTAACAAACAGATAATCCTGAAGTCAAACAATGAATATAATAGAAGCTGCTGAAATAAATGTGTGCTAATGGAAAACCATGAGGGAAATAATGTAAATCAACTTGCAGTTGCTAGATCTTTCAATGAATTTTCATAATTCACAAAGTCTGCCTATAAATGCCTGTCCTTTCCACATATTCTTTAAAATGCTAAAAATTATGTTTTGAATAAGTGAAAAGAATTTGCAGTGTTTCCTTGATGCATGGTACTTTTAGTCAGGAGTTTCATTTAGAATTGTTACTTAGAGTATATTAGAAAGAAAATTAATAAAATCAATTGATAACATCAAGAGCCAGGAAATAACCTGTTATTTTCTAGCTCTTAAGTGATTCTGAATGGACTTTTCCTTTAAATGATCCTGAGAAAAAAAATATATTTTGTTAAGCTTTATTATCAAGAGAGTAAACCAGTCTTGATATGAAAACATCAACAAGGAGATAATCCACCATCTTTCTTGAAAATTCTTTTCTGTGGTTAATAGAACCACTTATGTAGTCCAGCACTGCCACAGTAATACTTCTTTCTTAAGTGTCTAGTAAAATATTGCTAAAAAGGCTCAGACACAGCTGTCTCATGATATCAGCACTAAGAAGATGCCAATTTAGTAACAGCCATTCAGTTAAGACTATTCAAAAGACTATGGTTGAAGTGGCATTCAAACAAGGAACTGAGTGGTTCTCATTTTATGATTTACTTTTACAGTCAGTTCCTAGACACGACTACCCAGTGTGTTCTGCAACACTGTATATTCATTCATCCACTAAATTGTATTGATACAATTTTCCAGAACTTTGGAGAATATCTGCAGTCATTGAAGACTTGATGCCTGCTGGACCAGTTTTATTATGATATATCATACACTGAAAGCACAAAGTAGCTAAGGCAGTCCATCAGGGCAAGGGGCCAGCTAGGTGACATAGAGAAGGTTAATGGAAAACAAATGGCTGTGCTTCTTTTTAAACCTGCAGAACCTGTGTCAGCTTATACAAATAGAATGAGAAAGATTTGTGTAAAAATCTACTGTGACACCAATTTATCTTGGTGCCATTTATTCACTAGTACTAAATGCAGAGATTTTCAGCACAGGGAGCAGGTGGAAGGTCTGATAGTGACAGGCAGTACTTTGCTGAATTGATGGAACAAGGAAGCCAACTGATCATGAACTACAGCTTTTACAGGTAGCCATATAGGAGAAACATTTGTGCCTGCTGTGAAGCTTTCCAGAGTTATAATACCAATTAGCAGGGAAGATTTTAAAAGCTGTTAGTGACAGAAACACTGGGAGAGTGTATTAGATGGAATACTCTTCAGGCAGGGAATAGAGGAACAGAAAAGTGATGGACTATTCCAATGACTTGGTTTAAACTAGAAATCCTATGGAAGGCTGTGATGCTTCTGCAAAAAGTCAAGTAGGCAGGTGAGAGGAAAAGCTTCTAAGGATGCTCCCAGGTTATTGAGTTTGGGATCTTGTTTTACCAACAAAATGATTATAGAATTCCCTTCATAAACTAAAGTAAGATTGAGAATGATTGCTTTTTTCTTATTCTCATAAATACTAAACTTTTAGAAAGATTTCATAGTACAACAGGCCATAGTGAAGGAGAAGAAAACCTAGAAAGAGACAACAAACTGTTTACTGATCTCAAATGACTTTGAGTAATAAGAAAGGTTTCATTTATAAGTATAATCTGGAGAGAACATTGATGCTGATAAATGTGAAAGTGTAAGTTATTTATTCCAGGCAATAATACCAAAAAAAGGTACTATTCTCATAATTATATCTTTGGAGGAGAATGTGGAAAGATTAGGCACCAGGGCAAAGCAAACAGAGCACTGAAGTGAACTCCAGTCTGAATTAAGAAAAGACTTTGTTTCACAACAGGATTACTCGTATTGAAGAAAATCAGAACAGTGAAATGAAAGCAAAAGGAAATTGTTTAATTCTGCACTGTACTGAGATAAATTTGCTGAGTTCCTTCAAGAATAATATGAATGTTCTTGCAAACGCATCACTTTTTTACTGAACTCTGCAAAATATTTAAAGCCAAGTGTAAGTCTTTGTAAAAGATATGTATCATATGTAAAAAATACTGAAAATATTTGGGTTCTTCCTTTACTGTAACAAAACCAGAGAACCCTTCAAAAATATCTATATATATTCCTTATAGTGACATAGAGCTTCAGACTGGACAGGAAAGATGCTTCTTGTGATCACCAGATGCTGGTCAAGGTGCTGTTCCTCTTCACCTTCAAATATCCGTACTTAGGAAATATCTGCAGTGAAGGGCAGCCAAGAGCTGAAGTCAGCAGAGCAGCAGAAGAACAGCTTGAGGAAGTACCAACAGATGATGTCAGAATATTTTAGCTTTGCGTGGTAGCCAGTATTTGAGGTCTTGGAGGTTATTTCATGCAGGAAGAAAAATCAGCAAGATACTCATGTATTTGAGTAATTGGGGAAAAGCATATTATGTCACCAATGTCTGGGGTAAAATGTATTTTCTTCACACATGTTCAAATATGTCAGAAACTAAGAGCTGCATGAAAGTCACAGTAGATTTGAATGAAGATTTACAACCTGAAATTTTTACTTTCATGATCCATTCAGATAAGACCAGGCATATATTCCTTTCATGGCTGAGTTTATTTCAGCTGTAGCAAAAGTTTAAGGAATACCACTGGTGCTTTCTAGTCTGATAAGACTGTTGTGGACTTCCAGCACTCAGCTCTCTGCCCTCGTCCCTGAACAAGTAACTCATTTCCAAAAGACTCTTGCTCTTGAAGCTATGATGAACAGAAAAAGTGAAATAAGCTAATTCAGTGAGCTTAACTGAATATTTAAGTGAAGCTAACAGAAGGCTATGCAGCTTTTTAAAAGTAATCACTTAAAAGTTGGAAAGTGCTGTTCAGTTCTGATGAACTTAATGAAAACCCATTCCTCTTTTTGTGCTGTTAAATGGAAAATCATCTGAAATCAGGAAAACCTTTCTAATGAAGGTGCAATGGGGAAGTTACAGAGAAGTGTCTCAGAAAAGGTTTTCAAATGGAATTTAAATTGTTATAAAACATCTAATTTAGGGTATTTCTTTTGTTTACAGGAGGAGATGAACTGGTTCACTTGAACCACAGTGTGCAGTAGTCTCTGTTTCTTTTTCAGATGTTGAATAGTTTTTATTTTAAGGACTATGCTTCCTTAAGACCTTTTAAAATGACAATAAAACACCATGTAGGGCACATGCGAAAACTTACACACTCAAGAATAAAAGAGGCAAAAGTTTGCTTTTCATATATCAAACTACCCTATTTAACCTCTTGGATCCATATGTGTGGTATTCACGTGCCCTCTGAACAGAGAGAAACTGTGAGACAAGCAGGGAAGAAGGAAAACACAATTCTTATCTCGCTTGTTGTGCCTATGTTGTGCTAAAGTAGAATGCAATATGGAGATTGTTTACCCAAAGTGAAGATGTTTTGTTCCCTTGGCCTATCAGGGCCAAGAAGTGTGTGTGCGTGGGACTGTCACAGGACAGTCATGGGAAGGAGAGAGAGTGCTGTTCTGTGCAGTTGTGAGCAAGAGTGAGTGCCTGGCAGATTCAGTTTAGACACAATGTACATAGTATAATAAAGTAATTCATTAGCCGTCTGATGATGGAGTCAGATGTGTCATTTTCTCTCCCCTCACCAACGTCGGAGTCGCTGTTGATTTACAATACATATGTCTCCCAGATAACTACATTTGGCTGTTAAATTTTTCTAGGCATAAAGACTTGCTCCATCTAATGTTTACTGTCTAAAACGTAGGGATGTAGCTTCAGCAAGTGTTATACGTTTCTGTTATGTTTCATGGAGAGAAAAAGGCATCTCCAGAGGAGGAATCATTGTGTCTATCTTAGAAGGGGATGAATCACCCCCTTGAGTGAGCTATTTCTCTTCATAAAACAAACATTTAGATGACTGATCTTAAGTTTTGTGCATGCTCTCCCTAATGTTCTTTCAGTAATATACAGAATGCCTTTTTCTTGACATCTGAAAAAAAAAATCCAAGGTTAGAAACTGCAGGACCTGTTTCAGTGCATGACAGTCAAAAAGCTTTTCATATATCAAGTCAAAACATCTTGTTTCAATTTTTGAGCTCTGTAATTCAAATAAATAAAGCTCATGAGTAAAATTTTTTCTCATTCACATGAAGTGTGCTTCAAATATGTATAATAACCTTAAGAGTGAAATGTCACAAGGAATTTGAGTGATGATTGTAATTTTTACTCTAAAATAGTGTCACAGCTCAAAGAGAAGAAGAATATAGTTCTTTTTTTCTGTCCATTTTCTAACAACTCAATGTTTTTATTACTCATCCATGTAAGTGATATGGGTTCTGAATCCTCAAAGAGCTGCTCACAGGTTTTACATAACACAGATATTAATAAATTGAGAAATTCATACTGCTGGAGGGACCATAACTCCAGACAATATCCCAAATATTCTCTCCAAGAACTGTGTTGTTCATTTCCCATTAAATATAGAATAATTTTAATAGACTTGTTACACAGCCTGAAAAACAACTTAAGGTGGCACTTGATGGAGTCTTTCGAACCTAAGTCTGGAAACTAATCCAAATAAAACCATATCCACAAAGTTTGCCCTTCCAAAATGCCTTGGGGATAATATTGTCTGCACTGATGTCTCTGTATGATGTACAGTTCCTGCCTTAGAAGAAAACACCACACTGCTATCATAACCATTTCGTACTATTCAGCTGCAATTGTGTTTCAATCATCCTTCATCACTTGAACACCTGTTTTCCGCATTTAGGCGTGAATGACTGCACTTGCACATAGCACAGAATGTACTTTCTGCAATACTTGCTCAATTTCAGGAGTCAAGAAAAGCCAGCTTCACTCTGAAGTTACAATATAGAAATAAATACAATGGGATCATGATTTTTAATGCGGTATTTAAAGACAACTTGCTTTCTACCACTTCACTTCTTAGAAATATTTACATACAGATTAGTGTATATTGCAGTAATTATAAAATTCACACCATGTAATGACAAAAAGTATAACTTACATTCTGTACTATGAATTTACTTACTGTGAGCTACTAATTACTGCTATGTAAGAAATGTTTGAGTTGAATTCTTGTTTCTGTTTGTATCTTGGATAAATAAGTGCACTTTGAGATTATTAGCCCCTGCAAGGTCTAGAAAAAAAGTATTTAATATGAATTAAGGAAAGATTACAGGTTTTTGTAATTTTTGGTAACTGAAGTGCATCTTGATGTTGTCATTAGCATTCTGGTACAGAGTCAGTCATCAGCTATTTTGCAATTGCTATTGTTTTTTGACACAATAGTTTTGAATTGTTCACGCTTGTTCCAAAATTTTTTTCTACATCTGATTTTACTTTCCATTGCTCAATTTGTTCTCACAGAACTTATTAATATCCTGTGAAGGTGTCCTTTATTTCTATCCTTTTTTCTTACCATTACAATTAAAATTCTACCCTGTGTCTTCCTTAATGTATAGCTGCACTGCTGTCTTCTCATGTCTCTTCCTACTTGGCTCCTGATCCCACCTATGGTGCCCAAACTACTTAATAGGGATAGGCTGGGAGTTTATCAGCCATTCAGCTGACTAAACAGAGACAAAAGGGTATTAAACCTCTGATGCACCAGTTCTTTCTCACAAAACTTTGCCCCTGTGAGAGCTCTTACTCTCTTTCTTCTTTCTAATTCAGTTGAAATTGCTCTGTAGATTCAAAAGGGTTTAAGTGAGCCAAATAATGTAACACACTATGTTAATCTCATTGGGAAACAGAACTAAAAACATGTCTCCTGATGAAAAGTAAATCACAGAAAAGCAGGTGTGAATATCACATTAAAAACTTGTAGTCCTTGAATATGCGTAGATAATGTTCTGTATATTCTATGTAAGAAATATTTTTTTAATGTTTAAGATTTTCTTATATGGAATGGCAAACGCAGGAAATCTGTACCTGTAATTAGGACAGGCTGTTCTTTGAACATAAAGAAACTTGAATTCAAAATACTACCAATTCTGATAAGATCTGTTTTAAAAGGACATGGTTGTATTTTTGTAAAAATAAAAAAAACCAAAAAAATTGATTTGGATTATCACAGAAGCTGCAGTTATTTCAATCTGCTGCAGGTTTCCTATATAGCTTTGTATTATTTTAATGCATGATTTTGCAGCTATATGTCCTTTTAATGATGTTTGATAATGAATTATTTTCTCTTTGTTTACTTGTCTTCTCAGTAAAAAAAGCAATTGAACTGAAATCAAGAGGAGTCAAGATGTTGCCCAGCAAAGACAGCAACCACAAAAATTCTGTCTGTAAGTTGTTTATAACCTTATTTTTAGTGACTGCATATATCTTTTGGAATCCTTTTAAATATACAAATCAAAGAGAGATGTTGGGACACTACGGTCATAAAAAGGTTATTATGCTTTCAACTGAATCACTGAATCAGAACTCCACTGCTAGTACTCTGCTAAGGGTAGAACGCAGAATATGGTGGTGTAAACTCTGAAAAATATGGTATGTAGAAACCCCCCTGCATTTTATATATCACAGTATTTTTTTATATTGGACTATTTAGAATTCCAAGACACATGGCAAGTTAGGAAATCCAGGCAGAACACTGCCATATAGACTTCATCATTTCAATACTGGGGACAGTGAAGGTATCTGAGAACTTTCTGTATCTAAATTTAGAGTTTGTGATCTTTTTTCTTCCCCTCACTCAATATCACAACTAAATTCTTCCCTCATCTTGCCACACTGTCTGGTGAACAGTCTTGCACAGCTGGGGTTAAGAACTGGTGTAATTCCCAGCTTCTCAAGAAGATGGAGGTCACAACATCAACTTCCCCTCATTGCATGCATAGTGCATTCTGGAATGACATCTGTTTAGTCCCTTTACACCTTTTTCCCTGTGTAAAGTGTAAAGCTAAAATCAAAATGCTACCTATGGGACTATGAGATTGTTAGGTTTTTAGCATCACTTTCTCTGAACTGGCAATCTGACTAATATCCTGAGAGCTCTTTCTCCATTAATTAGGCCAGTCTTGAATTGAAAAAAAGAGGATATTTTTGAATTTTGAAAGCTGAGAGCCCCTTAGCCCTGAAAAAAAAAAAAATCAAACCAAAAAAGCCGGAGGTTAGGCCAGCATTCACACAGAACTCATTAAAAGTGTTAATGTAAAGTTTCAGATGTATTGAGATAAATTAATTCCTCATGTAATAACAGTGAACTCAATGAAGCGAAACCTATGCTGTGTTTGCTTCATGTGCCATTCTGCGAGTGCAGAGAGAATGAGTGTCTGGAAAGCTGATGTCTAGGGGATATGTTTTATTCTCTGTGTTTCTGTCGTGCATTGTTTAATGCAAAGTGAGTTTTTGGTATGCTCACTGGAACAAAAGAGGCATGACAATTTTCTCCTTTAAATATTGCACACTGATGGTGTGGCACTCAAAAGGAACTTTTTATGCAAGGCGTAGCAGAAAAAGTTGATCCATCTCTTTGGTGTCTGTATCTGAATGGGTGATAATTTAATTATTTATAAGTTACTTCTGGGAGCTGTGTGATCTCTGCTTACAGTCTCAGAGCACATGCTGTCAAACACCACTTGTAGTTACAGAAAGTGGAAGTAAGACAGGCTATGGAAGAAATTATTATACAGCAGTCTGTTGTTTACTTCAAATGAAAATTGTCTTTTTTTTCTTTGTGTTGTGACTTGTAAAACTTTATCATCATGTCTGACTTTCCAATATAAATCTAAGGAGTGCATTGTTATTATTACCATTACTTTCACATATATAAATATTTTTAAAATTATAAGATTAAAATACAATAATTTGGATTCAAAATGTATTTTGATGCTCTTTATGATGTAAGCTTTAAGTATTTAACCATTTATCTTACCTGTAGTTATGCAGACAGAAAAGATAATTGGGGATTTGGCTCCAGAAAAATTGTAAGAATGGATATTTTACTTTGATGCTAAATAGAATATATTTTTTTTTAAAGATACATTATATACCAAGACCTCTCACTATTTTTATATGTTAGATCTTTTAAATGTTCTCTCTCTATAAATCAGAAAGCTTAGTTTTGGCTTTTTGGCTTGTGGGGGGTAAATGGAATGCAAATATCATCATGCCAAATGCTGTGAGAGCATATCTAGTGCATCCCAGGACCTGTAGCTTTCCCACAGCTCTTCCTCCCAAGCAGAACCTGCAAGCAGCTGGTTCAAAAAGCATTTCACAGTGGCACCAGTCTTTTAGGATTTGTGTAGAAAATGTTACCAGTGTTACCAATGATAATAACATTACTGATAATTCCTCGTAGAATGCAGAACGGTATTTCAATATTTCAGTCATGTACAGTCATAGCTCACTCTCCTTCTTTTGGACCTGCCTGGATTCCAGGATGCTTTCTTTCAGATCTGCCATCCTCTATAAAAAGTCAGGTAGCAAAGCATGGCTTTCAGATGAAGGTGCCTCTATATTGGAAAGAAAATTCTTTCTATATTATAGCACTCCCCAAGGAAACAAGAGGGCTTTGCCGTTTTTGTTTTGGTTTTTGTTTTGGTTTGGGTATTATGTGGGATTTTTGGTGGGGTTTTTAGTTGGTTTAGGGGGATTTTTTGTTTTCATGAGGTTGGGTTGGGTTTTTTTTTTGGTAGGTGGTTTTTTTTGTTTATGTTTTTTGGTTTGGTGGGGTTTTTTTTGTTTTGTTTTCGTTGGTTGGTTTTTTTGGGGGGTGAATTTCTTTCTTTGGTTTTATTTTGTTTTGTTTTGTTTTCTCCTTTGGTACACCCAAAGGAAACAAATCAAGTTAGTTTTTTGCTAGATAGTCCTGATAGGAAGTACCCTTTAGCAGTGACACAGATGCAGTTGAATTGTGATTAAATTATGCAAGGAAATGGGAAAAGGATGGGAAAGATAATTGAAGTAAAATATGGTCCTGGTTCATCCATACCTTGAACTTGGCAAAGGTGTGAAAGAGTAAACTGGGCAAAGGCACATGGGACAGGCAGTTTTCACAGCTCTAAGTGCTTGAGCTGCCACTAACACTGGCCAAATCCAGTCAGTGTATTTACCCTTGGTCATCTGAAGCTGACCTCTCAGAGGAGCAAGGACAGAGTTGTATTTATGAACTGCTTAGGGAAAGCAAATCCAATTACCTCTGTTGGTGTCTATTTGCCTACCCACTTTTGTTATCATTCCATGTATGCTATATTCCCAAAGATCCATCTTGCTGTCATCACTCATTCTAACATGAAAACCTGCAGACTCTCTGTTCCTAAAAGCTCTGGCCTTTTCTAAAACTGCTATGACTACAGTTTGCATCATGACTGATTAAATAAAAATAAAGTTCTTATTGCTGTCTCTTGTATGAGTGTTTTCATAGCATTATTTCTGTCCAGCAAATTTTTCATAGGGAGATTATCATCTCTAAACATCTTGAACATTACCTCTACAGCAGAGAGATTGTACAGGAGAATCCTGTACATCCAAGAGGAGAGCCCTAATGAAGAAAGCTGCAAGGACAGACCAAAATTGGGCAGCCGTAGTCCTTATAAAGGTCGCATTTTTTTGGTCAAATAGAAAATCCTTGTATTTTATCTCTTAAAGTGTACATACCAGGCAGTTACTGCTAGTCATGCTATGTGCAAAGGATAGCAAGTGAATACAGGCCTTCAGGACACCAGTTCACAGAATATTGGGAAGGCAGGGCCGTAGCTGCAGACCTGCTAATTGGCACCTCTGCAAATCTTTGTGCCTTCTGCAGCCCAGAAACAGAAGGGTTAGGAGAGCAGACTGCCCCAGAAGCCCATAATGCCACCACCCTCCTGCTGCAGCCACAGGGCAGCCTCACACTTCCACACCTCCTCACCAGCAGAAGGACAGAGCACAGGAATGCATCAAGCTCACAGTAAATGCCAGAGAAGTTCAGTGAGGTGAGACGCATCATATCAGGTGAAAGCTGCAAATGATGATACAGTTTCTGTGATGTGTGCAAATCTGCCCACTGGCAGTGCAGTGATGCTAGGAGGGGAAGGCAGCAGTGAGAATGAAGTGCCTGGGAGAGCTGATTTCCTGAGTTTGCTCATGTCAAAATGCAGCATGGTGAGTCGCTCACCACATGACACAGCAAACTGCAGGGAACGTCCACAGCCTGAAACAGTGACAAAGACTAACAGACAGAGTGATTCTTTTAAAAATATGGCATTCATATTGAACCACGTTAGCTTGTCATAGTAATTGCTGAATACTGAGTGACCGAACGTCGCTGTGCAAAACAGTGCGTGTGAACTACTGCGCTTTGCAAAGTGGGAATTCTGTATATATTCACTAAGTAAAAAACTCTTCTACTTCACAAAAGCAATTTCAGCCTTCTGTAGTATTATTTGAAAATGTATTTTAGAATACTAGGAAAACCCATGTTAAATGCTTTGAAGATCATGATTTTAGTGTAAGATTAATGAATCCTCTGAATCTTGAGTTAGAGTTTACTTAAACAGTTCTTCACCCTGAAGATGATAAAAGGAGCTACTTTACAACAATTATTTTTGTGATGTAGAGCCAAAGAACAAATGAGTTTACAGACTAAGTATTGATTGGTTGCTGCACGTTAAGTTGAATTAATGGCACGTGCTCTTGAAACTATAGTGATTAATACCAAAATGGGATTACATTGCTAATTCTGTGTAAGAAAAAATGACAGCAGTCATTATTTATTTTGTTGTTGGGTAACTGAGAAAAATGGCTTAGGACATTGTAACATAAAGTTAAAAATTTTAGGATAAAAATTTGTTGCTTACCAATATGTTCCTAGCATTTTATATAAACTGACAATTTCATCTTCTTGACTTTTGACTACTAGGATATGTACTTTGACAGAAGCAATATGGAGACTAGCCAAATTTGGTTCTTCATTTAATGAAAGAGTATTTTCCTAAGAAGGACAACACTGGACTGAATAGTTACATTTAATAGCACAATTTTCTGGCTGTTTTGTTCTCATTCCTTAGCAGAATTTATTTAAGTACTTTTGATCAATAGATCAATACTTAGAAATCAGTTGCAAAGCAATGTGCAATCAACTTAACAAACAGATATGACAACTGCTGAAGGTCGTGACAAGTTTCAGATATAAAAGGAAATATTATTGCTACTTACTACATTTTTAAAATGAAATTTATATCTGCTCTTGATATAAATACCAATTTCTAGTTATTATATTTAAATTTAAGTTATCTTATCAATTTTCCCCCAAAATATCTTGTTATTTAATACGTTTTTAGTATATTTTTCCAAAATTATTTTAGGATCACTAAAAACCTTTGTAAGAGTTCCATATTATTATTTTCAAAATGCACATGTAATAGAAAAATTTCCACTAAAAATTCTGGGGTGGTTTTTTTGTGCTTGTATTGTGTTGAGTCTTCACACATGAAAAACCATTTCTTACTGAATTTGGATCTTACATGCTGTTTATTACATGCTGTGTCAGAATCAAATAATGATAAAAAATACTGTTAAATATTCATTTTTCTGATAGTTTTCAGTTTCAAATTTTAAAAATCCCAACTATACAATATCAAATCTCTCTCATTCTTTAAAATTATGCTCTAATCTACATTAGTTTACGTTAATTATATATAGCATCTCATAGTTGCATTAATTTAAGCAACTTGTATCAGTTGCTTAAATTAATCAGATGGGATTTATCACCAATAAACATGATACAAAACAAGCTACCCAAGTAGCTTGGGTAGTAGTACAGGCAGTTGATATCAAAAAATCCTAGGTTTGGATATTGTATGCCTAAGTGCTCTCAATATTCAGTCTGTTTTTTGCTTTGAATATTTAAAATATTAGGTGAAGCTGTATTTAAAAAACAGTGAAATAAATAAAATATGAACTCTAGGATAAAGTAGAGAGACCTTACCAGTTTTTTTCAAAAAGAAATCTGATGGAAAGTAGATTTGTTCTGCAGAATTCCAAAGGCCTGTGCCCTTTCAAGAAGCATGAATTTAAAAGCACTGGAGAATAAATGTAAGATAAATCTCTATTTTTAATTGGTCTCACTGCCAGTGACACCAACACAAGTGAAGCAGATGGGAAAATGTTGGCATCTTTTGGGCTTTTATTCTGGGGCACTCTGTAGTGTTTGCAGGTGTTTTGAACAAGACTGTTGGGTGTTGTTTGCTCTGCTCTGACACTCAGCTAATCAGTTTGCTGTAGGTTCCAAAAAAAAAGTAGAGACAAGAGAAGAATGCCAGTATATCAAGAGACATACTTTACAAATTTTTTGAAGGAAAACACACTAGCATTGCATTTTATAGTGTTATCTGCTTTGTGTCCTTTAAAAAGATAAATTCCTAATTGTGGAAATAAGGATTTCCATTTACAAATCTACTGTTTTTCAAAGACTGCTGTTTCCCAGGCTCTTCATGAAGCATTGCAACACAAGGGTGAAAACCAACAGGCTTCATCGGTAGCTCTTTTCAGACCTTTAGTGAGAATCTCTTCACCATTTTCTGTGTTCAGTAGCAGATATTCATTCTTTCATGAGTAAAATGGAGGCCTTTGAAATACATACATTTAAGATTGAGATTCTTCAGAGGAAAACTGTTGAGTTCTAAGATCAATATAAAGGTGCCTCTTTCTCACTTGTTTCTGTAGGAGTTCTCTCTGAAAATCTCAGTGTTGTCAGGGGAAGTTACTTTGTGCTTATGTGTCATATTGTGTTATATTAATTTACAGGACTGAAATGATTCTCATTTTTAAGTGCCTAAACAGCATCATGAGCTCTCCAGTCTTTTCAATCATGAAAGCTATTTTTCATTTATTCAAATCTTACGGCTTGAAAAAGAGAGCAATTTTCAAATTTGCCTTTATATTGTGCATGTCTTCAAATGAGAGAAAGGATTGTTTATAACTTATTAATGTTTATAACTTCCAAGGTTAGGAAACACAAGGCTTAAGTATCTAAGATCTTGTGGGCCTAGCCTGTCTGCCAATATCCAATTTTATTTCAAAAATCTTTTTACAGAAATACTTGAGCACATGTTAATTGGTCAGTTAAAGAAAAGAGGAAAGTAACATTTAAAACACTGGCACTCTTACACAACAGCTGAAGGGATAGATCCTGGAATATTTAAAATTAAAATATCCTTGTTATATATGTCTATGTATACCGACCTATATACATACATATAATTGTAAATAATGCATAATACTTAACATTCCATTACACCATTTACCACATGCCTAGTAAAAGATTAATGACTCTATTTCCCCTTGTTACTGAGTATTATGGTATGAAATTGGGCAGTAGGAAAAAATAACTGCTGGATAAACCTCTAACTTTTTTATAAAGCATTAATAAAATAGGAAGGCTAATTACCATGATATACTTTGTCCTATCATAGACTGTAATAATACAGAGTTTCCCAAGAGTTACAGAGTTTGGGATTTTCAGAGAAGATTAGTATCCCTATGCAATGAAATTATTCTACAATGCTATTTCACTATATTGTATAAATGGCTTCATAAATCAGGTTACTAAATTATACTTGGTGTTTCTAAATAAGCCCTCATCACAGCAGGAGTTTAAATATCTTTTAAAATACTATGCAAAAATCTTGCTGGGAAAAGAACTACTGCCTAAATATATTTGTGAAGAAAAGCATTCCTTATAGCTACAAGCAAAACAAGGTGCTTCATCAACTATTTAATACATAATTTGCATATATAATTTGTAAAATAACCAGAAGAAAGCTTCTATTAAAATATGCAAAACAAGGTGTAATCTGATTGAATTATGGATGGTTAAAATGAATTGTTATCCAGCTAGGAACCTGAAACTGCCATTAACTAATTTCCATATACAATTATAGAACGTTATTGATTATTCAAAGTGAATGTTCATACTGTAGGCTAAACTGACATTCAGTTTTGTTATTTTCAAAGTCAAAGGCTTAAAAATAAGCAACTTGCTTTCAGCAATTACAATTCTGTATAAATTAAATATTCTTGCAAAATATAAATATATATACTTTAATACTTTTATATAATTTCCTTGGCTTAAGTTCTGTATACAGCTCTGTTAAAAATATAGATGTGGGCAGTAAATAAATAGGCTGGCAAAATGAAGTCTGTGTAGATTGAAATAATGTATTTAAATTATGAAGGCATTCAGAATTTTTGGGTGGGTGAATTCAGATTGATAGAACTTAAAAAACATGGAAACAGCTTTAATTAAAGAAAGAAGTATGACACTGGCCTATGCAGTGAAGGTATGGTGCAGAATACAGACACCCTAACTGTTAAGGCCTTTGGAAGAGTCAGAGACTTCTCACCTCCTGCAAGGTTTCCACTTTCTGCAGAGGCTCATACTGAACTTGTGTATGTGTTGAGATCCTGATCTTCTAAATCCTCGTTGTGGGAGAATATCTTCAGAATCTGATAGAAGGTCTTGGACTATTTTCTTTTTTCGGAATATGTTATCTACATTATGAAACACTTTGGAAAATAATTTCACTGTGTTGGTGCAGTATCTCACTGTCTGTTGTTAGCCTGTCACACTGGAATGTGTCTATTCCTGCAGCTCTTCTGAGCAGAACTGTGAAGGACCAGTGTCATATATGTTTGGAACAGGAAAGTTTTGTTCAGTGACAGCTAATTTATGAGCTTCAGAGCAGTTTGTGTCCACTACTCCTTCTTCATTTGGAAAAAGGGAAATAAAAAATTTATATAATACTGTACATTAATTTCCTCAATAATGTTCATTTGGGAGCTTGAAATATTTTTGGAATGGGAATGAACACAACAAGAAGGAATTAAAATGGAAATAAATACATTGGCTTATTTTTGGCAGGAAGGGACTAGTTGTTAGGGGGAGAGGATTATTCAGCATATGTTCTGCCACTGAAATCAATAGAACAAATTGTTTGCTCAAACAAACAAGCAAGAAATAAGGTTATTCAGCTACTTATTTTTTAAAAAACAAATGCAAAGAAAAATCCTCAAAACTCCTGAAGTATCTGGCTACGTTTTCTGTTTTACATTGGCATACTTGAAAAAGGGACTGTAGGTGTGGTGCTCTGGCTCATATGTATGCTTCTATCATACAAGCCATCTGAAGTCTGTTAAGACTGACAAAACCAATTTTTCATATATCAAAGTTTTAAGTTTTAATACCCATGATATTTTGATACACATGATGGCATCAGGAAATAAGTTTATCTCAATATCCACATAGTTTCCAATAATACAAGCATTTTTTTTATTTCTGTCTTCACTGTCACAGTATTTTATGCTTTAGGCTTCTAACATGAAAGAGGTTCTCCTGCGTAAGCAAAAGATGTGTCAAAAAAATATGCATATCTTCTCTAGTTTAATGCTTTTGAACTGAATTCTGAATTAACTGAACTCAATGAACTAACAAATTAACAAAAGCAAAACAGTATGGCTTCTCCAAGCCAGCATTTTATGTGACATATATTATTTTATTCAAGAAGCAACTTTTTATTGACATATCAGCTTATCTTTCATGTGTCTGAAGTCATATGGTAAATCTGATTTGTACTGAGAAGTCACATTCCTTTCTCAATTCTACCAAACCTGGTTTGCAGTAGTCTGCAAATGCATCTGCAGTCCAGAATATCAGAGGCTTAAATGAAAAGCATTTATGTTGAGATTAAGAATATAGCATGAAGCAGGGCCATCTGCTTGTATGTTACTCTGTTGTATCTATGGAATATACTAAAAACTTAATCCACAATTTTGGGTATGTAAGTTGAAAAGCACTTTAAAAGAATAAATGATAGTCATTTCTGGGGTAGTTCTCAAGGAGAAGTGCTAATGTGCAAGATGGGCTTGGTTTGACGGAGAATGAGACATTTTGGAGAGGCAGAGCTTGAATCCCACACTACTGTTATAAAAAAAAAAAGAACATGTCCTCAGTTTCAGTCAGGTTTGCTAGATTTTTTTTTTTCTGTTTTTCACTCTTTCGGTTCTTATTCTTATTTTTCAGTTTTTCAGTTCTTATTCAAGAAGCCTTTGCTTCTTATCTTACTGTATGTATTGCATTTTAGGTTTGTTCAGAGCAACCCATATGATGCTGTGTTTCATAGTTGGGACCAAAACAATGTTGATAAAACATCAGAGTTGTGGCTGTCATTGAACAGTCTTTATGCAGTGTTCAGGCTTTTTCTAGCTATCTCACTCTTTCTTTATCATACTTTATTTCCCCTTTCTTTTGAAATTCTATATTTACTTTCAAACTGTCTGACTGTTGCCATTTAAATCCAGATCTTGTTCCCTCTGTATTTGAATCAGGCACTGGGTTCCCAGTCAGAAAGGTCTGGAAGAAGAAGAGTAGATGACTGTGCAAGGAAAGATTAGCTCTCCGGATATTCATTGATCACTAGAAGCAGAGAGTTCTACAGGCACATCACACTTCAGAGTCTTAGGTTTTGTTAAATTTTGTGTGTGTTTGGGATGTATTGCTTAAACATGTTTCTTTCAATCTTCTTGAATTACTGTTTTCCAAAGGACTCCTACTTGGCCATTTTTACTAGATGATGGAGGAGCAAAATACACACCTTTGACATAAAGGCACACCTTTGACATAAAAGTCACTTTTGCAACAGATACGAATTTTGAAGGTTGTGCTAATACATTCCCATGGAAAAAGTGATTTTATTTTTTTTTTTTTATTGTGAGCTGTGTTTTCTTTGTGCCTCTCTCAAAACTGAATGAGATGAATGAACAATTATTTCAATTTAATATCATTAAGACAAGAATAAAGAAATCCCAAGTAGATGCCTGAAAAATAAAATTTAAGCCCAAACTGCCTCTGTTTGATAGCTATGTACAAGTGAAAGGAAAAAAAAAAATTTCTGAGCAACTTCAAAAAATTAAAAACATCAACCCTACCTAGAATATTGCCAATAATATTTACCTGTTCTTTCTTCCTGTTTTGCCATCCACTGAAGTCCCTTCCCTAAAATACATATTTAGGCATAACTACTTCAGTCTTTAGAGAAGTAATATGCAACCTCATTGATGATCTGAAATATTCCCAATGAGTGAGATATTCAGGATGAGTGTCACACACATTTATCAGCTAAAGGCATGGGAACTCAAAATGCACCTTTTGAGGGAACCAATGAAACATATATAGAGTATAAAGGAATGAAACAGAGGCTGCTCATTTTCTTGGATTGTTTTTTTTACAGTTTAATAAAAGTAAAATAAAAACTAGTGTGAAATAACTGTGTCAGCACAGGATAGTTTGCTGCAGTCAGAAGTCTAGTCTTTGCATTATTTCCTCACTTACAAGCTTTCATATGTATACAACTTTCACACATAGGTATACAAACATATCTACAAGGTCCAAACTCCCATCATTCTCCCTAGTAAAGAGTGTGTGCTGGTGTAAGAGAATACACTCTCTTTTGCCTTCTTTGCTGCTTATTTTTACACAGTCTTTGATTAGTTCAAACTCTTCAGTAGACTTTGGCACTCATTTTGTTGGCAGAAGTTGCCTCAAGCCTTGCAATTCTGTTCTCTTTTCGAGTTTTGCTGCCTCCTGCTGACACTATACGGGAGAGACACTCATAAGCTTTTTGAACAATACATTTAAGCTAGAGGTAACAGGGGGTAATGATAAGGAGAAAGCCTCTCTTGGTGAAGACATTAATATAGTAAATATTGAGGAATCCATTCAGTGCCCATAGCAGGTGAGCAAGACGCAGCCTGAATTGCAGGTGGAGCTCTGGTGGTGGAGCCCAAAAACTGGGCAAATAAACTTTGCAAATAAAGGGCATGGGGACCTGTGACCCAGCCAGGAGACCAGACACTCAGAGACATGGCAAGAGCTGAAGATTCTGCAGAAAGAGTCCAGAGCTTGGACTGTGAGGGTATAAAGCCCCTGGGGTTTCGTCTCCTAGGGGTTCCTCCTCAGAGGCACCAGCTCGAGCTGTTATTCTGTTGATGCGGCATTATTATATTATTTTAAGGATCCAGGTCTGAGATTCTGCTATGGGAAACCAGGGGTTGAAACAGTGAGAAAACGTGGTCTGACTGTGTGAGAGTGGGATGTGCAGGGAGAGAAACAGGAACCTGTCAGACCACTGGAGCTGCCTGCTGTGAAGGGGCTTCAGTCCCTGCCATTAAAATTCCCTGGTGGTGGAAGTGTGACTGCCAGAATGTGGCTCCTGTATGGTCAGACAGGAAAGTTTCCTTAACAGTAAAAATGTAAAAGCAGAAAAATTATATTTAGTTCAGACAACGATTGTGTGTAATTCAGATGACAAAACCTTTTGCATGAAAATTAGAGTGAAAGAGATGTTAAAGGGATGTGACACAATTTGCTCTAACAGCAAGCTTATTAACACTTCATGCTTAAAATGCTGTTCTCTACCAACTAATAAAAAGACCCCATCTGCTGCACACCAGGTAATTAAAGCTCATAAGGAAAAATTCTTGTCAAAAGGCGAAGAGACAAATCTGCCCCATTAGTTGGAATTGGATTATGGTTTTGGAATTCTCTAGTACTGTAGCAGCTATTTTATAGTCTATATGAATGGATTATGCACACTAAGTACAAGTATAGCAGTCCTATTGGTTTGCATTCCTATGGCTTAGAGCATTTCTAAGATTACTATTCTGTCTAACAGTAAATATTTTACTCCTCTTTCTCTTGACACTTTTTATAATAACAGCATGATTATCATAGATGTATAGGAAAAGCATAGTGATTTTCCCTCATAAATAGTAGGAAGAACATCTCAATGAGTGACATTTTTTTTGTTAAAGCCTTATACTTTTAAAATAACTTATAACTCGTTTCTTACAAAAATATATTTACATTACATTACAATAATGGTTTTGGCAAAAGTCCAAGCCTAGTCCTAATTTTTCATATTGTTGGGAATGTTTTCTCCATGCCTGTCAGTAGTCCTGGCTCATGGTATAAGTAATCTGTGTTTCAGGGGACAATAGAGTTACAATTTTTTCTTTTATCTTTCATTTCTTGTATAGACAAAATGAAAGGTTTGTTGAAGAAGTTGTGTATTATTATGCAATTTAAACTGTTTGTTATACAGTTACACCTTAACAATCAGATACATTTTTTGTATTTCTTTTGTCTATACAATAGAGGGTGAAAGCACTTTAATTGACAGGGGCTCAGCTAGGATTCATGGATGCCTCCTGAGCCCCTGCTGTGTTCTCCCATCCTTTGCAAACAACACTGCTGTGGGTAACAAATTCCCCTGGATTAGGGGAGTAGCAGGATTACCTTTAATACTGGTGGCATGTCATCAAGTGTATACACAGAGTACTCAAAGGTAGTTATAGTTGTTAATATTTTAAAGCTGTTAAAGTGGTCATATGAATAGATTTAGCACATGGACTATATGCTTGGCTCTTCATGGACACAGGAAAAAGTAAACAAGACCAAAATATCTTTTACAGGACAGTTAAAGGTCAAATCCTCTTCTATTGTAAAGGTTCAATCTGCATAATAACAAAGAGCAGAGTCACTTCTAAGAAGTATCTGGAAAAAGTATTTTTTAACATCAAAATTTATTTTCCTCTGACACCATTCTAAAAGGATGGTTAGTTAAATTGGTTGTGCTAAGGCTTTAAATTTGAAAAAAAAAAATCCCTAAACTAAAATTCAGTCTAAAATATAAATTCATTTGTGAAATTTACAGAGGCCAGGATACAGGGGTTTAGGCTGGAGAGCATTCAGTAGCCCTATCTGTCACATTGTAATCAGCTATATCTTGAATTATATTTTCCAAAAAATTCGAATGAAACAAATATTATTCATAGATATATCTTAGAAATTATTTATTAAAGTGTTTTAATTTCTGGCCTCTCAAAAAAAGAAAAAAAAAAAACCTTGCCAAATTCAATTTCACAGTATTTTAACTGGAAAAAAAAAATCCTCATAAAAGCTTAATAAAATGGCTTGTATGGTTGCATAGCTATCTAGAATTCCCCATAGACAAAGGGCTGCACACCCACACCTGTAACTGTTTAGCTGAAGAAAAGCAACAACTTTGAATCCAAAAGAAAGAGCTTTTGGGACCTCATGAAACAATATACATGTAATATCAGTACAAAATATGTGTCCCTTGTTTCTCACAGTTATACCCTTGTTGTCACAAAGCAGAGAAGAGCAGGCTCAGTTCTTCAATGCAATGGGGATTACATCAAAGATTCGCAGCATGTTTACAACAGAGAAAAAAAAAACTCACAACACTCCCACCCCCCAAAAAAGAACCCCAAACCAAAGCAAAACAAAATCTCCCACCTGCTACTGTGTAGAAATTACAGTTTAAAGAAAATAATCTGTCAGCAATAAGTCTTTTCTTAAATGCATAAATTTACATTCTTCACAATATTGAGCACTTCTGAGAAAGATGGCAAAATAGAAGAAAATTATTAATTGAGAGGTTAAGACTAAAAATTAGGCATGTAGTTCACATGCCTAATTTTTGACAGTACTTTAGTGGGATCACTGTTAGCCTGTGTCTTATAACAGAAAAAGGTTGGCAAAAATAATATTTTATGTACAGCACCGGTTTCTACACCAAAGCTGTGTTCAACAGGGGAGACTAAAGTGCTGTTTTGTGACAGTCATGTAATGGATCTTTGTGTTAAATATATAAGGAGTAAAAATAGTTAAGAAGAAGAAAAAAAAACCTTGATATTAGAGCCCTTTCACAGAATTTAAGAGAGAAAAAATTACTTCAAATATCTCCTATTAATGCTGTTTAAGTAAAAATAGTTTGCATCACGAGAACTTCAACTTGTGGGTCATAAGAATTGCTAAGGCCTCTGTGATGCTTTTCTTTGGGTTGCAGAGTGCAAATGGTCAGAGTGATGTGTACATTCTACAGTTTGACTATTACTTTTCATCAAAATTTTCATAATTTGTTATGAAACAAATTATGAAACATACATATTCAGTAATAATTTAGGGTTTCTTACAGAATTTGTTCAAGTTGCCATAAAGATATTTATTTAACAACATATTAGAGCTGAACAAAAAGATTAGGGTGCCCCTTCTCAAGAGGGTTGGAGCCATTCAGTTCTAATTTTCTGACCAAATGGTAAGGAATTTGGAATATTTTTTCTTTTTTTAAAATCACTTAAGAATTTTTAGGAGCCTACTAGCTACAACAAGCACATAACAATGGTAATTACAGGTATCTGATCAAATCAGAGGAAGAAACTGAGTAATTTTTCCCTGCCCCAAATAAGGAGTTTCCCTAAACAAGAACAGAAAAATACTATCTTCCCTGACATAACATGAATGTCAAACACCTTGGTTTACTTTTTCTGTAGCAAACATTCACTGTAACAATTTTGGTTTGGTTCATAGAAAATCGAGAAAACAGAGCAGATCAATGTGAAGTTGCTATCCCAATGTGTAGTGGTTCACCTCTGAAGTATAACATGTGTAATTTCTGTAATAATAAATTCTGTGTCAGAAAAAAATGCTTATTACTTTTTTTTTCAGATTTCTTTTTCCCAGAAATGGAAACTGTGGGGCTGCAAGTACAGAACTTCTGATTTTTTGTAGGGGTTGCAGTAAGAGTCATTCTTGCTTGAAAGGCATCCCTAAAAGCTTAATGATTGTTCAAGAATCAGACTTAGACAAAATTTTCAAAATGTTATAAGCAAATATTAAGATGGGTTGCACCATCACTGAATTACTGTAAAGAAACTTTAAAGAACCTTTTCAGAACCTCAGGAAGCAGTTTAGCATTTTGAATAACTGCGAGGTGCTTCATATTTGAATTGCAATGAATTGCCTGAATTTGATTCCAGAACTGGACTTCTAAAGGCTGCTTTAGGATTTATGTCTGTATCATCTCTTTATGTTTGTCCTCCAGGTTAGCTGGAGTGCCAGTTCTGATTCAGAAGCATGGAGCTGAATTGTGAATGTAGCACTGTGCTAATAAAACCTCAGTGCTTTTGGGTCAAAATACACATCCAGCTGACTTCATGCACTTGCATCATGGTAAATATCTCATCAAAAGTTTTTGCAGACATGATTTATCCATAATAAGACAAATTATAAGCATTTGAGAACAAAGTCTGGACAGTAAAATTTAGTGAAAATTCATTGTTTTTTTCTTTGAAAAAAATCTTACACAAATTTCTTGAGATTAAAAGGTCCCAAATCCAGATGTTCATGACACATAGCATTAATTTCTGTACTTGTAATAAATCCATTTTAATATTTTAAATCAATTGCAGATTTTACCATATACACGCATCAAAGCAAAGCCTAAATGTAAACTTAGGGAAATCAAAGTTCAAATTTTCTTTACAGTATATGACTTAAAATTTCTTTTGTTGAAATTCTTTATCCTGTTAAAAGGCTCACACAAAGAGCATGCCAATACAAATATATAGATGTACAATGGTTATGCCTTGCATTTTGTGGGATAGCCCTGTTACCTTGTTCTGTTTGCTGCAATCTGGTAACAAACATGGGTGGGAAACACAAGCATTATAAAACCCCTGTAACCAAACCTGGTGTGATTTCCTGGTCATAGCACTGCCTGTCAGGGTGAGGACTGAGCTCTGTAACAAACAACTACAAATACCATAAGCCTTTTTCGATGCCTGAAAATAGAAACTGATTTTAAGTCTTGCACATATAGTAAGAGTAAATTTTTTCACAAAGATACCTGAAACTTAACTTTTTTCCCTACACTCTCTGAACAAGCATGAAATGAAATGGATCCAGAGGTTAATTATGAGTTGCTTTGTATTTCTTCCTGGCTGTAAACTTATAGAGGTACTCTAATAGAGTTTCAGGAATTTGACATATTTAATTTTATCACATGGAATACTTCAAACAAACTATTTTGAAGGAGATGTAGCTTTTTCTGTTAAGGTTTGAATTTATTTACATTTTTGGTAGCTTATAAATATTTTTCCTTGGTCTTATCTCAAGCAAAGCTTCACAGGAAATTGATGTAAAATCATTATTATGATGTGTGGGATGTTGTTTTCTGTTTGGGGATTTTTAGGGGTTTGTTGTTGTTGTTTTTTTGGTGCTCTTTTTTTTTTTCTTTTTTGTTGGTTGGTTGGTTGGTTGGTTAGTGAGTTGGGTTTTTTTGGTTTTTTTTGGTTGGTTTATTTTTTGGGATTTTTTTCTGTAGGACTTAATATTTTTTCATGGGACAGTGTTTGCTGGGTTTTGTTTGTTTGTATGTTTTCCTTTGGCTGTTCCTGTTTTCAGGCTCAGACAAGAATTTATTTTGCATCTCCATCCCCCGTTCTGTGCATGTATGACTTTGGAACCATGTTAATATTTCATTTTAGAGTCTTTTTGGTAGACATGGAATAATTCGTTATTATACCATCTCAGACATCTCTTTTCCACAACAATGTCTCATATTCTCATACTCTCTTTCTTTTCTAATACCATGAAAAGGTGGACAAGAGGAAGCTTCATCCAGTAGATTTGCTCCTAAATTCCTCTTCTAAGATACACTCAAAAGTCATTGCCTTTCTCTTATTCTCTCTTGCTTCTGGGTTTTTTTTTTTTTTTTGAGAAAGTAATCTACTGTCTTGGAAGCAGCAGCCATAGATGGTCACTCTGAGGCTGAGTCCTGGTCTACCTGTCCCAGAACTGCTTGGCTATGGTTAATTAAGATGTTAACTTTTTTCATGCTGACTGACCTCACTGTGTTAGTTTCTTAATAAAGACATATGTGGAAGACATGTTTCATCTATTTCTGTGATCTCTTTTGTGCCTGACTTCTGTTCAAGCCAATATGGATCACTCAGTTTAATGTTGTCATAGTCCTGTGCTGGCAGCCAGTCACAGGTGGTGTCCCCAGGATTCAGTATCAAGGCCAGTCCTGTTTAATATTTCACTGATGATCTGGATGAGAGGATCGAGTTCTTTGCAGACAAGACCATATTGGGCTGGAGTGTTGACTGAGGGATCTGAACAAAGATTGGACCAATGGTCTGAGGTTCAGCAAAGCCAAGTACCGGTCATGCACTTGTGTCACAACAACCCCTGCAGTTTTACAGGCTGGAGACAGAGTGGCTGGCAAAGCTGCCTGGCAGAAAAGGACCTGGGGCTGCTGGTCCTCAGCCAGCTGAACATGAGCCAGTGAGTGCCCAGGTGGCACATAAGGCAAATGACATTCTGGCTTGTATCAGAAATAGCAGTGTCCAGAGAAGGGCAACAAGGCTGATGATATGTCCAGAGAATGAGTCCTATGAGGAGCAGCTGAGGGAGCTGGGGGTGTTTAGCCTGGAGAAAAAGAGGCTCAAGAGAGACCTTATCACCTTCTACAACTGCCTTAAAGGAGGCTGGAGCCACGTGGGGGTCGGTCTCTTCTCCTAGGCAACCAGTGCCAGGACTCAAGCTGCGCCAGGGGTTCAGATTGAACATCAGGAATAATTTTTTCACTGAAAGAGAATTTCGGCATTGGAAAGGGTTTCCCAGGGAGGTAGTGGAGTCACCATCCCTGGAGGTATTAAAAAAATGACTGGATATGGCATTTAGTGCTATGGTTGAGTTGAAAAGGTGTAGTTCAGACAAAGGTTCAGCTAAATGATCCTGGAGATCTTTTTCCAACCTTGATGATTCTATGATTCAATACAATGAACCTGTAGTAACACCCAGATGAACTTAGTATTTTTGCCTACTCCACTTTTCCTTTCTTTTATGCACAAAGATATTTATGTTGAGTTGCTCTTTTTAGGTTTTTTTTTTTGTTTGCTTCTTTTCTTTGAAGAAGTCTTGCACATACCTTGGGAACCCACAGCTTTAATAACACAGGAAAATCAAAGTATAAGAAATTTAAAGAAAAATCCTCTTCAGTATATATGAGAAAAGTACAAGAAAAAAGAGTATGCTGCCTAAAAAGTTACCCTTTAAAAGAGCATCTTATGAGTTTCAAAGAATGATGGTTGTACTTCTAGTATGCTCTTTTAAAGGGTGACTTTTTATTGAAAATACTAGAAATCTTCTAGTATTTTCAATGCCTTCTATTTGCTTAGTGAATGAACAGTAATTGAACACAGTTATCAAAAGTCATGAAGGAACAATTTATAATTCTTTATCTTAATTTACTAAAATCTTATATAGCTGCATTACCATTTATCCAACTATGTTACAAAAATTACTTTTTCTTCTTTTCCTTGCTGAGGTTATTTAGAAGTTTCTCTAGGTATTTAATGAATTAAAATTATATTCTTTAACAAGAATGTTAAATTTCATTGGTTTTATCTGCAGAATATCAAATAAAAGAGACAGTGAGTTGTATTGGGATTTTTTTCTCATCTATGTAACGTACTATCTTTTATTCCTGTCAAATTTTATGCCCTTTGGATACTTTTACAAGTTAGAAAAATGAAAGAATAGGTGTACTGTAGTAAAGGTCACTTGTATCTGACAGAAACATTTTAAACATAGAGAGGTCTGAAGAGAAAGTTCCATCTTTTTTCTCTGTCTTCAAACATAAGAAGTAATTTTCATTTATATGTGCTATTTATAAAGATATATAAATATTGTAGCAGGCATATTGTGTATTTTATACAAAATGTATGTTGTAAAATTCTAAAATATTTTTATGTGTTTGAATCAAGCTAAAGTCAAACATATGGTGATTCCTAGTTTTTATTCTTGGCAATTTTAATATTCTAGGCCATAATATAATACTTAAGACTTTAAGATGCAGTGTCATTGAAAAAACTATGCTGATATCTAGCACAGTCAAACTATTTTTCTGAAAAGCAAATTGTGGAAAGATTTCTGTAGCATGATAGGTTATCTCTTAACTGTGATCAGTCATTGAAAATCCTGAGTTTATTTTATTTGAAAAATGGCTTTCCTCCATCTGGAACCATGAAATTTTTGATCTATGTAATGATTGTGTGTGAAGTGTTGAGAGATGATTATTCATTGGGGAAAATCACTTTATCTGGTCCTATCATGAAATGAAAATTTGTATAGGGATTTCTTCAGCAGCCAGTGAATAGGGTCAATAATCTGACATTGCCTGAAATTATAAATATCTCTAATATTTCTCAACCTCCTGCATTTTCTTTCTAGTTTTTGATCCTGCATCTGGCTTTAGTCAATAATATTTTTCCTTTGCCTTTGAGTACCACATGTTATTACAGAAAAATGTGTAACAGTGCTGTAATTTCAAAATTACATTGAATCATTGCGCTCGGTGGGAGGTTTAGTGTATTTTTGTGGAGCAGAACTGTTTCTGTTGTATATTTGCAATTAATGAAGAGAAACCAAAATAAAACGAGACCAGTGTGGGTAATAAAAGCTCTCCTACCTGCGTACTAACTCACTAAGATTGCTGTTCTGAAAGATATGTTCTGGAGGTGCTGAATTAACAAGGAGCCAATTCTGAAACTGTGGATCACTGTGTAACTTTGAGGGAAGGTCACAGTGTCCTCCTTTTACATGATCATAGCTACTTGCCACTAAAGATAGTGATGTGAACCTGTGAGAAATAGCAATACTTCTTAGTCCAAAACAGTAAGGTCAAAACAGACCAAAAGTATTCTGAGATGATGTTTAAAGCACTCTTTCATTTTTATAAGAACTGGGATATTCTCTCATCCAATGCTGGCTTTGGTTGCTGGTTTGAAGCTGAGAGTCAGAGGCATAGTTTTACAACCTTCTACTTTTTTAACAAGTACATGCTGCATGCGTGTAAAATATTTGGGTCCTATGTTCCTTAGTTAGATGATAACTAACATGGGACAGAGCGGCTTTGCCTTTTCTTTTGCCTAGGTTATTGACATAGAACAAGATGAGAAGATCAGATTTTTTTCTGGTCAATGACTGAAAAAACATGGAATTAATAATACCATTCTGTTAAATAATAATAAAAATAATAATTTCTGCTCTGAAATAGGAATCAGTTTAAAGTTCTTAACAATGCAATTTTTTCATTTCACGTTGAATATTCTAGTTATAAAAATTTTAATAACATAATTGAAGTAACACTCTAGATATTAATCTTAATTCAAGCAAAAATCAAATTGCCCCTTTTTACACATATTGCCCATTTCCAAGAAATAAAACATACATTCACAGAGGCTTTACTTTAACTTACTTTATTTGTAGTATAGGATGGAGAAAAATGTATCAAAAAGTCATGCAAAGTCAGCCGATTTAGAATTAAACTGAATATATTCCATGTATCATAAACATGCATGGTATTTTAATTCAACAACTTTTTATTCAGATTTGTATTTAACCATTATAAATTTAAAAAAAAGAGAAAAAAATCAGAAAGAAGAAAAGCAAATATAGCTTCAAATATCAATTAAAAGAAAGCTAATCCATCAGCACACTCTCCTTAGATCACACTTGCTATTTATTTTTGGTTAGGTAGATGAAAACCGATTCTAAATCCAGTTTTCCTAAGAGATAAAAAGTCATCGGATCATAGTATACTACAGAGCATGGAATGGATTTTTGATAGACACAACTTGACTCGGCCGATTTTAGAAATTTCTGATCATTTCCAAAATCACTCCTACTCACAGAAAAAGCTCAGAAATATCTAAAAGCTGAAATCTAAACTCATCCAGCTAGCATTGAAACCTGAGGAAAATATCCTTGTCTGAAATTTTCTGCTACCAAAAACCATGCTCACACAGTCAGACTGTTTTCAGGATTTGAATTACTATTTCAAGATTATTTTCTGTACCATACACAGCGCTTTGTCAGATGCTTTTGGAACTGCTCTGGATAACTACAGCATTGCAAAGTGTAGATATGCTGTAAAAAAATCAGACAAAGAAAAATGTCTAACCTCTGAAAGAATCTTTGATGATTTTCCAGGTTATGTATTGCATACTATTTTTTTCTGTTATTCTGTCCATGGTGGTTTTCATTATATACTCCTACATGAAAGTAACCACAAGCATGTGTTCCTTTGCCTTTGGTCATAAAGGATGAGAATTAAAATTTGAATAGAGATAATAGTAAATTAACATTAATAGTAAACATTCAGAAAAAAAAAGAATTATCAAAATTATATTAATTCTTTTACAGGTTACCAAAATTATTTGTAATTCATAGTATTTATCCCATTGCTGACTTTGTAGAAATTGCAAGAACAGAGTTGTCAGACTTGCTTTGTCTGGACTTTTCTTGACCTGCCTGGAGCTTGCTTTTAACTTTTTTAGCTGCAACAGTAGTAGTCTACTGCTCAGGTGACTACTGTCTCAGCTGCTTTGCTTTCATTTTTCTATGTATGTCTGCATGCTATATAATTTTTATACCATTTTTTATATTCTGTAATTAGGTGGTAATAATAATAGGCAGTGGAAAAATAAATCTAACATGTAACACAAAGAGAAAAAGTAAACACTGAAATATGTGTATAACAATCTTAATTGCATTATTATGAAGATCTTCCTGGTTGTTCATTGTTTGGGTTTTTTTTAATTGGTGCTAAAATTGCAAAGTTAATATTTCAAATGCACTAACAATAAGTTGTTGCTTTTGGAAGTGTTTTTCTTGGGTACATATAAACAGAAGAATTTGAAGTGGAACTGGTGCCTCAATTTAAGGCCATAGTACATCTAACTCCTTGGACACGTTCATTCATATATATGTCCCCTGATCACTTTAATTAGTTCTTCACTTTTAATTCAGTAAATCTGTGATTTTCTTGGCTGAGAGCTAATTCAGTTTGGTGGGGATGCCTCTGTGTCTCTGGGCTTCAATACTCCTGCATTGAAACTGTATCATCTAATACTTTCATGAAGCATAACCCAGTAAAGCCACAGATGATGTTGAACCATGTGCACAGTAAGTCCTAAAAATGCCTCTTTTATATCTTACTGATGGTGTACAATCATAATTTAAACACTCGGGAAATGCAGCATTTAGCTTTGCCAGTATTAACTGATATATATTTGATCAAAGAATTTAAGCATTTTTCTTTTCTTATTAGAATTTAAAAATACCAAGTACAAGTGTTCAGTATGATATTTTGTATCTAAATACAAAAAAAAAAAGGGCTTATGTACTTTTAGAATTGTGAAACCTCAAACTCAAAAGATATGTAATGCCAAGGTATAATATATATACCTATATATTAATTTCTATTCTTCATAGGGGTCGTGGTTTAAATCCAGCCAGCAAACAAGGCCCACTCAGCCTCTCACACACTCCCACCAGTGAGATCAGGGAGAGAATCAGAAGGGTAAAAGATAAAAACTCATGGGTCAAGACAAAGACAGTTTAATAGGGAAAGCAAAAGCTGCTCACACAAGCACAGCAAACCAAGGAATTGATTCCCTGCTTCCCAAGGGCACATAGGTGTTCAGTCACCTCCAGGAGAGCAGGGCCCCATCACACGTAATGGTACTTGGGAAGAAAAATTCCAACACACCAGAAACCCTCCTTCCACCTTCTTCTCTCCCCTTTATATATGACCATGATGCCACATGGTCTGGAATATCCCTTGGGTCAGTTTGAGTCATCTGTCTTAGCTGTGTCTCTTCCAAAATCCTGACGTACCCCCAACTTCCTCACAAGTGTGGCAGCACAAAAAGCAGGAAAGGCCTTGGCTCTGTGTATGCCCTGCTCAGCAATAACAAAAACATCTCTGTATTATCAATCCTGTGTTCAGCACTAATCCAAAACACAGCTCCATACTTGACACTGTGAACAAAATTAACTTTACCCCAGCTGAAACCAGCACAATAGGTATGACTTTGTATTGAACAATTTGGTTACTTTTTGTCATATAGATCATCAACAAGGAAACAGACTGTTCTCTCTAATGAGAATCCATTATTTGAGAGAAAAAAACACTTTTCAACTTATCTACTGATCTATGTGGTAGAAAAAAAATTTGTTCATTGACTTCCTAAATTTTGTAGATGATGGGTAGAATTTAGTTCTGTATACTAAGCTCCTGGCATTGTAAATTAGTATTCTATCTATACTTTTTTTTTTTTTTTGCAGCACACTTATTGTAGGCATCAGGATTGCAAAACAGAAAGGAATTAAAATTAGGCATATTAAAAATGTTAGGTTGTTGTTTGGGTTTTTTAATAATTCTTCTGTGATGTTTTGAGAACATCATTAATAATACCTTGAAATTTTAGATGGTAAGCTTGAAGCCTTAATTATTAAGAGAGATATCAAATTCTTCAGATATGCTAAAAGCATTGATGAAATTAGTTGATGATTCTTCTTGTGTCCAGATTACCATGCCACTCCTCAAGGCAGGACAAATGAGTTTTATTCTTTTCCTCCTCCTCTTTGACATACACCATACATAAAAGCTACTAAAAAAGTTGTAGATTGACCCTGGCTGGCAACCAAGGCCCCCACTTCCCCCTCAGGGGGGTGAGGGAAATAATTGAATGAGTAAATGAGATGAGAGACAGTAAAAGTGCACACAAGAAAAGCAAAGCAAAACAAATTCACCATGTCCCATGAGCACACAGGTGTTCAGCCACCTCCAGGGAATCAGGGCTCCATCATGCAGAATGTGCCTTTGGAAAACAAAAGCCATCACTCTGAATGTCCTGCCTTCCTTCTTCCCTGAGCTTTATAAGCTGAGCATGATACCATACAGTGTGGGATAGCCCTTTGGTTCAGTTTTGGGTCAACTGACCTCTGGATCAGTTTGTTCTGTGGAAGCACTGCTCAGCAATAACAAAACTCCCGTATTCTTTCCATGGTTTCCAGCACAAATCCTAACTATAGCCCTTTACAGCTGCTATGAAGAAAAATAACTCTATCCCAGACAAAACCACACAAAAGTAAAAGTCTGGTGAGCGTATTTCAAATATATACGATGTCTGGAGGAGCAGCAGCAAAAAATTCAGATTTATGGATTACAAAAGTGGATTATATGATATACAAATTTAATATCGTTGCATTTTAAGGCATATGAACATATAACAGACTATTAGTCATTTATACTTTGTGGCTCTGGATAATTTAGTTTTCAGACATGAAATATTTTTTTTCTTGTGGATCAAATAGGAAGGGAAAATAAAAACACTTATGTCAGAATTTTCCAAAGTTCTATCTTCAATATTTTATCTCTTTTATTATTTTACCAAAAGTTTAATTTATTTTGCTTGCTAAAGGGATAGATATGTTTTTTAAATGCTCATTCTAGATTTATGGAACTTGCTTCAAAAAAAATCTGGATTTTTTTTTTTATTTAAAAATATTTTTATTTCTATTGGACATTTACATTAGCATAGAGCTTTATTTTGTTCAGTTGCATTTTTTACTTGTAAAACACTTAATATTTGAGGTGTTTTCCTTGCATCGTGTCATAGGTACAGGTTTTTGATAAAAAATTTGTAGAAATAATATATGGTCTTTTCATAAATATATTTTTTCTTTTATTTCATGTGCTTAAAGAATATTTTTACTTGATCTATCTTTACAGGGTTGTTTTTTTCTGATCATTAAAATTACCACTTCCACAGTGAAATACTGCTAAATAATGATAGCATACATAAAGTATATTTATTTGGAAAAAAAAAGACTTGAGTGTAGCTTATAAAAAAACCACAGTGGTGTTGGTTTAAAAAACCATATATAAGTTTTCTGGTTATCATGGCAGCACACTGAGAGTGGCAGAACTTTTCTTGAAAGTTGTGGGAAACACTTCTGTAAGCAGATCAGAACTGAATCACTACTGTCACACATAGATTTTGACTTCTTTTTAAATTCTACTCATAAGTTGTTCATCAAATACATTCAATAGGCTCAGAGACAAGTAAACTGAAAACAGCTTCAGGCTTTTTAGCAGTGGGGGCTAGAAACTAATTTTTGAGCATGAATTATACAGTCGGTGGCTGGAGCAGCCTGAAGACAAAAAAGCCATGTCATATTCATGCTCTGCATAGGGTGTTTGTTCGTTAGGATTTTTATGATACTTTAATGCTACACTCTGAATATGAAAGTCCTGTACACCATGATACATTTATTCCTTGCCTACCTGGAGGGAGGGAACGAGAGTCAGAAAACAGCTGTAAATAGTTTTCAAAAAAACCCCATAAACAGACTTCTTTTTCCCTTTCTGTTCCTGTTTCCTGTTTTTATGGGTGTGTATATTTAAGTGCTCATGGGCTGAAGAGCCGGAGTCCATGCAGTTGTGGGAGTTCACAAGTGGTACATTAAAAGCTGTTGTCAATACCTCCAGAAGTAAATGGTATTGTGCCAGGGCTCAGTATAGATGCAGTCAACCAGCTGAACCACTTTTTCTTTCCTCTTTGGTGATTTTGGATAAATAATATCAACAGTTTTTTATTTTTGAAAATATGAAGTGGAAATTATTGTTCTTCTTTTTTTTAAGATATTCTTAAAGTATTTAAGATTTTTTTAAAGGCATTCAAATATGTGTATGCAGGTGCATTTTTGCATCCAATATATTCTGAAATACTTCAAAACCAGACTTTAAGATTTCATTTCTGATGTCTAGATTTGGAAAACACAGTCATTTTGCATGTGACTTAATAAATAATACATCAATGTCTGCCTAGCTGTCAGCTTAAGCCACTGTGATAAGAATGGTTAATTACTAAAACCAAGAAATTTTTAACCTCTTCACACACTTGGTTTGATAATAAATTATAGAATTATAGAATCACATAACATTTAGCTTGGAAAAGGCCTCAAAAACTGTCTGGTTCCAAAGCCCCTGCCATGGGCATAGAACCTTGTGCTAGATCAGGTTGCTCAATACCCCATCCAACCTGGCCTTGAATGCTTTGATGTGTCCCTCTAATATTTGTTATATTATGTGATTAAAAACTGAAGAGGAAAGAAAATCTTAAGCCATTACTAATTGCTGGTAGGAGGAGGGAATTATCCCTTTAAGTACCAAAGTCTTGGAATGAGAACATGGATAAATTTGTAGAGAAGCCAAAAGCCTCATCTTGATGGCGTCTATTACTGTCTTGTTTGGCTTTTTTTTTCCCTCTTCAAACAATGAAATGTGGTTCTGTCTTGATCCCAGCTTATTTTATATATGGATTTGTTCAGTTAGGAATATTATTATCCTAAAGCTTTTTACAGAGAAGGATAATTAGTTACTTCTAAATTGCATGCACATAGTTGGTGGAATTTCCTAAAAAAGTCTCTTATTTACATACCTAGAGTTAGGACAGGGGTTTGTGCAAGTTCAAATGGTCATGTGTCCAAAACAGATGCAAAGTTCTAGGCAAGTACCACTCCATTTCTGGGCCCTCACTCCTTTTTACATGAACCTTACACACTGAGCCCCTGCGGTGCTGCCATCCCAGCCTTGGCTCCAACTGCAGTGAGCAGTTGGATCTGGCTGGAACTGGCTGTGTCTGGCTGGAACCGGCTGTGTCCGACTGTGTCCGACTGTGTCCGGCTGTGCCCAGCTGTGCCTGGCTGTGTCTGGCTGGAACCAGCTGTGCCTGGCTGTGTCTGGCTGGAACCAGCTGTGTCTGGCTGTGTCCAGCTGGGGCAGTCCCAGATCCCCTCACGGAGCCGCCGCTGCTGCCGGAGCCTGGCCAGGGCTGCTGTTCATAACGTTGAGGAATAGGTCTGGAACAGGTAGCTAGGCTGCAGATTGAGCTCTGGGTGGGAGCCTGAGAAAAAGGCTGTGAAGTGACCACCTTTGGGATAACAAAGGGCATGAAGATGGGTGGTGCCAGACAGTGAAGAGAAACAGAGACAGCAGGAGTGGGAATTGCCAAACCTTTCGGATAACAAAAGCGGCAAAGACTATTGGTGCCAGCAAGGTGGATGGACACAGACAAGGAGTCAGGAGCTGAAGACTCACAAGGCTCACAAAGCAAGACTCACGCTTGGTGAGACTGTGAGGGTGTAAAAGCCCAGTGGTTTCTTGGTTGGGATTCTCCTCAGAGGCATCAGCTTGAGCTGTTTCAGTGTAATTGTACTGTGAATGAATGGCTTTATGGAATGAGATATCTGGGACTCTGGTGTGGAATCTGTGAGGAAACCTGGTCTGACTGTGAGGGTGAGGTGTGCAGGTAGTGAAATGGGGACTCATCAGATCACTGGAGCTGCCCGCTGTGAAGGGGCTTTGGTCCCTGCCATGAAAGTCTCTGTTGGTGGGAGTGTGACTGCCAGAGAGTAATAAATGTTCAGACTGGGTAGTTTCCTTAATACTAACTCACACAGAACAGAACACCATTGTGAGAAATGACTGCTTCCTTTTAAAATTTAAAAGTTTTATTAAACCTTAACAAAAATTACAACAAAGAACTGAATAAGGAAAAAGTTTTCACCACTGGGAGTTTCCGTGACTACCAGCCACATGCTCGTCCACAAAATGGATGCTCTGCCTTTTTTAGCCTTAGCCCCTCCCAAAGATTTGTCAGTCAACTCTTTTCCTGACTTCTATTGGTGGAGATCATTTTCTTGGCGATCACAGTCTTTCATGATTATAGGTCAGGTGTTGTTATGCTGCGCCTCCTGGTAACAAGCCAGACTCCTCTAAATATCTTGACTACTAAGGCTATTACAAAGGGGGAGGGGGAAGAGGACCATGGGATGACGTATTACAGTAACATAACTATACATCTACGTAATATCTATGTCTTAATTGTGAGAGCCAACTATTACATTACTTATCTATAACATCATAATGTTTTACTTTTTTTTTTATCCATGCCATGTTTAATTTTTCATTTTACCCAGACTGTTGTATATATTGATTTTACATGGCAAAGACTTCTACATTTGTTCGCTGTATGATAAGCAAAAAAGTTTTCCCTTTGGCTGGGGTATCTTTAAGAGGACAAATACAACTAGCATAAAACTTCTTGTTTCGTATTGCATGGAGAGCTGTGGGCAGTCCTGTGCATTTTGAGGTGAAATTCAGGACCTTGTCATTTTTATGCTAGATGATATTTTCTTCCCAGTGACCCTTGCTGACCTCTGGATATAATCTAAACACAGGCTGGAGATGGTGGTGAAGTGTTGCTGTTTCACTTCTGTAGCTGCTCCACAGCTATTCACCTGCCTCACCACAGTTTCTAGGTATCAAAGCAAATATGGGATATACGACAAAGGACAAACCTTGATTTTTCTGCAAGAACCAGAAAACCAACAAGCCCCCCAACAACAACAACTATGCACTAAAAAAAAAAAAACAAAAAAAACCCTGTCCCTAATTATTGACAATGCTTCTTGAATCTCTCTGATAAGTAGAGAATCATATAACAGAATGGTTTGGGTTGGAAGGGACATTTATGGTCATCTAGTCCAACCTCCTTGCAATAAGTAGGGACATTTTCAACAGGTTGATCTGAGTCCTGTCCAGCCTGACACTGAAAGTTTCCAGGGATGGAACCACCTCTATAGGCAACCTGTGCTAGTGTTTCACCACCCTTGTAAAAGAACCTTTACATCTAATGTGAAATTAACTGCATTTCAGTTTAAAGGGGCTGAAATGCATTTTCAGAGATCTGCAATGTTGCAGTGTGTTGCTTTCTACGGGTCGATTCCACTTGAGCAGTGGTTATTTCACCTGCCTGACATTATTCCATAGGCAGATGTCAAATAAAATAGCCCATTGTCAAGTGTTTTTGTTTATTAGTGTGCCACTGCCCTACAAATACTAACAGAGTAGTAAAATAAGATGGCTTCAATAACAACCTAACTAGGTTTTACTTGTTTCTTTTCTCAAAACAATGGAATTTACTTTTTGCTTCAGCAGTCTGCATTTGATTCATATTTCTATTTAACAGCTGCAGGCTGTCATGGATGAAATGAGACTTTTCAGCCTCAGAAGGAGGGGCAAGTATTTGTGTCTATCTGTCTGATCTCAAAATGAAATTGTAATTTTTAAGATACTCTGGGAGTGGAAACAAGAATATCTGCTTCAAGTTAGTTAAGGAAAAACATAGTAACTTCTTAGGACACTTGTGTGCTGAGGTGGCTTCAAAAGGTTCATGCACAGTGTTTGATCATTTCTGTCAATTAGTTACTATGAGCTCCAGAGTAACTACACAGATGTAAAGCTGAAGTGCCCTCCTAGCAACTAGAAATGTCATACTGATAAAATGTATCTAGAAGTGGTTTGAAGACGCAAGGAGGCTTATTCCATCAAGTCGGAAGACTGGAAAATCTAACACAGATCCTGATAAAGGACTATTCAATTTTTCTTAAAAGTTAACTGAATTTTTGGTTGCTTTATTGATACCATCATATTACATGCAAAACCTGATTATTGTAATTGATCCATAAAGCAATAGGTCTTTTTACCTGTGATTTAAAAAAAAAAACAACCACCCAACAGAGCAGATCATGGGCACAGTATACTTTTACTCATTCATGAGAACAGCTGTAACTTTGAACTCATTTGGGAAACCAGCTTTAATCAATAAAATCCTGGGGGCTTTTTGTAGTGACTTTTTAAACAGTTATAAGGAAGGCATGCTGATTTTCAAAGGGTGATCAGTGGTCAAAATCTCAACAATGAAGTCTTGGGGTTTTGTTTCTTCTTTTGGGTCATGGCCAAAAAGATTGTTTATTTAAAGCTTGTCTTTGTTTACTTAGACTGTGAGGACCAGAATATATTTGAGGAGTCAGTATAGCCTTTTTGCCCCTTTCCTTCAGGAATTAACAGGGTGACATGAATAAGTCACTGATTCTGTGTAAGAAAGAGGGAAAGAAATTATCAGTTTGACATTTCACCTAAATAAACAGACCCGCCAGAATGACTGAGGTTACATATTCAAGGGAGAATTGCATATCTGACACATAGATGCCATAAAAAATTGTGATGAATTGCCTAGGGGTTTTATTAATTGTTATTGTCACAGTGACAAGAGTAAGAGGGAATATGTTGCAGCTCACATCCACCCTGCTAATTTTAATGAAGAGGAGAAAAGAGCCAAGCTGAAATAATGGTTTTGATGGTTTTGCTGTATTTTTTAAAAATATCCACAGTCTGAGATATTTGTATAGCTGCATGCCATTGTGTACAAAAGAAAAGCATTTATTTTAATGAGTTTTTTACCTAGATTCTCTATAACTTTAGACAGTCCCTTTACAGAATTAACAGAAATTCTGGAGTGTGTATTTTTATTTGGTGAATGTTCTACTGTGAGGTGCTTCCCTTATCTATGTTGTAGTGGTTTTCTCAACTGGAATACTGTCTGTAATTACAGCAGTTATAGATAGACAATTCAGAGCACATGACATTCTAGCTCTATTTCAAGTATGATCTGAATTACTTTGGGAAAAAAAAAAAAGGTCAAATTATGTACTACTGCTGTTCTACTTCTTGAACTTTGGTTTGACAAGCATAATTCTGTCTTTTGAAATAATGTAATATAATATCCATTCTGCAGATTCATGGTATTTAAATGTCTGTTTAGGTAAACTTGATAGCTACTGGAAGCTTTCAAACGAGTAATACAAAACACTTGCACTTATTTTTTTCAACCAAGTCTTGTAAAAATCTTAAGTGTGGAAAATGTTAAAATGTTAGGTCTGGAAAAAAAAGTTAAAAACATATTAAGAGAAAAAATAGTGTTGAATTTTCTGTTAGGTCCTTGATATACAGTCTTGCATCTATTTCCTGCTGCTTGCACAAAATGTCAAAATTATTTTCACTGAGTAGAAGCCTGAAAAATGCATACAGTAATATAACTAAAAAAAAAAAAGATAAAAGAAACTAGATGCTATCTCTCGAATAAGACATTTTATACTAAATGGCTTTATACTAAGTTGTCAGAAAATGCTTCATTGTACTAAGGATTCACAATTCTGGAGTCTGTTCTGGAATGGGACACTCAAAAGGGAGTGGAGATAAGTATTTTCCCTTTGCAGATGTAGGCAGATCAGCAGAAGGAACAGTCTCTCTTCTGAGCAGATAAACTTTGAACACTGCAATGAAAAAAGTAACTGAATTAAATGATCACAGAAGTAAATGGCCAGAATCCATGTCATTTTGGATTTGGCTTTGTAATTGTCCATCGTGTACTTAGAAGGTAAAATGATTACTGAAGAAGCCACCTACCATTGGAAATTATTAAATACTCAGTTTGGAGTTCCAGAAAGCTATAATTCTTATGCAGCTTCTGAGGTACTGATAGACAGATTTCTTATAGATTTAACTTAAGAGAATTTAAATTGCAATAAAGCAAAGTTTAGTTGAAATATACTTGCTTTATTCCAAGGAAGGATGGTGCATCCCTCACAATCATTTTAACTAGACATTTGGTATTTATTCTAGCCAGTAAAATACAGTTCTTAAACTGCCAGCACTTCATTTGATCACACAATTTGCCATAGAAACTATATTTATTATATACCTGTAATTATTTAATTTATGACCAAATAAAATGTTTCTTGTATTAAAAAAAAAAAAAAAACCTACTGGAACTATCTAGCTGAAGTATTAGGCACAGAAATTAGATCATTAAAATTAACAGCTTTGTTCTATTATATTTTGTGTCTTTGTCTCCCTCATCTCTTTTCTGCTTGAACTATGAGATAAACTCTCATTTATAGATTCAGTCTCTTACTGGTTCCTTTTATTGATAATAGTAGGATTTTGATTGGGGCAGGTAGAGCAAATCACAGATCTTGTATTGACTTTGCTCCATTTAATCTATAATTATAATCAGTAGAAAGAGTGAAATGTTAATGATCATGCTGTTTAAGACACAGACTAGAATTCAGTTCTACTATTGCACTAAATATGTTTGCTTCACTTTACCTGTGTGTCACCATGATCATACCTACTAAACCTGATACCTGCCAATTTAGAGAACTTCTCTAAATTTTACCTATTGGTATCAGAACATTTTCCTCAGCGGGTGCCCAAAAAAATAAAAAAAAAAAGCAACTAAGCAACTCCTTCTCCTTTATTCTTCACATAATCAGAGTCATTGTTAGTTTTCCCTTCTGATCTTGTTCATTAGAGCTGTTAGAAATGTAATGTATCTGTAAACTTTGCAATGTTTTCATTTCAACAAGAAGGGAGGGAAAGAACTAACTGTACTGATGTACCAGTGGTTTTATGACATGGGCATTATACAGAAAACCAAAGAAATTAAATTAACACCTCTAAAGAAAATCATCATCAGCTGGTGTGTTTCTTATTTTGTGATAATTTGTCTCCTTGGTGATGTGCTAGAATTATTCTGAGCTTATCTTGTTCTAACAGTGAGAGAAAGAGAGACAGTGCAATTCTCAGTCCTATTAAGAGGGCAGTTAAGAGATAACACTTCTTGGCATGTACAGAACTGTAGCTTTTAAACAGGGGAGAGTAGGCAGAAGGAGAAGACCCCTCACAATTTTAATGGTTTGAACTTTAAACCTTTGAGCAGCTCAAAAGGAAACTTTGGGAAGGGTTCTGGTCACAACAACTTCATGTTGTACCTAGGTTTCACTTAAGAGGTGTCCTACATATTTTGCTTGTAGTCACATTGAAAGTCAGAGGAAGGCCAGGGAACAGGGTTTTTTGTGTCAGTTTATCTTTTTTTTCTATAAAAACAGCATCCCCATAGACTATCCCATAGTTAGCAGTTATTTTCTAATCTTAATCTCTTTCTCAGTGTCAAAGCCTATTTGGTATAACCTGCAAACCCTGGACAGTGGACAGATCTCTCTTTCTCTCTGCCTTTCATTTCAATGGAAAATCCTTTAGTTTATGTTGCCAAATGAGATTATCAATGCATTATGCCCATGACTAAGGCTTTTCTTACCTCTTCTTATTTGCAACACAGTTCTGAGCATTTCAAAAGCATTTGAAAGCCAACCAAAAATGTAGTGTCACTTACCAGACAAAAACAACCAGGTAAGGCATTGATTAACAAATGCATATAAAACAGCTAATTAAGGAAATGAGAATTTTTTTTGAAAGACACTTGTTTTAACCCTTATTTATATATTAAAAAAAAAAAAAAAAGGATTGTAGTCACCTTCAGCTTTATTGAAGAAATGGTAGTGCTTGGTAAAAATGCTAGATTGTTTTTTTTAAAGGAAAAGAAAAAGACAGCCTTGTGAATCAATAAAACACGTTATATAGTGGTAGTATATTTACAAGTAAATAACATTGTAGGGTGAGTTTATCACCTGTTGCTGGTGAAAAATTGAGTTTTCCAAACTTAAAAGCCACTGAGACAATACAACATGTTGGATTTATTTCCTTTGGAAAGGATGCTTCTGGATATCCCATAAAATTGCTCTTTACTACTGACTCTTCATCAACTCTGTCATTTCAAAGTAAATTACTGACTTTCCTACAATTCTGAATGAAGTGGTATTGCAAAAACCAACAACTCTTCATGCTGAGCTGTGTGTTTAAACCTTACACATAGTTTATTGTGTGATCTTCTAAGGGAAAATGCAAAATGGTAATTTTGTTTTCATGTCAAGGTTCTGTTTTCACTTCCTGTCATGTAGTGTGAAAAATAAATTATAATATTTTTGAACAGCTTTTTAAATCATTTGCCTGTCAGATAAAACCTTACCCCCCGATCATTAGTGAAATTTTATTTGTTGACTTCACTGACACAATGGTTTTCATTTTCCTTGTGCTTGATTATTAAATAATATAAATAGAGTAAAATATTTTTTGTGACTGGATAGAAATACTTTGCAGTCACAATTTAGTCTTTACAATTGTTGCAAAAGTATCATTACTTGCAGCAAGGCATGAAATGACACTGAGTTCAAAGCATAGTGTAAAAACTAATGATTAAGGAGCTCATAATACTGTTACATGAGTGTCTTTATTATTATAAGGACTTTATAGGTTTGATGAGTGCTAAATAGTTTTAATGCAAGTAGGTCACGAAGATGGTACAGTACAGTTGTTATGTAATGATGTGAGATGGTTTCTTCTCTGTCTTCCCCTCATGACCTTGAGCAATATAAAGATATGATGTAGATCATTATTTAAATATCAGGACTGATGAAGGAGTGGTATTTTTAAATTGGTGTCTTCCATAAATCATAAATTAAAATGAAAATATAGAAATGGGTTCTTAAATTTTCAGGCATGGATAAGGGCAGCTCAGGCAGGTCTTAATGAGTGATTTTGTAGTCCTAAGGTATACTTACTATGGTGACAATTTCTTAACAAAGAGTGAACATAATGCAAACATATATTTCATTTGGTGGAACTGTATTGAATCATTAGTGAATGAATTGTCTCTTGCTGGAAAAATTTCAGCTTTCTAGAGTCATCAGGAGTTCCCTTGCACTTCATTTGGCAATAGTAGTGTTGTGTGTGGCCCGCCAGTTGAAGGAAATCAGACCCAGGGTTTCAGCCTGGTCAGCCCAGTTTTTGCAAGTTCAGTTTCTGTTCCTGGAGTCTGATGAATTCAACAGCTGTGAAAATTTGACATTTGCAATTATCAAAAGAGTCTCTAATTTTCATGATGCAGCTTTGTCTTTAATGAGCTGAATGGTATCTCAGGAGGTCTGCATAACTTCCTGTGCATTGTGAGAGAGTGCAACCAGAACACACACACACACACACACACACAAACTGTGTGTGAGGAATGCATCTAATTCTGAGGTGTTGCTTTTATGTGACTTGTAGGAATTTCACCATAGAAATGGAGGATATAGAATATATTCCAGTTCCCACTATATTTTTCATATAGAATATCTGTTTAAATTACAACTTAATGCTAAAACTAAAGTTGATCCTTTCACTTTAAACTTTTAAGTAGTATTTTAATCAAGCTAAAATCTATAATCGCACTAAAATGGTAAATATTTTACAATTTTCCCTCACAATTTCTAAACATGAAGTTTCTTAGCTATATGAAAATATACAGGGGTGGTTTCTGTGAAAATCTTCTCTTGTATCCGATAGAGCCAGTGCCATTGGGCTCCAGGACAGACCCACTGCTGTCTCAAGCTGAGCCAATTAGAGATGGTCGTAACACTACTCGATAAAATATTTAAGAAGGAAAAAAAGAAAGTTATTAGGCAGATATATTTGTGCTCAAAGAGTGAGATTATGTGAGAGGAACAAAGATGCAGACACCAAAGTCAGTGAATAAGGAGGGAGAGGAGGTGCTCCAGGCACTGGAGCTGAGCTTCCCCTGAAGCCCATGGTGAAGACCATGGTGAAGCAGCCCATGGAGGTCAACAGAGGTAAATGTAAAATGAAATGTTATGAGTGAGCAGGCTCTTCAAGACTTTAAGAAAAGGTGGACTAGTAAGCTCCCAGACTGACTGAAAGCTGTACATCTGCTGAGCCTTAAGTTGCTTCATTAAGCTTGAATGAAACTTAAATTCAACTGTTGCAAAGACATTGGTCAAAAAAATACCAAATTAGAAAAAAACAAAAAGTGAGCAAAAGGCTTTTTTTTTAGTTTGTTTTTTTTAAGCAGCTGATTAATTTACTAAGAATGGACAAAAAATTGGATTTATATAAGGGAAATTTATTTTCAGGCCTTGGATCATCAAATGTCATGGTTTAGGAATGGCACTCCCCAATTTATTGATCCCTCTGCCATCAAAGGTCCAAACCAGACAAGGCTTCCCTGCCCCTCCTCCAGCAAGAGACACAAGAGTTGGAGATTACAGATTGAGATAAAAACAATTTACTGGAAACCTCAATGGGATAAGAAAGTGAACAATGATAATAATAATGAAAGTATAGAAATGAGAGTGATTTACATACCAAAATTACTCACTGACCAGCCCAACATGACCCTGAGACAATGAACAAGGGGCATACAGACCCTCTGCACCCACGCTTTTTTTCTTTCTAACCATAATCCATGCCCATGTTCTTCTGGAAGTGAGAACGCCCCTGGATGTGATCTGAAGTCCTATGGAGTGCTAGAGTGCTATAGAGTAACAACCTTGACATGCCCTAGACAGCTCCTGGCACTGTCCCCTCACCGCTGCTGTGAAAAAACTAACTCTGCCTAGCCAAAATCCAGGACACTAAAGAGTAACAAAGACATTGGACACACAAGCTATTTTGGTCATAGCAAGTAAAGGGATATTGATAGAAATCCCCATCTGTTGGAAAAAGGGGCACCATAAATATACTGGTAAATTACAGGGAACCTGTATTTCAATCAAGTTGACAGCTGCAGTGTAGTAGGATGATTATTTATTTTCCAGTGTTTGAAGATGCTAGATCTTATTCAGAAAAAGCTAAAAGAATTAACTTTATCATGTGACGGTTATAGGGTTTTTAATTGCTTCAGTTTCAGACATTAGTAGTTTTTAATCTGATGTTTGAAGCAAGCGGGATGGTTAAAATACTCGTTTAGTGAGAAGCGCTAGACAATTTAAGTTTTAAATGAAATCTAGCAGCTGGCCATGGCTTGCTGAACTACTGGAACAATACTGTGTAAGATTTGTTAATCATTTTGAAGAAAGACAATGCCATCTGTAAGAATGTTCTCTAGGCAAGTTTTGGATAATGGCTTCTCCTTGTGTGACTGCCCTGAATGGTCTTATGAGCCCAAGCCATCTGGTGTCAACATGACCATATTTTCCTATTCAATCGTATTCCAATGTTTTAGTCAATTCATAGGTAAATTAAGGAAAAAAGTTTGAACTAGCTTCTTGTAAGAGTTACATAGTTGAATTTCAAAACTTTCCTTACCTGTCCTTGTTTGTTTCTTTTTTTCTTTTCCATTTCTCCATGTTTCATTAATTCATCACTTCTACATTACAAGTGTCATGTAGGCTTATATCTGTTGTTTTGCTATTTCTGCTGAAAGACTTGCTTAAAGAGTATGATGGACCCATTATACTAAAAGTAATTTTCTAACCTTCTAAAAGCCAGGATTAAATTGTATGCAAAAATATAGTACCCTTTGCACTGTTGAAATACGTACTTTTTTTGTCTTGGTATTTTAATTTCAGCTGTATTTTCTACTCAAATCTGTATTTTCTTTCACATCTGGGATTTTTTTTATTTATAAGGCAATATCTGCATACTTTTGTATGCCCATATAAACAATGCCTTTGTATCCTATTATTAGAGTTCCAACTTAATACTTTTTATTTATGCCATTGTACAAAAGACATATCAGGAAAAAAAAAAGGAATAAATCCCATTCCGCATCCTCTAATTAATAAATTAATTTTATTTTTGTAGTGTAGTCAAATTTATGTAGACCAAAATTATTAAAATAACTAAGTGTGACTTTATGTGTATTTTTATGTAAATCAAATTGGTTTGCCCTTTTCTGACTTTGTCATAGTTTTAAAAATAAATTCTACTGCAGATGATTTGGTGTATGCAAAGACACTGTTTATAAACAACTTTAACCATGATGATACCCTGCTATTCTTTGCTGTAAGACACTATGGAAAAGGAGAAGAGCTTATGTGCTGCTAAGTGCAGCACCTAAGAAATCTCCTAATAAATATCTTTGCAAAGAAGAAAAAAGGTCTTCTGCAGTATATGTATTCTGATCATTAAAATTATTCACAAATCAATTATTTTATTTTGATCTGGGTTAAATCAAAAACTTAGGAAGCTTGAACTTATCCTGGGGGTAACTAACATTTCAGAGAAAATGCAGTGAAATTTCTGGTGGAAAATTTCATTCAACTAATTATCCTAGTGAATATATTTGTGGATTGAAGTTGTTCTCCATAATCTTTTTTTTTTTCCCATTACTTCCAACTTTCTGAATTAAAAACAACTGCAGTATATTCAGTTCTTTTATACGATAACAAAATATACCTTTTCTCCAAATATTGTCAGGACATCAAATGTATGCATCCTTTTTTCTTTTTCAGTGATGACAGTATTCTGTGCTACATAAAACAAGTAATTTCTAGTACACTTGATAATAAATAATTTAAATGTTTTGGTTTCATTTTTAAACCATAATTATTTAAAGATCAAAATTTTGTTACATATTTCTGTTAGATATCTAGAACTGTTAGATACTTTACAAATGGAAACCTTTAAAAAATAAAATGTAAATAAATGTAAATCTAAGGAGCTTAATGAATAACCAAATTGACTCTATTACATTAATCAGTGCATGTAATACCTTTTTTAATTGAAACAGTGTCATTGCATTTCTGTTTGGCTTCTTGACTGAAAAGGTGAATATTTACATATGTAAGCTTTTATTTTCATCATAATAGCGAGACAAAGCTGCAATCTTTTCAATTAACAAACTTCATAGAATCCTGGAATGATTTGGTTTGGAAGGGATATTAAAGATCATCCATTTCCAACCCCCCCCCTCCCCCCATAAGATCAGGTTTCTCAAAATGCCATCCAGCCTGGCCATGAACTGTGGCACCCATAGCACATGTGGCACCCATAGCTTCTCTGGGCAACCTTTTCCCGTGCCTTAACATTCTTAAAGTAGATTTCCTTCCTGACATCCAATCTAAATCTCTTGTCTTTTAGTATAAGAGAGTTTCCCCTTGTCTTATTTTTATCTGGCTGGGTAAAGTGTTGTTCTCCCTCTTTTTCATAAGCCTTCTTTAGGTACTGGAAAGCCACAATGAGGTCTCCAAGGAACCTGCCTTCCCCAGGCCAAACAATCTTTGCTCTCTTCGACAGTCATTGTAAGAGGAATGTTCCAGTCTGCTGATTATCTTTGTGACCTTCTTCTGTGCCACAGCTTGTCACTCAGCTCTAGAAAAGCTGCCGTGTTTTACAGTGTTATTCTACAGGGAATTTTAGGGTCTTTTGCCTAGCCTCCAGGGAGTATTTGTCAAGGCCTTCTTGAAGGTCATTCTCGCAATTTTTGTTTACATTTGAAAAGTATTCAGAACAAATTATGGAGGGAATGAGGGCTCCTGGGTTATCAATTTTTATTCTAAGGCTGGTGTTACTACTAGGAGAATGAGTAAATGTCTAAAGAGACTGACATACCTTGTTAAATTTGAAATTGTAGTGTTGGAACCTGAAGCACAAACACCCAATATTTTTTCAATAGCATAATGGCCACTGAAGAAAGATATGCAGTACAACACATTTGTACATTGTAGCCCCTCCCTGCGGCCGCGGGGGCTGTGCGGGTGCCCGGCTGGGTGTCCCCGGCCCGGCCGAAGATGGCCACACGAAGCTGCCACTCCCGGATCCCCTCCGGAATCCTGGGTAGTGGTTACCGTCTGTGGCGTGGGTGGCGCAAGCGGGATCTCAGCTACGAGGTACCGAAGTAAAGGAAGGAGGAGGGACACCAGTATAGGAATCAAGAATCTTTTAATTTTCCCCAGCGGTGCTAGGGACAGGTGACCAAGAGGGGGTCCCGGGGAATGCTGATAAAGGGAGTGGGTGTGATGGGAGGAGACACAAAGCTTACCAATAATGAGGACCCAGGGAGGAGCGTGGGTTACAGCTAAGCCACTGAGGATCACACAGGGGAGGGGAAAAACCCCAGGGGCAAATCATACATCAAATTAAGGAATGACTGACACAGAGAATTCTCGAGATAAGGGGGGTGGTTACCATGACAGGCAGGGGAGGGGGAGGCAGCTCCAAAAGGGAGGAAATACGGAGAAACCATTGTGAGGAAAGTACATGGGGGGAATCGAAGACCAAACCATTATTGAATTACAAAAGGAATAACCGATTCTAAAAACACACAATGCCACAGTACATAATAATAGTTGTTGTGGTGCATGTCCAACCACCGGTGATCTCTCTGGCCTGGCTAGCAGCGGAACATCTGGAGATAGACCGGCAACAACACCCCGAGGGATCCGTGGGGCACACAGGGAAACCCTCTGGGAGCTCGAGGATGGTGAGCTCCTGTGGCACAGCAGCAAGGAAGGCATGGGTACAACTGAAATGCCAAAACTGAAGATATTTCTTAAAAAAATAAAAGGGCACAAATAAGGGTGCAAAACAAAACATAAAGAGGCTGCTTCAGAAGACCTTGAAGAAGGGCTGACGCAAATTAGATAGCGTCTCATAGAATGTTCTAGAAACCTTCTGGCCAATCACGGGCTGTTGATCTGCATGGCCACTCCCAATTAGTCCCAGTGTCTTTTCTCCTCTCCATTAGCTGCCGGGATGTCATCAGTTGTGGCTTCTTATTTCTTGAGTCTTGATGTTGGTTGTCCATAGTGTGGGTGTGTGGCCAGTGTCCAGCCAGTCTGCTCCAGGACAAGCGCCCACAAATACTTTGTTTTGAAGTCAAGGCCTTCAAAGTATCACAGAATTTACATAGGCCTGAGTAGTTTGTTAGTGTATTTTCAGATTCCAAATGCATCTAAAGCAGAAGGTGGAGCATGTCTGGAGTAGGACTGATATTATAACAAGGGAGATTTCATATAGCTTGTATTGCTGTATAAAACATCTGTTTCACCAGCCCTTCCTCCTGCCTAATACTGCTCCTTGATTGAACACTTCCCATATGCTAAACTAAATTAGGATGTTAATGTATGTGGTAATTGTTTGTTATAATGGTTACAATATTTTAAAATCTGATTTATGTTTATAGTTACTGCCAGTCTTTCTTCTTTACTATTGCATTAGAATAAGAGCATGTGAAACCTCTTAAAGGAATTTTGAATTTCCTGTGTCATAGATCAAGTAAAACAATAAAGATGACCTCCAAAACTGCGGGAACTGTAGTCTTTATGATCCCAACTGAGAAAATACAAGAAATCTTGTTGATTCATTCTCAATTAGTGAAGAAAGAATAGATTTTATATTTACCAAATAGAAATTTGAATCACTAGTCTTAACCCTTGAGGTTGTATATAGAATGGAAATCTGTCAATCATGTTAATGAACTCACAACTACTCTTCAATTATTTCTGCAGAAAGACTTGAGAATGTGTAAGTTTTGCAGCGTATAATAGCCTGACATGTTGAGAAGTTCCAAAGTGAAGTTGTATCCAGTGGGAGTGCTCTGTCTCTGTGCTACAGACCTCTGTGGTGGTTGAAGCATCTTTGATGTTCTCAAACCTGCTGTTAGAAAAAGAAGTAAAAAACCCGAAACCTGACTAGAATATTTCCTCACTTATCTCTCTGCCCTGTGACTTCAAATATTTTTTTTTATGTTCGTCTCATGGAATACTCACCATTTCCTCTAGATGATGGCTCCTTGAAGAACTGGGATGCAGTATGAGGGACTGTCTGTGTAAAGTAATGTCTTACTTTGATATTAGCCAGGATTATACCCTCTTTAACTTTTTTTTTCTTTTAAACAGTGGGGGTATACTAAGAATGTGCTAAGAATATATTGGGAAAGGCTGGTCCTAAATTTATTTGTCATAATTACAGGGTTATAGATGTTTAGTTTATATTTGTATTTCAGAGGAACCTTGTTAGTGTTCCTCTTTACATTTACTTTACATTTACTTTTATGTTTACTTTACATTTATTTATAAGTTCTGCAAGCTTTAAATAGGAATATTACTTCCATTTTCATTGACACCATTGTTTTGAAATTTTTAAATTCTAAGATGTAAATTGAAATCATTAAAATACACTCATGAACGTGAATGAGCTTTGAATGTAAGAGAAACAATTCAAGTTTGATGTGAAAAAGATGGAAAAAATAGAAGAAAGATGCAAAAAGCATGAAAAACCTTTTAACGCCCTAGGTAAATGAAACTTTATACAGTGCAGAGAGTACAAACTAGACATGGATCTTTCAGGAGCATACAAAAGTCTTGTTCTTCAAAATTAGACCAGTGAAAGACTGGGCATGTGACTGGATGCATAGAAATTATGTGTCCAGGAAATGCTTTTAGAGGCTGCAAGGTTTAAATATATTTTGAAAGTGAGATAATCTAATCAATGATACTTGCTCTTCACATGTTACAGATCTCAGTAGCAGTGGACAATACTTCATAGTAGTGGATAAATTGGAAACCTGGCAGGATTGTAACAGAGGAAGATAAAGGTGCTCAAACAAATTCTCCTACAGGAATTTGTTTGATCACCTTTTCATGTCTTTTCAGTCTGAATGATAAATGTTGGAGCTAAAATAAATCTTAATACCTAATTTTTAGTTAAATTCCAAAATACGGGCAGGTAAAAGTTTTAAGCATACTAATATGTAAAAGTATATACTTAAGTGAGCTGAAGTCCCTGGTGTCTCTGAACCAGTACAGGCAATAAATTATTTTACTGATTTGAGAGATTTATTCTTTTTTTTTTTCCCCCATCTGGAAAGATAAAATCAGGCAGGTTTGTTTTACAGGGAATTGGATTTATTTTGTCATGACAGCATGTCATGCAAACACCATCTGTTAAAAGTACACTTGACAGTTCACTGGGGAAAATAGAAACTAAAATCTGTGCCATGTTTAACAAGGCCTGTAGACATCCAGGAAGATGAGCTCCAGACATAGGATGCCTGTCCTAATCAGAGAGACAGTATTTCTCTGGATAAGCAAGAGGCTGAACCACCCTGCACTGATATTGGTGTGAGAGTGTGTTGACACCTTGTGAGAGTAAAGTAGTGGCTGAGAAGAAAATTTTGCAAAGGTTGTCATCCATTTGGGGAGATCATTTCCTTCTGTGCTATGACTAAGGTTTCATTCAGCGTTTGCTGATGTCCCAAAGTACTTAGGCATTTTGTATATACATAGATCTGTAAAAGGAGATGGCTTCACTCCAATGTGATGTGTGATGTCCTTAAAACATGGTAGCAAAGGTAGCATTCTCTGCCTTGTAAAACCTTGATACCACAAGGTTCATGTTTAGTAAAGTTAGCAAGTTGAATAACCATATCAGTTGTTTTGTTTATGTTTGTGTTTTGGTGATTGAGTAGTCCAAACTGAATCTCATGTCCACTAACATAGCTACAGTTCTCTGCTAAAAGTAGTAAATATTTGACTTTTTTTTTTCCTGAAAAAGTGAAAGAAATATTAGTGGGGAGAGAAATTATTTTAAGAAACATCAGTGTAGAAGCAGGCTGCTTTTGTAGGCAAGATCAGGTTTTTCACTATAACTGCATTTCAGTGCTGACACTTTTCAAGCAACTACAGGATTAAACTTTCAGAATGAAATATATGAATACTCACTAGTATATGCTTTTTCTGAAAGCCTTTATTCACACACAAAAAACTTTATTAAAGTAAAGTTAGTGAAATTAGCAGGATTGAGCTCTGGTGTAGAGAGTTTTTAAGATGGTGATTTCCACGTGCTATACATGGACAAAAGTCCAGATTAACTGAATGTTTGGCTTTTGTATTTAGAAGGAAATAATTTTTTTTTTAAGTAAGACCTTATATTTTCAGTTGTGTCTTCAAAGAAATTTTTGATGTTATCATAATCTTTCTTGATGTAGTGCACAGAACAAGTATGCAGGACAATGAGTAATGTTAAAAAGATATGGATAAAGAGATGATTCCTGTATTCTTAAAACATTCTAGATTTAAAAAAAAAGGCATATGTTGAAATATACTGTAATCATTGCAGGTTCCCTGCTTCTCTACAGAAGACCTGACCTGTGCTAAGGTCAAGAACTATGGTCCATAATAGTGCATTGTCTCAGTTGTATTTTTATAGTGCTGTAATACAGATTTTTAGCTCATTAAATCTTCTCTTGTAAGTCTTTGAATTTCAATACAAATTGTCTCTGAAGCTGCCAAAACAAACATAAAGATTTATAGCTCTTAAAATCTGATTGTATGTATCCTATTTGTCACCACTCCTTTTGCTGTTGCATTAAATTTGAAAGCATATCACTGTGTGGGAAAACCAGCTGCTTTTTACATCTAAGCTCTCATCACCTTTCAGCTGTAATGCTGTCATCTGTAATCCACTCAGACTTGTGTAATTTATTTTGTGCAGCTAAAATATTCCAATTAACTTTGTTTTGTTTTGTTTTAAATTCAGGAAGAATGCTCTTTCCTTTTCATAGAAATTTCCCAAAAATCTTTTGAGATGGAAAATATGATCCACAAATTTTTACTAGTTCTGGTTTTTGTGGAGGAAACAGAAAGACTGGAGGCATATAACTGTAGTGGGTTGGCCCCAGCTTGGTGCCAGGCACCCGCTAAAGCCTCTCCATCACCCCCATCTGCAACTGGATAGGGAAGAGAAAACACAACCAAGAGTTCCTAAGTTGAGATAAGAACTGGGAAAGATCACTCACCAAATACTATCAAGGGCGAAGAAGATTGGAATTAGAGATATTGCATCTATACTAACAAAATGAGACCAGAGTAATGTGAAGGAAGACCTTATAAAGACCTTCTCCCACCCTTCCCTCCTTCCCAGCTCTACCTCCTCCCCCAGCTGCACAGGGAGATGGGAATGGGATTATGTTCAGTTAGTTCATCACACGTTGTTTCTGCTGCTGCTCAGGGAGGAAGCAGCTCCAACATGTTGTTCTTCCCATGGGAGATAATTCTTCATTAACTTCTCCAATGTGAATCCATCCCATGGGCAGCAGTCCTCACCAAACTGCTGCAGTGTGGGGTGCAGTCCTGAAAGGACAGGTTGCTCCAGTGTAGGTCCTTTACAGGGTCACAAATCCCACCAGCAAACCTGCTCCAGCATGGGCTCCTTTCTCCCCAGATTTGAGTGACCCTGCATGTGCATCCCTGTGGTTCTCCACGGGCAGCAGGGGCACTGGTGCCTCACCATGGGCTGTGCTATGGTTTGCAGGAGAATCTCAGCTCCAGTGCCTGGCGCTTCTCTTCCCCTTCCTTCTGCACTGACCTTGGAGTCTGCAGAGCTTTTCCTTTCACACATTCTAACCCTGCTTTTCTCTGGCTGCAATTACAACTGCACCATCACTTTTTTTTAGTTAGTTATTCTAGAGATGTTACCACCATTTCTAATTGGCTCAGCCTTGACCATCAGTGGGTCCATTTTGGAGCTGTCAGAGATTGGCTCTGCTGGACATAGAGGAATCTTCTGGCAGCTTCTCACAGAAGCCACCCCTGTAGTTCCACCCCTCCCCACACCTCCCCCTGCTCCCTCTACCAGAATCTGTCAATGCAAATCCAACACAGTCTTAATATCAGTTCTTCCTTTTTTCAGCTGAATGAGCCCTATGTCTATGTGTGCAGGATAAAAAGCACAAATTTGCTCAGGTTTTCTGAATATTTGGTCTTCTGTTTTTTATCATTTGTTTATGATGAATAACTTTTAACTTCACATTTTCCTTAATTAACATTTTAGGGCTGTAGTAGGGAAAAGGGAGACACAATGTTCAAATTGTTTTGAGTTTTGAGAGTACCATAAATCTGGACATCTATATACATAGTATCATTTAATTATCTGACAGTCTGGACAGAGAAAGAATGGAGGGCAAAAAGAGTGGAATGGTACAGGATACCTTGTCCTTCTCTTCTTAGCTGAAAACAAAAAATAGATTTGAGCCTCATTTGCAGGAACACATATTCAGCTGGGTACAAATGCATTGTTCAATGGGGTATCTTGTACGTTTTTTGAGATTAACTTTCTTCAGTTGAGGTAGTGATTGGTCAAAAGTTGGGCTCAATGATCTTGGAGGTCTTTTCCAATCTGAATGATTCTGGGATTCATAAAAATATTCCTGCTCTACAGTTCTACAGTATCACGGTTGGGTTCTTGCCTTTTGTTTATTTTAAATCTTATTACAGATAGGTTTTATTATGGAGATTTTATTTTCTTTTATACTTCTGAACCTTACAGCGGTGTGTTGTGAAAATTTCAGAGGGTGGTTTCATGAAATGGTTTTTTTTCGTGTCTGAGGAAAACTTTGAATTCTAGTGTATTCATAAAAAGAATGACTGACTGTTGGAAATCAGTCATTTCCCACAGAAGAAAAACTGGTTTTTACCATAACAAATGAAAATAAATAATGCACAAATAAATCAATTATGTGGGGATTCTTTTTGGAAATAATTTCCACTGGTTCAAGAAAAAATGTCAAAATATGGTTGCATTCAGGCAATGGAAGTTTATGTATGGGAAATATAAAGAATCATCTTTAGAGCTGCATGTCTAATATGTTTTTTTCCTTTACTTTGCAGTGACCCAGGGTGGGGATGCAATTGCATCTGATACATGTCCTGATCCTGGAATTCCTGAAAATGGGAAGAGGGTAGGCTCTGACTTCAGGTAGGCCCATTTCATGTTTTTTACTGTGACGATAGTAAAACATTGAAGTTTGTGAAAGAATTTGTAGAATCTCCATCCCGGAAGGCATTCAGAACTCACCCAAGCATGTCTCAGAGCCCTGTCTTCCAACTGGGCTTGCTTCAAATGGACTAGATGATGTGCTCTTCCAACCTGCTTTATTCTGTGAATCTATAAATGTCATACAGCTTTTATGTGTTCATGATACACTGTTGGCTAAACACACTCTCATGTAGTTGTGGTCCAAATCAGTGGTATATGAACAACAGCAGCAGGTTTAAGAGCACTGATAAGCTCAGAGAGGGTAAGGAAGAAAATTGCTTCTTTTTACCTCTAGGGGGTAGTCTGTAAATTGAAAGAGAAAGCAAACTAAAATTGTTTTGGTGATGCTGGTTCAAAGATCCAAAGCGTGTGAATCCAAACTTGGAAGAGCTTAGCAACAAATTTCCCAGCAATGCATAAAAATACCAAGAAGGAAAACCCAAAAGAACCTTGAAGCTCAAAGTACATTTTAAGATATCCAAGGGAATTGAACGTCAAAGAACCTTGCAAACCACAGATAACTAAGTTTTGAACACAGACTCTTAGGAATGAATGTGGGTTAGAGGTATCTTAAATGCCTGGAGCTTACTTATGAGCAATGCTTGTGCTTACTGAACTGACAGAGTGAGGCTATTCCCCTACCTCCTTCATCCCATCCAGCCTCTTATAATATTTTCATTTCACCAAGTGTATTTTACTGTTTATGAGGATAAACAAATGCATGAGGTGTTCAACAAGCAACATCATATAACATAGGATAAATAAAACATGTTGTATACTTTGATCACATTAATTGTGTGCATGCTTTGGGCCTCCAGTTCTGAATATTATTCAAGAGAAATGACAACAGTTTGTTTTACACCTAAACGTTACTTACTATCTGAAAAACTCATTATGCAACAGCAAATGTTTTTCATGTACTTTAAAGTTTGTTAATATCTATTTAAAACATATCTATCTTGAAGGTAACTGTCTAAATCTAGACGGACATTTAAATAGAAATTTTGGCTGGAATTTGGTTTTTGTTTTTCTGAAATGACAAATCAAGCTCTTCCACAGGAGAAGGGGAAATAATATTTCTTGCTGCTTGCATTTCTCCAATGTAATAAAAGTACTCTGGAGAGTAAAGAAAGGCAATGTTATTTTTTTTTCTTTTCTAAGAGGCAAGTATAAACACCAGAAGGAGCTATTGTTCTTGTCAGGAGAATGACAACTGTGTGAATATTAATCTGAACTAAACCACATGAAAATGCACATTATTCAAAATATTTTCCAGTCTACTGGAAGACATGTAATAAGTGGGATTGATGGAAAGGCAGAGGGTTTATTTTCCAGACAGCCTGAGACCCAACTGATTCAGTGATGACAAGTTCTTTGAAAAGGGTTTCATCGTTTTCAGCATAATAATGGCATTCATTCTAATATAATAAAGCAAACAAAAAGGTATTGAAATCTTAACCTTTTCTTTCTGTCCTCCTGCCATGCTTCTACTGTGTTCATTTCAGGAAGTAGGGAGATGATTTGCAGTGATTTTAAAACAACCCAGTGGATATTTAGATTCGTTTTGCGGGAGAAATGGCAAGTCAGACTTTGCTAGAGTAATGAAAATGTAATCAATACAATTTTGAGGTCAATATCACATTTTATATTTATGTGAGATTGCAAACCAGTTGATTGTTTAAATGGAATCTGAAATGTATCTAAATAATACTGTTTCAGCTCTGCTTAAATGTCATATTTTATGTGTGGTAATGTGAAAATGCAGTCATTTCCTACAATTTCACCAACACTTGTAAAACAAATGGCTTTTAAATTTCCAAAACAGATTTTGAAAATTAAATCAATTTTTTATGTTAGTATTTTCTTTTTTTAAAATATCTTCTTCCAGTCAAACTCTAGCCTTCTTTACAAACTCACAAATTATGTTTGGAATGAATTAAAATTTAGAATAGAAAAATAAAAATGAGGAAACAGATTTCTTCCCCATGTTTGAAGTTTTTAGAGAGAAGAAACAAAGCAAAGCACAAGACTTCTGGTGCCCACAGATTTGCTAGGGAGGTAGAGATGAGGAAAAAAAACCAAAAAAACCAACAAAACTCCCCAAACTCAGTTAAAACATTTCACTATTAACTAGTGGATATTAAATGAACAAGGAATTTTCTTTGAAATCACATATCAAACAGGCTATATGACATCTTTAAAAGGATGTCCCCTTTTTAAATGGGAAACTGTCAAGCTTAATCAATGGGGAGAGTCAGCAATTTGGAAGTGTGAATAGTTTTATTGTAGACTGTGATCCAGATGCATCCCCTCTCCTAAGATACTTCTTTAGATCCATAAGGAGCTTTGGAGTACTTCATGCTTTGGTCTTTAATGTGACATTTTTAGCTGTTTCTTCTTTGTTTTTATTATGTTTTATTCAGCATATTTATTTTGTGTCCCTTAGTTTGTGTTCAGACATTTCAGAAGATTACGCCCACTGTGTAAAACAAATGAAGTTCACATTAATTGCCCTTAGATCTTTAGATACAAGCTATTTCCAGAGCTTTAGGAAAAAATACCCCAACCCCCTGAAATACATGCTTTGTAGAATAATATTGAAACAAATTGAATCGTCATGAATGCATAGCTTAGTATGTAATGTTTTATGTATACATTAATTAAAACTTTAAAAATATTTCTACAATGATCAAAACCCAATTTAAACATAAAATCTTTACCTTACTTCATTAGACATAAAAATATTCCTCCTGTTCATTTCCTTCCATCCTCTTTTTTCTTTCTGAGGGGATATTCAGATATTTTTCAATTATAAATTGCTTCTGGATACAGCCAGTAATTATACATTTAATTTCACTCTTATGTTTTTGTATGTGCACAGTTTTGTAATTCTCCTTATGTGCCTTGATAGTAGTAAACTTAAGGGAAATGTTGGCTTTCCTGTTGCTTCATGCATCATTAAACTTCTGGCATGGTCTTCATCCAATATGATTTTTAAATACTTTACTTCTCAATTTCTGTTTATCACTGCTAGGTAACAGCTTGGGTTTTTTCCCAAGAAAAAGAAATACAGAGATCCTAATTCTAGAAAACAGGAGAAAATGACATTAAAAAATATGTGTTTATGGCATTTAAATGTCAGATTAATGAATAAAATTTTCTTTACCAATAAAAGAAAATACATTTTATTAGTTTGAGGGGGTTTTTTTTGAAAAATGCTTGGTCTCTTTTTCTGAGGGCTTTAAGAATGTTCTGAAGGTTTTGACAAGTATAAAATAAAGACAATTTTAGAAATTTACATTACTCTTTGTAATGTAAAGAAATTTGATGCATTTTGCATAAATTATGGAAGAAAATGCCAATATTTTACCTGCCTTTTTAAGTTTTCTTATTTAACAGCTCAAGAACAAAGTGATATAAAAAGCAGTTTTTAAAGCTTTTCTAGATTTGAAGCATCATACTAAAACTTCAAAATAAACAACAACAAAAAAATCCTGTTAAAAATTCCTGAAAGAATGAAAAAGTACAATAGAAACACATAATATTAATAAACAATATAGTTAGTATTTGTGAGATTGTCTGAGAAACTAAGAAAATACTTGTCCATGAAGGGTGGGAATGAGCTCGTGATAGTGAATGGCATTATATGCAGTTCTTCACAGCACAGCTTTAAGCACTGAGCCTCCTGTGTGCCATATAGCAATCCCCTGGTGTTTAGGATTCAATAACATACAGAGACTAAACTGAGAAATCTGCTTTTTTGAATTCATTTAGTTCATAACATCGGACTATCAAATACAGATTTTAAAAGTACAAGAAAACAAACAACAGAACCAGTTAATTATGATGGGGAACAAAGAATGTCACAAAAATAAATGGAGCCAGATATGTAAATACTGTTTAAGAAAACTGTCTTTGATATAGAACATAAGTGTATACAGTTTTTGAAGATCTTCATAACAATTGGGCAGCATAAGTAATTCCAATGGGATACATTTCAGTGTCATGAGGCTAATAGTCAAATTTCAGCTCTAAACAATTTATAGTTTAATGTAAGATTTTAGAGGAAATTTCAACAGGGTCAGGAATATTTAACGAATTTCCGCCATTGATTGAAATTAATATTTCCTGGTTATATGTGTTGACAAATTTCCAAATTGCTTATTCTCTCATTTGAGTGAATATAGCAATGTTGAAACGATTCATTAAGTAAATTCTGTTGCCTGGAAGAATTGTGTTTGTGTATTTTCTTAGATAAAATATATATCTATATATTCATTGAACTCATATTGTAAAAAAACTTAGTGTCACAATTGTTTTGTATTCCTTAAATGGTGGGCAAAATGAATAATAGAACTTTTTCCAAGAGTATAGGTTGTTTTTTTATGAATACAATATTGACAGAGCGCCTGAATTTTTTTTGTTTGGATCTGGAAATATTGTCACTTGGCAATATTTACATTTATTCAAGAATGTTGATATTAAAATATATTTAATTCCTTCCTTCTTTCTCCCCTTTTTCTCCTAGGGTGGGTGCAAGTGTACAGTTTTCCTGTGAAGACAATTATGTACTGCAAGGTTCTAAGAGCATCACTTGTCAGAGAGTGACAGATACACTGGCTGCCTGGAGTGACCACAGGCCAATTTGCAGAGGTAACTGCTATTCTTTGGAATATTTTTCTGAAGTTTGGAAGGGTAATTTGTAGTTTCTGCTGCAATGAAATTCAAAACTAAGCAAACTAAACCAGGGAATTATATCTCATGTGTATGTGTATATATGATTATAAATGTACAAAGATTTTTATGTAGCTTGAAGCATGCAATCAAATGTGTAGAAAGAGTATAAATTTAGGGAGCAAATTTAATTTAAATAGTTTTAATTTCACTTAGTCTTCTTTTTGTCATGATAAACTTACTTCAAGTAGAACTAATTAGTTAGGTTTATATTACTTTTTTCTACATTTCTTCCGAAATACGAGATTCTCACTGCCATGCTGGTTTTATCAGTCCGAGATATTTACCTAGTCCTGATTTTTCAGTCAATTCCTTTCTGTTCATCTATTTTGCTCAACTTTACTTAAAACCTGACCTTCTAACTTATTTCTAAATGGTTTTGCATTTAGACCCCCCTGTTTTAAATTCCTGCCTGCCCCACTTTTAAGGAGGACCAGAAGTGGCTCTTTGTTACTTTGTATGTTTTTCTATTGCAATCTATTGTCTGTAACAAAAACACAGAAAATTATATAAATGCTGCCAAAGTACATCAAATATGAGGTGTATAGGGAAAAATAAAGAGTGGATCTCTATGTACACAACTTTTTATCTCAGTAGAAAAATTATTTGGGGTTGCACATTTAGATTGTACATGCCAATGAGAGCCTTGACCCTTGAAATGTGCTTCCCTTATATTCTCCTAGAACCAGTCAGCCTAGCCAGGATAAACAGGGCAAACCACCACCATTAATTGGAAAAGAAAAAAAGAAGTCATACAAGCTGATAGAGATACTTTTATTGTCATTTTGAGGTAGATCAGAGTGATACTTCTTGTATGCACAAAATCTTACCAGAATGCCAGTTACCAGGGCAGCAAATGATACTGCTTTAAGAAACACTGGAGGATTTCTAACACCTGAACTTTAACTTTTTTTTTTCAAGAATGCTAAAACATAATCTCATTTATATAAAACTCATATAAGTCTCTAAAAAGTTTTCATTACTTAGTTATTTTGTAATTCCTTTTTTTTTCCTGCTGCCAGATTGGATTTTTTCAACTTGTATTAACACATGTGTGCTTCACTTCTCAATAGTGTATAATTCTTGGTCAGTATTATGGTGCGCATGTTTAGTGATTGTGAGGAATGAAAGAGGCAGGTTTTATTTGCAGTCTGTATTATTCTCAATTCCTTTACCTCCAAGATGCCAGTATTCATAGTGCTCATTTAAGTGCCGATTAAAAATAAAATACACAGAGCAAAGGAGTGCTTATCACATTTTCTAAATTATCATCAACTTAAATTGGAAAAGCTTATAAACTGCATGTGACTACTGTGAGCTTAATGACTTCAAGAGTACAAGTTTTACTGAAGAAGCTGATGCTTGCATTTACCTAGAATGGTGATTAACAAAGCTCAAAACTTAGGAATCTGATGGAAAGGAACCATCTTGCTCTTGGCAAGTTTCTGACTTTAAAGGGCACAACAGTGGCTGGGGTCCCAGGGTCCCAGGGTGCCCAGGACCACTGGGGTCTGCTCCTGGTGGTGGTGCAGCTCCTGGCCCACCCCACCACCCCACCTGGGTCACAGGCAAGGAGTGGTGGGAGGCCCCAGACACTGCTTACATTAGCTTGGTGCTAATGTAAATGTTGCCAGTTTCCTTGAATTCCACACAAAAACCTTACAGTGGTCCGTTCCTGTTTTCTGTAGGCAGAATACAAGGCTGTCTAACATTTTTATGCAATCTTTTGCAATAACTCCATTTCCTAAACAGACCTCCGGGCTCAACTTCTATTGTGCTTCTTGCTCGGCTTTACTCCTTTCCCCTCCCCATCCTTTTAGCCTTATCTTAGAAGTTTGAATAGGAGAAAGGTAAAAGAGTAACAGCTTGTATCAAAAATCTCTCTGCAAGGGAGATGTTTCTTAGCCTTTCTTCTTTGTGGACAGCTACAGGAGGGACCGCCTGGTGTTTTTATTGCTACAAAGTTGCACCTCTGGATTAGTGTCAGCTGTAGGGGACTTTAGGCAGGAGGAACTGAAAATAAAGTAGTAGATTGTTTGATAGTTATGGTCCTGGAAGTAAAGTGTTTCTAGCAGTTACTAGAAAGAAAATACCCTGTATTTCAGATCCCATTAATTTCTCCTTTTTATTCCCTCAATTAAAATAATATAGATTGCTTAATACAACAATAATGTGCCAAGCTTTCTGTATTGTTTTCAGGCAGCATAGCGTGGCATCCTTAAATTTGATTAGTTTTTCGTGATGCTTAGGGACATGGTTTAGTGATGGACTGGACAGTGGTAGGTTAGTCCTTACACTCGGTGAGCCTAGACCTCTTTCCTAACCTAAGTCATTCTGTGATTTTTCCATGTTAAGTACAGACACCCTTTTAATAACTGCTAAATGATGTTTTTGTAGAATTTCCTATGTAGATGAGGGGTTTGTTTAGACTTCTACTGGGATTGTAACATAAGATTTCCATGTGAGGTACCTGAGACTTAAATTGGTGGGTGTTACTATTAGGACAGTTTTCGTCATAAACATGGAATCTTAGAATGAGGTTGGAATGTGTAGTGGGTTTGATTTGTTAATTTGAGATTTTACTAATTTTGAGGTTTTTTTAATTAATGTGTTCATTAATTAAAATGAACACATTAATTAAAAAATTAATTGGTGTTGGCTAATTATTAGTGTACTTACTTTTTGTTGTGAGATAGGATTAGGAGAAAGGTAAAGTAGGTTTAAAACTTTAAAAGGGCATAAAGAAAATTTTATTAATACTAAAAGAAAAAAAGTAGTAGGAATTAAAACATGACAGAAGGGAACTTAAAGATCATCTAGTTCCACTCTCCCTGCATATATAGACAGACATTTTCACAGAAAATGGAGTCCTAGTTGATTAATCTTGTCATAGAATTATAACGAGTGCTCAAAGTCTAGTCTCTTAACATTGTAACAAAGGACCAAGTGCTGGTAGTATACTGTGATGTAAGGACAGAAAATCTGATAGTTATTTGCATCTAGTACCTTTTTTCCTATTTGTACCAATAGGAAATTTGTACCAATAGAAGGGTACTTCTATTCATGGAGAAGATCAGGCTTCCTCCCAGCAGTTCATGAAGTAAAGAAACACCCATATTTCATGCTTTAGAATGCAGGCAGCCACAGAGAGAGATGAAAACTAAAATTTTCTAAAGTACCAGAAATATGTTGTGTGCTTTATTCCAATACTCAGAAAAAGTATGACCAAGTTTTTAAAGAATCTAGTCATTCCTCTTGCCTGTACTGAAACTTAAGGAACTGAAGGGGCTAAATTACATCAGAAGGTAGTGGAATATATATGGATGGATTCTGAGATTCTGAGATTTGTATCTAAGAAATTCTACAAAATTTGTACTTAGAAATTTTAGCATGTTGACAAATTACCGTAATACATAAACTTGACATGACATTTTGAAATATTCTGAGTTCTGTAAATCCGTGTCACTGGGAATTATATGTCTAAATATTTTTAAATTCTTCTAGTTATTTAAATATTTTGAGAAATTTGAATATTCTTGCAAAATCTTTCCTTAACCCTCTTTAAAAGATAATATTTTTAAATGCTGACTATCTGGGTTTGCTGAATGTGGCAGAGAGATTGTGATGGTTTCAGAACTCAATCTGCTTTACCAAAGTCAGACTACATACTGACTTGAACCATTTTATATTTTTTTCTTCCTAATTATATTTCCTATGGTGTATAGAGCTAAGACGCCACAGAAGGTCATGTTTAGGTTAAAGACATACAGTTACATAAATATTGTGATGTTTTTCTTTCTCCAATTCATGGGGAAATCATGAAGGAGAGCACATACTGACCCTTCTTGCATTCATGGGTAGAAGGCTCCCTCCATCCATTTGGAAATGGTAAACCTCCCTCCAAACAAAACATTGATATGATAATTTTGAGTATTTCATCCACATAAAATAAGGATAAAATATCGTAAATGTTGGGCTGGTTAAATTGAAAAGTGCTCATTTCTTCCCCTGTAGGTAAATTTTCATGATATTTTTTGTCTGGCTGAAATATCTTTAAGGGCAGATTGTTATGGAATTTATCAGCATTGTAATACTCTCATGGCAAGTTGTTGCTAATGCTGTGGCAATTTTATCATATTTATTTTAAACAGAGCATCCAGTCTAAAGCAATCTGGTTTGTTGGTTATCATTTTAGCTAGAACCTGTGGTTCTAATTTACGTGGACCGAGTGGCATTATCACATCACCAAATTACCCGGTTCAATATGAAGACAACGCACACTGTGTGTGGGTCATTACAACAACTGATCCAGAAAAGGTATGCATTTTCTCTTGTCTCAAGTGAACTTTGGAATTGTCCTAAAAATATTTTATATATATTTCCAGAAATGCATGAAGACATACAAGTTTTTATGTTCATTTAAACACAAAAAGAAACAGAGTAGAGTTGTTACGAAAATACACTGGGCACTAGAGAGGAGAAAAGTAGCATGTGTGAAAATGTCCACTCAGAATAATAGGTCTACTTAAAATTTTCAAGTTTTAAATTCGTTTTTTAATGAGGTACAGAAAATTGTCATCAAAATTCCACATTGCTAAATAAGTTAATAGTGAATTTTTCATGTTGCACCTTGATACTTAATCACTGTTGAATCTTAACACAAGATTTCTTGACATAAAAACTGGACATTACACGTAAGTATTTTGACAGCTGTTGTGAATTATTTTAATACCTACATAATTTCTTTTCAATCCACTGTTTTCCAGTTACGATTCCTAATACATAACTATGAATTAGTCATTTAATTATGCATAAGGTAGTGGTCATACCAGGATATTTTTACTGTTTTTCTGTGAAATCAGTGAAGGATGGAGACGCCCTACCTGTAGGAAAAAAAATAAAAAGAGAAGTTAAAGAAGTACTTTACTTATATTGTACTTCTGTGTAATGAAATGCTGAATAAATGAATTGCTATATGGCAGGGAATGCATGATCTATATGTACTTTCATAATTGCAAAACATATATTTCCTGTGCAGCTTTTTGGAAGATAGTATTCTTGACTTCTTTAAAATAGTTAAGGAAAAAAAATGTTTATCTTACCATAAATAAGTGAAAATGTTTAGCTGCAGAAAAGATAAATTTGCTGCATGCTTTCTTAGCATATTTTTGAGATGTAAATACTGCTGCTTTGTGAAGTTAATTAAATTCACTTTTTTATTAAAGAGGATTCAGTTTGGCTCAGTAAAGATATGTATTCAGGAAAAATGGGCAAAGTACATAACTACCATATTGAGAAAGATTTTACTGTAGTGGGACTTCTCACAGAACAGAAAAAGCTGTTTACAGTTCCAAACTGACCTGTTATATTTTATTTAGAATAGCCATTAGATGTGAATACTTCTCCTAGAAGGCCTTTGACTTTAAAATCATTGCATTTTATAGAAATTATTAAATTACTTTGCATTTTAAATATAGAAAAGCATTTAAATTATGGAAAAAGTATAAAAATTTAATCTACTCATATTTATATTCAGTAGTGTGTTGTCGATTTTGCAAAACACAGTATATTTTTGTAAGAGAAAAATTAAATGTTCATTATAAAAATAGTTGAAATTCCTGCAAATAGAGGAGTGTTTCAGCATCTTCATGCTTTCTTTATTCATTTAATTTTAATTTTAAGTAGAAAATTAAACTATGACTATGCTCTTAAACTGTCTAGTGTTTATTTTCTATGGAGACTCAGACTTACCTATGAAAACCAGTAAACCCCAATCTACTACAAGAATGCACAAGTTGTCTTCATTCTATACAATGTATCTTTTTCAGTGAATTTAGAATTTTAGTAGTGCAGAACTTAACAAGATTGGTGTGGATTAATTTGGACTTGAAAAAACACTACTCTTAAGTAGTGTTCTTTGGGCAGGTTGCTAGTTCATCAGATACAAGAATCAACAGAAGGAATTGCACACCCAGGCAGATAAATTATGTTATGTTCAAAATTAAGAGGTCTGAGTAAACACTTGGAGCTTTCACGCAGAAAAAACTTAACGTTTGTTATATCCAGCTGTGTGGAAGGTAAAGACATGCTAGCAGACACTGATAATCACAGCAGGTAAAAAAGAGGTGTAACTTTTTAGTCTTTCATTTTCAACAGGATGGGCAATATTGAATGGGTTACCTTTCTCCTGAACTTGGATTTGTCTAGCAGTGCAACCAAGGAAAAATTTTCTTAATTTGATGTCTCTTGAAAAGACTGTAGTTGCTTTAGGACCATGATAACTGTAAATGTGAAGTATTAAAATCAGACTTATTTAAGGCTTACAGTATCTTTAGGTTGCTTTCACAGAAAGTCTACATCATCTTTATCAGTATTGGAATTTCTATACCCAAATAACTGCATTGGGAGTTAATACATACCCTATCAGTTAATAAAAGATGTGAAAGAAAATCCTTTTGCTTTACAGATTATCTGATTGAATGGAACACTACTTCTTTTTGATAAAAAATATTGCTAACATTTTGAAATCTATGAACTTTAAAAAAATCAATTACTTAAATAATTTTCAAGTTTCCAAAACAATGAAATTATTTTAAGATATGCTGAAAGCTTTACAGATTTTCACCCTTGACTTTTCTTGGAGAATTGTTGCAGTGGGCATGAGCAGAGAGAATGACAGAACTCTTGAAAATTGAACTGTGTATTGAAGGTCTGATTTTAAAATTACTTTGAGGAATCTACTCTTTTGACTTGCAGATTTGAAAATGTTTATCAGAATGCTTAGAGTCCTGTTGATTTTCTTTTCCAGGAAGCAGACAGCTCATGACATATTGTTACTCTGTATTTTAAATTACTTTTGACATACTCTAAAAGTGAATTTCTGGAATTTTATCAGGTTAGTTTGCAAGTAGAATTTTACAAGATAAAATAGTGTTTTCTCTTAACATAACATTCAGTGCATTTTGAAGAGGATAATGCAGTTAAAGAGATTTCCTAGGTTTCCTTCCAGAAAAAAAATATATCCCCCCCAAAAAACAGCAAACAAAACAAAAACAACCAAACAAAAAACCCAACAAACAAACAACACCAAAAAAAAATCCCTAAACCATAATAAGCTGAAATATCTTAATTTTTTTTTTTTTAAATGGAAACATTTTCCAAATTTTGCATTCTGGTGCTGGTGTGGGGGCAGATTTTTAGTGCCAACTCAAAATGAAAACAGATTTCAACATCCTATAGAGACAGTAGCATAGTTTCAGGTCTTAGCCAACTATATCAAGATGATTTTAAGTTAAATGTTTTTCTAAGAAAAACCATTTATTTGCCTTTTTCTGAGCAACACAGAAATGTAAATTTGCATCTTCTCCTGTTCAATAGTGTTCCTCCTTATTTCTTCCTTAACCATTTATTTGTTGCCTCTGGATCCCACTATTGCAGCTTTTGATCAGCATCCTACTGAGTCATTTATTAGACTTTTAGTACTTGCAAATACAACTTTATGGTGTTCTTCTGACTGTGTCAAGTGCATGCTGTAATTTTTTACAGCTCTTCATTGTTTTAGTTCTTCTGTTATGCAATTTCTCAGCTTTCTAGAGTCAGTTACTTTGAACTCTTTTGAGGACCTACTGAAGTGTTCTCTTTACCCCTTTCTTACTGTTAGTATAATCTTGTTAGATTATGTACTAACCATGCCTCTACCCCATGCTGTTTCAATTCCTTCTCCAGACTGTGGATACTTACTGCCTTGGATTTCCTGCTGTTTTCACTGTTTTATGGTAACATAGCAAGGGCTCAATTTTTCAGCCCCAGTGTCTATTGGATGGCAAGATTTGTTGCATTATTGCATTGTTGCTTCAGCTATGATGCCTAATTTTGCCCAATATTTTCCTGACTGATTTCTGATTGTGGTATAGTAGATGTGCTATGGGCTGCAATAATGCTAAGTTTAATGACCTGGTAAATAAAGACTGTGTCCAGTTACAGGGCTTTTTATTGGAGGCTGTACTTTCTGCATCGTACAAAGCACAGATATATTAAGTATTTGTTTGAGCCTAGCAACTTCCTTCTTCTATAAAAAGAAAAAGTTATTCACTACAATTGACACAATTGAAGACATTGAAATTAATTATAGTGAGAGTGGGAAACTTCACATACAGTTTTATGGGTCTGAGCTCTCGGGTATTTGTGTAAATTTGGATTATGCCTCAATATGTTGGTATAAAATGGTATTTCTGATTTATTGCCTTTCAAAGCACATAGCTGAGGAACTTCAAAACAATATTTTTATTCAGAAAATCTTTGCCCAGTCCACACCTAGGGAATTCACATACTGTTGCAGTTGATTTTGAGATAATTTATTTTAAGATAATTCATTCTTGCAATATGCTCTAAAAGATCTGTCTTACTAGGTAGCATATGATAATATGCAGGGGGTTGAGTGAGATTATCTTGCTGATTCATGGATTGTTTCAAAAGTTTGTGGTAGTTCACATATGATCTATTAGTGACACTTGTCTTCCATATAAGTAGCTTATGCATATATAATACTCTGCAATGAATTCAAAACTTGTGTTTCGTCCAATTAGGAGGCCTAATATTAGACTGGCATTTTTGAAAATGTGCCACACATAAAAGGAGGTTTAACATCTACAGAACCTGCAATGTGACTATACTCTGACTGGGGAAGAATCTCTTGCTGAGCACCAGATAGCTCATCCTTAAGAGATTATTACCATAATCCTAACAAACTTGATTTTTATCTGTAGAATTTGTCATCTCTTGCTCTATGTCAGGATTTTAAGTTGCAGACATCTTGAGGATCAAAAATATGTAGATCCAAGCACTACTTTCGCTAAACTTTTGCGTATTCATGGCAATGTACAGTTTCATGCTTGTGATTCACTCAATTACTCTTTCACAACCATTAGGATTGATTTAATAGAGTGAAGGACAGTCATTGTGAATTTAGGATTGCCTCATTTGTACATCCTGTGCCTTCTACGTCGTACAAATACAGTAACACCTTTCTGAAATAGCTATTTTCCATGACAGGTGGAAAATGAAAGCAATTTATATTCTCTTATCTCCTTCACAAGCCATGTGAAGGAGATAAGAGATAAAGCCATCTGTGAATATATGTGTTCAAATTAAAACTTTTTCTTTTTTATTTGCCAGAATGGCATCTTTGATTTTAGGGGGCTATAACATCATTGACAAAGAATTCACATAGTTTAGAATTAAAATTACTAAGGTCCTAGTAATAAAATAAGCAAATACTGATTAGGCCCCTCCTTGCCTTGAAATAGGTTTGTGTATTTATTTAATTTTTTCATAATTGAGGATTACAATTTTGGAACACAAAATATCTAAAGCATTTACATGAGAAAATGTAGTAGTATAAGGATGTTGTTGCAGTATAAGGATGAGATTTATAATTTTCAAGGTCTTAAAATCTCGTACAAGGCTTCCAGGGTAGCATTGGTTTTATGAGTCTTAAATACATTTCAAAAACAAAGAAAAGAGTTTGTAAATTTTGGTATAATGTGCAAAAGATAATGTGCTAAGCCTACTGGAAAAATCATATTATTTATAACTGATTCCTTACAATATATATTAATCTTCAATTTTACTTCATGTACATAAATTGTAACAAAGAGCTCTATATACATGCACCTGTTTTAAAATAATATTTATATTGCGAAAAAAGCAAGCACAGTTTGCTTTTAAAAATCATATATTTTTGATGGGTTTTGTGTTTTGTGTTTAGTAATTGCAACATTATGATTTTTATTACAATGTTGACATTTTTACCTTTCAAAACGTCGTGTGGACAAGATGTTAGAGCTGGAACAAATAACACTATTTGAACATTGAAGACATTTAGAATGGAATTTGATTTGCACATATGGGTGCTGCATGTCCAAACTCTGATTATACTTGATGTACCTCTGTCGAATAGTCAGTAGAGTCAGAAGAGTGCTTCACCTCCTCCAAAAGCACTCCACTAGAGGCTGATCAACTAAATCAACACTGGGCTTTGCTTGCTCTTACTTTATCAGAATCAAAGGGGATTTAGACATTCAAAATGTTGCCCTGTAAGGTTTAGTATACCCATGGTGGTGTGGAAGAAAGTATGCTACTTTAGATGAAGGATATCCCACAGGAATTGAATGGGGAGTGTCCCATAATGGCCATATATATGGAGTGAGATAATACTCTGGTATAACCCCAGTCACCTTTGACTGGGGTTATACCAGAGTTAAGTAAAACTTGAAGAAAATCTCTCCTATGTTAATACATATATTGCTGAGACTTTGGTGGAACTGATAAACCCAAATAAAAAACACTTTCTATATTGAGTTTAGATGTCTCATTTGAGCATTAATTAAAAGAAATTTTGACTCTTGTTTTCTTCAAACTGAGAGTACTGATGGAAGATGGATGCATGGGATCAGTACTCATCTCATGACAAAAGCATCCAAGCACAAATTTCCTCCTATGCAGGAAAGTACTGTATTTCCTGGTTGGCAAGAAAAGCTAGGAGCAGTCTTAATGCAACTCGTTTTGTTTCCTGTTGTATTTGCTTTATTTTTCTCAGGCGATTTCTTACATTAAGTGCCAAAACCCAACAAACACTACAGTTTTTTGCCTCGTAAGGTCATTGTCACAAACACAGGTTGACAGTTTTTATTTCATATTACTTACCTTCCCTCTGACCTTCCTTCCATGCTGTTTTTGAGCAAAGGAGACTAACTACTGAGCCTTATCTGTCTTCAGTGTTTCATATGTGCTTTCAGGATATCAGCTAGATTCACACAACTGAGATTTAGCTGTAGGGTGTGAGTTTTATGAAACTCATATGGATCTAAGTATGACATATTGAGTTGAATATGACAATTTTGGGGAAAAAAACAACCAGTAAGACTTCTGGAAAGTAACTATAGAAGCACACACATGAAAGAATGGAAAAGCTGAAAAAGGGGATTTAGCAGTATATTTGCTTTGCTATTGCTTTTTTCTATATTGTCTTTGATTTTACAAGTCCATAATTCAGACAAGCAGTTGGAATGTATTAGATGGCAATGCAATGCTCAAGGAAAACAGAAGTTTCAGTGTCCAAAAAAAAGTGCCAACAAAAAAAACCAACAAACCAAAAATCAAAACCTTTGAAGTGATCAAAAGGATTTTGCTAAATACAAAAAAGGTATGCTATTTTCAAAGTTTAATGCATCCGTTTCCTCATGTTCTAATACCAGATTGAGGACACTTTCAAAAGAAAGCCAAATGTAATATTTTCGCTGTGATATGTTTCTTCTGTATCTGCTTGGGTCAGAATTATATAAATCCATTATTGTGACTCTTTAGTTGAATACATAATGCAGCAAAAGTGTTTTCCTTTCTCATAGATACACTTTTTCAGACTGTATATCTGAAAACTTCATTATTATTTTGGCCTATATCTTGCACAACAAAACCAGACTATTCCTCTTTGAATTTTTTATTTTATATCTAAAACAATCCTCTACTCAAAAAATACACACCTCCCCCCTCAAAACTGTTTAACACATAAATGCCTTTTTGTTTTCCAGTTACCAGAGATAGTCTTTCGAGGCTAAAAAGAGGGGAAAAAAACAAATAAAAAACCCATGTACAGTTTCACTTTCATCATTGGCATTTATTATCCAGCCACTGCCATATATATACTTCACTTGTTGCTGAGTGTTGAGTTGTTGCCTTCAGCTTTTTTCATAGAGAATTTTATTAGCTGCTCATGCACTTCCAATTCCTCCACCATTTCCTTCCTCCCCTGTGATTTGTCCTTTCATGTTGGTCTGCCTCAGTTTCTTATTTTTTGCTGTTTTGATCTCTATCAATATATTTTTTCCGGTTTAGCTTTAATATTTTCTTTCTTTTCACTTAATGTACTTTCAGATAGCAAAAATTTTTTTTTAGTGTTCAAATATAGAATCCTAATGATTTTCATCATTTAAATGGAGCTTAAAAACGGATAAAAAATGATCAGCTGAAATGTTAACTTTTAATTTTAACCAGAACAAATCAATAAGTTTTTATTCATAGTTACTTCATGTATTCAGCATAACAATGTACCCGTTGGTGTTGTAACATATTATTCCACACACACAAAAAACATACTTACACTCAATTTCTTCATGGTAAAAGGGATTCAGACAACTTTATTAAACAGAGAATCAATTTGTCTTCCTGAGCCATGGCTGAATATACATTAAATATACCTAAATACAAAACACTTTCTTTCTTTCCACGTAGTATAGAATTCAAACAATGTATTTGTTTTACTCCTGAACATATATACACATGCAAATAAACATTGGAATGTTTTACTTGCACAATGCAAAAATATAAATAAAGCAACATAAAACCATTACTATTGTCTCATTTATTTCAGGTTTGGGGTTTTTTTTCTGACAGGAAGTACTCCCTACAGAGAGTGCATCAAATGACAACATTCTGGCACTGTGTTAATAAAATCCTAAAACTAAAAATCCCCTTTTTTTCTTACTTTGTTTGTTCTACAAATTATTTGTAATTCCCTTGATAAGAACTATTAGGTTTATTTACTATTAAATTGTCATCTTTGTAAATCAAAAATATCAAGGTATGTGTGTGGACATTTTTTCCCATTTTTCCTGGAGTGTCTGCTGCTATTGATAGTATATCATACCTGAAAAATGTCCTTGAATTTCTTGCTTATATTCCTTTTTTTCCCTGAGCATTTTTTTTTCATTTTTTAAGTATTCTGCATAAAATGTCTTTGTACAGACACTGTGCAGCCTGATGGGGTTGGTAATGAGGCCATAAACCCACATTTACTGCACAAGGAGGCAAGTGCTGCCAAATATTTTATGCTCCTGTAGTTCTTTGTTACCTCACAAAGCACATTCATTTGCGTTTCCTTGGAATGTGAGTGTTGGTGTTCTTTCTAAATGCTTCTCACCATTTATCTTCTCTTGTAGATTATTACTTGGGTACATTTTCTACTGGGAAAATGTCAGCTGATAGCTTCTAGGCAAATAATAGGAAAATCTAAGAAATTCACAGATTGCATAGTGAACTGTGTGTCTATATAAATATAAGAAAAAATATCTTATTCTAAAAATATTATTATTTTCTGATAATTATTATTCTCTCTTTGACTTTGTTTTAGAAATATTATAGATTTGATGTTGGTATCACAGTAAATAGAAACCTGCAAGTATTTACATAATAAAATTTTTTAGGACTTCATTTAATGAACTCACTTTGGTGTAATATTAAACAGAGCCTCATATTTTTAAGAACTATTGTAGAGAGAGTAATAAAAGGAGGACCAAATTATTAGCAAGATGTGTGAATTGCAGATTTCAGGAAGATGGTGTTAAAGGGGGAGGATGTAATTCTATTTATTAGAATTTTTACTTAGTCTTGAACTATAACAAGGTTTATAATAAGTTATGATAGAATGAAAAGATATTCAAAGTGTCATGTGGCAAATTCGCCCCACTAGGGCTGACTTGATAGCTGAGATAGCTTGGGAAAAGCAAACTGCACAGGTGCCTCCATAATTTAAAGCATTTAAGTGCACTGCCTAAATTAATTTTACTTCCTTAGGGTTTTTCTATCTTCAAAGTAAACTCCTCAAATGGTATTGTAGCCCATTTAAGATGAAATTTCCTCCTGGCTTTCATTAAGTAAAGAAAAGCTGAAATGTTCAATGCTTAATGTGACATATGGACAATGAACTCATAAATTTTAAATATATATATATATATGTATATGTATACATATGTGTGTGTGTGTGTTGTGTGTGTGTGTTTTGTTTGAAAGGGTGCTAAAGTCTAATAAAGTAATGTTTTAAAATTTTGGAAATGTGAATTAAAAATTTTAATTGTAGCTTTTTAGAAAACACAAAATGACACCAAAATATGATGCCACTTTAAAGTAAATAGAGACAAAATCTTCAGTCCTAAAATGGGATCTCATCAAGAATCAAGGCAGGCATTAATGCACCTGCTGTATATTGTGAAAGGATTAACACAGATTAGCAAACTGATTTGTCAGCTACTTGACCCAAGAAAGATGTGGATAGACTTGAAGTATGTTAGAAAAAGTAATAGTTCAGCACTTGGTGGATTTATAAAAATAGTTAAGAAGAACCAACATAGCCAAACCCAAGAACCTGGTCCTTCCTATCCTCAGCTTCAGTTGGCTTGAGCATTGAGTATTTGAGCATTGATTTGATCTGCACTACAGGTAACAGACTCTTTACACAATCTTTTAAATATAGCTTTCAATTTAGCAGGTAATATCTAAAACCCCTTGGGTTTATGAGCCTTAGGGTCTATATTAGTCAGCCATGTGTCTATGTGTTAGCCATTTTTTTAGGATTTCTTAGTTGTTTAATAGGTAATCCTTGCCACAGCATGCAGAACAAAAGTTTGACTACCCTTTAAAACATGCCCCTATATGTTTCTAAAAATATCACCCATAATGTTAAAAGTGAGAATAAGCTTTACACATCAGATCTTCAAGTGCTTAATGCCAATTTACTGTACTAGAAAATAAGTGCTTGTTTATCACATCTTCAGCCATTGCTCTGCTTCTATGCAGTATTTTTTTTAAATAATGCCCTGTTTTTAGCAGGAAGTAATCTGTTTAAAGGTTTTTTTCTCCTTCCTTATATTTTCCAGAATTGTTATGAGATAGAACTTGCTGAGGGAACATGCTGAGTTTGATTACTGGTCTCATCTCTGTATCCAAGGGAAGAAAGGCTAAGACAGAGCTTGTCAGGTTGGCCAGACCGTTTTCATGCAGCAATCATCTCAACATTTTACTCTTCATTTATTTAATAGGTGTTATCACTGTTTCAGGCTCAATGGAAAGGTAACAAGTGAAGAGCTTGCAGCATAATTCAGGTGTTTTTCTGTAAAGAGACTCAGAGAAGAGTGCTGGCTAGAGGGCAAGGAGCCTGTGCTGTGCTGTCACTGCCTTCATGATGGATTTGAGCAGTATAAACCAGAGTTCATGAAACAGTGTTTAATCATAATGTCACAGGAAGAACAATTTCACAAAGCCAGAGGAGAGTACATTCATAATCATAAATGCAAATAAAGCAAAAGACATAATGTCACTGGAGATTTTCTTCCTATTCTTGCTAAGATTTTTGGACTTATTTATTTTTGCCAGATAAATATGTATTGCATATTTTTTTAAGAGATTTATACCACAAACTGAATAGTTTGCCCCTCTGTATATTTTTTTTTAATTTATTTTAGGCTTGCTATTTTATTTTCCTGTTTCTAGGAGAAAGTAGATTTTTTTTGCAGAATCACAGAATCATTGAATATCTTGAGTTGGAAAGGACCCATAAGGATCATCAAGTCCAACTCCTGTCCCAGCACAGGACAATCCCAAAAGTCACACCATTCTTGAAAGCATTGCCCGAGAGCTTCTTGAGCTCTGGCAGGCTTGGTGCTGTGACTGCTTCCTTGGTGAGCCTGTTCCAGTGCCCAGCCACCCTCTGGATGAAGAACCTTTTCCTGATATCCAACCTAAACCTCCCCTGACACAACTTCAGGCCATTCCCTTGTGTGCTGTCACTGGTCACCACAGAGAATAGATCAGGGTCTGCTCCTCCTCTTCCCCTCACAAGAAGCTGTAACTGCAGTGAAGCTCCCCCTCAGTCTCCTCCAGGCTGAACAGACCAAGTGCCATCAGCTGCTCCTTGTATGGCTTCTCCTCTAGGCCCTTCACCATCTTTGCAGCCCTTATTTAGCCTCACTCTAATAGCTTACTATCTTTTTTTGCATTGTGGTGTCCAAAACTGCCCCAGCACTCAAGGTGAGACCACCTTTGTGCAGGGCAGAGTATTCAAGGTGAGGTCTCATCAGTGCAAAGCAGAATAACTGGACAGCAGAATCTCCCCTTTTAAATTTTTAAAAGTGATGACCCTGTGTGGATTTTATACATTAGATGTGGTTTGAGTCAGAATAAACTGGTTATATTGCAGAAGTTGTGCCTTCACATAGATAAGGAGGAGCTTAGTCCTGTTCTCTGTGGAAAAAAAGATGAGATTATTGATCAGACTCTTGAAAATAAAGTAAAAATAAATTTAAAAAATTTAGCAAGCATCAGTAAGAAATCTTAGTGTGATTCTATACTAATTATGTTTCTTGTTTTCTGCCTGCTTATTATTTGAAGAGAAAACTGGTTGTTTTATTTATGATATTTGGTTAAGTTAAAGATAGTGCTGTTTGCTGTATAGCTGAATTTCAGTAAATTCAGAAGTAAAACCAAATCTGTGTTTAAAAATATTCTAACACTTACTGGCATTTTTTTCCAATGTTGCATGTATTTCAAGGAGATGTGTACTGTTTCCACTTGAGTGTGTACTGGTATTTACTGTTAGTTTTATACATAAATACAATTCAATCATTCAAGGAATTGTGGAATTTTTTAGATTGGAAAATACCTTTAAGATCCTTGAGTCCAACTGTTAACTGTTAACTGTCCAACTGCCAAGCCTACCTCTAAACCATGTCTCTAAGCAACACATCTACACATCCTTAAATGCTTCCAGGAATGCAAATTCAGCCATGTCTCTGGACAGCTTGGTCAAATGCTTGACCACCCTTTCAGTGAAGAATTTTTTCCTAATATTCAGTCTAAATCTCACCTGGCACAACTTGAGGCCTTTTCTTCTTGTACTCTTGCTTGTTACCTGGGGGATCAACCTGTACCTGGCCACGACTTCCTTTTAAGCAGTTGTAGAGAGTGATAAGGTCTCCTCTGATCTTCCTTTCATCCAGACTAAACAACTCCAGCTCACTCAGCCATTCCTCATTAGACATTGATGCATTTAATGACAAATAATAACCTTTGTGCATGACAAAATTTCTTAAAATTTACTACTGGTTTCTTTTATTGAAAAGCTATATGTAATGGTGAAATCAAAAATGCGGTATGAAATTTCACAACTGATTAAATTATCATCTCAGAAAAATCTGATTGTGTTGAGCTAAAATAATTCCAGTAATAAATCTCAATTTGTTTAAGTTCACAGATGAATTACCTCTCATTTAGTAACTGGATTCTATTTTCTTTCACTTTCTTTCCATTTAATGGACCTTATTGATTTAAAGGATATCAAGGTCTATTTTTTTAAAATATTTTTTAGTGGTTTTTATTAATTATAATTGTACTGTGTAGCCTAAAACTCATGTATTTCTCAGCTTTTTTTATTAGTCTCTGAGTGCTCATGTTCACAGACTTTAATCAGTATTTAAATCACAAACAATATACTGATTTGGTTCTTTAGAGATGTGGGGCATCCTCTTCTTGATTAAAATTGTTTAAGGGGTTAATGTATCTGCATGGAGCTGTTCTCACTATTGTGCTCTCAAAGGCCTTCTCTTTGCACCTTTCATCATGTCTCAGAGCTATATAGTAACACCTCTATTCTATTAAAGGAAGCAGATTAAGATCTGTGTAGTAATTCCACTGATGCACGTAGGAGGGAATCACTGGACAAGTTCCTACCTTAGAAAGGGGGCATGGTGAAGAAGCTTCTCTTCCAGGATATGCAAAGGCATTTATCTTCTTTCAATTGTCTTGCTAAGAAAAGGGAAAATAGAGCCCAAAGCATTGCTGGCAGTTTACTGCATAAAATTTAAAATCACAGTGGGGGTCAGCATGCCTTTTGAGATTTTCATGCCTTTCAGAAAAAGGAAGCACCTGCTACAATGATCATCCCTTTCCTTTTAAGAGGACAAGTAAGAACACAGATTTCACAGCATAGTTTTCCTCTTCATCCCCATCAGTGGTAACTTCCCTCATTACAACAAAAGGAAATATTTTTAACCTAGTGCAGAGCTTAGTAATTTAAATAAGTTATCCCTGGAACATAATTTGCTTACTGATATTTCTGAAATATGTATAAGCAAAGACCTGAGCACTGTGGTAAAGTATTCAGGATTGAAGTGAGGCATAAACAGAGGCTTCACTGTGAGAATAAGATGTAGGTCCCTCTAGTTGCTATGAAAGTTTAAAATGGAGACCAGCTCATTAGAGAAACTCACCTTTCTGCCTGAGAAGGAAAACATCTTAGGAGGAGTTCATTCATCACTAAGCAGTTCTCATTTTAAATTTGGTGTTGAAATGGGTGGAAGACAATGACACATCATGTAAAATGCAAAGTTTGAAGCTGTGGAAATAAGAAATTAATCTTTTTTCTGGACTCTAAGTCTGATTTGTTTCCTGTGGCTGTTCTGTTTTGCAAATCACAAGACCTCTCCTTTCATGGAGTTCACAGACTGTCATGGAGGGTTTTGTTCATGCAGATTTTTGCCTCTCTGCAGATGTCATTCTTCTAAGCAGAGTTCTCCATAGTTATTTATTAGCATAAATACCTGGCAACAAGTACAAGTGTAGATAAAAAAATCTAATTTATTTATTCAATCAAAATCCAGAAGTTTCTAGAAGGAAAATCTAGGGATTTTAAGTAAAGATGAAAAGCACATTTTCTGTTTGACAGCTTTCTTCACTTCACAGGTACATCTTGCAGAAACTTGCATCTGCAGAGCAAGAGCAGAATCTCAGCAGGTGGAAAAATGAAAGGAAGATAGGACAAGACCCAAGCAGGGCCTCCAGTTGTCCTAAGAGAATAAATTAGGCTATGTTTACATCAGCATTAGTACAGTGCACCACAAGCAGCTTCATACTGCAAAACAATTAGTGCTAAGGGCATGTGTATATTTCAGAGTTTTTACTGTGGACTGTTTCTGAAGGCTGAATGCCTTTTACTGGCTGGAGAGCACCTTCCATCTTTTATGCAAAAAGAGATGAACCTATCTGCTTTGAGACTGCTCTGTGATGCAAATCAAAGCACAGTAAGAGCAGATGACTCGAGATTGTTTCTGAAGTGCACCCTTGATCAAAGCCTTGATGTGAATGTATTTTTAATCTCCTGGTACAACCATCATAACACACAGAAAAGCCTGACATTTGCAGACACATTTTACATGCAGGATTTGATTGGGTCAATGGACAAACAAATGAAGACTCAGAAACGTCCTTTTAAGATTTTATATATCTTCATGAAATTCAAATACAAATCCCACACAACAAAGTAGTTTCAGAAGTAGTTTCAGGACATTGCCTATAATGAATGTATTCTTGCTACCCCCTAGTTGTTTGTTGATTCATTTAGTTGTTTTTTTCCAAGGCAAAAAAGGCACTTAGGTAGAGTAGGCACACTGGCAGAGTATATGTGTCATGTTTTAATTCAGACTTTCACACAATTAACATAATAATTCTTAGAATTGTTCTATGTTATCAGACTGTTAACAGGCTTCTGAATGATCACTGTTTTTAATTGTGGCTTTTGAAATAGTCTATGTCTACAGTGCTTACAGTGTCCTTCAGAAAAAAGATATTGCATTGTACATATTACATATGTGCAAATCTATGTAAGAAACTAACTGCTTACAAATTTCTTTTTTCCACATAAGTCAGTTATTAACTCTGTCTAATTAGATGCCTTTCTGCTTTGATGTTATCTAAAAGGAAAATACATGTTCATTTTTTCATCAAATAACTATAATCAGGCAAAACTACACAGTAATTCCTGAATATCTGTCCTTAAGCAGATATCTCACTGCCAGTCTGATGAACAACTCTTTTAGCTATACTTAAAACACTGAGAGATCAATTACCTGAAGCATCTTTAGACACAAATGGGTAAAGATCTACATTTGGGTGTTTTAGAGCACATTTCAATTACTGCACCATAAGTAATCCTTTCTGGCCTCCAGCTTCTGCATCAGTAAATTGTGGACATCTCACAGTTTCTGTATCTCCAGGCAATGTGAGGATTTTACCTTACACTTTCAAATTACACTAGCCAACTCTTTAGATTTATACTGAATTCCAACCCGAGTACTGTTTTTTGCAACAAATTTCTATTTTCTTTAATTTTTTTTTTTTCTAAAAATGAGATTTTAAAATCATTTTACAGTGTGTGTTTGGACACATCTCATTTCTGTTCAAGTAAGTAAGAGACTATGTTTACAGCATAACTACTTTCAATCCTTTTTTTTTTTTTTTTATTAGGCAAATCAAAATATAGCTCCTGAATTGGGTTTACAATAACATAGTAAAATAATGAGTGAGGTGGCATTTTATTACTGCACTAGTTTTATGGTAATTTAGTACAATCACTTGAAATATAATAAGCTTTATAATTCTAGTTGTACCTACACTGAGTCAGGGAATGAATCAGATTACTTTGAGGTCACTTGCAACCTAAATGATTCTCTGATTAACCAAAGTGATTTCAACATTGGGAATATTTTATATACTCATACATGCATTTCTCAGGTACAAGACATTCACTTCCATTCCTACTGACATAAGAATGATCAAGCATATCTGTGGCATTTCTAGTATAAAAGAATGCTCATAGACAATTTCAAAGAAATTGCAGCTTTTCATTTAAGCCCTGTAGAATGCTAATTATAATTCCTGAAGGTATGTGATTATATAAGCAGGAGTTTGAAAAAGAAGAGCCAGAGAAAAGATTTTTTACAAGTTTTAATGAAGTTTTACAATAAAATAATGGCATTATGCAAGAATTGTAATTCTTACTTGTAAATATCTCACTAAGATGAGTTTATTACTAGTGTTTGGACTTACTTGTGTCAAGTCTTTTTCTTGTTCAAACCATTAAGAAATGAGTACTTAAAAATCAATAATATCTTAAACATACTAAATGAATATTTTAAAATATAATTAATTATAATTAATTAGATAATATTTATTATTCCTTATAATTATACATTAATTATCATCATTATTAATTTATTTGAGTAAAATAGTATTTTTTCTAGAAAGTAATTTTAGTAATTCAAATTACCTAATATTCCCAAACCCAAATAATAATAATGTCCATTTCTTTTAAAAATTATATGACAGCGTTAATAGACATGAGTAATATTAAGAGATATGTTTTGCATACTTAAATATTTTCTTCAACTTTTATTTTAAGTTCACTGTTAGACAGCTTCATCATATGGGGATCAAAGATTTGTATGGTGGTTTTGACCCTTCTGCTGTTGCTCCAACATATCATTTCACCATGAATAACTAAGTGACAGTTTGAAACATAATTAATTCACTTCACCTTCAAGAAATACCCTACCTTCCTCTTGTTCTTTAATAAGATACAGACAAAATTTCAAATATTGGAGGTATAGTCACAGCTGTCAACCATTAGGACAGTGATAGACTACTACTACTGCTACTGCTACTCCTACTGAGCATTATTTTTTTTATTGAGCTTTGTACACGTTAAGGTCTAAAAACTTTCAAAATTATACAGATCAATTTTTTACTGTTCCCCCCATACTTCTCTGCATGCATTAGCATTCAGAGAACCTGTAGCTGGTTTCACAAATTAGTGCTCTAAATTCAAAATCCTGAGGAAATCTTCATTGGAGCTGTAAGCTGAATCCTTATGTCTCCACTTGAGGCAGAAAACGGATCAGTCTGTATATGCCTTGTAATTCACAGAAATCTACTGGTAGTTATTGTCTGGTGGGTTTGAACCAGATTCAATGAAACAGATAGAAAAACTAATGTTTTGGTTGTAGCACTTTGGAATAGTCTTTTATAATAATAATGGACAGTTTGTAGAAATAGAAACAAAATTAATAAATGCTTGCACTATGATTTTCTACATAGAACACAATATATTGGAAAATTAAGAAATATTTTATGCTGTCATTTCACACATTTACTTTGTCTGAGATATATGTTTCTGTGAAGTTAAATGAAACACCTCCTATATTAGTATAAGAAAGACAAAATTGGTCTTATTGCAGCTGTCAGATTGTCTCCAGATTCAAATATATTTTCATATAAAGTAATATGCAAAACACCTAAAGAATTAATATGCCAGTAAAGATTTTAATGAAATCATTAGAATATATCTTACTCTCTAAACCTATCTCTAACCTTTTTATGGAGGCACAGTATATACAGATGTAATTCAAGTATTTTTTATTTAGCTAATAAAAATGTCTACCAAATAGACACTGATAGTGATAAAGAGAGAATAAAATAATTTGGAAATGACATTATAGATCCATATTTAGAATTAATAACATTAGGGTAGTCTCAAATGTATTTTTTTTTTAGTATTGTTATCTAGATTTGTAATTCATAAAGAACCTTGGGTTTTTTTCTTTTTAAAAACTGATTAAAGGACAGGAATATAAACAGAATAAATCTTTATTATGTCACATCTGTGTTTTTAAATACTTCTTGAAAAAATTGTTACATGTAAACATTTTCTGTGATAGAAAAGCAAATGTTGAACTTTGAATTGGCATCAGACATATTTCATTTCACTCAGTCTTACTGGCAGTTTATGCCTCAAGAACAGGGAAATGAGAGCTGTGCAATAAGGCCATCTTATTGGCAGGTATTAAGTTCTTCCTTTACCCACAAACTAACTCTTGGTTAAAGGAAATGTTAGTGGAAACCAAACAGAATGAGAAGGAGTTGCGGAATGAAAAAAAAACAACTTGACTTTAACAATTTTCTATATTTCTACTCTTTATTTTTTACTAGTGTCTCTTTAATGACTATCAGTGTGTAAACAGTTATTTGCTCCTACCAGTAAGATACACATTGTTATAAGTTCTTTATTCTTTGTTTATTTGTATTTTAGAGAGTTACAAAGGGTACATATTTATCAGAACACCTGTTCTGTTCTGTTCTTTCAGAGGTAAACTTGACTTCTTTTAGTTTTAAGATTGACCAGCTTTGAATTTGTGTACAAACTCCTATTTTTGCCAAAGATTTCATATTAATACCTTAGCTTTTCACCTTTCTTATGAGGTATATTGTACTTTGCCATTAAGGCAGCTTGTAGAAGTTTTGCAGAGAACAACTGAAATGTTAAAAAAAAAGAACAACCAACCAACAAACCCTCAAAACTGCTTTGTGCTCAGTTTTCTGATCACTTGTGGCTGTGGAACAAAAAATAAAAATCTTCTTTAGTGCCATATTTCAGTTTCCATGATACTTCTACCTTTTCTGAAATCTGTCACTTTTGAACACATATCTACTAGCCAAGCTATTCAAGGAGTGAAGATAACAGGAGTCCTTCCAAAATAAATTTTACAGATGTATAATTTTAGTCCAAAAGCATTGTATTGTTGACATTACAGCCATGCTATTTTGTCACATTCAGAAACTCAAGCTGAGTACTTACATGATTCATACTTTTCCTTCACTTAAATTTCTGAAAACTAAATAATCTCCACTATAAATATTTTTTAAAGGAAATAGTTTCTATTTGGTAGATATTTTCCTTGAAGATTCAGGTCAAATTGACACAGCTTTGCAGTTGAGGTCTCATAAATGTTGATTAAAGAGAAAAAATGTCTCCCCATCTGTTGCAGACAGATGTATGCTCTTTTAAGGTGTCTGACTTTTTCAGAGAGGTGACTGATGATTTGTGTTCAGCTAGTGCTCTATTATGACATCCATATCCTCTTCTAGAGAGCTGTTACCTGAATAGCTGTCACTCATTCTGTAGCTGAGCAGTACATTACACTTTTCAAAATGTAATGTCCTACTTAATGACACATTTATTTTTCTTTTCTTTTTCTTATTTTATTTTTCATTGTAAGGCAATCTCTCCAATTTTTCAAGATCACTTTGCTTTCTAAATGTCTCTCCAGAGAGTACCTCTCTGTACTCACATTTCTTCCCAGTGCAGAAACTTGACAATTTTCATACAGTTTAAAAAATGTTGAAATCTCTATGTATCTTTAAAATCTGAAGCTAAAAATGCTAACTCCAAATAGAATTTAAAAATCCCACTAACATTCATTAAATATTTTTCCCTGAAGAATCAGCAGTTAAGTAATGAGTTATTAGATATCTCACTCATCAAGAAGTTGGACCACTTCAGATGTGATATCTATTGTGACTGAAACCATTAGGGTTCACTGTCTCCAGCTAGACTTAAAACACAAAGAGAAAGTAAGGATGTATTAATAATTTAAACTTTTTAGCTACTATCTTCTTAACCAAATAGCATTTCACATCTAGCTGTGTCAGTACTACAGCTTACTGTATTGGCATTGTCAGTTTACATTTGGTAATGCCAATAATTTTGTTTCATGAGCAATGTAGAGGTGGAAGGAACAGGAAAGAGAAAAATTAAGAAAAGTGAAGATAAAACAGATTAGCCAAAAGAAGTCTTCTACAAATAATATTTTTTATAATAGTTGTTTGGCACATGATACAAGTATATTTTAAATGCCTAAAGTCTTTACAAATTAGAAATGAGTAGACTATTTAAAATAATCATTATGAAAATGAATAAAGGGCAAGCAGTGATAAAGCTATCAATAAGTGACAAGAAAATTTATTCAAATGAAATACAAAGAGACTAAGTAAAACTTAACTTTGGACTTTGGTTTTAATATAGTAAATTTTTTGTTGGTTTGTATTTACAACATCTGGAAAAACTGGAGCAGCAGAAGTGTATTAGGATAAATCAGGTATTCTGATAGATGGCATTAGCTAATATTTGATCAGGAATTTTATTATCTGCTTATCAAAAATGCCAAATTTGCCAAATGGTATAAATTTATATTACAGACAGATGTAGCAGTTTTTATTATAAAGCATTGTCACAACTTAAACCAAAATATAAATTTATATTTTTCCTCCATTTATTTGTTTCAAATTTTCATGCATTTTGTTATCCAAATAATAGGTTATACAGATGGATCAAGGTCCATGACTATGGAATGAGTTTATACATCTGTGTTATTTATGCAAATAAAAGAATATTATAAGTAGTGCAAACTGATAATTGGGAAAATAATATTTTCTGATAGTAAGTTTATTTTAAAAAATCAAAAAGTTTTGGTTCTGAAGGTCGGTTTCTGTTTCCCAATGGTTTCAGGTATGCCATAACTAGCCACAATGATTCTGATTAAAAGTCCTATTATTTTCAAAATTCAATAGATCATGTTGTGATAGTTATGCTTATGCAATTCTACTGCTTCATGTACATTTAAGCTATATAATTATGAAGAACAAGAACATATTAACATCTCGTTTGGATTACGCTTTTTAAAAGGTACACCTAACTGTGTGTTAGTTAAGACACAGGAAAAACAGTTTTGTGGCTAAATGACAGATTTTGGAGACAAAGGCCAGTTTACAGATTCTCACATCAGAAGAAGAATGAGCTCTGTAACTGTGTTTCTTTCAAATATGTAGACAATAGCGAAGTTTTAGTATAAAGATGGTACCACAATGTTACAAGTATTGATACTTATAGAAGATTGTAAACTTGTTCTGTTACAGAAATACAAGTAGTCATCACCATTAATCATAGTACCATGGAAATGAAAGTAAAGGTTAAACAATATGTGTTAGAAAAATACAGCAAAATTAATTTCTTCCGGCTGTATCTGCTGCTATTTTTAGGACTCCTGATCACAAAGTGGTATCTCAGCAAAAAGAAATAAAAATCTTGCTCACAGACAAAGAGGAAGTACACAGTTTAAGTAAAGCTAAGAATTAATTTTTAGTATAATAGAGATCTTAGCAGTTAAATTCAAGAAAAAATATTAGTCTACATCTAATTATCATAGAAAAAGGATAGTTCATACAGAAGTCTCAATATTTACTATATAAAGTATACTTTGTGTGTATTAGATACTGTTTTTTTTTTTTCTCTGTTACCATAGACCAAATTTTGTCCAATAAATTTCTTGACCCATGGTGAGTAGTTTGTAGCTGTGTGGCATAGCTCCTGTAAGTAAAAAAAAAATCTAATTCTAGTGGAATAACAACTTGCTATAGATATCTGTATACAATTATCATTGTACTTTGCAAAGATAAACAAAATTTAACAAGCCATAGACACTTGGTCAATAAGAGAAATTGCTGTCATAGAAATCAAGTAAAACAAGGCTGCAACTTCCCACAAGAAAAGTTCAGACAGGGAAAACCTATCAAACACCAGTCCTGAGGTCTTGAAAGTTCAGTGCAAGTGTTGTGGCTTGTTACTAGGAGTGGCAATACTTCATTAATTACAGTGCTATCTGGTTACAAGATAGCACTGTGCAGAACCAGGGTAGAGCACTGACGTCTTTTGTAATGGGGAGTTAGTCTTGGGGACTGACTGGGCATTCTAGTGGTGGCTGGTTGTACTGACACTTATTAATATTGAGGGGTATTTAAACTTACTGTGCATATAAGAAAACATTCACAGTATAAATAAATGACTGGTTTAATGATATTTGCTTGTCTCACACAATGTATTAAATGGGTGTAAGGTTTTGTATGGTACAGCTAAAAGATGACAGCAAATATTTATTTCTCAGAAAGAAGTCTATGTAAAATATTTTGGAAGGATGCATTGTAAAAATTAGCAACCTCCCAAATCTAGTGCAGCTGTTAAAAATATTTGTCTGTCTGTGTGCATTATTTGACCATGTGTTAGTGTATATTGACCATGTGGGATTTTTCATTTGTACACATAGGAAGAGCTATTATGCTTCGTGATACTAGTTAGTTACACTCTGAAGTTCAAAATTGCTATCTGCTAAGTGTATCTGAAAATCTGTTGCATGTAATATTGCACTTTCAGTGTCCATGTCTTAGGTGAGCACTGAGACAGTTTGCCCAAAGTAACAGAGATCTCAGTGGGAGTGAGCAGATGTGCTTTTCAAGGGTTTAACATTCATACATGAAATCCAATTACACGTCCACAATGGGTTTGATTCATGCCTGCTTTACATCCTTCCATCTACAGTTACATGTTTTAACAGGCCTGTAATCATCTGTGACTTGAGTGACTGTCATGCATTTAACCATGTTTCTACTTCAGCGCCTCTGAGTGTCAATCTCTTCCAAGATGCAGATGATCTGTATTTTGCATCGATGTATCCTGAGCAGAGCAGGAAACTGCTGTTCCTCTTACTGCACACTGATATGTCAAATATCAGTCATAAAATAACTGTGAGATGTTTAAATAATTGGAAGAAGGTGTGTGGGAAGTCTAATGCTGTAAACAAATTTCCTTTTATCATCTCATTAAATTCTGAAAGAAAAATTTGCAGAACCCACGGAATCAATCTCACACAGATGGATTTTATTTCTAGTTTTGTTACATATTTTGTTACAAAATTATTGTTTAAATTGTCTACATTTTTTCAGCAGCTGGGGAGGAGAAAAAAAAAACTTAATCATTGAAATTTTGCATAATGTCACACACCATGGCACAAAACTTGGGTGCTATGTGATTGCATGACTTGGAGTTTCTCAGATGACTGACTGATTTCTTTATTTGTTTGGATTTTTGAGTATGTTGAGGTACATTAAGTTCATAGTTGTGCACTTAATTTGGTTTTGGAAAGTTCTGTAATTTCATGTAACTGAAATAATAATAAAACTCTTTTTACTATGAATATAAAACATTTTGTAACAGGGAAATAAATAGGTGAAAGATTATTGGTAATTGAGAGCATGTGAACAAAACATCAGAAGATCTAAACGTCTTTTGGCTTGCCCTTTATCAGTGTATTTCATAGAACATTTCAACTATTTTTGTAGAAAAAAGGTTTATATGGTGGAGACAACCCTTTGCTTCTCATATTGAAGCAATTTTGTTTACTTTGTCCTTAAAATACATATTTAATGAGGATAGAAAACCTAGTTATATAAAATCCAAATTAATTTTGCAGTTCTAATTTTCAAAATCGTACTCATTAAGATTGTTTCACTGTGAAACAACTTGTACAACCTGATGTAATAATAAACAAATATCTTCTTTCTGAAATTATTTCAGAGGCTCTCCACTTTCATATTTTTCTTTAAAGATGAATGGGCAATTGTGCCTGGAGTGTTAAGTACAGTTCTTTTATTAATTTCCATTCATGGCAGATTTGGAAAGTTCACATCATAGATCTTTTATTATTCCTTTAGTCATTTAAGAGCATCCATCCTTTAGGAGGGGAAATGGAGAGGGAGATGTGAGCTCTTGTCCCTGGAATTCAAGGAATGGTTCAGAGCTGTGCCAGGGGAGGTTTAGACTTGACATCAGGAAGCATTTATTTTCCATACAGGGTGGTCAAACAGTAGAACAGGATTCCTAGAGTGGTCCTAGAGTATGCCCCAAGCCTGTCAGTGTTTAAGAGGGTTTGAAAAATGCCTTTAATAATATAAGTTAAATTGACATCAGCCCTGAAGTGGTCAGGCATTCTATTCTATTCTATTCTATTCTATTCTATTCTATTCTATTCTAT
>JANIJU010000002.1:21132095-21218665 GCA_025504685.1 Leucosticte australis | reverse complement strand
ATTATTATTATTATTATTATTATTATTATTATTATTATTATTATTATTATTATTATTATTATTATTTACATTCTTCCTCCTTTTTTAATACAGCGTCAGCAATTTTAGTTTTACATTATTACTAATATATATTATTGCTGTTATTTCCTTCTTATCTTTGTTTAATTTCTACCAAGTGTGGTTATTAGGTTAATTTTCAAGTCATTAGTGGAGGCTAAAAGGAGAGTAAATTCCTGAGAATGAGGAATATAAATTATAATGTCAATATTGAAAAAAAAGCAAATTTCTTTTTATAATTGCTTTTTAAGTAACTGCAGTTGTTGAATAATGGTAGTACCAAAAGCCTTCAACGTTTCTTTAAAACAATGAACAGAATGATCTAAGTATTTTCAATAAATTTGTAATCATTCAACAAAAACTGGAGTTATTAAAATTTTACAGAACAGGCCCTTGTATTGGCATCAATTTCATTTTGTCTGGTTGGAGCCTATTTCAGCCTGGTAGTTACAAGTTATTAATTTTGCATCTTATAATTGCAGCTTTATCCATGCCGAATTATGAATAATATGCCTGGGATAAATATTTTACCTTTATTAAGGGCTTTGAGGGAAAATGAATAACTTGATTTACAAAGGAATATGAAAAAAAAATTATGCCATCTTTCACAATAAATCACCCATAAAGTTTTTGCATTAGAGTACCTAGTTTTATTACTATGTATAGTCAATTTTTTACATTTCCTCTTCCTCTGGATTTTGGCCATAATTACATTGCCACTTAAAAATTCGAGAGATATCACTGTAGGAGGGGTGGACTAGAGAAAGAGTGGAGTTTTGAGAGTTTTCTCAAAAAATCATTCTTCTATGTGTTCTCTAATACTGGCAACATCTTTTGAATTTGCTTCTATATTATGTTGGTCTTTAAGTGAAATAGGGGCTACAAACCTTAGCTTAAAGCTTTGCTTTTAGAATCTGGCTCCATTCTTCTAAAAACTTTAAAAAAATATTTAAGAATCTGAAAGACTATAGCAGTATTTCCATGTTCATGTCTATAGGAAAAAAAATTTGAATATTTATGTTACTTTCAATATCTACATAGCAGCAGGGAGAAGATGCAAAGTAGGGAAATACTGCTGCATTTGAAGGAAAATACTGTTGCATTAAGTACTGTTACATTTCTCAATGAAATTAAATAACCTATTACAGTTGCAAACAACTTTTATAAAAAGACTTTATAAGTAACACATTTTCTTTACATTTTCTTTTTATTATTTTAAAATTTCTAATCATGGATGCTCAGGATTGTTTTATTTTCTGATTTTAATATATGCTACTATAGTTTTACTCAGGCAATAAATTATCTCACTGTATTTTCTCATCTTTAAGAGATGTTCCTTCAAGCAGGTCCTGTGGTTTTTTTTCTTTTTTTTTTTTGTGGGTAGGTTATTTGCTTGTTTTGTGGTTTTGGTTTTTTTTCTTTTCTTGGTTTGGGTTTGTTTTTTTGTCGTTTTTGTGGGGATTTTTTTGCCTGTTTTTGTTGGTTCATTTGTTTGGGGGTTTTGTTTGTTTTTCTTTGGGTTTTGTTTGTTATTTTGTTTTCTTATTTTTGTTTGGCTTTTTTGTTTGGTTTTTTGTTTGTTTAATTTTTGTGGTTGACTTGATCTGCTTGTAAATATAATCGATATTGAGAGTTTTCTTCTTGCATCTTAGAAAAAAAAATTTGCTGCTCTTGCTTAATACTTTCTCTTTACTTAATGCATACATTTATAACGTCTATAAGTAACAGTAAAATAGGTCCCTTTAGTAATAAAAGAACAAGCACACCTAGGTGTTTTGGAGATGTAGCACTGCCATGTGTCCTATTGCTTCCTCCAGGCAGCATGTCCATACAGGCATTTCCTACAGCTCTGGTGCTGTTTTTATCCATTGCTTGCAACAGCAATTTTGCTAGCATAAATATGAAGTATGGGAGTATCTAGGATAAAGGAAAATGTTTCAAATGAAAAACTAATTATGACAAATTCACTTGCAGAACTTTTGTATTGGTAGCTCCTTAGGTGTCTCATATTTTTAGGCTTTTTCTTGTTTTCTGTTTTCACAGTCTATTTATCTAATAAGAAGTAATCATTCTGAATTGCTTATAAGGGAATTCTGTCTCATACCTTTCAGAAAGCAAATAGGATCATTCTTCTGTAAGAAGAATGTAACTGATCGTCCAGAAATAAACACAGTATGTTTGGAAGCAATTTTCATGTTTCCAGTTTTTCTAAATGAAAATTAATTATTTTCTTCATTTAATCTGTTCATATTAAGCATATGTAAATGGTGATGGCAAAATTAGTATTACTGGAATTTTTAAGTGAAAAAAAAATTGAATCTGGATAAACACCACAGAGCTGCTTTTTTCCTCCCTTGGTATGTTAAACAATATTGTTTAACCACATATGCAGTATATTGTGGTATATTGTGATATTATTGAATCCTCATTAGTTTTTCCTATGCTGTATTCATATCTATATCCATACAAAACTGTCTTATATTCTTCAATCTGCCATCTAACAAATCTTAAAAATTCTGACAATTCAAATCTTTATCTACACACAAATTTTAACCAAATAGAAATGGGTAAATGTTAGTTTCCCATAGTCATCAAAACTCCCATATAGTCATTAGAAACAGTAATTCTAAGTGGTAGTTTGCTCCGCTGTAAGACAGGTAATATGGCTTGTGTCAGTCTCAATTAAGGGCTTGGTAAAATTTTGGAGAAAATTCTTCTGGGAATTACTGAAAAACATCTGAAGGACAACACAGTCAATGGTCGCAGCGAGCAGTTCTTCATGAGGGGAAAGTCCTGCTTGACATACTTAATTTCCTTTTATGATAGGGTAACCCACCTAGTTGATCAAGGGAACCCAGTTGATGTGATCTTTTTGGATTTCAGTAAATTTTTTAATACTATGTCTCACAGGATCCTTCTGGACAAAATGTCCAGAACTAAGCTGCATAAACACACCATGTGAAGGGTGAGCACCTGGCTCATGGTTTGGCCACAAAGGGTGACAGTGGCTGGGGTGACAACGGACTGGGGACTTGTCACTAGTGGGGTTCCACTGGTCTCCATCCTCAGCCCAGTTCTCTCACACATTGTCATAAATGACTGGGATGCAGGATGGAAAGGAATACTGAGCAGGCTGCAGTTGATACAAAACTGGGAGGAGCTGTTGACAAACAAACCCTGCAAATAAACCTCAATAAATTAGAGTACTGGACAATCACGAACCATAGAAAGTTCAGCTTGCAATAGGAAGGCCAAGTGCTGGATTCTACACCTGGGTTGGGGCAATCCTGATTGTATGTGTAGATGAGAAACTGCAATCAGAGCTGTGGAAATGGACCTGGGGGACCTGGTCACAGAATCACAGGATCACAGAATGACTAGGTTGGAAGAGACCTTCAAGATCATCAAGTCCAATCCATGCCCTAAACACCTTAACTAAACCATGGCACCAAGTGCCATACCCAGTCTTTTTTTGAACACATCCAGGGATGGTGACTCCACCACCTCCCCAGGAAGGTATTCTAATATTTTATCACTCTTTCTGTGAAAAAACTTCTTCCTAATATCCAACCTATATTTCCCCTGACACATCTTGAGACCATGTCCTCTCATTCTGTAAGTTATTGCCTGGAGAAAGAGACCAACCCCCACCTGACTACAACCACCTTTTAAGAAGTTGTAGATAGTGATAAGGTCACCTCTGAGTCTCCTTTTCTTGAGGCTAAACACCCCCAGCTCCCTCAGTGGTTCCTCACAGGGCTTGTGTTCCAAGCCCCTCACCAGTTTCGTTGCCCTCCTCTGGATGTGCTCAAGCATCTCAACATCCTTCCCAAACTGGGGGCCCAGAACTGGACCCAGCACTCAAGGTGCTGTCTCACCTGTGCCGAGTAGAGATGCAATGACCTCCCTGCTCCTGCTGGCCACACTATTCCTGATACAGGCCAATAGCAAGCTGAATATGAGTGAGCAGTGCCCTGGCAGCCAGGAGGGCCAACCCTGTCCTGGGGGGCATCAGGGACAGCATGGCAAGCCAGGCAAGGGAGGGGATTGTCCCACTCTGCTCTGCCTGGGTCAGCCTCACCTCGAGTGCTGGGGGCAGTTTTGGATGCTACAATATTAAAAGGACATTAAACTTTGAGAGAGCATCCAAAGGAGGTCAGCAAAGATGGTGAAAGGCCTTGAGGGGAAACCGTATGGGGAGCGGCTGAGGGGACTTGGTCTGTTCAGCCTGGAGGAGACAGAGGGGAGACCTCACTGCAGTTACAGCTCCTTTTGAAGGGAGGAGGAGGGACAGACCCTAATCTTTTCTGTGTAGTCACCAATGACAGGGCCTGAGGGAATGGCCTAAAGCTGTGTCAGGGGAGCTTTAGGTTGGATATCAGGAAAAGGTTCTTCACTCAGAGCGTGGCTGGGCACTGGAACAGGCTCTGCAGGGAAGTGGTCACAGCACCAAGCCTCAGGCACACAGTGTGACTCTTGGGGCTGTCTTGTACAGGGCCAGGAACTGTACTCAGTGATCCTTGTGGGTTCTTTCCAACTCAGGAAATGTTATGACAGAACACTGCCATTTTCTGTCCACCGACTGTGAAAAGAGCAATGATTAGACTGGTTGCTTACTGTTTACATGTTAAAATTTAGTTTCTATGAGTCAGATTGAAGGAATTCAAGTTAGTCCTCTTAACCCTCAACCATTTGTACGTCTTTCCAAAAGATTTTATGTGTTAGCATAGAATAACAATTATTATGGAAATGAAGATAACAAGATTTTGTTTAATAGTGTGTAATATCTTCACAATGTATCTCCCATAAAGGAATGTTTCTTGTCACATTTCCTATATGCTTAGCCAGAAGCTTAAAACTTTCATTTATGGTTCATATCTAATTACATTTTTTTCTGACTTATTTTAGTATTAAAGAGGTGAACATTCATATTTGCTTTTAAATTGTTGTGTAAAAGAATTTGTGTGTCTAACCAAATGTATAATTTGGAGTCAAACCAAATGTATTATTTAAATAATACATTACCATATATTTTCATGGAATATTCTATTAAGTTTCCTCCTCCATATGAAATAATAATTGCATTAAAAGTCTTGCTGTTATTTTTCTTGCCAGGAACAACTGTCTTTTTTTGCCTCTACATAATTTTTGCTTCATTTTGGCTTTATTAGTCTTGATTTAATAATGAAATTTCACATGTTAACCACTGATATAATCTAGGAATACTAGAAGGTTCACCAGGAGAAGATGAAAATGTATATTGTTTTATGTTAAGCATATTGCCTGAAAATCATATGATTACTGTAACAATGGACAACCAAGGCATGAGACTCCACAGCAGGGCTTTAGGAAAGGCAGATCCAACCTGATCTCCTTTTAGATGACCCCCCTGGTCCATGAGGGAAAGGCTGTTGATTTTATCTGACTGTAGGCTTTTCTTTGGGTTACAAACAAAAGCAACATAGTACAATGTAAATATCACGGAATCTAGTGGCTTAAGTTCCTCTCTACAGTGCATTGTACTATTTTCCAATTCCAACACAGAAATTAGGTGGCCTGGCTTTCTTTTTTAAGACTGAGAAAGTTTAAACAACTAGCTTAGCTTGGATGATGCTTTTTTTCAGGGCTAAAAATTGATTGATATGCATTTTGCCTTGATGATCACATAGCAATAAATTTAAGTGGATGGAAAGCATAGTTTTTCCATGTGTTTCTTCCAAAAAAAGGAGCATAATAAAAGTTGTGCTGAAAGCTCAAATCTGACCTAAATGTTGTTTCTACCCACAAAAGAGAAGAAAAATTAACTGCATCACATGCAATGGCTGATGTTGACTGAGAGCTTATCCAGGAATATCTCCAAAAGTTAGTATAAAGATGAAATGAATAATTTTGTGGAAAATCACTGACTGTCTGCACTTTCATTTCAAGTTGTTTGCAAAAACCTTTTGTATCAAATTGCAAAGAGGTACAATGTCCTGATATATATGTACATATATATCAGCTGCAACTACTTGCCAATACTGAAGTGTAAAACTGCTTGCCTTAGAATTATTCTTTTAGAGAAACTAAGTCCATTTTTGTACTTTTTTTTTATCTTAAAAAATTACAGTTTTGTAAATAACTTTTCAAAGAATTCTGAGAGATACATTTGTAATTTTCTTGGCAATTCATGGCTAGACATTATGTGGAATCACAGTTTAATGTTAGTAATTTATGCAAGGAAATTCATGCTTTTAAATTTCAGTGAACCAGCCTCCTCCATCTTTTTATGAATTGGTAGTTCATATGTTCTACCTTGTTATTGTATAATCTAACAGATAAGAATGCTTTAATATACTTCCAATACTAGCTATACAATTTTTATATAGTTAGATATATATATACACATACAAGATATATATAGTTTAAAAAAAAGAAAATAGATTTCTTACTTCAGCAATGAACAGTTATCACCAGTTAGTGGTGGCTGGCATCTTTGTATCTCAGTATGTGATACTTTTGAAGCATTATGGCAGTGACTTGCTCCTAAGTATGAGAAAATACAGAAGTTTCTACAGAAGATACTTTCTAGGTATCTTTAAAAAATAATGATTGCATCATTATTTGATTTATAGTAGGCAAATAATTCAAGAATGGAACAGGTTAGATAACATGTGGGAATGTTTTGAAGTAACTGAGTTATTTAATTTTAATAGGTCATAAAGCTTGCTTTTGAAGAGTTTGAACTGGAAAGAGGCTATGATACTCTCACTGTTGGAGATGCTGGGAAAGTTGGTGATACCAGAACAGTGTTGTATGTGTAAGTAAATAACTTCAAAAATTTTTCTTGAAAATTTGCTGTCATGTTGTTTCTTCCAGACCAGGATATATCTACTCAAATTTGCAATATTGATGTATGGAACTTGATAATTAACGTAAGCTTAAAATTCAGGTACTGTCAACGAAGATTGTTCATTACAAAGTTCACTCCAAATAATTAGTAGCATCTTTATAGGCTTTAACATTAGGGACTTAATGTATAACTGTAATTGTATTCACAAGCAATTAAGAGAATAAAAAAATAAAAGGCTTGGATTTCAGTGAACAGAATATACAAACTCTGTAAAAAATAAGGCATTGATTGATTTAAAAATCTGAATATCCAAAATGGGATTTGTGTATTAAGTGTTAATGAAAGGACATAGTCCACTTTTCTGTAAATTTAAACATGCTTTATGGAATAATATAATATAATGTCATATACTGGTGGTGTAGGAATTTAGATAAATTTGAAGGAAAATTCCAGACTAGATAGCTGCTCTTAATATACAGCTCTTCAGTACTGTCTGGACTAACAGAAATAATAGGACCCTGTACAGATTCATTAATCTCATCTACCTTAACCGTATCATTTTTGTTGCATATGCTATTTTTTCTTACTGCCTAATGGGAGCTTGTAGTTAACAAGATATTTTGGCTGCCACTTTTAGAAGGTTAAGTTATCATGTGAATCCTGGTCACCAAACACAGACAAAAATTAGAAATTTGATAAATTATCAATGACTAAATAAGAGAAATTAGCAGCATTTATGCCACAATAACATTACTGTTTTTATCCAACAGATAAAAATCTGTTGGATGAAGACAACATTGAACACATTTGATAAAAAGAATCCATTGTAGTTTTATATTTTGAGGGTTTAAATCCATATAAATAATTGCCATTTAGTTTCCTTTACTTAATTATAGCAAATGACTGCTCTTAATGCCCACACATTTTATTTTAAATAAACTAGAATGCTTTTGCAGGGAGAGATTTGAGGACAATATTTCCATTATATGTATTGGTTTATGAATATATAAATTTATTAATTGCTAATTTCTGAACTGTCATATCAAAGACAGTTTTCTATTTCTTAGAAAACTCCTAGTTTAATTTGGCTTAAAAGTTATGATGAAGAATTATTGAATTATTTGCTCAATGCTTGTTTTTATTGGATTGCAATACTAAGTATTTGCTACTGAGTAAATTGAATTCTATATTCTGAGTATCTGAAAAAGGAAAAGGGAAAAAAAAATGAAAGCAAACAAAGAAAACCCCTGTTTTGAGGGCTTGCACATTATACTAACAAGAAAAACATGAACTGGGAATGGATTTCCACACCTAAGTTTATTTTTTCTTGTATTTTGCTGGCCAGTTGTATAATGCAACAGTCCTTCTGGTGAGGTTGATTTAATTACTTGTAACTCTGACAAAAGGGTTTGCATTTTTTTTCTTTTTTAATTGGGATATGTTTTTGCTCATGGAGATTGCAAAACTCCTTAAGAGTCAAGTCTTTAAGTAGTAAATTTGCCATCCCAAACTGTTCATTGTTTTCTGCACTGTGCATACTTCATATGTCAAAACTTGCCAAAATTATGTCAAATTTAAAACAAGGTGTCAGTTTTCTTTTTTTACCTTTCCATATGAAGCCATTTAACCTGTGACTACCTAGTTCATATCTATTTTCCATGACTGTGCAAAAAATAAAAATAAAAATTTAAAATATTATTTTCTCATATTAATTGCTATTTAATAAGCAGGACTCCATAATAATATCACCACCTGTAAGTTTTTTCACTTTAATAACATTTTAAAAATTCTGTAGCAGATATCCACTTTTAAATGCATCACTGGCATTTCTAGAACTAGTACGATGGTCTCACTAGAGACACGCTTTATTTCTAATCATTTTTTCGGTATATTTTTTTTACTAAAATAGCAACTGTTATATCCCTATTACTCCACAGCCCATCATGTAGGATTATGGTACAGTTTTGGTCCTACCATCTTTACTGTAAATTGTATGTTTGATGAAAGTGAAATCTATGCAAATAAATTTATCTGCCTTTTGGGTAGCAAAATTAGCATTACACTGAAAATCATTTGAGAAACGAAATTATTCATAACTGAAATACACTGGAATATAGGAAGGCCCAAGGACAAAATTGTAGTCTCATGATAATTAATAATGAATCTGAATTTCTATTGAGACAGTGTTCTTGAAGTTACTAAACACTGGATTGTATCATGCATTATGAAATATGTTATACTGAAACAGCATCACAGATATGTGCCATTTCACTTGCTGTTCAGAAGGGTCTTCCATAAATGCAAAGGAACATCTCTCATAGAACACTAGGTCCACTTGTAGGTATATTATCATGAGAAGGTTCATAACTAAATGTCAGAGTGATTTTCTTTTAAAAAAATTTTATTAGTTGGTTGTAATAACATCTGTTACATTTAATGAGTTTTGAGCAGCACCTTGCAGTTTCTTATTAATCCCAGGAGAATGAAGGAGCTTACAGTGAAGACTTTTCCGGCTAGATTTAATTTCTAAATTTCTCAGGGCACCTTAAAGAAATAATACAGCTTTTCCTACATTCTTCAAGCTTCTGTTGGCAGACAAAATACCCAAATTTCTGCAGAAATTATGCAGAATATCACTGTAGAATCTCATGCATTTGATTCTAAAACTTTATAGCTTTTCTGATTTAGTTTGAACACAATATGCTAAAATACATATCTTTCTAAATTCAAATCTAATTGCAAGTATTTGAATCTTTCAGCTTAGCAGAAAACTGTCATGTCTCAACATATAAGCCTCAGCCCCATGCAATTTTTTTCAGTTCTCAGGTGCTAAAGACATCAAGGTGGTAGCTACCTCTTTATTGGGTGTTTTACTGTAAATTTAAACATTATAAACAAACATTGCATTGTAACAAACTCAAACTTTATAATGAGCTTTGTCTTGCCAGGATGTTTATAAGCCAGTCAACTCTCTAAAGGCAGGTCAGTAAATAGGGGACCTTTAAATACTTTATGGAAAGGAGATTGAGGGAGTTGAGAATCCTGATATATAAATGACCTGTCCTAGCACAAGCTTTCCATAATGTCTGAACTCTCATCCCTTAGCAATTGTCTGTGTAATGTCAAAGCTGTAGCACTACAGCTTGAGGGGAACATGAAGGAATCTTGATGTTTAAAAAGGACAAAAAAAATAATGTGTAGACTCCCCCTCTTTATTTTTTTTGGACAAAATTGGGAAAATAATTAGGAAAAGTATTTTAGCTTCATGAAAGATAGCACTGAGATCATACAAAACCCAATATACTTTGATGAAGAGCAATTTATTTCAAATCAATTTTAGACATTTCTTTGAGAGTCTATGGGCATATTAATTAAGGATCTATTGGGTTTTAATTTATTAAAGTATTGCAGATGATCTGATTTTGAGATGATTACAGACTGGGAAAAACTCAGAGTCAGTAACAGCATGTGTTGGTAGACAGATCTGCATTCCCTAAACATTTGATCTGCTTTATCTTCTATCCTATTTGAAGAATGTAGTTCTATGTATGGATGCATTCTCAAGGAGTAAAACCAAACAGAAACAACAACAAAACCCCAACCAAACCAGCAAACAAAACAAAACAAAACAAACAGGCAGAAACTACCACCTCCAAAAAAATGACTGTACATTTTATTGATTTCTGCTTTTGGCTTCTTTTTTCTTTTTTTTTTTTTTGGGGGGTAGGAGGGAAGGGGGAATTGTTTTCTCCCACTTCCTTCCTTTCCAAAAGTCTTGGTCCTCTTCCTATACCCCTAGATGTGAATCTGTGGAAGCAATTGTATTTTTTTTGGTTTATATCTGCCATCTATGGATAGACCACTAGCATTTTGAAGGGAGAAGACTCTGCCTATTTGATGAGTTTACCTTATTCAGTTGTTGCTTTTTATTTGCTTCTTTTTTTTCTTTTTCTTTTTTTTCCTTTTTTTTTTTGCTTGCATTCTATAGAGAAATTTATATTAATTGAAAGTATCATCTTATCTGTGTTCAGAAATTATCAGTGTAGGTCTCATACATTAATCAGATTACTGAGTATAAAGAGAGCCATTTAAACAGTTGTTAGTTGGTACTGCAATAGGTTTACACATCTAAATATCCATTGAGAAATTTTTGCACAAAACCCACAAGTTTCCCCTTGTCCTTCAATGTGTGTGTAATCTTTACATTTTCTTTCTTTGTATGTATATTTCTGCAGGTATCTCCTAAACTACTTTTGTTTATGTTACTCACTGTCTGGTGAGGTATCTTCCTTTCCCAAGCTGGCTATATTATTCATTTAAATGAATGTCCCAACTTGATCAACATTCATTATTTTATCTTCAAGAGAATGTTAAATATTCTGACTATACCTAGCATCACTTTGAAGCTGTACAGATCCCAATTAATTAAATAAGCAGCTCAGTTTTCAGACTAAGCAGCTGCTTTATTTTCATTCCTACACAGGTCAAACTGTACAATCTAGCTATTTATCATTGTTTCCTGATTTCCTTACTTATCCAAGCTAAGCACTGTTTGTGTGTTTGCCTATGCTGAGCTATAATGAATTTTTGTTTTCCCTCCTTTTCTGCACCTCTAGTATCACAAAAATCAAATACTAAGGCATAACTAGAAATCTTATAGATCATATTCAAGCAAACTCAGCCATTTTATCAGCAGTTCCAGGTGCTGTGTTCAGTAGTAATGAGTAAGCCCATTCTTCTCGTATGGGGATTGTGGTTTTAAATTTTATTTTCAATATATCTGAGAAAGAACCCAAAATATTGTAGATATGGGATATAGTCACTTGTTCATAACCTTAACTGAAAACCGAGAGAATTCCTAAAATTTGTCTCATGCTTCCTCAGTTCTCACCTTGTTTCTGCTCAGCCTCTCCTTTTATCATGTCTTTGCATTTAAGTTTTAACAGTATTAACATCTGGTTTACTATATTTAATTAATATGTTTTTGAAATAATCCATACACTGTTTTCTTGAGAAATTCTGCTTCTAGAACATCTTATTTTGGTTTGGCACATCATTAATTTTATTTAACTTATGCCTATTGGTTTTGTATGATTAAGACTGAGGGCTGGAAGAAAGACAGAGAATTTTCAGGTTTGTATGTGATAAAAGTTTAGTTAGTGACATTCTACTGCCACTTCTTATGTGTGACTTTTCCCACTGCTCTTTGTAAAACTGTATACCTATCACCAGGATCTGAATGAACCTGATTATGCATTTGTTTCTCACTATTAAGAAGCAATCTTTCCTAATGATTCTTTTTGACACACAATTTTTTGGTATCAGAATTATAGATGTATAAGTGACACTACTGACAAGTGCTGAAGTTTTTTTGATGGGATTCACCAGTTTGCCTCATATGTGTTGTATACTGCACTGTACCTATCTATACAGAGTTATCACACATTTCTGTGTGAGAAATAGCAGTTTCTCTGAAATTTGAGAGATCACTGTGAGTTATTTGAATGGAGTAGAAGTGATTGTAGTAAGTTCTGGACACACAGGCTGTAAGGCATGTAAAGCAATTTTCTTCACTTTTAAAAAGCATGGCAGAAAACCAATACTGATCCAAACAGGTGATCTCTCACACCTGTGATCCCTCACAACTTGATTACTTAAGGGAAACTTTAGGTAGTAACAGCTTTATCAGAAGTCTTTAATCATTGTTGAATGTATTCATTCAAAATATTTTTTCTATTATTTCACATTGTTCTATTTCATATAGAATAGTTCATTTTATCAGAAAAAACAGCTGATTAGAACAGAATGTGAATAGCTTAAAATGTATTTTGTGGTAGTGGTGGTGATAGTAGCAGTACTAGTAATTTATGCATCTACAAATGACTTTGCCATTTATCCTACATACAGACTCACTGGATCTAGTGTTCCTGATCTTATTGTGAGCATGAGCAACCAGATGTGGCTTCATTTACAATCTGATGACAGCATTGGCTCACCAGGATTCAAAGCTGTTTATCAAGGTATGAGCTACATTGACTATTTTAAACTTATGTTGTAACTTACTTCATTATACCCCAACAAACTAATTTCAAATAGGCATTTAGTCCTTTCACAAACTGAAGAGTTTTTATGCTGTCTCTAATAATAGCCAACTAAAAATATTTGCAACTAAAAATAAATAATACTTTTTGCTGGGAGGTCAGCAGAGACTAGAAATTTCTAATATATTTGAAAGGTCCTACATTTTATATTCTGCTAACCTGTAACACATTGGATACTATTTGAAAAATATTGTTAGTATTCTAAGACTTTATTGGGGTACTTATAAAACTTATTTTCATGCCTTACTGAGAACTTTCACAGACCTAAGTCAAAATTAGTATGTAATGAAAGCAACAGAACAGGTATATTGTAAAATATTGTGGAAATTAGGAATTTATATAGAATTGTGGAAATTTAACTAAAAAAATGATCTAAGTTACCCTAGCCTCATTTCTGTTGCTTCTGTCTCAAAGAAATGGGAACCTTTGCAATATAAATATCTTGGGGGAGTTTTTTGATGGTGTGAAATTCAGTACCTTCTGAAGTTGATTAATTGTAGTGAAAAATACCTGGTATCTCTTAGTATGCATGCATGTATTGAATTTTCCCCTTTTCAATAGGTTGTATAGGCCTGCAGCTAAAAAGAGCTCTTTCTTATTAACATCTGGTATAATTTTCTGTTAATTTCCGTGTTAATTAGTTCACCTTAAGGATAAGGGAAAACACTTGATACTATTTTCAATAGTACCTTATGGGCACATATGATGAAAATGTTTTGATAATAATCTTGTCAAAATTAGTTTTGTACGAAAGATGCTGCAAAATATTGAGAGACTTTTCACAGTTCAGTAACTGAAAGTAACTGAATTAGAAGAGTGAGTCTTCTCCTTAAACATTGTCCATAAACTGAAGTATTCTAAGTGTTTCACTTCATTTCTAGTTACCTTACTGCTTCAATTCCAAAACAGGCAAAATAAAGAATGGAAAGTTATGGAGATGTTAACCTCAAGTTTAGAAAGCTATACTTTTATTGCACTAAGGACATTAAGACTTCCCAGAGCAGGTTTTTAGAAGTAGGATCTGTGGCTGTGACATATTGTAAATGTTGAAAGGAACAGGAAGGGGAAATATTCCCTAGTGGTCGGCCAGGAAACATGGTGTTACTTTTCCAGACCAGTAGTTTTCTACTAGTGATCTCTCATTTGATGAGATCTCTCATTTGATGAGATCTCTCATTTGAAGCAGGTGGTGATGATAGCAGTGATTTGGGTTACACTGACACCATTTTTTTTGTCCCTAACACTATTTCTTTGGCACTCACTCAAGCTCACTATTTGTTATTCCCACTCATGGTACTGATTGGAGCATGATAATCAGATCAACTGTTTTACATTCATAGTTGAATTTTCTGTGAGCACACACTGCTGGATAATATTTGAGTGTTTTAATTATTTTTATCTACTTTTATGCACCATGTTTTGATTTTCTTTAATGTGAACTGAAATCAAGCAAATAAGAAAAAAAGAGGAGAAAGAAGGTGTGATTCTCATGAGGGTGGCAATCACTTCCCATGAGAATCCTCCATTAGAACACTACTGAGATTTGCAGGTCCATGACCATGAGAATAACCATATGAGAACAAGGACAATTACAGAGGCTTTTGAAACCCTGTCCCAATTGCTTTAGTATGATGTACAAGAGCTGTGAATGAAAAAGTAGATGCAGGCTTGTAGCCCTTTTCTGGCTAAGACATTAAAGAATCTTAAGACATTGTGACATGCATTAAGCCTGTATAGTTACACAGCCCAAGTATGTTTTATTGCATGAGCACAATCACATACTCTTTATCCGAATTAATCATAACCCTTCTTGTCCCTTCTGTCATGATTTTATCATCTGTACTTGGGCAATTTCTAGGGTTATTTAGAAAATATGTTGTCTTTAAAAAATTAATTTGTGAAATACATTCAGTGGAAATAATGGTGTTAAAGTGGAGAGAGAGTGTTGGCAAGAGTTATCTGAAATTACACTGTTTTCTCAAACCTTCATAATTTCCTCCAAATTATGAACTTTACCTTCTCATAACCCTATGAAAAAGTTCAAAAATTTAAAATGTATATATCAGATGATATATCTTTTCTGCTATAATTTCTTTCTGGTATTTCTAACGTAAATTAATCTGTTGTCATTTCTGTATTTGTCTAATGATGTTATTTTATTTATGGAGTTCAACCTCTTGGGGACTTTCTGCAAACACCTGAAGTACACAATGTGTGTTTTGCAGTAGCAATAGCATCTCTTTGATGAAGTATATTGTTGTCATTTTGCAGTTGGATTTTGGCTTTCAGTCTTGTTTTCTAACCAGTTGTGGGTAATTCTGCGGTTTTTTTAGTTTTACAGGTCAATTTCAGAATTCTAAAGTGTAAAATGTTTTCAAGTTCAAAAGGATAGTAAATGTTTTAAGATCAAGGTGAATTACAGCTTTTTTCTCTCTTTCATTTCAATGGTCTCATTAGTTTTATTAGAATTTTCTCATCTTTTATTGTTGATGAAACTTTTAACTGTCTGCACTCTCAATACATTTCCTGCTTTAGGCTATGTATAAAGTTTAAACTTTTATCCTGTCACAAGTTGAATAAATCTCCTTCCCCTTGTTTAGCAGTCAAAGAACCTGTCTAAAAAAAGAATCTCATTTTAATTGTGAGAAAGTTAATAGATTGTGACATGTAACCTCAAGGACACATCTTTGTGATTGCAGTTAGCTAAAAAGAAGGCAAACTGCAGTCTTTGATGCTTTATACATGTTCTGTAGACACAAAGTAGAGGACATCCTTATTTGAATCTTTTTTCCCAAAAACTTGTGAGTTTTTCTCAGGATTGGGACATGATTTTTCACTCTCGGGATCTATTTTACAGCTCACCTACCGAATCTTGACTTTGTATCTATTAATTTCTTTTTCTATTACTACTTAAATAATATTGTAGTCTATAGAGAATTGTTAGTTTAACTGAACTTCATCTCACTTTAATTATTAAGAAAGGTGAACTGCATCATTAATATCCTTTCTTACATTATTAGCATGTCCACCTAAAAACGGCATGAAATGATGCTTGTAAATGAACTGATATGCATAATAGATTTTATGTATGAATAGTAAATTCAATCCTATTTACAACTTGCCTATGGGATTAAGAGAGAGGCAAGTCTGATCAAGTTCTTTTGCCTCTTCCTTGGCTCACCTTCAGAAACGTCAGAGCAATGTAGGGTTCTCTATATTCTCACTATTCCAGTTTTTGTAGTCTGCCCTATTAATTATGTTTCTTGGACTGTAGACTACAGCTCTCCAAGAGCTGAAGCCACAAGAAAAAATTCAGGCATAGGTACTGTAGATATAGTTCCTGGAAAGAGTTTTGAATATGGGGGAATAACACTGTATTGGTATCAGTGTATGCACTGGAAGGTGACCGACAGAAACCCAGATGGTAAAACAAGTGCTTTCAGTAGTTTTTTGACCCCAGAAAACTGACAAACAGCTACCATGTTAGCAAATACAAGAGGTCTTGGTATTTTTTTTACCAGTCATACTCAATATCATGCATTATAATGACACAAATAATTTAAGCATTACCTCTACGTAATTAATAGGTAAAATGCAAGACCACAGGCATTAGTCTTCACTTTGATGATAAACTTTCTAAACCATGTTAGAACCACATTATTATTGCTAAAATAGAAGGCTGTTACCCCACACTAAAAACAAAAAGTAAAAAAGCTGAAGAATGATCCTACCATTATTTTTTTAAAAAAATGTAATTTATAGACTGTATTTGAAAGTCCTTTGTTCTCTGTTATAGATCCCAGATATCGTAACAGACTGGTTTAATATCTTTCAAAAAGAATCCTCTGAAAGCATATTTTCTGTGAAAAAGCCAGAAATTTAAATTGTTCTGTCTTTGAAGAATGAGATGCATTGTAATATCACACCTTAGTGTTTCAAAGGATCTAAACTGAAATCCTCTCCAATTATTTTTAATGTCAGTTTTCCTTGCTAAAGCCAAGATGACCAGGTGTCACTCCATAGGTCTTCATAAATTAAACAAAATTACATTATGCATTTCACAGCTGATACTTCATGGTAGAACCCACTAAGATTTCTCCATGTGTATACAGCACTGTAATGTGCTATATTAAAGCTAAAATTTTCAACAAAAAAAAAAAAAAAAAGAAAAGGGAACATTTACAGGAAAAAAATACAGTATACAGGCTGTCGTTAAGAGAATTTCAGAGTTTCAGCAACAGAGCTGTTTAAAAAGAAAAGAAATTATAAAAAATGGACGGTAAGTTTTAGTTGTATTTCTAATATAATTTTTTCCTTATACCTGGGTATTTACTAAGGTTATGAAAGACCTCAGCATATTTTCTCCATACAAGGGACATATCTGAAGTATGCAGTGTCCTGGAAGAATACCATAAACATGCTGAATGGTATGCTTGATGAAGGTTGCTACTGATGTCCCTTGTTGAAGTTCCTTCAGTCTGAATCAATTTTTAATAAACATTAGAACAGCACCAGGCATGTTCTGACCTCTCTGGTTAAATAGGTTTAGGCTCACCAAAAGTACTTATTTTGAATTAATAAACTGATTACAGATTTTTCACACTAATAAATATAACACACAGCACAGAGTGATGAAAACAACATCATCCCACCATGGTCTGGTAATATCAACAAAGTATGTTGATGTACTAAGACTATACTTTTACAAGCATGCTTTTTTTCCAGTTTGTTGCTGGTCATGTGCTAAAGCAAGGACTTTTTTACATACAATATGTAAAGAATTTGTAATTAATTTTTTTTCATACACCTTTTTTTAAAGTTAGTTTTCTTCTTGATCTGCATTTCTCTTTTGTTTTGACTACAAGTGAAGACCACCCATGCCAAAATTTGTCCACCACGTGTCATCTAATGTAGTATTTAGGCAGCTTTGAATCAACAGGAAGATTTGATTTATGCCACTTCTTAATATTGATTCAAGCATGCATTGCCCTGTGAATTGAGTAAGTTAGGCACAGTCATTGCCATGCATATCCAGGTCAGGATAATGCAGCATGTTACTGTGACAGCAGGCCTTGTAGCAGTATCCAACAGTGGTGTTAGTTGCATTTGCAGCCCAAAAAAAGGTCTGAAGAGGTGACTATGTGCCTGAGTTTGGCTTATTCTACTCATTTTATGGGTGTGCCACATCTGTATATAGGTGCTTTATGGCTGTCAGGATCCAAGGTGGATCATTAGGCTGCTTCTGTGCTTGTGGTCCTATTGGCTGTACCACAAAGACATAAAAGCACATGCCAGCTTGAAGTTTTAGGTGTAATTGTTTTATGATTTTATTATGCTTGAGCTTTTTCTCCCATTCTACCCTGTGAACCTGTAATTCTGATAAAAATATTTAATCTTTTGATTTCCAGACTTTATAACAAGTATGACAACATCTATTTTATAACCTGTTTAGAATTCATTTTTTATTCCTGACTTTGCATGGTTATATAAAGTAATTAAGTTATTTAACTAGCCTATCCTTTAGTTCACAACAGTGTTATAAAATAAATCTGGTGACTCAGTGATATAATTCTAGCATTTTATGTAATTTGAAGTTATTAAGAATTCTTGGAGATGTCAGGAAGTATATCAGCTCCTGCAAGCAGCTGAAAATGTCAGGCTTACAACCTTTATTTGTATTGATGTTCAGCTGAGCAGTTAAGCTTGTAAGCTCTTCATTATGATTGTTTGGAAGAAGATTCTTCTTTCCACTTGAGACTAGTAGAGAAATACTTTCAAAAATATATTTCAGTTGGTCAGATAAATGTCAGTTATCTTTTTGGATACAATTACTTTATAAAACCATGTAAAGTATTAGTAAACCTTAAATCAGCACAGTTTTTTACAAAAAATAATGACCTTATAAATGCTATTACACTACCAATATTGATATAAAACATTGTTACTGCTTGGAGGTTTAATAAAACCTGTGCTGAAAAAATAAATGGAATTAAGACTTTCTAGGACTTTCAAAATTGGACATGCACACAGGGAAATCATTATTTACAGTGTAATGCTTGGAAAGAAAACAGATTTAAGTAATGCAGTGAAAACTGAGTTTCTTTTGCTTTAACCTTTTCTCTCTTTCATAAGTTTCACATATATTAAGTGTTCTTCTTGTATTAGGTTTTTATGTATTATAATTCAGAACATTATTCAAATGTGTCTTTTTGGAGAACAGTCAATAAATATGTTTCATGTGAATATTTTTATTTATTAAAGCAACTTGGTGCTTTGAAGAACTGTCTGAGTTCCATCATAATACTGTATGAATGAATCTGTTTGTAGTGATACAATAGGCAGGTTAGGTTTTAGGATGGGCAAATGTCAGTCACTTAATTTCTGTCACAATGTATCAATCATTTTCAAAAGCTTTCCTATGTTTTTGTCTGACCTTTTTAGAGTATACTGTTCAGATAAGCTTAAAACAGGCATTTCTCCTTTGCAGCATACCTGACTTTTCTTTCAATAAACAAATAGTACCACCAGTACATTACTAATAGAGTTAAAAGAGGCACACTAAGTTACTGAAAATTACTGCAGCAGTTTCAAAGAAATTTTTAATAGTGGGAATGTGTTTGCCTGAGTTTTGTATAATATTTTGGACGGCAGAGAGAACACACTTGTCATCTAGAAAATACACATGAGCTTGAGGAACATAATATAGTAATGCTTTAACTTGTTGAGTGTTTTGCATATTTATATATTAGCAGACTGTAGATGATAAGACCAAATTTCTGTCTCTACCACAATCCTTTACTAAACAATCCCAAACAGAAGCTCAGTGAAGAGAATAAACAGGAGAAAGCTTGCAGCAGCCTTTAACTCCTATTCTCCCTCCTAAATTAACAAAATAACACAACTAAAATGTCTAAGAGTCAGACTTTGACTCATAGGATTTTCTGTGTGTGTATGTGCATGATGTCAGCATACTAAGTTCTTTTTGTGATACAAAACAGGGTGACTTTTTAAAAAAATACTAAGTGAATATTCTTATTATAAGCTGAAGAAAAAGATAAAATGACCCTAAGACGCTGTACACAAAATCCTGCTTCCAGTTAAAACTTTTTAGTAGCCATTTTAAAAAATACATTTATATGTATTTATAGATATATAAAAGGTATTTCACATATTAGAATAATTAAAAAGAATCTGAATAGTCTGTCCCCTCAAATTTACCCAAAATTTTTCATATTATGTGTATTAGAATACATTTTATACCATAAAATTAATTCAGTAAATTTTGCATAAACTTTTACAATAATATAGGTAATCTTTACTGTTATTATATATAAAGACAATGTTCTGGTTTTTAAGATAACCCAGCTATAAAAGCTGGTGTTCTTTTGATGAAAAACAGTGATAAAACCCTGCAAATAGGAATTACCTTTATTTTTTGAAAATGTCCATTACATCTGCAAGATGCTCATAAATGTCAAAATTAACAAGGTACAAGAATTTTAAAGTACAGATTTAGCTGTGTAATCTACTTTAAATCCCTATGTAAGTGCTCTTCATCAGTGACATTTTGACTTTTCATAACTACAACTTAATCTTTGAAAGAAGAACACAAATCCACTGGAGAGGATTAAATTGCAGTGATCTGAGGACAATGGCACAGCCGGGTGAGTAGTTTTGTATCAGCAATGATGAGAGAGATGGGGAGGCTGAGAAGTGGTCAGAATCTGACTTTATTGTGGACTACATATGCTTATATACTATTCTAGGAAGGCTAGTAATGTTTTACTACAATGATGGGGTTAATCATTACATGAACAAACTTATACATTTTACAATATCTCTTGCTTGAAGAGCTTTATGTAATTTTCTTTTCTCATGAGGGGGATCAGAGGTGCTCTTCATAGGCAGGCCAGGACATACAAAGGTACAAAGGTACCTGCCCAGGGCTTTATCACCAAAGTGTTGGTGTATGACATCAGTGTTCTCCATAAAACTTTTCACCTGCACTGATTTCATCCAAATCCTTGGAGTCTTGATTATTGTCCTCTGCAGACCACCTCCATCACTGCTAATTTCTAGTACAGGGTCTAAATTTATTTAGTAAAACTGGTGTCTTAGGAATGCTGAATTGGAATTCTATACAACCAACATAATGATAATTTTATTAAGTAGATTTGTTTTAGCTATTATTGAGATTTTAAAAATATCTGGAATTTCTTGTTCATATGCATTTTTCCATCTTCTTAAGCTGGGCTAGATTCCTATTACCATCTCACTAAAGTAAATTGCAGTTTTTGGATTTTGGTGCTTATTGGTATAATTTTATGTTAGTAACTAACACAGAAAAAAAAAAGGGTCAGGTTTGGGTCATTAAACAGTTTCTGCATCATTTGTGCCTTCATTAAAGTATTTATTGGATTTCTTAAATATCAGTGTTGATTACTAAGTCACATGATTTCAAATGCAAAATTATATTTCAGTCTCAAGTATTATTGAAAACACTATGCTGGTAGTTGGTATTAAAGAAAGATCTGTGGGAAATATTAAGTAACAGTTGAAGACTTTGATTCTGACACACAGTTGTCTATTAGTAAGATCTGTATAATGAACATTTATTTCCCCAAAGAGTTCTTCCAAGTTCTTCAGTACTTTTTATCTTTCCCAAGTCCTTTCAACCATTGCATGATTTATCTATTGAGCTCATAAACAGACATAAATTTTACGCTTTGACTGAAATTGATGTGACATACTAACACCTCCACTTGTTGCGAAGTCAGCACATCCTTCAGAGCAGCCTTTTTATATTGCACTCTCATTTTATTAGCAATTTAGATTAAAGGGGGTTGTTACTCAAATGAAATAATGGCTTCTTTTAATGTTGTTGTGAAATTTGAGAAAAACAATACTTCCTAATCTAAAACATTATGAACAACAAATTTCATTGTGCATTTGTGCATTTTGTGCATTTGATTTCTTTGTTGAATATATGGCAGTATATAAAAAAATCCATTCAGACTCTTTATTATGCATGAGAATTACTGAATTCAGTTACCAAAAGGTACAATATCTTAGCATTTTGTGTGTTTGCATATGAACACTTCTGAAAACTCAATTTTATTCTAATCATGGAGAACAAGCAACATTTACTCGAAAATTGATGATCTGAAATACGGAGTCTTGCTGTACTCAAAACATCACTTATAAAAGATTGTAGATTGAAGGTTTCCAAGTGAAAAAAGTAATTAACTAGATTAAATAGGATATATGTGCAGCTGAAGCTGAATTCAATGCGCTGACTGTCAGTGAAGAACAGTTTGCTAGTGCCTTGTACCTTCACCTCTCCTCTGAGCTTTCTGGGCCAGCATAGCCATGGCCAGGCCTCTCTTCAGTAGGATATTATGCCCCCTCCTTGGAAAGATTTTGAAAGAGCATTTCCTTTACAGTTCACTCGTAGGCTTGGCATTAGTAGTCTTTTCAAAGGGTCTTTATTTTTCCTTTCAGTGTCCAAAGAATACTGTGATGGCGAAAGCAGACTACTATTTACTTTAAAACAAACTAATAACAAAAAGATGCAAAAGAAAGCAGTAGATGTTTTGCAAATACTCCAACAGTATCAGTTGTAATATAAAAAATAAGTGAAGCATGAATCCTTGTAAATATATATGTAGACTGTTTCCAGTCTATATCTCCAGGTATGCCTGTTCAGGTATTTTTCCAATTATTTGAAAGAAAAGAAATTTAGGACCATTTCTATCAGGTAGTGAATAAACTTGGCTTTGTTTCAATGCTAGAGAGTGATATTAGCATGTGTGCACTTGCATAGCCTTCCTTGCAGAACTAAGAGTTTAAGTACTTCGAAAAGAAAAAAGCCAGAAAATATAAACCATTTTTGATATTTCCTATGATTTGCAGTACTCACCACATTTCATTCTATCTGTCTTTGATAATTCCAGGGTCTTAATATTTGTTGCCACTTTCAGTTTTCTAATGACCTCTGAAACAGTAAAATGTTTTTATACAGTCACCTTTATGGAGAACATGATAAAAAAGCTTTTGTCTGTTAATTTTTCTATTGTATTGTATTAGCATGCTGTAGAAAAGATGACTGAGTATTGGTGAGTATAATTTCTCAAGTTTATTTAGCTTGCAACTGAACTTTGCTGAACTGTGTTTCCAAATATCATCATATTAAGTTTGGTTTGAAATCTAATCAGCTGCTTGGAACCATGGCCAGAGGTTCCTCCTCTGTGGTTTTTTTTTGGTAAAATTAATATGCAGAGGAAAGAGGGGGAATTTTAACAGATTTTTAACAAGAGTTAGATGTAAAGAACAAAATTCAATTTTTTTTTTCTAATTTCCATTCATTCACTTAATTCCATTCTTAATTTCAACTCACAATATGCTCAAGAAAAGTGGGTGCAACCTATTTATTGGGATTGTCTTTTAATCTGCCAAGATTTAAAGTATATAAAATAATCTGACTATGCCTGATCTGTTTGCTTCTCTACACTATGGACATTTGGATGTGCTTTCATCAGAACATGTACCTGATAGGAACAACATTTAAAAATTTACACTCGCCCCCAGCTTGTCCTATTTGGAAAAAAAATCAAAACCAAAACCTCAAAACCAGCAAACCAAAGCGACACTGTACTTGTCAAACACTTCTTAAAATTTTTTTTTTTTTTTTAATGAACAGATTTTCTTTGTATCCTGATTACTCTCTGAAGGCCACAGTTAAGCTTTGTTATATAGTAACAGAACAGGATTTCCATGTAGCAGTTTGCTGGGGTTTATTCAGAGAGACTTTTTACTTTTTTCAGCAAAAAACCATTTAATACAGTTAAATCCCCATCATAACCCAACCTGTCCTCCTTCTTTTTTTGTTCTGAGTGTGAAAATGGAAAACCAAGATGTTGAATGGAATTTTAAGTCTAAGTCCAGTCTATCTATGCAAAGTCAAATAGATAGTTAATGCTCATGAAGACTCCCCTGTGTGCCTCTGTGAAATTTCAGTTTTTATTGCTCTCACTGAAAAAAAGCACATGAATTTTAGTTGTCTGTTCATTTATTTTTGTGAATTTTTACTATGACTACAAAATATTTACATATACATATGGGTATGTTTCTATGAAATGGCTTCCAGACTGAATTCTAAGCTGTGAGATTTCCTTTACTTGTCTGCAGAGCAGTTTTGTGTTATGTTGTGTTCCTTAGAAAGTGTGTTTTATTTGGTAAAAAAAACCTCCTGTTGTTAAGCCTTGGCCATGTTGGCATCTTTGGAAAGAGAAGGAAAGTTTCTCTTCCTAAATCCTACACCAGAGCTCTTGGGTGACCAACAGGACAGGAGCCAACAAGAATGGAGGCACAGCAAAAAATAATTGAAACATACAAGATATAGATAAGAACAAAAGGAACTTTTCTCTAGATGGAAAGAGTGCCTATGCAATAAGGTCTCAAAGTTAATCAAAGAGAGAAACTTTGTGATATTGAGAAATTGTGCATTACCAAAAAAAGTTAAGAGATGCTGGACAACACTAGAAGGCAGGGTTTGTCCCACAAGGGCAGAATATAGGAGCATAAGGCCTAAAGATGTTTTCTCTTTTCCTTTTTTTTTTTTTTTCCTTCAGAGGAATATTTTTGGAGCAATACTTTATCCTTCTTGCTTCTCTACTGAAATAGAATTATTTGGATGTCCACACTGTACTAATATTGGTACATTCAGTTGCTTCCAAAGCTAACATTTTCCATTTGAGCACTTACTGCTTCTACAACTGGCATTAGAAAAGTACTGAGCTGAAGCTCCAGCAAATCCACACATGATTTTAATCTTTCATTTTGTATTATGAATCTGTACTTATCACTCCTGGTCTTTAAAGTGGAGGTACACCCACTGTAAGGTACTGAAGTGGATACTCAAGAAAAATAAGGTCTTCCCATCTAACATGAATTTTATTTTCCAAAATTCTCAGCTGCCATAGGCTTGAGATTTTGGTGAGGGTTTATTTTAAGAGTATGAGAAAAAGCAGTGCTTAAATGGGTACATGTGCTTGAGAAGACTACACCTGTAATATATGTCAGGTTAAAGCATCTTGAAATAGTGTGGCAGTGTTGTTTATCTATTTTTCCATAATATTTCTGTAACAAGCTGTTAGGATTGGGATTAAAAAGTATAGATTAAGCTGATTGAAGAAGTTCTATTGCCTAGTGATTATTCTTTATTCACATTTTTTCTTCAAAATACTATAATTATTTAATTGCAATCCACTTAATGTGTGCTAAATTTATTTCCTGTTATGCCAATTCTTAATTAGAATGCCATGTGTCACTAATTGAAAAGGTTGAAAGAAGTCCAAATATATTGTGTCATCTGAGTTTATAATCTGAAAAATGTATTGTTTGTGTGACATGGCACATTTTCCATAAAACCATGTTAACTAATGGTAATTATATTTTTGTCTTTTAACCCTTTAGAAATAGTGTTTTTTGTCGGTGGTTCCATCACTTTGCTAAGGATCAGTGTTGACTTTACAATCCTGTTACAAATGATTTGCTAGTAGCAGCTCATTGATTTTCTTTCTAGATAGCTACCATGTCTTTCTTGTCAGGACTTAGGATAATTTTAAGTACAGATGTTTAGGGATACTGTCTTATAAAGGAAGATTAACCATATAATTTTCCTAGTTGGAGGGGACCAATTAGATACAGGTATATTTTTAATTCCTTGGTTCTTCTCTCCAGTTTTTGAGACAGTTAATTCATGTGACCTTGCTCAGTCATGTGGGATCTCCCTTGTTCTCCATAAGTTCTTGAAGACAATTGCTAATAGTTCATTGACTGCTTCAGATTAAGTACTGAGTTTAATTAGGCCCTGTTCCCTTGAATGTGTCTGCATTTTCTAAATGGTCCTTAAGCTGTTCTCTTCCTATCCTGCCCTTCTCTTAATTTTATATAAACATTTTTATCTAGATAAGAGAAAGTGTTCTTCATTCTCCTTTCCTGCTAGCTATTTTTCTTTCTCTTAATTTTAAGGACAATTTAATTCTACAAGTTTTGCCACTGCCTTCTGCCTCAGTCCATGGTTTGCCTTTTCACAATATTCACCCTTACCTTATTCTGATAATTCCCGAGGCAGGTGCGCTTCCTATTTTCCATAACGCTCTAAATTTCTTTCCAAAGGGTAACTCCATGCTAACTTTTTGTTCAGGACACTGCTCAGTCCTTTGTGCTGACAAGCCCTACTCTTTCTAGTAGTAAAGCAAGATGAACACTATAATTTGAACACTATCATGTTTCTTATCACAAAACATTAGAATAAAAATCTACAGTGAGACCAAAAGCATATTGATACTTGACAGTAATAGGTGTTTAGGGAGGAAATGGTGAATTATATGGTGATAAATCAAGAAACAGAGTATTTTCTCTGTTTCCAATGATGCATGCCTCAAATATTTTGTCTCTCAATAAGATTTTCTTCCATGTACTTGTCCAACAACTTTTTGGACACATGTATTTCACATGCCAGACTGTGAAATTCAGATTTCCAGCCTATTTAACTGGTTCTCATTTCCTCAGTAACTTTGGTATTTTGTTTTCCTCTCCTAGTTCTAATGTTACCTTTTTTAAATGGAAGAGCAGTACTACATGTAAAATTCAACATGGAAATGAAATTTTTCAAGGTCTTTGTGTGAGGACAGAATGATATTCTCTATTTTGTTCACTGTTCCTTTCCCAATAATTCTTAACAATTTCAAAAGCTTACAGTTTCATAGAATTATTTAGTTTGCCAGAGCATCTTTTGCTGGAGTCCTAGTCCTAGGTAAATCAGAACCTATCATTGTGCCTGCAAACTCATAATAATGATTTTTTCCCCATATTTATTTTTCTACAAATTTTGGTAATTAATTTAACATGCTTGGTTAATAGGTATCATACATTTTTTTGAAACAAGTACCAAAAAGGTTTTTTCCTCATTGCTGTTCATATTTGATCTGCCTTAACCCCTGAACATGTAAAATTGATTGTAAACAAACCAACATTTTATTTTTCTGCTTTCTGAAATAACATACATAATATTTAAGTACACAGCATATATTAAACTTAAAGAACATATTATAAAGTTTGTTTTCTGCTCTATGGTTTTCAAGATTTTTTTATAAGATATGATGCACTACAGTGTTATTGTTACATGCAAGCCACCATATGCTATGATAGTGAGCTGTTAGTTTAAATTGACTTCCAAGAAAAATTGGGTTTTTTTCATCAATCTGATTCTAAAGTCATGTTTGGGTTTTTTTTAATGTTGATACAGAATGCAATAAGGTGGAAGCAGCAAAAATTAATCTACTGGATATGATCTGTGGTCTTTTTGATAACAGCAAGGACAAAACATTTCAGAGAAAATGTGAGAGCCTCTTAAAATGCAGCAGGGAACTATATGATCTGTGAAGGCCTTCTCTTTTTTTATTTAGAGACTGATAATAAATTGCACTGTTAAGTTTTTTTGAAGAAATTTACTGGAATAATGATAAAATTGTGATCTTTTATAAAATTGTCATGTAAGGCCATCCTCTTTTTAGTGGTAGGCCAACCTCATTTTAGCTTTAATAGCCACTTGTACAGTCCAATTATGTGCTATCTGAATTTTTTTTTTTTTACATTAGTTTTGATTTACCATTCTCTTTTTTAGCAGTAGTTCCTATGTTCCATTGCAGGAATCATGTATATAATATTCCTTTTCTCATGTCCTCTTCTGCAATCCTGAGCATCTTTCTATCCCTTCTTATTTTATAAGGGTTTGCTTGCATAGGAGTTTCTCCTTTGTGTTTTTAAACTACATTAGGTATTATGGCTGTTAGCACAGGGAGGCATGAGGAAAAAGATGAAATAAAATAAATCATCACTTTCCTCATATATGGAACATGAATTTCTGTCACCTCTTGGAGTTTAAATGTTAAAGTCTCTTTTCTTTTTTAAGGGTGGGTGGTAAATGTACACCTGCAAACTGGCGTTCACAGCTTCCCTTAGTCTATCTTGACTATAAATAAGATGATAATTATGAAATATTGTAAAATAATTAGGTTTTAAAGCTATTGACATCAACTTTCTGATTAATATCTGAAGTTTAATTTATATCTCAAAAATTGATTTTAGCTCAACTTACATGTGTTAAAAACATGTATTTAGTTTAAATTGTATTTATGCATCTGAATTATTAATGTGTGTGAATATTATTTATACTCTTTGGGTTGTATCCAGATTCAGATTTAATGATTAGATGATTCACTAATTGTCTAAACTAGAATATTGGACACACAGCAACCCTAAGAATTTAATTTAAACTATGTATTTTTAATCTAGTAACAAGAGGGGAAAAACTACTAAATTACCCCTTCCATGAATAGTAAGTTTAAGAGTGCAAAATCTAAGCTATGTATTTTTTTATTATACATTTCAGATACCATAGTAAAAGTCCTTACATCAAAAAATACTTGAATTGTGACACCTTTCAAATAGTAGTCATGATACATATTTAAATGCTTAATATCACTTTTGAATTGCCATATTTCTTCATTTTAAAGAAAACAGAGCAACAGAAATGCCTTTCAATTAAATTCAGAGAGATATGCCCTTACAGTCAGAAATCTAATGTTGTCATTCTTCGAACATGAAAGAAAGAATATTCCCTGAAACTGAGTAAATATTTCTAGTTTACAAACAAGATGAAAAGTCTGTTTCCCCAGGCTATTGAAAGAGGGTACATGAAAGCCAAGAACAATTGCATAAGATCAATATTAATATTTTGATAACCAGAGGAAGCTGATGTTTAAATTTAGGCTTGAAAATTTATGTGCAAACTTCATGAAGTTCACACAGCTCTAAGAACTCAGATCAAAAGAAGTTCAACATTGAATGAGTACACAGAATAATCCTAAAAGAACAGGGCTTTAATTGCCATGCTAAATAGGTTAGCATAGATTTTATTTTCATATTTGTTATTTTAAGAACATTTTCTGTCCCATAGGATTTTTCTTAGAGCTCAACATAACTTCAACAGAATTGGTCTGAAATGTTCTCTTTTTTAGCAAACTGATACAGGGCATCTCTTCATTCATGAAACAGAATAATCCATATATGTGTTGGAGCAATACACACAATGCATCTCAGCTGCATTTAGACATTTAAAAAAAATGCTCAATGACTAAATCAGTACAAGTCAAACATATGTCAGAAAGGACAATGGAGAAAAAATCTGTACAAAATCCCAGAGGACAGAAAAATTTTGGAAATCATTAGACGCCTACTACTCTAGATCTAGTTATAAAGAAAGAGTATTCTTTATGTGTAAATACAAACCCATTAATTTGGACTTCTGTGTCTACCCTTAGTTTTGGATTGTTAATGTAATGAAATGTAGCTTTTGACTAAAGAGAATCAGAGAATCATTTTAGATCATCAGTCCAACCATTAATCCAGTTCCCCAACTAAATGATGTCTCTCAGCGCCACATCTACATGTTGTTTAAATACTGCTGGGATGGTGACTCAGCCACTTCCCTGAGCAGCCTGGTCTGATGCTTGACAACCCTTTCTGTGAACACTTTAAAGCACCTTCCAGTACCTAATGGGAGCCTTCAAGAGAACTGCAGATGGACTTTTCATAACAGCATCCAGTGACAGGGCAAGGGGGAATGGCTTTAACCTGAAGGAGGGTAGTTCAAGATTAGATTTTAGGAAGAAACTCTTTATGTGAGGGTGCTGAGGCACTGGAACAGGTTGCCAAGAAAAGTTGTGGGTACCTCATCCCTGGGAGTATTCAAGGCCAGGCCAGTTCTAAGGAACTTGGGCCTATTGGAAGGTATTTCTGTCCATGACATAGGGGCTAGAACTAGGAGATCTTTAAGGCCCCTTCAAACCCAAATTCTATGATACTATGATGATTCTATGAATTACAATGAGTGCTGTCTGTCAGCCCGAATAACTTTTGACTAGAGTAGATTTCCTGCTAGGGATACATACGGTCTTCAATTAAAGGTTTGTGAAGAAATGGATTCCTACACCTGGATGGAATTTTTCAAGCTATTTATTGTCAAAATGCAAATAAGACATCCTCAGAAGTGTTTTATAAATCAGTCATATTTTCTGTATTTTTTTTTATGTTGAACAAACACGCACAGACCCTGAATGTTCAAATAGAAATAAAGTTAATGTAATTATTTTTGACATTTTTTATGAGTTATTTGGCTTTTCAGTATAAAATAAATTTATTCAAAAATCCTTCTATTGTGTTTTAGAAACTTGAAATTTATCATTCAGTTGTTTTTTATAAGTCATATTTTACTAAAACTTTTTTTCCAAAGAATGAAACATACTTTTAAATGTTTTATCTGAAATTAGTGTTAAAATTTTTAATTTTTCTACAGTTTTGTGCTTGAAAATAAGATATTTACAAATCTGAATTATATACCTCTATATGTCCATATGGGCATTCTGGGATGAAGAGTGATGCATTAAGAATAAAATAGGATTTGGTTCATCTCCTAAGTTTGGCAAAGAGTTCACGATCATTCTCTCATGCTGGATTACAGCTCTGCTGTATCAGTAAGGGAGATGAACTTCTAAAATGTGATTAAAATGTGTATTCTGTTTTTCTGTGGCTCCCCACATTTTCATGAAGTATGTAAAGATGTGCATAGCTGAAAACACAGGTTTTCAGTGCTATTCTGTGGAAGCAAAAGTCAATATCTCAGTAGGAGCAGACAAGTGAAGCTACATTGAAGCATTTGCATGTATAATTTTGAATCATTATTTATAAATATTCTTTATAAAATTTCTCTCCCAATGTTTTATTGTATTTGTGTACTGGACATTTTGGAAAATATTTTTATTAATTTATACATACTAACTTTCTGCTGAGACAAGTTATTTAAATAAAATAATAATGAGTGCATCAGGCACAGCATCACTAGCAGGTCTAGAAAACTATAACATTGTGAAACATGTGCCATACTTTTCTCAACATGTCTGTCAACAATTTGTTAATGACTGCTTTAACAGTGAAAACATAGTGGATTGACTTCACATATCATAATTTTGTAGCCTGTATCTTAAAATTTGGTTGCTGAGCCAAGGTATACACTTCTGCCAGGATTTAACATAATTAGATTTAACAATATTTGACAACAAACATTTTCAATTGTGTTAAATTATGTTAATATTTAATACTATTCAATGAGTTGAATTTTCTTGTTATCTTGAATATTTCTGATTTCATACCTTGGACTGAACTGTAAAACGTTTAAATACCAAGAACTTTATTTGTACTTTCATTTGAATCAGATTTACATAATTTCATTACATGTGCAGCAACGCAGTTTATAGAATCAGAAGTTCTCTGTTGTTATTTTTTTCTGATCAAAGGCAAGTTAATTTAAAAAAAAAGCTTTCAATTTAATAGCAAAGAAATGGAGCCTTCATTTTCTGATGAGCAGCCATGTGTATAGTATTTTGTAAGATGATTCTGTTACAGGCAATTAATACTTACATTTTCTTTTCTAATACTTATGGTATTCATAAATTTTCATAAGACTTGAATTTTTTATAGCCTTATCTGGTTTATGTAGATTTGAGATCTACAAATTAAATAATTTAAGAAACAGAGCTCCTAGAGAATATCTTGAAGTATTATCCAAAATGTTAATTTATTTTCAGCATAGATGAATGCAGTTGGGAAAAATGTGGCTCTAATTTGAAGCGTGTGATTAAGAAATAATTCCTCAATTTTGTTTTTATTATATTTCAGCTATCTTAAACTGAAATATATTCACTCTATTAGGAAATTATATACTTTTAATCATATTGTTAATAGACTTATAAATGGAATTGCAGATGTGAGAGTTAAGAGATTCCTTAGTATGAGTACTTCTTTGTGAGAAAAATGATCTGTATGTACTATGTCTCCATGGGTAGGATGGAGACTGTGGCTTTATAATTTTACCTTCAAATATGCTGTAATTTGGTGCAGTCATGCTGTTAAATATAAGTATTTTGATATTTTCAACAATGCAGCAATGCAATTTTGGAAGCTATTAGCTTGTGAAAGAACTTTAGATCCTAAATCATCTTTGAGGCAGTTGCACAGCATTTCCCTCTAGTTCATTTTCAGCTGTAAATATTAATTTAATGTATAATGCCAGATATCTTGACATATAAATTGATTGAAAATGTATTTTCCTTATTATTGCATTTGAATTTTTCAATATTCAGAAATAGAGAAAGGAGGTTGTGGAGATCCTGGAATTCCATCCTATGGGAAAAGGACCGGCAGCAGTTTTCTGCATGGAGACACACTTACCTTTGAATGTCAAGCAGCTTTTGAACTGGTGGGAGAGAGAACGATTACATGTCAACAAAATAACCAGTGGTCTGGCAACAAACCCAGCTGTGTTTGTAAGAATTATTATATTTTTTCTGTGTTATTTTTCTGACCTTAACTTCTTGCATTTCTTAACATTTGTGAATAATCAACAACAGGAAAATACTTCTAAGTACCTTGAAGACTTTTTCCATCATGGTTTGCTTTTTTTTTCTTCTCACTTGACTTGGTGGCTCATTTATGGGGAATGTCACCCAGGACTGTTTTTAGAATGTTCTTTACACTCATTTTATATGTAATTGAACCACTTAACACTCTAATGTAAATGTGTGTTGAATTAGATTCTAAATGAGCAATCTTTAATAGCAGAAAAGTGTTCAAAAGGATTCTGTGGCTCATACAGGTTTCATTCGGGCAGTGCAAAACAGCCTGCAAACCCACATAAGAAAAGATTGGCTTTCTTTTTATTTTTTTTTTGTGATATATCACAAAGGTGTGAATATGAATAAAAAGAAGTTAAGAATATTGAACATAGGAAAAATTTAGGTAAGGTCATTAGTTGTGATTTTTGTTTTAAAAGGTAAAATATATTTGTTGGTAAAAGAGGGATGGTGGGTTAGGGTTTTTTTTTTTTTTTGTGTTTGCTTGGGGTTTTTTGGGTTTTGTTTGTTTGTTTGTGGGGGGTTTTTTTTTGGGGGGGGGGTTAGTTGGGTTGTGTTTTTTTCCTTTTCTTTTTTCTCCCTTTCTTGTAAAATAGAGCAAATTTTTCAAGTACACAGGTATATTAGGCACTTGAGTTGTGCAGATCATGTAAAATTTCCTATAAAGAGTCATACAAATCAGTACTGGATTTGGCAACCATCACAACCTTTGTTAGGTGTCCTACTCCATTTGGACACGTATGTGCTTTGAAGCTGTGTTGGTACAGGACTAAACAAACTGAGCAAGATTGCTCTGGACAGAATAATCATCATTAGGCTTTGCAATGCTGAATTGTGTCTTGGCATGTAAAGCCTAGGCACAGAGACAGTTCAGCTGCAGTTCCCTTGGAAGACAGGAGCTGTTTCTTCATGGTGCTGTATTCCATTGGATTGCTCTATCAGTTTGTGTTGACAATGTAGAATATTTTACTGTGTTTCGAGTGTTACATATGTACATGCCCTATGAAAAAGCCTGGAATCTAACATCTATTTACATACACTGAGTTCAGTTTGACACATTTGAAGAGCTGAATAATGGTTGCCTTTGTGTTAGCTAACATTTAGTGAGTCTTACCCTTTCTGAATATACTGCACTTCTGCCTACAGGGCCAGTCACAAGGTCAAAACTCTGAAACCAGTTAGGCAATGTCTTGATGAAAATTGGCTCAAAATAGTAAAAAAAAGGATTATAGCTATGAATCATTTTTGGTTTTGTTCTATGCCATCAAAGGAAAACTAGGGTAAAAGAAGTTCAGATCATATACTCTTAAGTTTTCTTGATTCAGTCACAGCTAAATTTCCACCATTATTTCCACCACATCAGAATGAACTTTGTATACTACAGACAAAACTGGCCCTTGTGCTTGATTTTTTTGATTGTTAAATACAGTTTAATGCATATTTTGAAAAAATCATTGAAATTTGGAAATCACATTTTCATTTTAGAACAAACCTCCCAACTTTTTGCAAATTCTGATGCATCAAGCATTACATTTACTTTCTTGGTATTCGCTACATGCAAATCTCTTGCAGGCCTTGCTTCAGTCACTTGGATTCACATGGGAAACAAAACATTGGAGAACTGTTTTGAAAGTGTTAAACATTTCCTGCTTGCATGTGTAGTAGTTTTAACATCCAGGCTTCAAAATCATCCTTTTCCACAAGAATAATAATAAAAAAGAATAGAAAGATAAACATTTATAAAGTTTGTGGATAGTATTTTGAGAATCTTATTGTTCTTTCCTTTAGTTTCATGTTTCTTCAACTTCACCGCACCATCTGGAATTATTCTTTCTCCAAATTATCCTGAGGAATATGGGAACAATATGAACTGTGTTTGGTTAATTATCTCAGAGCCAGGAAGCAGAATCCATCTGATTTTCAATGACTTTGATGTAGAACCTCAATTTGACTACCTTACAATCAAAGATGATGGGATTTCAGATTTACCACCTCTTGGCACATTTTCTGGCAATGAGGTCCCTTCTCAATTGGCTAGTAGTGGGCACATAGTAAGACTTGAATTTCAGTCAGATCACTCTACCACTGGAAGAGGATTTAATATCACTTACACAAGTAAGAACTTCTGTTTTTTATTTTATGCTTAGTTTTATGCTTTCTTCATAATAATTAAAAGATTATATTTAAATATTTATATTTATATTTATATTTATATTTATTTCAGAAGTAAATTGTAATGATTGTATAATTGCACTATTTTCAGATGTCATCCTTGTATTCATTAGCTCATCTGAATCCTTATCATTTATTTATTTTAATTATGATAGTGCAAGGAATTCCCTTCATTATTTTTTTGTTTGTTTTCTTTGTTCATACTGCGTAAATGCAGATCCCATAAGTAATGTCCAGATCTTTCACATCAAAGTATCCAGTGCATGTAATTTAGTATACTTTTCAATGAAACCATCAGAAATAAGTTCATAAAGGGAACAATCTGTGACCCCAGATATTAATTGGAAAAGGATATAGTAATCATCAATACAAATAAATAGTTGTGGGAACGTGTTTTGCTTTTGTATGGTTTTCTAGTGGAATGGAGTAGAATATAAGAATAAAAACCCCTAAGAATAGAGATCTCTTTTCAGCATTACACATAGCACTTACACTCTCTGGTTTTTCTAGTGTCTAGAAAACAGCTGAACTGACGCAGAAGTCTTTCCTATAAGAGTACATGAATTTGGAATCATTCTTCTCTCTGGTTCCTGTCTCTATGAATTTTAAGAATATGCTACCTTTAGGAAGGCAGTTCTCAAACAAAGTTTAATTGTAACTGGACAACTAGTCCAAAAGCTGTTAAATGTGGACCTACTGGTCATGTACATATAGAGAGCTGCTGAGACAATAAGTGTCTCCTGTTTGGGCAACTAGGCTAAGAAATATCTGGCTACAGATGGTCCTCTGTTTTCTTTATATAAAAAGATATAAAAGAAAACTAGTAACAGCATTGTCATGTAGAAAACATTTTTACATTTGCCGTAGATTGGTAACTCTCCTAAAAGTTTTATGAGTCATTCAAAGATGCTACTTATACAGAGGTTATAATTTTAACTGAAAATATCTTCTAAGGTTATAGAAGTTGACAAGTTGTCTTCAAGACCTTTTGCACTGTTTCTATGTTGTGTCAATTAAAATAATAGTGTTTGTGGCCAAGGTGTTTTCTTGCATTATTTGGAATGATTCCCCACATAAAGCTGAAATTCATTCATTCCAATCTTTTTAAAGTCTTAGATGCCTAAATTGGTCTTTTGCTTTTATAGGAGGGGATAATTTTTGTCCTTAGAAAAATGGCAGGAAATAAAAAGGGGAAGTCATTTCCTCTTTTTTTATCACATAGTACCTGTGAGAGGAGGTACTCACTTTGCTACAACCTCTTTCCGGGTAGTTGTAGGGAGCAATGGGGGCTCCCCTCAACTTCCCTTTCTTTGGGTTAAACAACCCCAATTTCCTTATGTTAGTGGCAAAACAGCTGGATTTTGTCCAGAGGAAAATTTAGGCAAATTATTCTTGTGTATCTTCTCCACATATATCTAAAAACTTCTGAATTCCAGCTATATTGCATGTCATTGGATTTGAAGCTTTTTATTGAGAAATTTTCTATACTTTGAATTGTGTATTACTATGTTATATGTGTTACATATACTGTATTACAAATGAAATATTATTCTCTTCCTCCAAAAAAAAAAAAAACCAAGACACAAAGTTTAAAGGGATGGGGTTTATTTTTGCTATTATTGTGGATTTTATTACCAGCATTATTACTATGTTTTTATCAGCCTTTGGTCAGAATGAGTGTCATGATCCAGGCATTCCTATAAATGGGAGGCGTTTTGGAGACAGATTCCTTCTGGGAAGTTCTGTTTCCTTTCACTGTGATGATGGCTTTGTGAAGACTCAAGGCTCTGAATCCATTACCTGTATTATGCAAGATGGAAATGTAGTATGGAGCTCAACTGTCCCACGTTGTGAAGGTAAGGGCACAATCTTTACTTTGCACCTACAGTTTGAATAATGACACTATTTAAATTTAGCTTACTTTTTACATTTTGCACATAAACAAGACTGCTTTACCTGAAGTTATTTATTCATCTTAACGCTTTTCCAGTCAAGTGAGAGCACAGTAGTAGGAACAAGATAGCTTGCTTTTATATTCCTGGAATAAATTAGCATTCTAAAAATCTGGTTGCTATTGTTTCCAAGTTCTGTTTGTCACCATCATTACTTGGTTGTGAATTATAACTGCTGTGGCAGTTTTGGCTGTACATACTGAAGGACAATTATATAACACTTAGGAAGGAAATAATGCTTCTATTTAGAAGTCCTTTTTGAAAATTTACCCCTTTAACTTTCTCTAAATGAAAGTATACTTGAATTTCTGTGTGTAATATTATAACCTGCAGTACACTTATTTATGAGAAATATAGTGAAAACCAGAGCTATGTTTAATATCCATGATATTCCCAAAAATTTACCTTTTAATTTGCTTTCCTTTCTTAGGTGAATAAATAGACTAAGGGGATCTCTACTAAGGTTTAAAACTCTCAGAATGAAATACAGTAAGAAGAATTGCTTGATGCTTAACTGATAGATCCTAAAGTCAAGGCAGATGAGTGCATTTAATAAATGACTAAAGTATGTTTTTTAAAAGTCATGTTCAAAGTTATTAAACAATAGATACATAGATACATAGACAGACTCCAGATTAAAAGGATTTTTTGGGAGAACTAACCTAAACCTTCTAAATCTCACATTTCCATTAATTTCAGTGTCGTTGCAATTACTTAAGGATCTGGATCATATCACTTTTTTGTTATTTGGGCAGTTTGAGAACTCAGTTCTCATAAGACTGTACATTTCAAAGAAAATTTTAAAATACTGAAGAACCCTTCCATGTCTGCAGTCTGTTAGAAATATTTGTGAGCCTGGATGTTGTACTAGCACAATTTCTTACCCTGATTATAGCATGTTGCACAGTGGGGCAGGGTTTTTATTTTATTCTTAGAGCATACCCAGCCCACTCCAAAGCAGGGAGTAGGATGTTGTTTTTTGTCAGAAGATTTTTTTCTCATTTTGAAACTCTAGATTCAATTGTTAAAGTATTCAGCCTAATCTTTGTGCAATTTTATTTTTGAAAATGCATAGATAAAGGACCAATGATGAGCACTTTGAGGGGGGAAAAAAAAGAGAGAAAAAAATTACAGAAATTACTTTTCCAGAAAACATATAGGTGCCCCTCAGTTATCCTTTCCTTGAACCTTCTGGAATGTTTACTTGGTTTTTAATGAGGAAAAGATTAAGCTAATAGACTGGCTTGAGGTGGGTTTTTTTTGTTTGTTTGTTTGTTTTTGTTGCTTTGGTTTGGTTTGGGTCTTTTGGGTTTTATTTTGTTTTGTTTTGTTATTTAAGATTTTGCTTTTTGCTTCTTTTATAGAAGGAAGTAGTTACGTTCGGGTTATATTCCATTCTGATGTGGATTCTCTTGATAATTGAAGGGGTTTCTGGGCTTGGATTATGGACTAAGAATTCTAAGCATGATTTAGTTTGCTTCTAGTTTTCTGAGATTTCTGAACAACTGTTGTTTTTTTTTGTTGTTACTCTACTCTGTTTTTTTTTATACATAACTGTTTGTTGTCTGTAAGCAACACCTGAAATACATGAAGTAAATGATGTACATGAAGTGCTATAATCAGTTGAGGATCAACAGTCTTAGGACTGTTCTTGTTCATAGTATGATGAAATTTGATTTAAAAAAACCACTATGTAATGAATTGATTTCCTAATTAACTATACACATGTAAGGCAAATGCCATTTTACTGGCCTTTCATTTTGCTTAAAAAAATTCGGTGTGTTTCAGGATTTGTGGGTTGCTTTTATCACTCAAATCGGGAAAATATTCCTTGAGACGAGTGCAAGTCAAGTGAAATCAAATAAACCTCTCTGATTAGTTTTTGTGTTGCTAAAAACATTGCAATAAAATTAGGCATATTAATTTACAACTCACAAATTCATGTTGCCATCCATTTCTTTATGGCATAATAGGTTGGTTTGTTGCTGCTGAGAGAAAGAGAAGAAATCTAGCAAGATTTCCTGCACTGAAATGTGGAATTTTCTGTTTATGATATCATTGAATTTTTCTATGAGGACAATATAAATGATACTAAGATAAATTTACCTGACCTTGAAAGTGTTCCTGTGTTATGCTGTGCCATAGCCTTTAGTAAAACATAACATCCCAAGGCCCTGTGCCATGACAGCTTAAATTTTTAAGGGACTCATGTTTTCCTAAATTTGTTCTGTCATTTCTGCTGTTGTTTAATCCTGCTCCAAAGTCCTTTAATTTGTCTCTGAAAAATGCCCCTGTCTAGCCCTGTCATTTTCACAGCCCTCTTGCAATACATTTTTTTTTTTTAACTTTTTATGGAGGAGGATCAGGTTAGAGAATCTTCAAACAAATTTGACGTAGAGGAATGGGTCTGATGGTATGCAGCCAAGATTTCTGAATAAACCATCCAATGACATCACAAGGTCACCCAATATCTTGGGAAGCTGGTTTAAGCCAGGTAGATCCCTGAGGACTGGAAGAAGGCAAATTCCAGTCTTGGAGAATGGAAAGAGAGAAGATCTGGAGAGCTACAGGTCTTACCTCTATCACTGGGAAAGGTGATGCAACAATATTCCTTGAAACGATTTCCAAACCAAGTGCTGTGGTTTAAACCCTGCTGGAAATTAAGCCACATGCAGCTGCTGTTTTCCCTTCCACCCCCTCCTGTGGGAGTGAGACAAAAGGCAGATAGTCTGAGTTGAGATAAGAAAACAGCAATGAGATGAGATAGTAAGAACAACAATATTAATAACAAAAGTATAGGAGAGGGTGATTTACATACAGAAAAGTGCTCACCCACTGCCTGACTGACCAACCAACCCAACCAGGCTCCAGGTGTGGGTGGCCACCAAGACAAAGATAAAATGCCCCTCCAGATCCTCCTGCTCATGTTTTTCCTCCACCCCATGTCACATTCACACTCTCTTCTTCTTGCAAGTGAAGTTCCTGACTTTTGACCTGCAGAGGTTGTGTGAGTGGTAGAGAATAACCACCCAGGTGTGCCCACATAGCTCCAAACTCTGACCCCTGAGGCTACTGTGAGAAAATTACCTCTGTCCAAGCCAAAAACAGAACAAAATGAAGAAAACTACGGTGACTGGGAGTAATCAGCATGGATTTATGAAGAGGAAAATCATGCCTGACCAACCTAATAGCCCTCTGTGTTAAGATGAGCTGTCTGATGGATGAGGGGAGAGTAGTGGATATTCATTTTTAGTAACTTGTTTGGCACTGTGTCATGCAAAATTCTCAATGACAAACTGATGAAGTAGGGACTAGAGAAGTGACCAGTGAAGTGGACTAAAAACTGACTGAACTATTTGGCTCATAGAATTGTAGGCAGTGTCACAACTGGAAGCTAATTGATAGAGGTGTAGCCCAGGGGTCAATCCCCTATCCAATACTGCTCAAAACCTTCAGTACATAACTGAATGCTGAGGCACAATGTATTCTGAGCAAGTCTGGAGATGATGTAAAACTGGGGGGAGTAGCTGGTGTTCCAGATGTTTGTGCTGCTGTTCAGAGGGACGAGAGAGGCAGGATAAATGGATTGAAATAAATGACAGATCTTTCCCATCTGTTCAGCATTGGTGAGGCTGTGTTGGGAGCACTGTGTGCACTCCTGGGATCCACAGTACAAGAGAAATGTGGACATACTGCAGTGAGTCCTGTGAAGGGTCACAAAGATAAGTAAGGACTTGGAGCATCTGTCATACAAGAAGAGGTTGAAAGAACTGTGCTTGTCTTGACTGGAAAAGAAAAGGCTCAGGTCTCAAGAGGGATATTGTCAATATGTACAGATAACTGATAGGATGGTTTAAAGAAGGTGGAGCTAGACTCTCCTCAGTGGTGCAAAATTACCAGACAAGAGGCAATTAACAGAAACTGAAATACGTGGATTTCGGTTTAAAGATAAGAAAAACCTTGCACTGTGAGAGTGATCAAACATTAAAACAGATTGTCCAGAAGGACTGGGGAGTGTCTGACTTTGGAGGAAATGCGTGATCCTGACTGGACATGGTTCTGTGCAATCTGTTGTTTTGAGCAGGAAATGGACTAGATGATTTCCAGACATCCCCTTCAACTTAAACCATTCTGTGATCCAATGGAATATTTACAACTGCCAGTTCCACTGAGCTCAGTGATTACTCAAAAAGGTGGCACAGAACAGCAGTAATAATTACTTGGAACAATTTGTCTGATGTTTCCATGTCAATGTGGAATCATACTGGATTTAAATGTGATGAGACAGTATCATTTTTTAATAAGATACTGTGCTTTTCAACAGAAGGAAGGCTGGCAGACTCAAGTGCCATGCTCTCTGTGTTAAAATATATAAGAAGAAAGTAATAAGTCTTGATAAGACACATTGCAGGCCTTATGAGTCTGAAGAAATCAAAGTGCTGTGTTAAAATATTAAAAATATATTAAACATATTTCTATGCATTTTAGTTTGGTTTTTTTCCAATTTCTTTGAAAATATAATATATTAGAAATAATTTGTATGTTACAAATATACATGTTTTTTATTCTTTCAGCACCATGTGGTGGACATTTGACAGCATCTAGTGGTGTTATCTTGCCACCAGGTTGGCCAGGATATTACAAGGACTCACTTAATTGTGAATGGGTGATTGAAGCAAGACCAGGAAATTCCATTAAGATCACTTTTGACAAGTGAGTATCATAAAGTTAAACAAGAAGTAAGGTCTGAGCATAAACACTTGTTTTATTATTGAAGAATAAGTATATACTTTAAGAACTCAAACCACAAAAAGGAACCTCATTGCAACAGTCACAATACTATTCCTACAAGTAGGCAATTAAAGCTTTCCAATGTGTTCAATGTGTTGTTTGCTTCCATTGTACTCAGCGGGAAGTTCCAGAAATTTAGGATGCTGACTTTTTTTCTCATTAAAGACTTCATAGTATTTATAGGTCTATACTAATTTGCATTTTTTTTTAATTAATGTTCAGAAGCCTGAGGTTTTCAGGGACGTCTTCTTAAATGGAAATAGCAATTTGTTATAAGATGAAGCATTTAAATTTTACAAAGGGAAATGCATTGCCTGAAATTGCAGATATTTGAATGCACGTGACCTTAACAGTGTGATGAAAATATTTCTGAGAAAATAATGAGAAATATAGGCTTCTGTGACATGTGGTGCAGTTTAAGAACTCAATTTGCCAAATTTTAGACAGATGCACCCACATATTCCATTGCAGAATTCTGGAGTTTTGTGTACAAATTGAACTGCAATGACATGAAACAAGAACTTGGAGTTTATAAAATGGAGAATTCTGGTCACATATAATTTTTGAAGTACAGCAGATGCACAATTAATCTACTTCAACATTATCTCAGCATTAATAGCAAATGGATTCTGTTGCTGTTCCCTAATTGTTTCAGTTGCAAAACAGTATTACCATTCAGCATGTTGGTTTTGGTAGACAAAGAAAAAACATTTCCATATTTTCTTTGGAGGTTTATGGAACTTTTCTGGAAGGTTTAGAAAATTGTCTAATTTTACTAAATCACATTATAATTTTTATTAAAAGTGTTATGCTTGTTCATAATAGTATAACCTTGCTTTTGCAATAAAATTATTTTCTTTTGTCAACATGAAGGCTTTGTTACCCAGTTTTAAAATTCCATGGAAAACCTTTTTTATTGCTTACAAGAAATCTGACCTTGCTGTCTGATATAACATTAGCAAATTACAAATCAGTAGTTGATTTTTGTCAATTAATCAAAAAATAAAATATTTTTGTCAAGTATATGGCCTATTTTGGGGAAAATGGAACCCTTTTATACTTCACTATATGGCTTGCTCCAAAGACATATCTAACAGAATGAAGTTTTGTACAAACGTGATATTAATAATGTAAATTATCTCACTCATGAGCTAATGAAGCTTTAATGTTTCTAGACAAATGTGCCTTTCCAGAGTCCTTGGAAACTTTCCAGAAGTAGCAGCAAGTGACTGCATGACCCTATGATCATTGTACATTGAAACATTTTGCATTTCAAATTGTGCCTAATGCCTGGAAGGGCAACAGAAAAATAAAATCTAATTGAGTCAAGTCATGAGGAAAGGGGTAGAAGAATAATGGCTGACCTGAAGATCTTTGGTACTTTGAATATTGTTAAAAAATAGTTTGATAATTTATACAGCTAACCTCTGTATCCAAAACCAACCCAGCGGTATGAAGGATAGTATAACACAACATCCCTTAAGTCTTTTTAAAATTATCTATGTACATTTGGAGGACATCCTACCTCTTACTAATATAAGTTAGCTAATAAACTTTAAAATAAACTAAAACCCCAGAATGTAAACCTTAATTAGTTACCTTCAGTAGTGATGAAGAACTTCCAATAACAAATTGTCTTGATTTATCACTTTAGGTAAAGTGCAAAGACTAAAAATTAAAACCAGCAATGAAACCAGACCAATTCAAAAGACAATTCATTCCCTTAAACCCTCAAAATCAGATAAGTGAATTATAAAGTCACATTTGAGTTTGACATGAGCAGGAATCTACTGGGAATAAAAATCATTGTCAGAGTGGCACTTGCTGTTAAGAGTTATTTTCTGGTTTCTGTCTCCAGCAAGGGTTTGCCATCCATTGTTGTCATACTGCCCTGCTAAGAAACTGCAATTGCTGGCGGAGAGCACTTTATTCCTAATTAGTTTGCCTCACAAACATAACTGTCAAAATAATTGAACTATTCAATTACTAATCTTGAGTCTATTCATTATGAGTACAAATAAAGTATTTAAAGCAGCCTAGCTGTATCTGTCTGTTTTCATCATTCTGCTGCAGGATAAATCAATATATAATCTCTGAAATTATGGAAGGGTACTGAAAAACTGTCAAGTACTTTAGTGATGCCCTCTGTAACAGTCTATTTTGGTAAATTAAGTACTCAGTGAGCCTTTCCAGGAACAAAATCTCTCATGTTTATGCAGCTAAATTGTTGAAATAGTGTCCAACATGCTTCTTGAGTTTGTCAACTAGCATTCTCCCAAATAATTATCAAACAGAGCCAGGAGTTACTGTGGGCAAGCAACCATTCATAATAGGAAATTTGAATAGTATCTCCTTCTTTGAGAGGCTAAAGGATGTATTTAATAGTGTGGATGTAGGGCATTCCATTCTAGCTGATTTCATTGCCAGAAATGGGTCCTGAAAATGCTTAATGTATTAGCAAACCTGCAAGCCCTGTATTCCACTGTCAGAGTGGATAGATAGCAGTAAAAGCAATCATCTGGATTCTATCCAACTTATCCAAATAAAGTACCATAAATCTAGAGTTTTCTGTGTGAAGAGGAAGGAATGATACAAAGTGCCTAAGTCAGTTTCCAAGCAGTCATTAGCTCTGATAGCAAAGCAAAAGCTTTCTGACTTATGGCTGTGCTTTTGTTTTCAGGGAACCATGAGAGAACAACTAGAAAGAATACTAAATACTGGCTAAAACTGAACTTGTTCTTACTTTCATTGATGTGTCTGTAAAAATATTTTTACAAAAGCAATGCTATTTGTTGTGGAAAATGTAATGGGATGGGATCTTGGTCATTCTGTCATAATATAAAGTTTATTTACACTTCGAAGGAATGTCAAGCATTTTATATTTTGAACTTTTCTTTAATTACAAGAATACAGTTTCCTATCTCTAGACCACTACATGTGTCCCATATTGGCAAGACAGCTAAGGGCATTCACTTTGAGAAAATATTGTATTGCGTAGGGATTTCTGCTGCTCTCAGAAGTAGTAGAACTAAGAAGACTTATGGGAATAGAAGAGAAAAATCTCACAACATATGCATTTCTGAAAGATGAAAATAAGAATATTGGGTCTGCATACAGATATATTTAGAGCAATGTATATATCTACATTGCTGTATATATCTAGCACAAACTTCATTGACAGGAAAATTTATGTGTGCATGGTTTAGATGCTACAGCATATCAGAATCTACTGAAACCACAAGCTATCTTGAAAAACATCTGATGTAAAAAGTGCCACTTTAAGTTCATCTTGAGAAAGTGCAGGTTTGTGCCGTTTTATTTAAGAACTAGTAGTAGATGACATAGATATCCATTATGAACTGGAGAAATGTGATATGGTTTAATGATTGGCAGATACATTGACTCTGCTGTTGATTTTAAAGTTATTTTTTGCCTGTAAATCAAATCTCATTATTCTCCTTACTTTCTATTCTAGTCTATATTACATGTTGGGTTTTTTTTTTTGACACACTAAAGTAATGCAAGAAGTCATGCTTATTATAACAGTAACAAATTTCAAAATAAAGGCTTGATTTAAATCTAGTATTTTTTACATAGGACAAAAACAATTACCTAAAAGTAAAGTAACAAGCGACGTTAGAATAAAATCTTTGAATAAAAAAAAAAAATTAAACACTTGACTATCTATAAAACAGCTTTTGCCAAATAGCAAATATCAAATAATGAAATTATTGAGATGAAATAATGAAGTGGTATTGAAGATGTTCCTAGGGTGTCCAACTATTTCTTAACCTGAGGGCAAAAAATGTCTTGGATCTTCATACTGCAATTTTGTTTGAGACAATTTGCATTTTTGTACCCAGATTTCCCACTAAATGTCTTTCTGAAGGCCAGTCATATGGCTGATCTGAAGTATACCGAATCCCTTAAAAAATTTTTACAATACTGCAAAAAAAGCAAGGAAAATGATTCATGAAACCTTCTTTAACTGTTATTCTTAGTAGTACATGGATGGATTTGTCGCTATGTAATTTCTTAATGTGTGGTATTGATCAGTTACAAGTGGATTGCATTTCTATCAGTTAAAGAAAATAACACCACTCATCCATCCTCCACCTGACTTGCATATTCCTTTTCAGGTTCCAGACTGAAGTTAATTATGACACTTTGGAAGTCAGAGATGGGCCAGCAAATTCATCACCATTAATTGGAGAATACCATGGAACACAAGCACCTCAATTCCTTATTAGTACTGGAAATTATATGTATCTGCTGTTCACTACGGACAACAGTCGTTCCAGTGTTGGTTTCCTAATTCACTATGAGAGTAAGTCTGGTATTTCTCAAAAAGATTTTTATTTAATCTTGAAAAAAATCCTTCAATTAAAAGATGAGCAAACAAATGGGAATAAATAAAATTCAGTAGTTATATTTGTGTAAGAACATATTATGTTTACTCTATGCTGTACTGACAGATAATTCTGGAAGTATTCATTTTGGAAATTTTTTCTTCATGAGTTCTTTTATTTTATTCAGAGTCTTTACAGACCTAGTTGTTTAATCAAATGCAAAAAAATTTTAGAAACTTTCCCTTGTGGGTAAACATATACTCTTTGGGTGTCCCCTATCTTCTCTCTCACTTTCTCTCTTTTTCTCTCTCTCTGGTTTTTGTAGGGCTGAACAGACTTGGATACCTTATCTATAATGGTTCTAAAATGCAAATAAATTAATAATACTATCTCCATGTGAACTACAGAATCATCATAATAGCATTTTCTTTTCAATTAGGTGCATAAAATGATGTATATTAAATGGTCTGAAGTCACACTAGTCGTAATATGATAGTATAGCCATTCACTTAATTATTTATTGAAGAGAGCTTATGTGTTTACTGCAGTTGTACCAGCCTAGTAACATCACTTTTATCAGTTATTCTTATTTGGAACCTAATCTGATTACTGTACATTTACTGTAATATTGAATCTGGAATAGTGTCCAGATGTATTTTATAGCCACATCAAGGCTTGTCCAAATAGTAAAAAAAAGTTAAGCAGTGAAAGCTTGCTGAATACTTCACACCCATGTCAGAGCACTTGCTCCACAAGACTTCTTAAGTTACCAACAGCCTCACTGTTCATATTGTCTTTTTCCTCACACTGGATTTCACACAGAGCTAAAATTGTCTCCATTTTGCCTTGTGTTCTAAATGTTCATGTAACACAGCTGAAATCTGCTGCAGAGTCTTATTGAGCTAGTCAGCATCAGGAGCTCCTGCAGCATTTCTGTGAGCCTTTACTCCGTATTGGCAATTGTGTACACCACAAAATCACAGGGGGAAGGGCATCACAATAACTAGTAACATGGGATTACTGAGTAGATAAAGTCAGTGCTTTCAAAGAGCAAAACCAGGTAGAAAGACCTAATTGAAGCCTTGAATAATTTGCCAGGAACAGAGGAGACTAAAATCGTATTTTGATTTTGCTTGGAGGTTTAACTATAGACGTTGCTAATTTTAAGATATCACAACAAAACTTCTATTTGTTTCACATTTCTTACATTTGTAGAAAACAAGGTATTCCATTTTGAGTTTTAAGAAAAGTTTCTGAATATTTTCTTTGGAAGTTCAAATACCTGTCTTATTTGGAAGTATCTTAAAAATCTTCAAGTTATAGTCATAAATTTAATGATAAAGTAAATCACTGCGCTGTGAAGCAGAAGGCTCTTAACCTGCTTAAAATAAAAGGTTCAACATAAGCTAAACTAAGTTGAATCTGAGATGGCACTAATATTCTATTAAGCTAAAATATGACTGTAATATAACTTTAATAAATATGTAACCTATTAAAGGTACTGTGAAGGATGTGAAGATAATTTGTTCATTCTTCTCCTTAAATTTTTCTCATTCAGCCTTTTGATGACACTTCAAAATAGCTAATGCAAGACAGTGTAGATTAAGTCTTATGCATGTAAGCAAAGAAAAAAATAATGAAGTGCATAAAATATTTCTGAAGTAAAACTACTGATAAAATATTCATTTTTTGCTAAAAGTAAATAATCTTTTGGCAAGTGTGCTTCATGCCTCAATTACATTTTCCCAATCTCTCAGCTTCCCTAGTTATGTGTTTTGAGTAGGTTTTGTTTAGTTGGTTGGTTGGTTGGTTTTTGATTGTTTGTTTTTGTTGGGGTTTTTTTGTTCCTCATTCTGTGAAGTAGGTTGTGCAATCTTAGTATTTTTCTTAATTAAAAACAGATAAAAATACTTTACCTGCAGATTCCTTTAATGTAAATTGTTCCTTTGTTTATTAAAGTATACTTGAATCCTAATATAAGAGAACATGATAATTTACAAAGCAAATTGATCAATTATTTCTTCAAATGATTTACTTACAATTCTGTGCTTTTTGTAGACTAATATTTCCTTCTCTCCTAAAATTTATCTGAAAAAAAGATCATATTTTAGTCATGTGTTGGGACAGTCAAATTGCACTCTACATCTATATATATTTGATAAACATTACAATTCTCTTACACAGTCAGTGAAATTGTTTAAAAATCAAAGATTACCTATCTTAGTAAAAGCATTCCTTATTGATGCCATTGAAAAAATCTACAAACTCAATATTGTGATTTTTCTTAATGAAAATCATCAGAACTTAAAAAATTAGAATAATCCTTTATTCACAGTGTATAAAATGAGGTATTTGTTTAGATTAGATTTCAGAAAATAGCTTTTTAAGCTCAGAAATATGCAGTCTTCATGGATTCGACAAAGTGTTGAAACCAGTCAGACAGCCCACAATCAATTTTAATTGTGATAACATAGCATCAAAATACTTAACACTTTTTCTTTTGAGGCGAAAAATAATCCTTTGAATAGTCTGGATATGGGGAAAAGATGAATACAATTTTCTGTGGTAGGATACAGTCAATGGAAAAATATTTGAAATATGAGGGAAGATTTTTTTGTTTCAGCAGTCCGTTTTACTATAGCTAAGAATCAATACAGAGGCTAAATAGGAAAGGCAGATTTTGGGAATGTGGCCATAAAGTAAGAGAGTTTATGACTGGTAAGAAGTGAAAGAATGAAGCAACATGGTGATTAAATTAATGGTTTGCAAAAATCTAAACCAGCAAATTTGGCAGATTGATAGGTGAATGTCCTTGAGTCCTTACAAATGAATTCTGAAAGTAATTTATAAAAAAAATTCATGAAAAGTGCAACAGAAAGCTATTGGGTTTTTTTGGTGGTTTGGCTTGGTCTGGTTTGGTTTTGTTTGTTTTGTTATTGCTTTTCCTTGGTTTTGTTTCATTTTGGGGGTTTTTGTGTCTGTTTTTTTTCTCTAAATTTTGTTTTTTATTTTTTGAGAAAGGTTTCTGTAGCTGTTTAAAGATCTCTTTTAATGGTGTAACTCAAGAGTTAATAATGTAGATACGAGATATCAAATACTGCTATAGATAGCAATCAGAGAATAACACAGATCTCTTAGGATAAACACAAAAATCTAAAGTACATATTTAATTCCAAGCACAAGAAACAGAAAGACACTAACAAAAATATCCATAAATATATTCAAAAAAGGGAAAAAAAAATTACTCAAAAAAAGTTTGACCAAAAATCAGCTGTCACAGTCAAGACTAAATGTTTTGTTCCTTCTTTGCAACTTTTGCATAAAATAGTAATTTTTACCTTATATTTAACATAATTAAGTGAACATTTTCAAGGTAAGAGTAGGGCATATGGAGAGAGGGTACTACACAATATTCAAATATTTAAATATATTTTATTCATCAGGGACTGTTGATATTCCCTGTGCTATGCTGAGAGGCAAAGTGGAAGGACCACTCCACTGAAAATTATGTCTGAAAATTCAAATCTGTAAGGAAATTTAAAAAAAAAATCAGAAAGGCACGCACTTTTCCAAGCAAGGATGGAGAAAAAAAAAAAAAAAAAAGAAGATATTTGGATCAGAAGGATCAAGGACATTAGTTTTATCTCTGCTCTTGAAAGATACTAGTTTAAAGCTGATAAACAAAATGATAAGAAATAAATGGCTTGTATTTGATAAAACAGATTATGTCAAACCAACTTAATTTCTTTCTTGACAGGTTAACTGCTTTTGTAGATTTGGACATGGGGAGGAAATAGTTATGTGCTGCCATTCATAAGGGGTTTAGAACTCTTTCATAGAAAAATATAGAAATTTAATGTGGATGAAATTATTGCAGTACAAGAAACGTACAATAAGGTACAGCAGGCACTGGAAAAATTTTCTCTTAAAGGCTGTGGAATCCCCATCCTTGGAGATACTAAAAATACATACAGGAATGGATCCACTTGTGCAGCCAGCTTTATGTGACCTTGCTTGAGCAGGTCAAAGGACTACATGACCCCAGAGGTTCGTTCCACCCTAAATTGTTATGTGATTTCTATAATGCTGTGGGGAAAAAAAAATATTTAGATGGTAATATAAGAACAGTTACAATTTGAGGATGATTCCAACCTACAATTATTGTAAGCATTATGATTGAGAAGGCTGGAATTCATAACAAGCTAGATGAACTGAAGAAAGAGTGTAAAACAAAACCAATTCAATTCTATAAAGTAACATGCTAAATCTAAATGGGGAAGGAGAAGGGACATGCACAAATACAAAATAGAGATACAATAGAAGAAGATTTGGATGTCACTCAGAACCTACATAATCTAGACAAAAATGTAGTAGCATTGCAAAAAGTTGAATCTTCTGGACATTGAATTTAACCATCAAAAAATCCAAAAGACAATTTCAGAAAATACATTTGTTTTGTTTACGGGACTGTTTTTTCTAGGATTTGTTCAAAAATTATTTCACTTCCTTTGATGACCAGGAAGACTATTGTGTCCAGTTTGTGACACAGTTTTAAAAGACTAGAATTTTGCTAACATGGAAAATATAACACATAAGGAGTCATTGAAAGGTTTGTACTTGTTTAGAAAAAGTATGACCTGGCAGGCAGGGGGTAAAGCCTGATAATGGTGTCATGGTCCCATGTAGCTAATACTGCAGCCTGTCCTAGAGTTTGATCTACTGCCTGTGCCCCTTCTCAATCAACTCTTTACAATTATTTTCCAACCACATTTATCTGGCTCTTGAGCCAGAATTGTGCCATATTTCTCATATCAAAGAATTACCCATTATTTAATTTTAGGGTATCTCCTATTATAAAAAAATATTCAAATCTTCAGGCAAAGAAGCAAAGAAAAATATTTCTTTTCAGCTATGTACGTGGTTGCTGAAACTTACATACTGAATATTTTTTCCTGGCAATGAAACTCTGTTGCCTGGGCTGATTTTATTTATTTAACAGTACTACTTCAGTCAGGAAGCTGTAAGTTGATAAATTTTCTACAGCTTTTGGTCTTCTTGCAAAAATGTGAAACAATGGAGTCAATGTAATTTTGAATTATCATTTCAAAAAGAACCTGATGAGTTTACCTGTTATGTGTGATTCAGAATGCCAAAGCAGCTGATGTGCTCAGGCTGGGGTGATAGGCCGCCCTAAGAGGCAAGAATTTTAAGATTGCTGCTGTGGACCTTCACCTACACTAACATATTTAAAAATATGAGGCATGATTTATCTGAAAAAAACTAATGTGCATCAAAGTTAAAATTTCATACAGATGAAATTAAGGGCACTTACAATGCAGAATATTATAGACTTAAATGGTTTCTTTGAGACTTTATTAAGCAATTTTATCCAGGCGAAGGGAATCTAAAAATGCACTGTTAGCTAACACGGTACATTTGCATTAAGAGGATGCAGTCAAGTCTAGAGGAACTTATTCGTCTAGAATTTAAGTATGTCAGGGTTACCTCATGAAAACTGGATCATAAGCTTTCAAATCTGAATTCTAAGTAAGATATAAGAAGAGCTGGAGGGTACAGAGAATATTACTCTGTGAAAGCTGGAGTCATTATTTATGATATTTTTATCTGTAGTCCTGATTCCAACACTCATATCTATAGTTCAGAACCCTTCACTTTATGCCCTGAAAAATCAATTTTTACCTTAGTTTTGAACTCCTCCTACTTTTTTCCTAAGGCTGTATGGTAGTCCTGGATAAAGAAGGCAGGGTAGAAGCAGTAAACTGAGTACAACTTTCACAGAAACGGTTAGAGATGTGCAAGCAGCTGAGAGGACCAGCACCTTCTTCACCCTTTAGAGGGCTAAGAAACTAGGAAATGCTTGTGGAGAAGGCAGAAGAAGGAAGTTGTGGTGGAGTAACCTTGCTAGATCCCAGGTGCCCAAATCTTAGAAACACCTTCCTGCTACCCCTCTGTTCTTCTCTGGTTGAACTTCGCTATCAGTTTTATCTACCTCCTCCTGCTGAGAGGTGCAGGGGGACAGGGCATGAAGGCTGTGATCAGTTTATCATACATTATCTTTGCTGCTCCTTCCTCCTTGGCGGAAGGACCCCTCAGACTCTACTCCTCCTCCAGCACTGGGTTCCTCCCCCAGGAGACAGTCTTCCTTGAATATTTAAAATTTGAATGCTTCCCATAATCTAGAGTCCTCAATGAATGGCTCTGGCAGGGGGTGCAATCTTTCAGGAACAGAGTGCTCCAGTGTAGGTCTCCCACAGTGTCAAAAATCCTGCCAGCAAAGCTGTTCCAGCATGGGCTCCTGTCTCCACCAGGCCACAGATCCTGCCAGGAGCCTGCTCCAGTGTGGACTCACCACAAGATCACAGCCTCCTTTGAGCATCATCTACTCCAGGGTGGAGTCCTGCACAGGCTGCAGATGAATCTCTGATCCACTGTGAACCTTCATGGGCTGCAATAGGACAGCTGCTGTGCCATAGTCTTCAGCACGGGTGGCAAGGGCTTCCAAACCTTGAGCACCTCCTCTCTCTTTCTTCATTGACCCTAGCATTTCAGAATTCTTGCTCTCACATACTCACTCTTCTCTATGGCTGCTGTTTTTCTGCAGCAGCTTTTTGTGTCATTCTTAACTATGTTATCCCAGAGGCTCTACCACCATCTCTGAGGTGTTCAGCCTTGGTCAGCAACAGGCCCATCCTGATGCCAGAAAGCATTGGTTCTGTTGGACATGTGGGAAGTTTATGGCAGCTTCTAACAGAAGCCACTCTTGTAGCCACCCCTGTCAGCTGACTAAAACTTGGCCATGCAAGCCTAATACAGGGGTGAGGGTGATGGGTTATTTTACTTTTTCGTTTTGTTTCTCACCATCCTAGTCTATTTTTAATTTGCAACAAACTAAATCATTTCTTCTCAAATTGAGTCTGGTTTGACTGTGATGGTAATTATTAAGTGATCTTCTTGTCTTTGTCTTAGCCCTTGAGTTTCTTCATGTTATTTTTATACCTTGTTCTCTCCCCCTGTACGGTTGAAGGGGATAATGAGAGAGCAGCTGTGTGGGGGGACTGACAGCCAAATAATGTCAATCACCACACGTAGTAACAAAAAATAAAAGAAATTCCTGTCATCCCAATAGTGAGTCTCTATTTGTTTCCCTCATGTGTATACATTATTGTTCATTATAATATTAGATTCCATAATCATTTGCTATCACTAGAAGCACAATGTATAATGTTCAGTTAATGAGTCTTCATTTGATAATTTCAGGGAGTTCTTTTCAGTGGGTAGTTCCAGGTTTATTTGCCAAAAACTATTTAATCTCTCTGGAAGACATAATTACCAGAGAATCTTTCTGTCAGATAAGAGTTCTACAATTGTGGATGCTATATTGTTTGTCTTTCTTTTTTTTCATGCATAGGAAAATATCTGTAAGAGTTCAGTAGTTTGTGAGCTCTTCAATTGCAGTTTTTTGGCACTACTTCTTATTGTACCAAATGATCATAACTATGCAGAGGAAAATTGAGTTATCCTGCAGTATCAGGAACTGAATAGATGAAATAATCAAATATGACTTTTATGCTTGCAAAATCATACTTTAAACTGTAGTGTCTTCCTGTAGCTTTGGATGTCCATTACTTTTATTGTTTTGGTGTTTTTAATTGATTGACAAAATATACCTTAAAGCTCAAGTCTTCTTCTATTTCATTTGGACTTTTCTATTCTATGAAACTTAAAGTTGGAAAACCATTCTGTGAGTCAGACAACAGCTAGAGAGTGGATTATATATCCCATATCGGTTCTCAGGCAACGCTAGCTAGGATTTTTGGAGGCTCTTTCTCCTGTCTTCCTCATTTTGTGTTTTGTTTGGGTCTTTTTTTCTGTTCACTATCTGAAAAAAAGGTGAAAAAACCAAAATCTAATCTGTGTGTTTCAGGTGTTACTCTGGAATCAGATTCTTGCCTTGACCCGGGAATTCCTGTGAATGGCCATCGCCATGGTAACAACTTTAATATCCGCTCCACAGTAACCTTCAGCTGTGATCCAGGATATACACTGAGTGATGAAGAACCTCTCATATGTGAAAGAAACCATCAGTGGAATCATGCATTACCCAGCTGTGATGGTAAGTGTCAAGCTCTTCAGATGGCAGGTTAAAGTCCACAAAAGTTAATCTACTATTTTGCAAAACTAATTAAGCTTGTCATTGCCACCACCTCCCTTCAATTGCGGCAAGAGTCACATTTTAAAAAAATATTTTATTGTTATTAAAAGCCATGCTTTACACCTCTGTATCAGTTTTCAGTGAAGTACTGAAAAAAAACAGGCACATATTCACAAATTGAAAAATTCAGATTCTCAGAGGTTGCCATTGTACAACTGTGAATCAAAATGATGCCATACAACTAATACTTTCAACACACAGCCAATAAAATTAATTTATATTTTAAACTCTCTACTGCATACCAAAATGATTGTTTAAAATTTAGGATGCTCAATACTAAAGCCATGATCAGCCAATGTAATTAATTTTCTTAACATATTTTTGTTTTGAAACGTTGGTTGGCTTAGTAATTGTTTTGGTGGATATGAAGTATGAAACTGTCTAGAGCTTTCATGAAACATTTTTTAAAATGCTGAATTACTTCATGGTTTAACCACAGCCCATGACCAAGCCTTACACAGCCTCTTGCTCACTCCCACCAGCAGGATCAGGGAGAGAATCAGAAAGCTAAAAGTCATAATACTCCTGGGCTGAGATAAAGACAATTTAGTAAGAAAAGCAAAATCTGTGCAGACAAGCAAAGCAAACCAAGGAATTTATTCACTGCTTTCCAAGGACAGCAGGTGTTCAGCCATCTCCAGAAGAGCAGATGACAAATATCATCAGTCTGAACTTCTCTGTTTTCCCTTTTTCTCCCCACTTTATATACTGAGCCTGATGCCATATGGTGTGGGGTATTCTTTGGATTAGCTGCAGTCACCTGTCCCTGCTGTGTCTCCTCCTAATCTCCCACTCACCCCCAACTTCCTCACCAGTGTGACATATGAAAAGCAAAAAAAGTCTTGGCTCTGTGTAAACCCTGCTCAGCCATAACAAAAACATCTCTGTATTATTAACCCTGTGCTCAGCACAAATCCAAAACACAGCCCCATATTGAGAAGAAAAATAACTATACACCAGCAAACCTGTATTCGCAAATATTTCTGTGTTCTTTTTTGTAATTGGATTTTTTGGCTAAATTCTGCTTCTGTGAACCACTGAATCAACCTAATTTCTTCATGGAGTCCTTGTATAGTTGCTACAAAATCCCTCTTATGAAAACCACAATACAACAGTAAAGAAAGGCTCTTGCTTTAGTGAATTACTTACATTAATGTATTTCTAACTTGCTTTTCAGGTCCAAGGTTTTCATTGATTACACTGGAATGTCAGAGGAAAAAGTTAGATTCAGCAAAGTATTTCAGTTTCTCACTTTGTTTTAAACTGTTTTGTTAAATCTGAGCACTAGTCTTCTCCGTCTAATTCTCACTACAGCCTTCTGGCCCTATTCTCAAAACATCTAAACCACCAAAAGACTATTATAGAAGTTAGCTAATCTAGCATTCAAACTCACTCACTTTGTAATCACCACAACCCATTCCTCCTTTACAAGTACAGACACAAAGCATTTTTAAAATTTTTCATTGTTTGTATGGGTTTCTGTCCTTGTTTTCTTTGCCATGATGGATTGACAAATGCAAAGAAATCTTAAGCTTGAATAGTATTCTCTTCTTTTTCTACTTACTTTTAATAAAATGCGTAGATGTATTTTTGAGTTAAAATATCAATATTTAACTCTTGTTTGGGTATGAATGTTGAACTTCAGGAAGATTTAGTTAATTTTCACTCATTGAAAGAAATTTGTTTTCCCAGGTCCTTCACCCACTTTGATGTGAGTGCATGTCTAGAAAATGTCAAGCCTTTCTGGAGTATGTTCTCTAGACAAGCAACACATAAGGGCTTAATATACATTCAGTCTCTTCTTTTCCTCACAGATTAAAGTCCGTTGTATTAACTAGTCTAACATGGCATAGAGCTCACACTCTATTAGGTAACCATTCTGTTAGTGTATTTGCCTTTTGAGGCTCAACAAGTTGTGACCCAGATTTTTGGGTTGTGACAGATTTAACTGAGGTGGAAATGAGCATTTTGCACTCATCTCTTGAGTACTGATGTTCTCAAAATTTTTACTTCAGAAATTAATTTAGCAGAATAAATGCCTAAGGGAAAAGCATGTTGCTTTGTTTTGTGCCAACAAAGAAGAAATAAACCTGCATACAAATGCAAGGTGGTTTAAGTTCCCTCTAAGTAATGTGTCATTCTCACCATATGCTAATGCCAAGGTGGAACATGAAAATAATTTTTGAGTGAGAGCTAAATCAAAGCACATCAATTCCGTATTTTTAATTTTGTTTAAAATATGTCAATGATTTTTGAAATATGTAATATCTGTTTTAAGTAATGTTGCACAGTCAAATATTTTTCTTTCTTCTGTGGTGTTTACAGACTAAGATAAAGATTTTTGAATGCATGTATAATTGTTCATTTATGGCACTGTAAACCTGACGTCTGTAACGCTGTTTTTTATTATTAAGTATTGTTAACAACCACATATTTACTGTGGGTTTATACAAATGTGTTTTATTTCATACTTGCATGCAGAAATCATTATATTCAGGTAAAACCAGGCTGGAAGCATTTCCTTTCCTTTTACTTACTTATAAATATATAAAAGTTACATAAATTCAAAAAACATTTAAAACTTTAACAAAAACCCTAGTCTAATAAGAAATTAAAAAAAAAGGAACTTAAGCTATAAACCAAGTATATGTATATATATGCACACATCTACATAAAGGTACTGCAAGTTTATTGAACATTTTTTCATGTGTATTTTCCATCTAGTTAATGGCAAAGTGTATCACTCTATGTGAGGAAGAAGACTAAAAGCATCTTAATGTTTTGCTGCTTTATTGTTTAAATATTTAGTATATTAAAATTTTAAAAAAACAACAGCATAAAAACTGGACAGCAAGAGATGAGTGAAAAGCACAGTCATGCTGTATTTATAAGATCTGTGAGCAATTCAGAATGCAAATCTTAAACATTAATTAATTTGCTATGCAAATTTGAACAGCCTAGTTTAGCAAATTCTAGTATGCATAAAATGTTTTCTAGCATAGTTCTCATGTCTTCCAAAATATTCAGTTCCAAATAAATTACTTATGATGGGACAATCTAAACCTTTGAAAAAGAGGAAATTACACTTCTTTTTTCCCCTGAGTGTGGCAGAAATCATTAAACTTTTACTTACTTGGAAAAAAAAGTGCTTTTTATGGAAGTATTTTTGTTTGTTAAAAATGCAGTTGAATGTATACCTTTCAAAATATTTAGTGAAATAAAAGTAGCAGCAAGATATTTTAAGTTACTTCACAAAAAATCCCCTCATTTCTTACATATTACTGCAATAGGAATTAATACTTGCAATAATTTTTTTTTGTGTGTTCTACCAATAATTTTTTTGTGTGTTCTTCTAACTAATAAGAGTGGTTGTAAATGAAAAATAAACTCCTTTTCAAGGACTAATTTAGAGGAAAACAAATTTTTGGGAAAATCAATGTTGCGGCTTTGGATTACTCTATTTTTAATTTAAGTGTAGGTAAAAAAATGAACTCTGTCTCTTTCTTTCTCTCTCTCAAACCCTTTTACAAGAAATGCTTTTTGTATTTTTTTTTTTCTCTTCTTAAGCTTTATGTGGTGGATATATTCATGGGAAGAGTGGAACTGTTCTTTCTCCAGGTTTTCCTGATTTTTACCCAAATTCTTTAAACTGCACTTGGACTATTGAAGTGTCCCATGGCAAGGGTAGGTATCTAATATGTTTTGCCTATATAAAATGTCTGTATGGAAAAAAAAATCAGACACATAGCTAAAAAAGGAAATGTCCTTTATGAGTTAAACCAACACTTTCTGCCATTCCTTTGAGGAAGGAGTTTAACTTCCCAAAATAAATATCTTTAAAGGTGGGATTTCCAGTTTGTGGTTTTTTTTTCAAAGGAAGTATTATTTTTAAAGTTGCCAGAGGCAATGTATTTTAGTCTCAGAAAAATGGGGAAGAGTGGAAGAGGTAAAATATGGGAAAAGAATAGCTACTGGTTAAATAGCTCTAAATTTCTTTCAGTTAAAGATGTCAGGACCTTGTTGATGGCTCTTTGCTCTTATTGAGCATAAAGGAACAGATTTGATTTGTGTATTGGTAACCTAAGATTTCAGACTTAAACCATTAGAGCATAAACTTAATATATATCTTTACGTTACATATACATTAGAGTAATATCTGAGTAAAAAAATTACTGAGAAGTATATGGAAAGTTGCTATGTTTTAAAATCTTCTGAAAGACTGTTTTGTTTTTCTTGTTTAAAACTCATAAAAAATTTTAAATGTAAAATATATGAGTAAATGTGCTAAGAAGAACGTTGTTCTCCACAGTAAATTTTTAAATTTATCATATATATTGTATTTGAAAACTGAACTGTAAGTCAAAATTTAATTAAATATTGGATTGGGAGTTGGCAAATGAAAAAACTGTTGTCAGGTAAATGATCAGTTCCAGAAAATAAGAATCTGTATTTATGTAAGACTGTACATAAAACTTGTGTGCTTTCTCCTTGTGTTTGGAAACTTCCCTGAAGCTTAGAATTAAAAACCAGAATTGTGTTGGAGGAAATGCAAAAATAAAATACAAATACAAAATTTCAGCCAAGTATTCATGTAGGTCTCCTAGGTAATAATAAAATCAAGGTAGATGTTATAAGTAAAAGAGAAATACAGGAACTTGAATAGCACCTAAATAGTACAAATTTGAATTTTCGGAGTGCTGTATAAAAATAGCACTGAATGCCATCAATTCTCTTATAGGAGCTGTTTTAAAGTGAGCTAAACAAGCATCCCCATTGCACATATTATTCGGTTGGGCTCATGGGCTTTCTGCAAAGTTTATTTTCAGAATTTCAGTTTTTGATTCTAACTTTTTCTCAAAATGTTTCCGTGTAACATAAAAATTGCTTTCTGTGTAATCTACATATGAAGGAATAGAAAAACATGCTATTAAATGCTCTTCTTTCCTCTCTTTTTAATTCTTTTAAAGGCGTACAGCTGGTTTTTCATACTTTTCACCTTGAGAGCTCTCATGACTATTTGCTCATCACTGAAGATGGGAGCTTCACAGAACCAGTAGCCAGATTAACTGGCTCGGTCTTGCCCCCTACAATTAAAGCCGGCCTCTTTGGAAATTTTACTGCACAGCTTCGATTCATATCTGATTTTTCAATTTCTTATGAAGGTTTCAACATAACATTTTCAGGTAATGAATTCCATTCTGCTAAATATCCTGAAACTGTTCCAAATGATATTTCACTTGCAGATAACGGAAATATTATGAAATGCCATAAAGTAAAAAAAAAAAAAATTAATCAAAATTGTATAGTCTCTATCATAAAAACTGTTTAAGGTTTAAAAAGGTGGGCAAGAGAATCAAGAAGAATGTTGGTGATTGTTTTAAGTTTTTCCTGTTCCCACAGAAACATTAAAATTGTTGAAAAAGAAGTTTGGAATTAAATTAAGGGGAAAAAATTACAAAGGTAGAAGGTACTGGTTCAGAAGAAATGAACTAACTTGCTCAAAGTATAGAAACTTTAAAAAAGCAGTGGTATGCTGACTCAGATTCACAAAGGACTCTAAATTGAAGACTGATTTTGAAATGGAAAATGTGTATATAAAGATGAAATAAAACACTTATTAGCTATTGATGTATTTCTACACGTTATCTCCTTAAGATAAGTGAAACATTTGTTACTGCTTCTTATTTACAGTCTTCTAAAACTAGATGGCATCAAATATGCATTTCTTAGTAACTTTGTCTATCTCCATGACTAGGAAGTAGAATTACAGATGTAGCAGGGCATCTCACCTCCCAACAAGAGCTCATCCATTGTTTATTAGCTGGTCAGATAAACAGGATGAGCTGTCTTGTAGTGAGTTATTTTGGCGCCATAGCCAAAATGGCCAGTGCTCTGGCATCTCCCAGCTGCCTATAAACATCTTACTTTTGATGTGAGATCTGGAAGGTAAGCTGGATTTCTTACTGACAGATACCTCACTGAAAAACTAGAAGAGCCACACCAAACTTTCATAAAGCAGAAATCCTTGGTACATGATCCTGGAAATGTGTGAAGTTCCTCCCATGAGTAGGGATGCCTATTTTACAGATACTCCCCAGGGGTTAAGTGAAGAAATCTGTGTACATTATTGTAATTTCAGTGGTAAATTACAATACTGTTGCTAGTTTTAATTACAGGTACATTGAAATAATGCACTGTTTCATGCTAGGCTGTAATCTACTAGTAGTTCTTTAGTTTCATACTGCATAGTAATTCTGATTAGGATCTTTGGTCTGTTATCTGTGTTTAATAAATAATTATTTTTATAAATAGACCTGATTTACCATCATTAGAACTTGTGGACCAAAGTCCTTTAATTTAAGATGCTGCCAAACTCTGAGGCTAAGGCAGGGTTTTTCTGAAGATTCCCCTTGTCCCATGACACATATGAATGAATCAAGTGCAAGTTGAAATGCACATGCACATGTATATTTTATGGAAGGAGTACATAAGAAACTCACATCCAACTCGCCTACATCATTTTTCAAGAACTGAAAGCCAATAAGTTTTGTTGAGGTTTGGCAATGTTTACAGATGATCATGATATTTATGAGTAAAGTATCTCATTTATCTTGCTTATTTAAAAAAGGCAAAAACTACCTCACTGATTAGAGCAATAGTGTTGGATTTACTCCTATTAAATACTAAAATAAATTCATTCTGGAGACTTTGGACTCACCAAAGCAAAGGTCAGCAGTTTTGCAAGTTTGAAATGTAAATAGACATATTAATTATTTCACTGATATTTTTTTTATCACTAAATCAAAAGAGTAGAACACTAGCCAAGTTATAGAAAAACACACAAAATATTGTGGATGCAAGGGAGAAAACTGTGCAGTAACAAAAGATATGGATCACAGAACTTTTGGAACATGACTGAAGGTTTAAGTCCTATCTACTACTGCTACAACATACAGAGACAGCAAATGCCATCACTTATATTAAATACACATTTTGAGAAATGTTATGAGGTACATTAACTTTATGAAACAAATAGGTGATTCTGTTTTTATACTTTCACTCAACCACAATACATTTCTTCTTAGTAAGAAGTGTTTTGTGAGAACACCTGTTTTGAATCCAATCAAATCAAGTCATCAAATATAGAAATTTGTAATGAAAATTGTCATGTGCCTAAAGGTAAACTACAGGGTATCTCCATGTACTGCTTAGCCCCAGCAGTACTGAGCAGAGGTAGTAGATCATTTGTTTCCTAAACTTACAACATTGGCCAGCAGAAACTGATGTAGTTTATAGATTGCCTCTAATATTCAGAGATTTCCTACAAGACAGTTACTAAAGGGAAGAATTTATTTATTCCTTTTATTCTGTATATCAACTGTTTAAAGATTCACTCAGAAACTTTGGTTTAATTTCTTCCCTGACTAAATGCAGTCTCTTATTTTAAATAAGATTTCACCCTACTTTCCACTGACCTCCAAGGTTAATGTTCTAGAAAACATTTTTTCTTATCCTTTGCTAGAAGGGATCTCTTGGGTCTTTTGGATCATATTCTGATGAATACAAACCTTTTCCATTAGATGTTAAGTTGTTATCTTTCAACATCTTTTCTCAAAGTAGTTGGTAGTGGATATCTAAGGAAAAAAAATATAGGGAAAAACAATAAGTGATACTTCCACAGCATATTCTTTGGAGATGAGGAAATGGGTGGCTCATATATTTTCTGAGTTTGATTTGCTTCCTATGTAACAGCCCTGATTTTTTTCCCCATTAGTCTATTCTGACTCCTCCTGCTGAATTATTCCTGATGTGTAGTTATAAAAGCACACTTTTTGAAAATGAGTTCACATGTCTTTCATTCACCTAATCTTTTGTTTGTTTTTAAATTAGATTTTCTTCATCACATAATGATTTCTTTCAACTGTAAGGCTCACTTCTAAAGATGTTTGGAAGTTCAGATGAAAAGAAACTAGAATTATACACAAAGGAAGTAATTAAACAAAATTATAGTAAACCACTTACAGTACAAGCTGATTACAGCTCTTGAAATTAAAAAAATAGATGTAGTATGGGTAGAACACATTAAATACGTAATTACCGTATATAAAGGCATAATAGACTTATAGAAACAGTATTGGGTTTTAGTAGAGAACACAGCTCTAAAATACATGTTTTCCAGCTGTTCCATGCTCACACAATGCAAGCAATTTAGTAAATTTGCTTTCTTCCATGTGGACAACTTGTCCAGATAATAACATATTATGTTTTATTGTCTGCAGAATATGATCTGGAGCCATGTGATGATCCTGGTGTTCCTGCCTTCAGTAGGCGAATTGGTTTTCATTTTGGGGTTGGAGATTCCTTGATCTTTTCCTGTTTCCCGGGATATCGCCTGGAAGGTGCTAACAAGCTCACCTGCCTGGGAGGTGGTCGGCGTGTATGGAGTGCACCTCTGCCAAGGTGTGTGGGTAGGTGGTCACATGCTTTCATTTCATTCATCAAATCGTTAATAGCACATGGCATGTGTCAGAATGCTGGGCAGGGAACAAAGTGCTTGGGTTGAAGCAGTTGATCCCCAAGCTGTAAAAACTGTAAAGTCAGTGCAAGATATTAGTAATGCATGTCTCTTTTATACAGAGAAGAAAAAATACAGAGTAATAATTAGAATTATGCCCGAAAATAAGATCAAAATGTCATGTGAGATAAAATGTAAAAGTAATTGTTAAATTTTACGTTTGGCACAGTTAAGTTATAAATTTCATACTTTGTCTTTTGGGGTAGAGAAGCGATGTTTAGCGCTTTTAGATGAAAATACCCTACTTTAGAGCCCTGTTGCTGGTTTTAAGGGTCTTTTTTTCATATTGTCTTGTTATTCTTGTAATTCTAAGCTTTTGGGATTTTTACAGTTTATAAACTGCATTACAGTGTTTTTAGACTTATTTTTTAAAATTAGTGTGTGTTTGTTAAACATCAGTAACCATGAACTCAAACTGAGTGAACAGTTCTTTTCTTGGAAAAGCTTTGGTACTGTATATTACAAAATTTGTGCAGTTGCTGTATTTCTGAGATGGTTTTATCTCCACCATGTCAAGTGAATCTTGTCAGCTGCTATTGACATAATGTCTCTGAAAAGTCAAATACTTCCATGCAGCTCTAAATGGATTTCCTTAAGAGGGTTCTTGTTTTTAAATAAGATTTTATTTAATGAAGGGAGAAATTCAGCTTCAGCTTCTTTCTTTTATTTATTATAAAAAGATGGATCTTTATATCTGAAAAAGTCACCTACATGGTATGTGCATGTAAGATACATAGGAAAACAAAGTATCTCAAATTTTGTTTTAAAATGGAGGTATTTATTCCATGATAAAATGATGTTACAGATGAGAGAGAAACCAAAATAATATGGAGTTTGCCATTTATTTGGAAATTCTAGATTTATATCTTATTTTCAGCCTTTGGATATGTGCTTCGTTTGGGGGTTGTTTGGGGTTTCTCTCTTTCTAAGGGGTTTCTCTGTATTCCATTCAAACATGTTTAGTTTATTTTAGATATCATAACATTTTAGCCATTGGCAGAAATATTGTTATCTTGTGCTGAAGACAGGAGACATTCTATATGATGCATGTTTTTGTAAATTTTGTTAACTTTTAAAAAGCCTTTCCTACAGTATCTACTGTAATAGAGATTTATACCCAATATCTTGAAAATGCTGGCTTGACTATCATCATAAAGTAAATGACACATCAAAAAGTTACAAAGATTATCAAAGTATCAATAATTATCTTAATGAAGTATCAGCCGCTGAATTAACTGTGAATTTATAGGACTAATGTAACCACTTACTGTGCCAGACACAGTTATGTATGTTCTCCCAAGCATAATTTAGTGATACACATCTAATCTTATGTATATGTGATATTTATGCCATTCATATTGAAATGGAATTTACTTACAGAGAGCCCAACATTTCCTTTTTGTTCTTATCTTTAGTTTTTAGCAAATTTGTCGACTGGCCCTGAGACGCTTATGTCACTAGATCCATGTATGAGATCCCACTTTCTAACTGATTAGTAAAACCTTGTATAAAATATGCAAAGACAAGTGGCACTTCTCTAAAATAAGATTATCTAAATAAATCTTTTAACCCAACCTGTCTTTATTTGATCTCTTGTAGTGAGCAAGCTAAAGATATATACAATGCAACTAAGAAAAATGCAAGGAAAGAAACTGCTAGGCAGCTGCATGAAACTGAGGGGGAAAGACCTTTTCAATGCCCTTCATAACTGCTTTTATAGGTGATTTTTTTCTTAACACTAAGAGGGTTTACAGAAGTCCATTTTCTTGTTGCCATGACACCTAAGACATTAGGGGTGAAGATATCCTCTTGCCCTTAAAAGGAGTTCACAAAAAGACTTCTTCGTTCTCAGAAGAGTGAAAAGCAATGGCTTGCCATGAAATCTGCTGGATTTCAAATCTACATTCAGAATTAAATCTAGTCTCAATTCAGTGGCACTAATTCATAAGTACATTACTGGGTTCAGCAGTCTCTTGATTATTACTTCCTAATTGTCATTTCTACAGTAACCAAACTCTCATACACAATATATACACATCAATAAGGATTTTCAAGTCCTTCTATGGCATATGGTAATACAGTCTTTCATGACACTTTAAATCAGATTCAGCATGAAAGCCCTTCAAATTTAATTGTACCTTAATTTATAAACTAAACATTCACATGATCATATGCTGATTTGTATCACAAAAGTTGTATTCATTTTCATCTGCTGTTGAAAAAACCAACAAACCAAGACAGTTTCCAAAAGTTTTGCCCTTCTCCATCCAAGTTAATAATTTAAAATCCTTCCTCTAGGGTTATCTCAAACATGTTGTGCACTTTTCCTGATCAGAGAACTATTTCTGCCTTTCTACCCTTTCATCTTCTTTAAAGAGTTATTTTCCAGGTAAAGGAAAGGCAGAGCTTGGGAGGCGTCGTTAGCCTAACACCATGATGCTGCCATTCTTAATTTAAGACTTTGAGTCCTGTATGAACAACATTATCATAACTTTCAGTGTCCTTCTCTCCATGCTGTGCAGGTAGATGGTCTTCCCCTAGACTTTTTTATCTGATTGCCTGGAAGTTGGTTGGCTCTCAGAATAAAGCAGCATACCCTCTTCTGCAATAAGAACCCTCCTTTTCACAACAAAATACACCACCAAGTCTACCTGCAAAATCAGATTCATATTCATAAACAGGTGGACTTGTAAATCTTATTTCCTTGTGTCAACCATTCACAAGGATGGTTTCTTTTCAATTAGAATGATTTGTGTAGCTCAGCTATGCTCTTCAAGTTGTTTTGCATACTATTCCACCTGACGCCAGAGTTTTGAAGAGACTAGCTAGGGTTTCCCTTTGAGTCATCACCCCATTTCTAAATGTGTCCTCCAGATGGATCTGTGCCTTGACTAGAAAGCAGTTTGTGTCTACAGCCACCTACTTGCTACTATTTGAGGATAAGAGCTTTACTGTTAAAAGGTGTGCAGAAGGCTCTTAAGGCTGACTCCCTTTGCACTGTTTAAAGAACACATAATTACCCCAGGAGGTGTCAAATTTCCCCCATCTCAGAAGACTAAACTTTTTCTTTTTTTCCTTCTTTAAAAGGTTGTTTTTCCCATAGAAGCAAATCCCTTTCCTGTCTAGTGAATTTTCAGTTTACATTGACATGATGTGGCTTTTCAAGAACATCCTGTCCTTCCACCTCTATATACCAAGTGTGGGAACACTGGAACTGCCAATCTCCTCACAGGGAGTCTGTCATTCTTAAATTGTTTATAAGAAGGTAGTGGAGTCATCCATAAAAAAATCTCATTTCCTCTCAGAGCTTCCTCAAAACACTCAAATAATAATAGCGGTTTCCCTGGCAATTGTCCTAGTAGCTGATAACTGCAGATGAGACACTCTACTCTTTTTACAAGAGTACTGCTTCACATCTTTCCAGACATGGTAACTGCATTTGGGAGAACTGTCACACAATTTTTACTGAACTGGTGACTCCCTGCAGCACATATGCTACAGTTATGCTTTTCTGCAGTTTCCCACAGAAATTTGAATGAAATAAAGTCTGTCTAACTGTATATAGTTGTTCTTTGAGATATGTTGTCTCAATGTACATCCACAGTGTTCTTTCTTACCCCTCTTCTCAAATTCACCATAATTGAGGGGAATGTGACATTAAGGGAAACTGCTACTTTTCTATTTCCCATGATGCACAAAATTGGGTAATGAGCATATGACTATAGATAATGTCAAGAGAAAAATATCTTTTTAGCAATACTGACACATGGCTACCTGGAAGATAAACATGCATAATATCTTGAAAAGAAATGTCACTAGCCCATGTCTTTTGATTTGAGAGCATTGATGTAAATATTTGGGTTTTCACTGTTCTGAAATAACTTGTGACCTGCGAGGATGCTAACCTTATCATCTGGCATACTACTATAATTGGTGTGTGACAATGTGTGATGGTTTAATTTTCCAGATCTACTTCTCGATAATTGGCTTATCACTTAAAATTACTGGGTTTGTATTGTGTGTGTAGGTGAAAAACAAGCTACTGGAGTACAGACAAGTTTCTGCTGATTATCTTTAGTTTAGTTGCAATTTGCAACCAGAAAACAGCTTTCGTCCCCTTTATTTGTTTATATTTTATCCAGTGTTATTATTTATTTTATTGTTATTATTGCTTTAATTCTTAGTCCAGTGTTTTCCAGAAAATCATTCAAAAACATGCATTTTGTTAGCAATTATGGTTGTGATGTATTGCTGACACTACTTCTACACATATATTTTATTCCTGTTATGCCATTTGCTTTCCATAATTGCAAATGTTGTATATACCTTTAAAAATATATACCTTTTTACTTATCTCATAACTGTGAAGACAAAACTATCTCAGCATGGATGAATATTCTTACCACTTTTTCCTTCCAGCAGTAACTCTCTTTTCCTCTACTTATAACTACACAATTCTATTATGGTTTCATTTACATTTCACAGATGACTACTTTTTCCTGAGGACAAACCCCAGCTTTTAGTGAGCAGTCCCCCTAGAGAACAGATCCAAGAGTAAAGTTTCAAGGCAGTCACGCACCTCTGTGTATCCACAAAGCTGTGTGAGTTTCAGAAGCTTGGTGAATGGCGGTGTCTAGAAATGAGGTGGAACGACTTCTTATTGAAGTCTATTGAAGTCCCTGATTCTGAGGCTAATGTCCACCTGAAGGAGACTGTCAAAATTAGATTTTTGATGTTATCATATTGTCATCACTAACCTTTTAAACAGGATCCACATTCCATATTACCAGGAAATCTGTTACTAAAGCAGATTTTCTAAATCTCATCTAACAAACCAAGGCTATGCTTTTAATCATACTTTTCTTACTTTAGAGTTTACTTTAAATCAAACTATTCAGGAGCTTTCTAATACTCTGTCTTGGAGTTTTATTACTATTAGAAAATGAATGGAAAGACTCATAGGTTAAGGGAGGCATTCCTGAAAAAGCAAATAAACTGGTGAACCAGAAGATCCTAAAAGCAAAATGAAAAAAGAAGTTAAAAAAAAAAAATAAAATGAACCTACAGTTCATTAGAGGTCATAGGAAATGGCAAAAAGCTTCCATTTGCAGGGGTAGGAGAGACTTTTGAGGAAGGATATAAAGGAGTTGTTTCAACTTACACACAATTCTTTTGAGTCTGAGGGGAAAGGGAAAGGGAAAGGGAAAGGGAAAGGGAAAGGGAAAGGGAAAGGGAAAGGGAAAGGGAAGGGAAGGGAAGGGAAGGGAAGGGAAAGGGAAAGGGAAAGGGAAAGGGAAAGGGAAAGGGAAAGGGAAAGGGAAAGGGAAAGGGAAAGGGAAAGGGAAAGGAAAAGGAAAGGAAAGGAAAGGAAAGGAAAGGAAAGGAAAGGAAAGGAAAGGAAAGGAAAGGAAAGGAAAGGAAAGGAAAGGAAAGGAAGACATGCATACATTAATTCTTGGAGAAATAATTGAAATAGCACCTACTGTGCTCTGACAAGATCTATAAAATTAAGAGGATGCTTTCCTATTAAACACATCTAAATCTCTTGTTAGATAGCTTAAACTAGCATGTAGTACACGATTTTTTTTCTGTAAATATCAGCTGCTTACAGAGATCCTATTGAGATTCTTCACTTCCCACATCTGCCAACTATGGAAGTCTGCCAAAACACAGCATTCAAAGACAAGGTCCTAGAATAATCTTTCTATAAAAGGAAAAAAAATCTATATGGTTACCTGTGTCTTCTCAGACTTGGTGAGGAGCAGGGTATGTGAAAAAGCAGAAACGTTTAACAAAACAAGATGTGAGTATGCACATTTCCAGAGACAGGAGGCCAAGAAGCAGGGGCTGAGGCAGAGGAGGGAGTTTAGACTGCAGTGTCAAATGCATGAATTTGATATGCACTGAAATTACCTCCTTAGTACTTTTTGAAATGTGACTTTATCATTTGCAGTAATCCTCTAAAAAGCTGAGGAATGAGCCTTTTAGCTTTGGTATTCCTGTATATGATGCACTGTGAAATACTGATGAAATATTGAAAGTAAGGAGACATTTCATTCTTTCCTTCCTATTTGACAAAGATACCCTGTTGACTAATTATGGAAAAAAAGAGAGTGGAGATCTCATTACAGTGAGTTACAAAGTATGAAGCTCAGATATAGGTGCCTTCTCTTTTCAAAAGACTTGAATTTCATAAGAGGGGATAAGCCACATTAGACTTCTCTTGGGGGGTCATTCCTTTCAAATCTGTCTCTAATCTGCAGAGGGTTAATGTCTTTCTCTCCATCAACCCTCTCTGAGAAGTCGGCTTGGCTTTCTTCCAGGGAAATCCTTTCAATAGGCCCAGGTTACACCAGAAAACCTTTCAGCAGGTCTCACATACCCAGGTCATACTGAGGGGAAAAAATTATCATTATAATTTCAGAAAAAATGGACAGTCATCATTTGACTTGCTCTTGGTAGTTGTACCCTTCAGTGACTCACTGAGAGTCAATGTCCTTCTCCTCACAACCCTCTCTGAGGTTGACTTTCTCCCACAGAAAACCTTTCAGTAGGTCCAGGTCACACCAGAAAACCCTAAACATCTTTGAACCACACTGATCACTCCACCACATCCAAGGGATTCTGTGTGATGTTACAATTATGTAATGCTCTGGTCCAGCCAGTGGGTTTAGGGGAAGGTAGCTTGATTGAGTCTGGATGGTGTGTGAGAGAAACAACAAGAATTATCAAGACTAGAGTGAAATGACACAGAATTACCAGAACATATCTATATATCTATCTATTATATCTATCTATCTATCTATCTATCTATCTATCTATCTATCTATCTATCTATCTATCTATCTGTCTATCTATCTGTCTATCTCTATGTGTGTGTGTGGGTGTGTGGCAGGTTTATTCTTTAGCAGTTTGATTGCAATGGAAAGAAGGTATGTGGCCACTGTTGTTATAATCTATGGAAATATTAGAAAACATCATTTAAGAAAATATATCAGGAAAATAAAAAAGAGAAAGAAACAATAGAAGTAGAGAGTGGAAGAAAAGTTATCACTGCTCAAGGATCCAGAAAAGAGACTATTGCAACTTAGATGTCCATTGCTCAAAGTGATGATTGTGGTCTTGATCCATTGAGGGTGGGGAAAGCCCCCATAACATAAAGTTCAGAGGATCTTTGATAGCTTATTACATTTATGACATTTTCTAATGTTTCTCAGCATAGTGTAGCCAGTCATGCCCTATCAGAAGGGATTAATACCTTCAGGCCTATGTGTGAATGTCTAGATAACTCCCATGGGAATGAAGTTTTACATCTGAACCAGTTGCCTTTACCTTCAGCTGGCTCAAAGGCCATCTTGTTGCTAAACAAAGGCTGGTTTGTAATGGTCATCATCTGGTGATGGGTCCTCACCCCCTCTGCACCAGGGCTGCTTTTATGCAGATCAGAGGTCTCACCACCACACATCCAAAATGTCTCCTTCTCCTGCCCTTCTTTGGGGGGTTGCAAACCTGGCCTCAGCAAAGCACCCTGCTGCTTTCAAAAATGAATGATTGTTTAATGCTTAACAGTCCAGTCTCTCATAAGAGGGAAGAAACATTTGAATTTGTTCTTCAACTCTCCTTGATGTGATTGTCTCAACATTTATATTATTTGATTTGCAATTCTGTCTGCTTGTCAACACTTTCCCTGCCCACTATCTCTTAAAGAAACTGTGTAATTTTACCTATATATGACATATAATGAAAATATTATTTGTGCACTACACACTACACAGTGTACACTATATTCAGCTCAAATAAGCCTTTCATGGTAAGGATTGAACAGGGTTCAAACACAATATCTAAAAGAGCAATCTTAGTTTTGAGTGCCATGTCTTTTTTTATTTGGTTTGAGTTTTAACCTGTGTTTATTTCCTGTCCCCCATGAGTCATTTCAACTGCATGGAATTCCTAAATCAAGCTGTAAAAATCTTAAATGGTAAAGCTGAATAGAAAGTGCTCCTATATATTTTCATCTCAAATTTAAGTGGTGTTGCTCCTTTATTAAATTTTATATGGCACTTGACTTTTAATAGTGCATTAATACAGTATTTGAGTAAAATCTTCACCGAGGTAGTGCTCACTGGCATTCACATTAATAACACATTAATTTATCATATTCAGTTGTTATATTAAATACCACTTGAATAATTGGTAGGGTGCTACAATAAAATGCTGACACCATTTAATAAGCTGTTTCTTTTTAATAGTTTAGTTAGTATTCATTGCAAAGTCATCAATTGTAATTAATATACTCTGTCATGTTGTAGCATTGAATTAATTTCCAGTGAGATTGAAACAAGTGGAAACCCTGTTAGTGTGAATAGCATTGGAGATTTCTGTGAGACCCCTGAAGATCTGACATTCATTGTTTTCTTTAAACTCTCTGTAGCATAAAATCTGGATTTGAGTACAGATTTGACTTTAAGAAGTCAAAGTAAGTCTAAAAATTCCTTTTCATTTTTAGCTAGAGTTTAGGAAGAGAGAGCTGTCATTTAAGAGCTGCTCATGAACAATAAAACTTATATAACATCCGTAGCTGAGTCTCTGAACCTTCAGACAGAAATAAGGATGTTCATGCATTCAGGATCCACTGTATTTCAGAATTCTTTATTTAAATGCTACGTTATGTCTATAGGCTGTTTTCTGTTTTATATAATGTATTTCATAGTAATTTGATGTTATTTGATAATTTCTATTTCTTTCTCCTAAAACACTGCATTTGTTAAAATAAAATCAAAAAGTTCCATTATAAAATTCCTTCTTTTACTTTTAGCTTTTGACAGAATACTGAAGATTTGCTTGAGTTAGTCTTGGAGTCTTATTCTGTCTGAATCTCAAAAAAATATAAAATAAAATCTTTAAAATATTATATTTGCTATATAATAATAACAGGTTTGAGTTGTCTCTATCTGAAAACTGAAACTTTATTATTCAGGAATCACTACAGATTTCAGTTGGAGTGACTTTTATGAGACCTCAATTACCTTTATCTGAGGCCTGGCATGAAGTCACCTCTAGTTAGAAGGAATAAAGATTGCCTCAAATAACCCTTTTGCCTTCTTTCTATGGTTTATGTCTGCTATGTGTTGTTTCCTGTTAAGACAAATAATCTAGGATTTTATGTCCAAAGATTTTTATCAGATGATACTAAAAAGAGTAAATAAAAATCTCAAAATAATTTAAATACAAAAAAATGCCCATACCTTGTTTTGTACCAGTAATCCCCTGAGTCCAATTAACATCATAGGGTTTGTTTTGAAAATGTGAGTAGTGCCTCTTTTCAGTGGCATATGGACTGAGAACTAATTAGGCAAACCACAGAAAAGGATTTGCCTTCTGTTTAGGCCTTCCTTTCCGGCTCCATTGTTTTGTGCATTCGAATGGTACAAAAAATGCAGATTTAGAGGTTTGTTTTCAGCAAAGAACTTCAGTAGGGCTTTCACTGAGGCATTCTTAACCTCACCACCATCATACAGGTGTTGCTTAAAGAATATTAAGAAAGGCTGACATGACCATGCTTTAGTAGTGCATGCTTTAGCCGATGACCTAACTTTACTTGAAATCCATCTTAGAGAAGCTAAGAGAAGAAAAGAGAGAGAGAAAACAGGGAATTCCACTCCTCAGGCACCAACTGGTAAAAGCAAGGAAAGAATCCTCGGACAAAAAACTCTCTCCAGTTAAGGTAGTGAAGGCAATAATAGTGATAATAGTAATGAGAAAAAAAAACCAATATCTTCTTGCTTTCTCCCTGGTACAGTTATATTTTTCATGCAGACCTTCTCAAGATCCTCACTGGTAGCTTATGATACTGTTTACACCAAATAGATCACATGTGTGTGCTGCAGACTAAATAGTATTTATCGTGATATATTTGTGCATATATTTTATTGTGTAATATTTATTGTGCATTAAAATAACTATTGACTGCTCATTATCTATACAGTTCTATTCAAGTAGGAAGTTACAGGATAAACACTACCAGATCTGGAATGATGTGATCTTTGGGTAGAGTTACGGGCTAAAATTACAAGGCTAAAGAATGAGAAGTGGAATGAGAATAGAATCAATGGCAATCAATGGTTTTAGGAGAAACCCAGCATAACATTGTTTTGGAATTCAGTAGTGCCAGATGAGAAAAACAGCACTTGTGAAACTAAAGTGAAGGCAATGCTGCAGCCACCTGGCAGTGTGCAAATGAAAAGTTATAGGTGCACCCTTAATGTGGAGGACAGGCAGGCTGCAGAATTGGAGGTGAAGGACTGCTGACAATGCAGACTCAGACACTGTGCAGTGAGTTGCTGTGGAAACTCCATGTGCACCTCAGTTTGATGCAGTGTTCCAGTTAACAGCTAACTGAAACTTCAGCTCCTAGCACTGTGTCACAGTAAATTAATCCATGCTTGAGCCCAGTCATGTATTGTGTCTGCCCTGCAGAAGTCCTATGCCCAGCTTTAGAGACCCTGAGTGTGGGGGGACCCTAACTTTTTACTATTATGTGAAGGCAGAGCATAAGATGCTTTATCTGTGATCCCCATGGCCCTTTTATTAGTGTTGCATAACCATCCTACTGGATAACAATATTGTGAAACAGAAGTATAAAGAACGTCTGAGCTCAGCTTCTTCTCATACTTCATGAACTGCTGCACAAATTTGTAAATACAACAAAGGTATTCTGCACTCAGTAGAGTGCTTTGTGTCAGAGAAGCCTTTAAACTGACAACATATGACTTTTATTTGATCTCTGCTTTGGAGATCTGCTTAAAATCCTGTCAAACCTTTTAGCAAGATGTATGGAAGAAAAAATAATAAAGTAAACTTTTCCATTAAACAAAGTTATTGTTACATTTTACATGAACTGTATTTCAAAGCAATTCAAAAATCCCTGAATTTTGTTTGTTTTATAGTTTGTGCTCATATTTAGGAAGTGTTTGATGATCTTCAAAAGATCTATCCTCTGCAGTTTCCTTTTATCCAATTTCAAGTAAGACAATGAAAGAAAGAAAAGATGTTACTTATTTAGATAGAATTTTTTTTTACTTCATTAAGCAAAAGAACAAAGAATGGGGTCAAGTATCTGTTCCAGACAGATTACTCTCTCTGAAAGGGAATTAAAGAACAGTTTGATAAAGCAGCATTTTTCAGTCTGCTGCACTTCTTACCAAGGTTATAACAGACAACTTGGAAACTGTAGTGAAATTAAAGCATGTAGTTCCTCCTCTAAAATCTTTTAGAGAAGGAAACAGTCAATACGAGTATTTCTTTTGCTTTCATGGTTTTCTGGCTCACTGGTGGGGTTTTTTTCGATTTTTTTTTCTGTTTTTTTTTTCTCTTGACATACTTTTTACATATTCTCTGCTGAAAAATTTTTTGGAATAGCCTTTTTTTTGGTCACAGGATATATTTGAAATACATGATTAAATTGAAATAAACAAAGTAGGTTTAGGTGTTACTGACCTTTACTATATTGATAGTAAAAAAACCTAGAATTTTGAATCAATGTACTTTGTATCTTGAAAAGTAAATCGATAAAAGTAAAACAGATTGATACAGAAAAAAATTAAAGGGAGACATGCAGCACAGAGAAGAGATCTCTGTTATGTCATAACATGTATTTCAGTGCTACATTTTTTAGTTTTTATATCATAGGCAGGTTTTAAGTTATTTAGTTGTACCTATATTATACTAATCTATGCATATCACATAACCACACAGAGAGCACTGTGAAATATATTCATTTTCTTTAAAGGCTACAGCTTGAGGAGTTAGTCCTGAAAATACTATTTACATAGAGCATGTTCAATGGGTATGTTGTAGTTTACCTGTTCACCTAAATTCACCTTGATACTTCTAACACAAGGTTGTGGATCAAAATATGGAGACAGAATATCAACAGTAATTATTTTAAGATCAGTAAAAATTATTTCTCCTGGCAAATTCCATACCTGTCAATGTTTGCATAATTTAGGACTTTTAGATGCTAATACAGATATAGTTTATTTTTATCAAAGAAAGGGTACATATTGGTAATATTCAGTGAATTGTAATTAATAAATGAAATTACAGTCACATACAAGATATTCTCATGTGGGGGAGTGAGAAATCTTTTTCATCTTTCTGGGCTGGGGAGGCAGTTCATGCTGTCAAGATGAAAACAGTTTTCTGGAAATGAGCAGGTATCTGGAAGGCACTGAAGTACGGAAGCGGCCTCTGCAGTCAAGAACTAAAGTGCTCTTTCAAGATAACATGATAGCATTTTTCTGTTTGAGATAATAAAGTCAGTAGTTACTCATAGAACATGTGCTAGATAGGTAATGTTGCATTACATCTTTCAAGGCTGGCAGTGCTTTAGTTTTCAGTTACCATAGGTGGACAAGCCATATCCCTTCTTTACACAAAAGAAGGGATTTGCCACGGCTGGATCTCTCATCAAGAATATAAGAGATGTGGCTTCATTTGCTTTGTATCTGTAAAAGAATTTTAAAGTCTATCTGATGCTTGCTAGCAGAATCATCTTGTCAATGTGGCCAAAAGCTCTTGTTTCATTTTGCATAAGGAATTAAAAATTGGAAGTAAAGAAATGGAAGTGAACTGAATATATTTTTCCAGTCTGGTAGTTCGGTGCTCACAAGATAACAGAGAATATTGATTCATGAGTTACTTCCGAATTTTTTTTCCCAACTGTTTAATGTATGAGTTTCTTCAAAGAAGTATTCCTTCTCCCTTATTTAATGCCCTACCCACTGTGCTAAAGAGATCAGTCAACATTTGTTCGCTTTGTGACTGATTTTCAAATCCCTCTGTGTGAGGCAGAAGTCATAGGAGATGCATGTTCAAATCCCCAGAGGCAAAGTGAATTAAATTTAGGTGCCACACATCCTGGCTGCATGTGTTAATTACGATATAAAAAAGTAGCAGCAGTATCAGCTAGTGTAAATATTTTTAAAGAAAAAACATGACTTTTCCCATACCATTCAGTAAAATATTAGGGCCTTGAAGGGGAGACATGCCTTTGACTGCTTAAGCTTTTCCTGCTGCTAAGGCCAGATTTAGTATTGTATTTCATTGAGTTTCTAGTTCATAATTATGGGAAGCGTGGCAATGCAGTTCTGGACCACAGTGTGGGGGAGCAGTTAGAAAAATGGTCAATTGAAGTCCTTAGGGCATAAGGTCTGCTCTATATCTGGGCATTGGTCACAAATAGCAGAGATTTCAGTTATTAGCACACTTAGAAGGTCCAACAGTCTGGAGAAAAAAAAATAATTTTTCTATGGATGAGGACAACATTTCTTTAAAAAAAGTCACCTAAATCTCCAGGCCAAGACATTGGGAGAGATAATTAAACATGGCCTTGACTTGATATCCTAAGATTAGCAAAATACAGCTAGAAAACTTTAACCTCAGTGACAAGCTTTGAATATATTGAGGAAGAGAAATTACCAAGAAGGGCTTAACTTCCTTTGAAAGCCTCTTTCTGGGGTCTGTGTTAGTGATTTGCTGACTGACACAAAATGAGGTAGGAAACTTGACTGGCCAGATGACATGAGCAAGCCTTTGTCATGATAATGAACGGAATGATGGGGCCTGATGAAACTGAATAGCTGTCAGATATTTGCAAAGGATTTGAAATAGGGTAACATGAATATGGTTTTATAGCATGGGTTGGAGGTAAATGAGTGCCAACTTGAGTTCAGAGAACTTTGCCATATAATTAAAGTTTAGTAAACAATTGCTCATATTAGAATACATCTGCTTCTTTCAGAGAGCAGCATATTTTAAAAGGGTAGTAGTATCTTGACTTTAGTGTGTAACTCTCATTATTCCTTTTATGTCAGTACTTTTATTCACAGATCTAAAATTACCATGGCTTTGAACCTTGGAACATAGACCTATTGGATCAAGAAATGTGTCAAGTCCTACATTTTTGAAAGCTCATTACACACTTTCTCTATAACTGCATATGTCTTAGTGGTTTACAGTCACTGAAACAAAACGTAGAATATTGCATGAACACTAAGTAAGAAAAAAATCTTTTGCTTCCATACTTTTTTCTCTGCAACATTGTACTAGTGTATTTCTAGTTCTTTAAAAGAGGTAGATAAGTAGAAACTGATGGAGCCTAAGGGACTGTTGGTTTTTTGCATGCTTTTACCTAGGCAAACACTTGTTTGCAGAAGGCTTGTGTAGAGTACTGGTGTTGTAAATCTTTTACATTCATGTGGCATTAATTTTGGCAATGCTTTGAATTTTATAAACTTAATCAGTCCCACCTTCCTCCTAAAATCCAAGACAAAAATAGCTACATATGGATATGTACACACCAACAGGTACAGAGAGACATTTATATGAAGCCATATGTAATAAGTATCACACACTTGACATACTTTACCAAAGAAGTATTGAAAGAAAAATCTAGTTTCTCAGTGTACTACAGTTCTTTGAAACATTTAGACAATGTAAGGTGACTTTAAACATGTTAGAAATACCTTATGCATACTACATTCTCCAACAAGGAAAGAGTTCATTTGTCTGAAGTTTGGTGGCAGGGGTTCTTATTCTCCAACACCCTTCTGCCTGTTAAATATAATGTAGCTCAAAACTGAAGCAAGGAAGGGGAGAATATAAAGCTCTACATTAAAATAGTGAATGAGCTCTAACTTAACATGCTAGATAAAGATCCTGAGCCAGTTTATTGATGATTTCCTTTTTCATTTTGACTAAGGAGATCCCAAATGCAGACTAAAAATAAGGCTCCATGTAAGATTGTATTTGTCTCATTCTCCCTTCCCTTGCTCACCCTTTCATCCTTACTTCCCTCCTTTCCGCTTCCCTTCGCTCATCCCTGCTCTTCTCTCCTTCTCCTTCTTAATGCCTTTCTTTCTTCAGATCCATTGTAGAGAGGAAGTAAAAAATACACTCTTTTTACACTTTTCAAAAGCAAGAGGGACATAAACTTGGTATTTGTGAAACCTCAGAAATGTAAAACCAAAATGTTTAGACTGCTTCTTTGCAAATATAAATAATATATTTCCTCTTGAATTCTTCTCAAAATAATGCTTCACCATCCTAAAACCCCTAAAAAATCTATTAAACATTTTTAGAAAAAAAAAAACCAGATTTTTTTCTAAATCTACCCCTTCATTGATAGGGTGTATCTGTTATTTTACAATTATACATTAATTTATTATTCTTTTATCTGTTTTGTTTTTACATAAGTCCAAATGAGGTCTAATGATGTTTAGGTCAAAAAACCACAGTGTATTTTATCCCTAGACTGAAAAATGAGATATCAATATCAATTTCATACACCTAAAAACAAGCTGAAGATTAATTGTTGGTATGTTAATTTTACTGTGGGATTTTATAAGGTGGTTTTAGATAATTTTTAAGTAGTTTTAATATCTGTTTGAACAGTACACCAATATTATTTGCTGTCTGTTTAGATGTTTTCATCTATGTGGTAGAATTGATGTTGCATATTTGGCATAATTTTATTAGTTTTTATTCAAAATTCAAACTGAGACCATGGTCTGGAACATACCACTCCTCCTACTCTTTATTATTTTCTTTACTGGGGAGCTACAACAAGAAATGTCTAATGAAAGTGTCAATAGATGCTTACTACAGATGGCTGTGAAAAACACCTATTTCTTTAGCCAGAAAGGAAAGGATCTGTCTCCTTGGCATTGACTGATGTCAATAAATGTTGGTTTGTTAATAATTTTTTTTTTTTTTTTGTTTTATTCCGGGTAGAGAAAAGCATGTTTGAATGCTCTTGGTTTAGTACCAGATTGTTTTTTGATTTTTTGTTGGGTTTTGGTGGGTTTTTTGAGCCTATTGTCTGCTTTTAAAAATACTTATTTATAAAGCTGAATACAGATGTAAAATCAATATTATGTTTATTTGAAATGTTACCACAATAATTATATTTCAATAAAGCATTCAATTTTTATGGTATCCAGACTACCTTGCATTATTGGTTAGTCTGATGGGAGGACTAGGGGATAAATTGAAGGTAAAAGCATGTAAGTGCACATAATAAACAGACCCAGTCAAATGCAGGAGATGGCAACTTTGATAGGGTTTCTAGGAGTTGGTCCTATGGATGAGACCTGACAGAAATATACTTTTCCTAGATAGCCTGTTAGAGATTTCATAGAGTCTAAATATTATTGGTAATAACTCATATTTTCTTGAATTGGATAATTCACTTCTTTTGTTTTAATGTGTCTGTTTTCTTTAGCTGAATGTGGAGCAACTGTCTCTGGAAATGAAGGAACATTACTGTCTCCAAATTTTCCATCTAATTATGACAACAACCATGAATGTATCTATAAAATTGAAACTGAGGCTGGAAAAGGGATCCATCTTAGAGCCAGGACCTTTCAGCTGCATGAGGGAGATATTGTTAAGGTAATAAGACAAATTATTTCACTTTCTATGCTAACTATTGCATGAATAAATCTGTTTCCAATGGCAATTATCTTTCTTTTCATATCCAATAGGTGGATAGCATCACTGCCTTTATATGAGATTCAATGATTTATACTAGATTCAAAGAAACTATCAGAGACATTGTGATTTCAATTACATTTCCAGAAGTATTAGACTGTTTAAAATGGTTTAAATCTTAAAAGGAAATCTAAAATTTGAACTTGGATTTTGAATATCCAGTATTTTTCTCTCTTTACACAATATTTATACGTGTAGCACAGGGATTTTTGGGGTTTTTTTCCCTAATAGAAAACTAACATTGCAATATTGACTACAACTGCAGTTATAGAAGCTGTCTTTCATTATTTTACATTGCAGGGACTATTTGAAACATGGCCTAAATATATACAGATCTTGAGCATGTACTTTTCTACAGCATGGTAATAAGTTGCTTTTTCCTAATAGTAGCTGTTGCATTCTTGTATGTACTGAAAATCCTAATATTCATCTGAAGTTCTGACCATATATTAAATTAGTATTTCAATTTTAATGTCCCAAATTTTTGGGTAATTAATACTTAAAATCACAAAATATTCAGAATTCAGTTAGCAATTTCTTTTCTGGATATCTCCCAACAACCCATTTAACATGTTAAAAATTGCTGTCTCTTGATTTTTTTTAATTCGCACTGAGTGCTTCTCACAAGAAGTTAAAACATAAAATTGTTATGGATCAAATATGGTGACTACATTTTTTACCATTTCATCATCTTAAGAGCTTCCTTGTGTAATTAAGTGTGACAATTAATTTCCTGCAAAAAACAAGGCATTTACAGATAGGATGAAGGTGGGGAGGAAAAAAAGGCTTCATTTTAATATAGACATTTTCTTTGTAAATATAGAAATTTATATCTTTGTTATTATATCTGTTCTTTTCAACAAGTACTTCATTTGACCATGAAATAAGCAAAACTTATAGATTAGTTTATAGATTAGAAAGTTACAATCAAAAGAACAGCATTTTCTCCGTCTTTACCCACAAAAGCATTGATAATAAATGCTACCATGTAAAAAACAGTGCAAGACCTTGGTTTTGCTTTTAGACCAAGGGAATTGAGGACGTGGACGAAATATGTGGTTTGGATTGTCCTTTGCTCCTATTATCCATGGTCTGACAGTGCAGATCCCCAAAAGTATTTTTGCTCTGAAGAGATGCAGCAGGGAAAAAAGAACTTAATTACTCTCTGATTTGCTAGAATGTGGTAGATAAGTCTCCCAGAAGCTTTGCAGATATATGGTTTATAAATAATTTAATAAACTACTTCAAAATCTACAACAAAAAATCCCTTAGAAAACCCTAAAGAAACATTCAAGAAACTCAGTTATCCTTCAGAACATCTCATGAGTAATGTCCAGCACACTTAGCGATATTCCCCGGAGATACAAGAATGATTTGCCTGAGACAAAGCTGTTCTGAGCAACCTGTTAGATACTTTCTTTTATAGACGTTTTAGCACAATACTTCAGAGGATCCAAAGGAAGCAAAGGCAAAATTGTGGTGATGTCTGAACTGCAAGGACTGTTCTCTGGTTTTGAGTCAGTTCCCACAGCACAGCTTCCATTTATACAATTAAGTGCTCTTCCACCAATTAAGGTCTCTCTATTACCTGCATTTATGAAAACAAAGTCTATTTCCTCTCTATTCCCATGCCAGGATGTCCTTTTACATATTTCCATTGGTATCAGCATGTTGGCAGGGTTATGGACTATAAAGCTTACTTTCTTTCCTATCTGCACCCAAAATATGAGCAAAAGTGTTATAAACCCCAGCCTTCTATCTTGTGCTGCACAGAAGGAAAATACAAGATTGCCTTGCTGGCAGCTTGCAAGAGATGCACTAATCATATGAGTATTTACAAACCTTGTGCTGAAATATAGGGCATTTTCCCAGCTCAGTATCTCACTCTGCTTTACTAGAGAAATCTGTATGTGCATAATGTTTCATTGGGTGTGAGTGCCCATCCCCAGCAGTGGCAGCTCTCTGAGGGGAAGCTGGGGCTGCCCCAGCCGGGCACGGCCGGTTCCAGCCAGGCACAGCTGGTTCCAGCCGGACACAGCTGGTTCCATCCAGGCACAGCTGGTTCCAGCCGGACACAGCTGGTTCCAGCCAGGCACAGCCGGTTCCAGCCTGCACAGCCGGTTCCAGCCGGACACAGCTGGTTCCAGCCAGGCACAGCCGGTTCCAGCCTGCACAGCCGGTTCCAGCCGGACACGGCTGGTTCCATCCAGGCACAGCTGGTTCCAGCCGGACACGGCTGGTTTTAGCCAGATCCAACCGCACACTGCAGGGCGTGGCTGAGCCACAGCCGGGGCAGGGGCACCTGAGGGAAACGTAGCTAAAGAAGGGTAAAAAATGCTGCACAGAAGTGCGTGATAAAGTGGGCCAATAAAAGCCTGCTATAATAATCTAATAATCCTGTGAGAAATGACTGCTCACGTTTAAAATTTTAAATGTTTATTAAACCTTAACAAAAAATACAACAAAAGGACTAAATAAGGAAAAATTAGAGCACTGGGAGTCCCCGTGACTATCTGCCCTGTGCTCATCTTCAAAATGGATGCTCTGCCTTTTATACCTGTAGTCCCTCCTAAAGTCTTGTCAGTCAACTCCTTCCTTGCCATCCAGTGGTGGAGTTCACTTTCTTACATCTTGATTGGAGGTCAGGTGTTACCATAGTAAGAAGCCAACCCTCCCCAAATGCCATGACTACCAAGGAGATCCCTTGATAACAGTGCAAGGGGGAGGACATATTATAGTAACATACCTATACATTTACAAAACTTCTCTTAACATACATATAATGTTCACCCCTTAATTGTGAGAGCCAACCATCTCATTACTCATCTATAACAATTCCAAGATCAACACACCAGGAGTGTCAGAAAAAGCATATAATGTTACTGTTTGAGGTAAGATCTCTTCAAACTCCATAAGGATGTAGTGGAAGGATTTCAGAATGTTAGCCATGTCAGCAAACTATACAGGCCTTGCCTGCCCAACTTCAAGGAATATTTTAAAAGTGTGTCCCTTTGGAATGATTTTATGCTATAAAATCTTTGCAGTTAAGGAAATTGGGTAAGTTAAGTTGTAAGTAATTTATTTTTACTGTCAAAAGAAGAAATTTCAAGAAACATCAAGAAACTCTACCTGGCATTTCCTTCTCCTTCAGTTGAGCATTGTGCATTCCCACAGCAGGTGCAGACATATTAACACTGTTATTGGAGCATTTCTCCTCATGAATAACTGCATTGCTGTCCTATTCTTTTGTCTGCATTTTTTAGCCCCAGTAAGAAAAAGAAACACTTTCAGTTCCTACAAAACAGGGAAAAAAGGCATCCCTGAATACTTTGGCTAAATTAATCCTAAACACAGCTCCAAACAATTCTGTGATCATTCCCCACTGTTCCCTAGACCAGATTCTGCAGTTTGACTACACCTCTAATGTTAAATTCGCTCATCTTGCACAATAAGATAGCTCACTGGAACTGTGTCTCAGAAACAGTTCCTGGCCTATGCAGCTCCTGCACCTATTCTTTCTCAGGGAAGATTTGTGAAGGTGTTAGTAAGTCTTCTTCAATGTGTTCCAGGGATAAACTGACATTAGATACTGTGTAGACAATCAAGTTGTGATGACTTTACTACTCTATCACTATTTACTTGCTTTGAAAATATAAACTAATCTGCAGCTTTATATATGAGCTCAGTATTCAAGAGGGAATATTGAGGCTGTATATTGAGGCTGTAGAGTGTATGGAATTGCATATAATTTGCAAGAATATTTCTGGCATCAGTAAGACAAGTGTGTGAGGAATGGTCAAACCTATTGCTTTCAAGAAGACTGCATGCAGGGTAATGTCTGTAATTTGTGGGCAAACATTCTATAGCTGTGAAAAAATTTGAACTTGAATTAATGGGATAGGAATTTCAATTCAGGTAAAGTAATAGAAACATTCACCATTTTTCACCAAAATTTCACCATTTTGAAGGACATATGACAAAAGTGAATACTTGGATTATCTCTTTATTTTATAGCTTATTCTTTCTCACTCACTAACACTTCATCCTACTGGTTCTCCCTGTTTTAACTTGAAGATTCATAGCTCTTTAAAGTGGCTACCTATGCCAGAATCTTTATAATGCACTTGCAGTGAATTTGCAAAGGTAAGAGGAAAAGCAGAATGTAGTATTCTGATTTTCATCTCTTTTGCCAAATAGACCTTCTTTTTTCCTTCATGACTGAGGTAATTGTAACTGTAGCATGTGAATTGTATTTCAGATGGATTCTCTGAAATAAGTTAAATGTATGTACTAAATATAAATGAATAGTGATAAATAGTCTAGTCTTACCTCTGGAATCAGTGGCATAGGACATGACACAATGGTTGTTACACAAGCTGTCTACTGGGACCGATCTTTGGCCCATATTAATTAGCTTCACAAGCAGTGGTAAAAAAGAGTTTTCTTTCCTAGGATGGTTCAACCAACTCCTTCCCTGTGGACAAGGGAGATTCAGTACTTGTATTTGTTCACTAATGATGTTTCACTTGCTTATGTCTGTAATGTGAACAACAGAAGGACTAGTGTCATCAAAAATTGTACCAGCTTTTTTGTTTGTGGTGGTGGTGGTGGTGGTGGGTTTTGTCGTTTTTTTTGTTTGTTTGGTTTTTTTTTTTTTTTTACAGCTGTTTTCACAGGATCTCTCACATCTAATTTTAATTTCATGAAACAGTCTTTTCATTTGGGTCTGGATTTATCTTGAGGGATTCTATTACTTAACTTGTTAGTCTTCAGGTAGGAAGAGTATCTCTAACAGTCAGTGAGGTAGAACACGGTTGAAACAAGGTGTCTGTATTCTTTAGCTGTGGGGATTTTTGTTTGTTTGTTTTGTTTTATAGATGAATAAAAATATTTTCTTAAACATAGGCAGCATTTTTAATTGATGACAATTATTAGAACATTCCATTTCAAGCAGTATCTCCTAGTTCCAGTGTAATATATCTATGGAAATAAATTTTATGGGGTACAAATGATTCTTTACTTTGTGCAATAGATTTCCAGCTCTAATAAATAAAGCATAACCTGTCTATGAAATAGATTGGTAGTTGTTTCCCAAGACAATGGTTAGAAGCTTGCAAGTAATTTTTCGGATATTCTTAGCATAGCTTAAAGTTAGGTTTCTTCCAAGAAAGGTGGACCTTAAGTACATGTAACTGCTTGCATGAACCTTAAATACAATGGGTTGTATCTTCTGAGTCATCTCATCTGTGTGCCTTGGTATACGACAATCTTTGCATCAATAATAAAGATGGAACATATTCTTCTATCAATTGCTAGCACAATACTGTGTTTTTCAAAAGTTTCCTTTAGAGTAAGCAATTATTTATATCTATGTAGGTTTATAAAAGTAAACATATGCTTTTTTTCTTAAAAAATCTTTATGCATGTTGTTTTTATTATTTTATTTTGTTAATGGCATTTGAGATGAACATGGTACTTTCAAGACATTTACCTATGGATGGCATGCTGGTATTTTCTCCACAGACGAAATAGAAATGCTTTTAATTGTTGGTCCTCACCTACAAATGTTGCAATGGTCTGTCATCTTAAAAGAAGCATTTCTAAATTTTGTGAAGAGATCTAACTGGGCATTCAAATAGGAAGAACTGCTTGTGACCCAGATGTAGCTATTTAGATTGTTAAATGGGTCACTCCTGCTTCTCACTGGAATCAGTATAAATCTGCACTGTACCACAAGGTCTGCTAGTGGAAGGATGAAGATCCAGTGCTTGAAATATTTAATGTACCCATAATGGTAGCTTTTGTGCTGGTTGTCTCTAGTCACTCTAGGACACAAGATAAGGGGAAACTATCTTTCACTTCATATCAGAAACCAGCTGCTCAAATCCATTTCTTGCTGTTGTATAAGCATCAACATGACATTTCATGTATGGTGTATTTACAGACTTTATATTTTATCTATTTACAGACTTTATGTTTTATTTTATTTTTCCACAAGAAAGTAGAGGAGATTTATTTAATTTAAAGAAGAAATTAGCTTTTTAAGTTCATCTTGAGAAAACAAACCAACAAACAAAACAAAACTGCAGGAGGCTATTTTCGCACTTTGATTTTGCAATAAGAAAAAAAAATCTCCTTGGCAAGAGTTTGTACTTCCCCTGTATTTGTGAACAGTCAAAAGGGCATTCTTATGAATTTTAGGATTTGAAAAAGTACATATGTTGATATTGTTCAAAGTTTTCACTAAAGTAACACGGCAAATAAGAACATCTCTACAATCAGTTTGGAAATAGACTCACATATTTTTTTGCAAACTTATCAGTCTTTGTTTAATCTGATAGTAAAGCAAAATTGCTGCAGGTTTAGAGCCTGAGATAAAAGATGACAGATTGACTTGAAATCTCATTTTTGCTGTTGATATACTGAGACGGGAGAGAAGAGAGTAGGCTGTAAGGGTTTACCTTTAGTGGTGATTTCAGAACTTATACTTCTGTTGGCCTTTGTGAATAATCCAGAAAACAATCTGAATTTATTAAACCTCAGAAGATAGAATTGCATATAAATATTAATTTCTCTCAAGATGAGCTCACAAAAAGGAAAAAGACTATAAAACACTTTAAGGGGGACAGAATATTCAAGATTTCCCTGAACTGTATAACCCAGGGGTATATACCTCTCAAAATAGATACATTAAGGTTTTGGAGAAACTATTGGCAATACATTGCTAACTTTGGAATTATTGTATAAATGAAAATCTTTCAAATATTTAGATTCAATGTCCAATTTCATGCTCTTATTTCTGCAAGGTGTATGATGGAAAAGACAGTTCTTCACGCTCTCTTGGAGTCTTCACCAAAAATGACATGATGGGAGTTATTCTTAATAGCACCTCTAACCATATGTGGATAGAGTTTAACACCAATGGATCTGATACTGACCAAGGATTTCAGCTGACTTATACAAGTAAGTAGCTCATAAATATGATCTAATCAATTGCTTTGCAGAGAAATGTGTATTTCTCATCTGTAGTGGTTTTGTTTTGAAAGTTGAAGGTAATTTCCTAGAATGTACTGTGGCTAAGAGACTGTGCTTTACTCATCTACATAACTGGATAGGTAATTTAAAAACACCGTTAGTAATGTTAAAACACTGTTGAAAGCAAATTTGTACATTTTTAAACTTAGAAAGCATGATTATTTTCAAGATTTAGTAGTGTTGTTAAGACATGTGGGTTGAATGTATTAATTGTTAAACTGTATCAGAAAATGTACAGAAAGTCATGGAAAACTGAAAGTTCAATCTCTGCAGTCAGTCAACTTTGACAAGAGGAAAAGAAAAGAAAGGAAATAAAAGAATAGAAAAGAAAAGGAAAAAGAAAGAAAAAGAAAAAGAAAAAGAAAAAGAAAAAGAAAAAGAAAAAGA
>JANIJU010000002.1:20978600-21132085 GCA_025504685.1 Leucosticte australis | reverse complement strand
AAAGAAAAAGAAAAAGAAAAAGAAAAAGAAAAAGAAAAAGAAAAAGAAAAAGAAAAAGAAAAAGAAAAAGAAAAAAGAGAAAAGGAAAAAGAAAAAGAAAAAAGAGAAAAGGAAAAAGAAAAAGAAGAAGAAGAAGAAAAAGAAAGAGAAAAAGAAAAAGTAAAAGAAAAAGAAAAAGAAAGAGAAAAAGAAAAAGAAAAAGTAAAAGAAAAAAAGAAAAAGAAAAATTAAAAATTAAAAATGAGTACCCCTTAATCTGCACACCCAAAAAATGTGCACTCTGATCTGGCCTGATTACTTGTCAGGATCAGAGTGGAGTATACTGGAAGGAGACCAGAATGAACAAGTTTTGACAAACAATACACTTGTCCCACAGACTGTATGCAATTAGTTTAATTCATTTTTGCTCACAAAAAAATGATTTTTTCTGAGGAATAATTTTGGGGATAACTAATTTGCTTCCAACACACATAAAGGGATATTTTTCCAGGTTTCAAGGAATCTCCAAGTTCCATTTACTTTCAATTTATTATCTTATACATTGCTTTCCATGAATTGCTGTTGAACCTTGCAGAGCAGAGCACAACATAGTGTGTCACAGAAATGGAACCATTACTCAGTTTAATACATCTGATGTTTTCCCTTTGGTTTGGAGCAAGCTGTGTAATAACCTTTTAGATTTTTTTTCTTACAGAACTACTGAAGAATGACTAGAATGTCTAATTTGCCTAGACAAACTGTAGAAATTTTCCTTTGGAAGAAAAAGAACCAAAGATCTGTTTTAAAAATAAGCTTATTTTAAGGGCTCTGATTTCAAGGGTCTTGAATCAGCTCCTTTTAAATGCTGCTTCCATGGCCAGTTCCACTGACTGTTTACAAATGTAATTTTATTTAAAAATAGAATTTTGCTAACTTTTACATTCAATTGCTTGATTTTGTTGCACTTTATTTAAAGATTTGCTCTCTTGCACCATATTTTTCTGTGTAAGATAAGATACAATAATTCATGTCTTAAGGCTTTTTTTCCTGACTGTTTGCTTAGTTTTTAAACAGTATGTTCTACTCTTCCAAGTATTTCCACATAATCTGAAGTGTGTAGACTGAATTTGACATAATCTTCTAACTAAGATTCTAAGTAATTATCTTCTAAGTAATTTTAGTACTGGATAGAGAGGCAAAACTTATTTTCCTAGGTCTGCATAACACTACTTTTTTTTTTATTTTGGTTGCCAAGTGTCTATTTTATCATATATTATCAGTTTGCAGCCATTCATGTTGAAAAGCTTATCTCTAATGACTTTTCTTCCTACTTTCTCTAACATGAGACAATCCCCAGTTTTAAATACAAACTAATACTTTACTTCTCACGTTTATTTTCAGGAAACCAAATTCAATATAATAAATTTTGAGACAGTGACCATCTAACCAGATGATTTCCTTCTGCTGTAACTGTTATTTCCAAACCCTTTAGTGTGAGATTTTTCACCATTCATAAATTAATGCAAGTAAAAATACAAGCAGAAGATGTAATCTTTTGCAGTTGAAAACTGGCTGCAGTGCTGACTCACATTCTTTTTCTGAAAGTCCTATCCTAGTAATATCTTAGAGATTAGATATACCAGAAATTTATACTCATTATTTCATGGAGTTTGAATTTTTTGGTGCAGTTAAAATTCAGCTACCAAATAAATATGTCCATTTTTTATTCAGTAAATACATGAAATACAAAATTATAATTATCTTTTTGGATTAAAACATCTATAATTTACAGCAGAATTAACTGAAAGATTACTCTGAAGTTTATTCACTTTTCAGATTGAGCTGTAATGCCAGTTACTTGAAAAATGCTAAAACAAATCAAAAAGGTGCTAAAATATTGTTTCACTGAAGGAAATGAGAAATATATGCTGGAGTAAAAGAAATGGAATAATTAATATCATAAAACAGAGATAGGAGAAGTGATGGTCTAAATAAATCAGGTCAATAGGTTCAGGTTATTTCCTATGTGATTGCTGAGTTCTTGTAACCCACAAGGCATCATCAACTGCCATTAATTGTTGATCTTTGTAGTACTTTTCTTTCTATTATTGCTGTTGAAATTAAGAAGTAAAATTGCAGGTTGTTATTAAAAAGACTAGTGTGAAAGTCTGCTAGTTCATTTGTGTGCAGCTACCTTTCCATCCTTTTTGATGGGGTGAATTCTGAAGGTTATGTTAAATTTAAAAATGCAGTAGAAGAAAAAGCTAATGATCCACGAAGACACAAATGTGGATAGAGAAACTTGTATCTCTGCTTTCAGAATCTCATCACCGACATAGTAAAACCAAATTTCATAAACTCAGAATCCAGGAGTTTTATATAAACTGTAGAAATCAGAATATAAGCAGATATTAAAAGGAAATCGATAAAGGATTCAGGTTCTAAATGAAATCTGATGAAATTTCTCATGAAATTTTCTATAGAGGAAATTGATTCAGGTAATACTGATTGGAAGCTGGAAATTATAGTTATCTTATTCTTTGATCTATAACTACAAGATGCTTTCAAGAAAATACATTTGTCCTGATAGGTAGAGGTATTTTTTTACTAGAAAAGACCATGAAAACATCTGTACTCTTTCTCAAGCTAACTGTTTTGAGAAACTAAGAAATATTTTGAGTGAAAACTAAAATTACAGTGATTTTGTTTAAGGAAACAACTTCAGAAAAATGGAGAATATTTTAGCCTGAAATTGGTGGGGTAAGTATATATGGAGTAAGTGTCAATGAAATAGCAATTTGAGCAATAGCTGAACATGAGGAGAAGAAAAATGAGGAACAAAGAAAGCAGCTTGTCGACTTTGTGTAAAACAAGTTTATTATAAAGCCATTTCCTTATAGTGTGTTGGGAGGAATAAGGTAAAGTGTCCACTTCCAGTATCTCTACACTGCTTTCAGAGGGAATGACTGTGGACATTTATATCTCTGTGCTGAGGAAATGGCAGGACAAGTTTGATGCCTTTAATTCCCTATGAGTAGAGGACATCAGTAGCATTCTGCATGTAAAAATTAAGTGTATGCTTATTGACACATGACAGCTATTTTTTTTTTTATTTTAGAAAATGTCTGTAATTCTTTCATAATTGCAGTTTCCTTATTCAGGGGATCTTTTCCCCCTCTGTCTGATTAGATCTGTTCTTCCTGAGACAACTCTAATTTTTGTTGGGTAGAGAAGATTAGATACAGGGATTCCCACTGCTATTCCTGTTCACAGCTCAGTTAAAAGGTTTGCCCAATCTGATATAAAGATGCCAGTGCTTTGTGCTGTCATGTCAATGGCATTTAATGTTAAATTGACATTCATATAAAACCAAAATCTTATTGATGCCACACAGTGATAGGCAGAAAAAGCAAAACACAGCTGTCTGGTAAAAATAAGAGGCTGCAACTTTAAATAAGGAGCAATTCAGCGCAGCTTCTGAATAACAAACAGGCAGTCTCCCTGGCCATGCCTAACCACTCCCCTATCACAGTCCTGACACACCAGAAAATTTAACAGTGTTTTCACTCATCATGCACTGAACTTACTCTGACTTACTCTGACTTTTGGAAAAACAAAAAATAATACCTTTACACTTTATCATGCATGTCAAATACAAATGTTTTGTGACCCTCTGAGTACCACCTAATGCTGCTACTGTGTGATCTTTTTGGTCTTATATAGATCACAGATCACTCGGCACTGTAGTGGGCTTGCACAATTTTCTCAGTAAAGTTCCCAAATATTTGAGAAGAAAACAGTACCTTCACTTTCCCTTCACAGTACCATCTAGAAATCTTAAAACTCATTTCTTTTCATGGTACCTGATGATGGATTTTTATATTTATGATGTGTAAGGACCTTTACCAGTGTAGAATTGCTCCTTGGACTCTCCTGAGACCTGAGGGTTTTTACCATGTGCTTTGCACTGGCAGTTGTCTGGCTGAAATAGCATGAAGTGGCTGTAGGACCTTATACAGACATCTTCTTTTTTTAGGAGCAGCTTATCTAGCTCTCTATGTCAATTCCATGGTTCCCCAGTCCTGTCCAGTAAATAATAGAAGCAAAAGCTTTACTTATCCTTAAACCTTAGAATTTATTCTAATAATTCAGTGGAAGGGTCCATCCAGAAATACTGACAGATAGTATCTGTAGGAGCATGCCTGGTTGCACTGGCCCACTCAGTACTATATTCTGCCTCTCAAAAGACTCCTCTGTGTTTCAGAAACATGAAGAACTAGTTATAGACTTTTTAAAGTCTGAAAATTATTCAAGAATTTGTGGCATATTCTGTGACTACATTTTAGGTTACTGAAGGCCTGGCACTGACCTGTCCCTGATTTGCTACTATAGGTTAAAAATGAGAGTCCATTTTAGTTCCTGAGCAGTTATTTTTATTTATATCCTCCACTTCCTTGTGATGTGAAATTAGGCATTCTCCTTCACTTCTCTGCTAAGATGGAAATGAGGGCTGGAAAAAATCTCACTGATGATTTGTCTTTTTGAAAATGAATGCTGTGTAGGCCCAAATCATAATTTAATGGTAACATACTCAAATTTCAAATCCATGACGACCATTTCTTTCTCTGAAAGCAGAATTCTCCATGGCTATAATTTCTTTCAGAAGAGTTCAGGCCCCTGAACTGTGCTCCACTCCACACAACTTACCACAGATTTAGGATTGTGCATAGATAGAATTTTTTTCTTTTTAATGAGGTTTAATATTTTCATTTGCATTTATGATTCTTTAGCATAGTTAGTAGTTTTGCAGTATTCTCTTCATTGGTCTGAAAATATACTTTTCAGTTTAAGGAAAGAAATTTTTAAATGCATTTCTTGGACATGATGCACTGGTTTAGCATTCATGGTATTCCATTGTTGCTAAAGATTTAGTTCTGATTTTCAGTTTAATAATTCTTTAACCCTACTGCTTTCAAGAGATAGTGGAAGGTAGTGCATGGGAGGTGAATCTGAGTTGGTCTAAATTTATATAAATCGATGAAAGCATTTATAATAGTTCATTTAAGATAATAATGAACTTTAATTTAGTTCATTTCTTAATCTACCGGTTTTGAAAAGGTTAGAATGTCAGTGAAAACAATGTTCTGAAAATGCAGACTCAGACACTTATTCTAGCACACAATCAGTCTCAAATTCAGGAATATAGTGGCTATGTCTCAGGGTGTATAATGTTTAGCAGAACAATCTAGTAATGAAAAGAGGCTCTTCCAGTTTCCTTTCCATAGCTAGTCTGTATATAAGATCTGTTCCAATTAGAACCTTCATACACTGCAGTAAAAACGTAAGACACCAAAGACAAATATTATCAAATTAGTACATCTTATGTACTAATTGAGGTCCTATTAAGAGCACTACCATTATGTGACTAACCCCAAATGAATGTAACCCCAAATAAATATTGCATGCATAGAAAAAATTCTTCTAAAAGACAGTCAAACTTGCAGACTTGAAAACAAAAATTAATGAATGTAAAAAAAAAAATAGAAATATTAATTTCACTTGAGGACAAGAATTACAATATCCTGATTAATGACATGATGACATCAGAGTCTCTTCCATCCTTCCTCCCTCAGAAAATTAAATTGCCTTCTGCTTCCAAAATACTCAACATTTACATAGTCTCCCCATTGCCTCATATCCTCAAAACTTTGTACGACCAAAAAATAATTGGTCTTATAACAGTTTTTATAGTTGAGGTTGGTTTTCACTTTTAATTTAAAGATGTGTATGAAGCTGCTACTCTGGTAAACAGAGTAGGTGCCAAATATTTTTTTTATCTCTAAGACAGAAACAATGAAAATCATTTTATTAGGTGAATATAAGTACTGCATTAACCTTCTGTTTGAAAAATTATGTTAACCCATGCTTTGTAGATGGAAATGCTAGCATGGTGATGTTTTGCATTTTTCCCATCTCAGGAAAATCTTACCAGATTTTTTGGGGTACAGATCTTTAACCATATAGACTTATGTGAGAAAATGCTACCCTATAAATGAGCACTCCAAAATACTTTTTCTCAACTGGCCTGGATTAGGATGGAGGTGACCAGTTTGTCCATCTTTATTGGGTTTGAATGAGATGGAGTTAATTTCCTTCAGTTAAAAAAATATTGAGTTAATTCTTCTTTTAGAAAGAATTTCTTCACTGAAAGGGTTGTCAAGAATTGGAAGGGGCTATGAAGGGAGGTGATGTAGTTATCGTCCCTTGAAGTGTTCAAGAAACAGCTGGATCTGTCATTAATGCTATGGTTTAGTTGAGATGGTGATGCTTGGTCTAAGGTTGGACTTATGATCTTGGAAATCTTTTCCAACTTTAGTAATTCCATCATTCTATGATTGTTCAGCTAATGCTGAGCAGTGCTTCACAGTGTTAGGGCCTTCTCTAGGGTTACTTGCTCTGACATGCCAGCAGGTAGGCTCAGCATGGGCAAGAAGGTGGGAGGGGACACAGATGACCTGAATTGAATGGTGACACATGTCATGTCATGTCATGCTTAGCTATTAAAATCTGGGGAAGTGTTTCTGAAGTAGCTGTAGCTAAGGTATCAGGTATCAGTCTGCTGTTGATATGTGATTGGGTTTGCATCACTCATTTGGGTTTGGGGTATTTGGAGTTTTTGCTTTGTTTTGTTTTCACTTATTAAACTGTCTTCATCTTGACTGAGTCATTTTCTTGCTTTTGTCTTCCTAATTCTCTTCAGATCCCATTATGGGGAATTGTGAGAGCAACTGGGTGGGGGCTTACCTGCCGGCTGGGGTAAACCTACCAATATCCTGTGTCTTGTGGGTAGCCTGGGAAAGTGAGGATGAAGCTGCTTGATTACACTACCAGGGATGGGAAAGCCAAACCTAGAGAGGAGGAGAAGAAAGAGATAAAGAATGGAATATATAGATACGTACAGAAGGCAAGAAATGCACCACAGGGTATGGGGAAAAGTGATTTCTGGGACTAAAAGGCTAGGATACAAACATAGGAGATTAAGATTGCCAGAGGGGCTGGCCGAGAAATAGAGAAAGTATATGGAGTGGAGAACTCAGACTGCATTGGTAAAAAGGAGGTTGCAAAAATGAAACTGAGAAGAGGAAGAAACAAGAAATAGAACAGTAGTAGCATACTGTGTTAGGAGTACAGGCTGAATAGTCCATGATTATTAAATTGCATTCTTCAAAAAATACTTGGAGTAAAAACTATGATTTTGTTTGAATTAAAATATGTGTATTGCAAATATACATCAACTAAATGAATAAATTTTTTAAAGTGCCCTGAAAAATTCAAAAGAAAAATATTTAATTTCAAAATTTACATAAATTATCATCTTTAAGTCACTGAATTACCCCTCTGGGCATAGGGTTAGAAAGAAGGAAGATGTTAACTATTTCTCATTTTCAATTAGGAAAAAAATGGTTTGATATGTAGGTGGTATCAAACATGTGGAAAAGGTAATTTGTTAAAGGTCATTGTGATTTGGTTCTGAAAATTGCCAGTTGAAGGTCTCCTAACTTTTCTGTGTATAGTTCAGAGATTCTTATCTTCCTAAAACCACTGGGTTTTCCCGGTTTTGTAATTAACATCTATTATCAAGAAAAGGGCTGCCTTTTAAAATCTCTTGTTATAAACTTTAAAATGCAGTTAAGCTTTGCAGGTGAGAGAGAGCAGCTAGCAGAGATCACTGTAGGCGTTCATATGTATATGGTGTTTTACATTTATATTAAAATTCTATCTTTAGAGTATGAAAGAAAGATGTTTCAGTGATGCCAATTCAGGTAAGCTTCTTTAGTGTATTTGTTTTCCTCATCTGCTGATGTATTCATCATAGCTTAAAAATGTGACTGAAATCTGCAAGCAGATTCCAGCTATATTCATAATCTAGGGAGTGATGGCTTAAAGATTATATTGCTCTAATATCAAAGAAGTGATCATATTTGTAGCATTATTACTGAGATTTTAGTGGGAACAGAAACCATGAATTTGTCAATGTAGTGGTTTGAATGACAGAATCTTTACCTTCTTTGCCACCTCAACCTAAATTTTTTTCTGTCATATTTTAAAAAGAATCTATTTCTATGAAGCCGTTATAGACGTTGTCATTATATGTATGTGCAGCTGGATTTAATGAGTTTTAGCTGGGATTTGTTCCAAAAGTTTGCTCATTTCCTCTGTTTTTCACAAAAAGACTCCTGTTTATTTGCAGTGAATCATTTCCTCTTTTCCAAGTTTTAGATGAGTAGACACTAGAGTTACTGTTAATTTATTCTCACTGCTATAATTACTAGAATTTTCCCATGAGCAAGAATTCCTGCCTGAAAACTTACAACACTTGAACAGAACTGCCAATATCCCATTGTTCTTTAACCTGGCCTTCTTGCCTATGTTGACCTCATATTGAATGAAAAATTGATCATTTCCCATTTGGAATCATTGGCTCAATCCTATCTGTTGGGAAAGGGAGGCTGATAAGCAGTTTCTTAATTCAGCTAGATGACCAGCACCTAGAAACCTAGGATGGATAGAGTAATCCTTCTTGCAAGCTCCTTCTTGCTGCAATTCAAATGTAAGATCTGTTAGGTGTATTATTGTTGATTTGCTGTTAATTTATGGAAGTATTAACTATAACAGTCTAATTATAAAATTTAAGCTACACAAACATGAATATATTATTCTGTTCCATATTTCTAATACTCTTATGCAAAAACTAAAATCTTATATAACATATAATAGATATACATAAAGTATAATATATGATAATATAATGTATAGTATATAATAATATATGATATAGCATATGATGTTGGACACTTTAAATAACTTGTGGGAGCCTCTGAGATCAAAGTTTGATCTTAACTTTTTTCTGACTGACTTTTTACCCTTTCTAATAAAATGAATTTTCAAGCAAAATCTAGAATTACTTTGTAAATATTTCAACAGTTTAAATGAAGAATCTGAGTTTCTCTCCATTCCTTTATTATATTAAGGAACTGTTTACATTTCAACAAATTAGGATTGGTGACCTCAAAACTAGTCAGATTTTATAACTGAAGATTAGCAGATTTTTTTCAGATTTTTTTTTCAGCTAAACTATGTTTTTTAATGTTCCTAATTATTTAAAACATTAAGGAAGCAATTTCATAATAAAATTAAACTTATTCCTTCAAAAGTTTATGCATAATAAAATCAGCCTGCCAAAACTATGTATACATGATATATGGGCAGAATTAGAGATACATGTAAAGAGAAGACTATTTGCAACAAAGATAGTTAAAAATGAATGCTATAAACCTATTTATTTCTATTCCTTCTGTTTCCATAAAGTTTCTAGATGGGAAGAGCTGCACGAAACAGTATGATGAAAGGTAGACACGATTTATGTCTTTCTTGTAACTCAGTTCTTCAGTGTATTGAGAAGTTAATTTTCAGTTCTGAGCACAATACTGCTCGCCAGAATAACAGGTGATGTGTGCAGGTGGTTCACTTGTCAGTGTGTGAAGGAATAAACACAATTGTAGATTAAAGGGTTCTTTTAACTTTTGGTCCTGTTTGTGCCATACTGCTTTTTATAAGCTTGTATAAAGCTTTTTCCATTTTTAATCCATTCTTTACATTCATAGTGACTTCATTCTTCTAAGGATTTTAGAAAAGGAAAATGAAGGAATTTGCCAACACTTAAGTATTTGGTACATGTTAAGTCAAAGTATCTTGCACTGTATAACACAGGGGAAAAAAAAAACTTATTTCTTCTGCTTTTCTTTCCCCTCTCCCAGAAAAAGGATAAGACCAATCTCTTCTAACAAGCCACCTACAGAATATTTTTAAGTAGTGGCTGAATCAGTCATGTCGCCACTGATTATAAAAGAGGATTTAGACATGGAAATCCTGAAGATATCTTTCCACAGATACTTGAAGTTAGAGTTCTTAAACACACATGGAATTTCACCTTTAATCCCTGCTTCTTATATGGAGTATATATTGTGATTAATTATTCACCTGCTTGCTGATTGCAAAGTTTATTTGTATGCTTTCTATATATTCACAGCAGTCATCTTGCTGCAACACATATATTTGCATACCCATCTCTCTTAAGTTTTGTTATTTATGTATTGTCTCTCAATAAAATAATAAAAACCTGTCTTCTGCTACCTGGCTACCCATATTTAACTTGCTTCTTAAATTAGCAAGTTTTTTTTTGAATAGGGAGACGCTGTAGCTGAGAAAGGGAGAACAAAATGATTGAATGGATAAAGGGACAAAAAGAACCTGGTTTGAAACAGGTGGGGAAAAGCCTTAGAACTTTTTGCAACGTATTTATAACAGGAGAAAATTACAGAAAAAAAAGTTTTAGTTTTATATTCAAAGACTTGTTATTGATAACGTCCTAAGATCTCTATTTTACATATTTTGCAGGTTTACATTATTTTTTTACATGTTGCTTATGTTAAGAAGAATTGCTGAAATTCCTATTAGAAATTATTATCCATTGAATGAATCTTTCATCCAAATAGTCAAAATTAACTGCCAATTGATTGCAAATCTTTTGAGAAATTAAAAGTGTATTTCTGTTTTGAAAGGATATAAAGCAGTAATTTCTGATACCTCACTATTAGCCACATTATCCAAACACAATTCTTTCTATAGATTTTTTTTTTATCATTCTAATTAGGTACAGATTTTGCAATTGGCCGTTTTTCCAGTACATGTTTTTTCCCCTACAGCTGTAGGTTTCAGGACAGAGTTGCACATAAGTGGTTCCAAGATAAAATGAAAATGCCAAGAACTCTTATTTCTAATTGAATAGATTTAATTAAATAGGTTATGTTATGGAAGTTTAGGATGCAACAACTGCAGAATGAGTATTTGTTGACTACATGCATTTAGAAATCCATTATATACTCTGAACATTAACTCAAGTACCATTTCATACTTTTAATTACTCTTTAATAGTTTAAAAAGATTCTGTGTTAAACATATAGACTACATTTACGAGCTTAAATGACTTCAGATTTAGGAAACTGTGGAAGAGTCCGTGGTGTTTCCAATGTTTTCATAGTACCTTTATTTTATAATAAAACATGTTAATATTTCCTTGTGTGTACTGAAATAAGGTTTTTATATGCACTTATCCCTCTTTTGAAGTCATCCTGAAATCTTTTGTCGTATCACTTTAAGAAGCTGAATATAGGTTATACATTATTTGTGTGTTCTGTCTTCCATGGCAAGCAGAAAAGAAAAGACAGTGCCTTTTCACAATGGGTGTGTGCAGAAGCAACCCACTCTATACTTACATTGTAGTAAGTGATATAATTATTAGAGATTATTAAAGAGTATTTGGCGTCCCTTTGGTGTTTAATGTACAAGCTGCAAACCCCTTTTTTCATTCCAAATAGTTAACCCCCCATGGCTTGCCTGGTGAAATTTTCTTAGCAATTAATGATATTTTTGTTGCAATAGTATTTCCTCATCTTTAACAAACAATAATATTATCAGGAAATTATATGAGTATATAGTTATTTTCCAAGCCAAAATTATTGATACTGTTGATCTACACCTACGTGCTACAGTTTTTATGTTTTAAGAACCTGTTCATCTTTAGATTAGACATCTAAAGTCTTGAAAATAACCCAGCTGGCATTTCTTTTAAAATGTCTTTATGGTTTTTTCTGGAGGCTTTCTATGTAGAGTTCTTACTACAAAGTAGCAGAGTTCAGGGTAACAGAAGTTACAGCACAGGTTAATGCTTTTGAATTTACAGGAAGAAATATTTATTTGTCAGTTGCATTGTTCTGGGATCGTATTTAAGCCAAGGTTCCATAGTCTCAAAAGTGAATTGATGAAGCATCAGGATGCCCAGCAGTCCAAATCTGATCTGAATCTGGCGCAAACACGATTGAATTCCTGTAAAATTAATGAGTGCATACAGAAGAAAACTTGTACACATTTTGTGCTTTTATGGCAGTTTTATATATGATTTGGAATAAAGTCAGCATGGCATTGACAAAAAATAATGAATTCAACATAGCTGTAAATAAAGCTAAAATGTCAAAAGCAGTTGAACAAATTTGCACCATAGGACCACAATATTGAGGGCTGTGATATTACATTTATTTTATTGTCAGTTCAAGTATTTCCTCTTTTTTAAAACAGTTTCCATAAGTGCAATTTTAATTGACATAGTATATTTTTTGCAGAACATGAACAAGGTTTACTAAGAAAGAAAAAAAGAGGAAGAAATAAAGCCCTACAACCTAATTTCTTGGCTTGTATTTCGATCACTAATAACAGTGTGCTCATATGTTATACTAAATCAGCCCTAATGTAACATGCATCAACATATATTTCTGTAGGAAATAGCAATTGATGATTACCATAGCTCACAATTCAGTGTCTTTGTTTATTTTGTCCATTCATAGACATGTCTTAGTGTTGAACTCAAGGTTAGAGTCAGAAATTAGGGATCAGGTACCTAAAGGTTGCTAATGCACCTTTTAGGTGCGTACTTTTTCATGTGTCTGGCTTTAGGAGAGTGATGGTTTCAAAAGGCCTTAGTACTTCTTCTAGTAAGAAATTACTTGGTTTAGATTACTTATTTTTCATATAGCCACTGTAAGTTTACATGCAGTGTAAATGCACACATATATATAATAAGCAAATGGTATTCTTCCTTTCAAAGTGAGTGAAGGCAACATTTGTAGATACCTCAGGATATTGTCAACTTCTTTTATAAGTACATTCTGCAGTACAGAATCCCTGAAAATTTCCCTTGGAGACACAAAATTAACACTCTCTTCTTTGTATTGGCAATAGGCTTTGGAGGGTAAAAACTTGAATCTGAACTGAGAGTTAAGCTTCATGGATGCACATAGCATATTCCACCCATTAATGGACAGAAAAGCTAGTCCAAGGAAAAAAATACGAGTTCACATAGTATGGACATCAAATCTGCAGTTTCATAGCTTTGCTGCCCAGATTTACTTTTATTATACTGTATTGCTTACTAATGTAGCTAATACCACAGTGCCCATCATAATTAAACTGAGTTGAAAAAAGTTGTAATTAATAGTCTGCATATATTTACGGATATGTCAATGATTTTTACCCTGACAAATGGTATTTCTATATTCCTGATTATTTACATTAAATGTGACAGAGCAAATCCCATTGAACAGTGCCAGGAAGTTACAGCCAATCATCAAGATATATTCTGGCTGGTTTGGTTTTAATTTAACATGCTTTTATGCATTCATTGTTCTGAAAATCCTATAATGAAACTCAAGAACAAGATAATTGGCAGCAATTTGCCAATACAATAATCTTTCTCAGCAGTAAGAGCCTTGGCAGAATTTCTGTGACGCTGGCTTGCTGCAATGTCAGGTAAACTTGAGTACTGTGATTGTGTGGAACTCATGGCCATATTCCCCTGCTGTAAAACTTCATAGCATCTACTTTACCACTGAAGTTCTGTTGCAACATTTCTACAATGATATTTCACAAAAATATGATCCTTTATGATAAATTACTCCAGATTTACCAGGCAAAAAGGGAATTAAACACTCTGGGTTTTGTGTATGAGAGGAAAGGGAAGAAACTGGGGAAGAAGAGCACAGGGCAAGATACTGCTGTGTTTGCACATAATGAACAACACCTACATGCATGTGAAATAGCCCAATTTTTAATATGTCTGCTGATAAACAATGGTTGTCTTGCTGGTGGAGAAATGTAGTGAACATGGGACTGCAAATTATGTACTGTAATTCTTATAGTTTTTTCTAGAGTATTCAAAGTGCCATATTAAAAATTTGGCATAAATGCCAGCAATTAGTTTGTTGGAGGCTTTTGGAGATTATTCTTGAAATGCAAAAAGGTTGAAACACAAAATAAAAAGGCAGGATATTGTGCAAACTATCTTAAAATTAAGAGTACTGCTGAATTCTTCATGAATTATCAATACCTAGAAATTAAAATCAAGGTGGTCTTTGGATTGAAATGTCTGAATAATCTTAATAAACCGACAAATACTGAAGGGTCTAATGTCTCAAGGATATTTAAATTTAGGTTTTATATTTTTTCTTCCAGTCAGATTTTTTATTTGCATGTTGTTTTTTAATTTATAGTTTTTGAAATAGAAAATTAAATTGTAGCACTTAACACAGTAACTTTTTATGTTCTCTACAATCATCTTATCTGACACTTCACCCCAAATAATAATTTGATTTTGGTTTATAATGAACTGGCAGAAAAATCTTGACTCTCCTGTTGCTCCTACAGTCTTAAAAATGTTAAAAATAAGATTTTAAAAGGATGTAAAAAATCACTATATTTCTGGAAGACACTTAATGTTCTTTGACATATGTACAGGCTGAGAAATTCCTGCATGTGCCACTGTGTAGTGGAGTGTTTTTAACAAAGTTGTGTTTTCCTATTTATAATTTTCAGAGGTACTTTGTTGTTTACAGATACAAAAATGCACTGCAGTGAGTATTTGTAGAGTGTGAGGTTCTTGAAGAAGTAGGTAATTCACCTTGGGGCAGACAGGTGAAAAACTATGTTCACAGGCAAAAAAAATATTATAAGTTGGAGTACATGTAGGAATCTACAAAGCAAAGAAGGTGAAATACCTTTACATTTATGGATACTTAAAGATTTAAGTGACTTACAATGATGATATGAACTATTTATAGGGCAAAATAGAATAAAAAAAAATTTTTTGTGCTCCTCAGTCCTGTTTCAAGCCAGAATAGACAAAATGCAGGCAGGCTATAGTAGGCTTCTCTCAAATTTCTAAAGCTTGTGACATGATCTCTTTAATTCTTCACATCTTTCATGTATGTTTACACCTTGTGCAAAACTGAATGCTAACTGGAGTACATGAAATTATAGCAAGTAAGAACAATAGTTTTATCCCAGTTTTATTAAGATATTCTTGATATCTTTAGTGAAGATGGCTGTATCCTAGAAGTCCTAGGAGTCCTAGAAGACTAGGAAGGCTGGTTCATCCAAAAGTTCATTTCATTTCTCCCAAATGTGTCTGTTGATCTTATAAAAGATACTACCTCTCCCTGACAACCTTGTCGTCTTTATGTGGCACAAGGCATTGGAGAATGAATCTCTCTAACTATATATCAGTGTTATGGAACGGTTTTTTTTCATGAGACACAAGTAAATTCTATATTCAGGGGGGTTTCATCTGTCAATCACTGCATTTGATAACCAAATGTTGCACCTAATAAAGAATGAGAAAGTGTCTAAAAGCAGTGGCAGATAAATAGTGTTACACTGACTCATGCTGTCAAATCAGCAGTAAAATATAATGCTATCTATCAAACAACTTACATTTTCAGGGTTTTACATAAATGTCTCTGTATGTTTAATAAGGAGATTAAAATAATGAAATATAGCTATGTCTTGTGAAGTTCAGCTTATCTGAATGACCAATCTGTCATGGTTTTTTATAGTGTGAGAAGAGAAATAGATCTTTTTAGAATTGTCCAGTCCATCCAATCTACTTTTTTCTACCTTAGGGTGAGTTTAATCATACTTCATAAGATACTTTTAACTCTAAAAGAGAGAAAACTGTTTAGATATGACTGTATATATAATCATTGCTGAGAGCCAGTTAAAATAATTATAGCTTTTTTTTGCTTTTTTTTTTCGTTTTTTTTTTCCTTTTTTTTTTTCTTCTTTTTTTTTTTTATTTTTTTCCACAAAAATAAATTGCAAGGATATGCAAATATTCACATGGAAACAATCTTCGCAAGGGAATAATGACAAATCTCTATAGTTCTTTTGTGCTGTGTGTGATTACAGATAACTCCATCTGACATAAAGACTACAGCTCTGCTAGTAAACTAAGCATTGGCAGGGCATGATATGGGGAAGTGATTCTTTAGGCTGACAAAATATTAGAGTAAATGCTAACTTGCCTCTATCTTGCTGCCTTCTGTCTAGGACTTTCCCAAACAATCTCAGGCATAATACAGTAGAGCTGATTTCCCAGGAAGGGCTTTTAAACAGCCATGCTCTTTTAAAGGATAACTGAATTGAAGAATGCATGATTTTGGTCAGACTATTGTCATTGTTCCTGAGGCCTGATGTTTCTCTAGATATTAGCACAGAGAGAGATGAAGGGTCTGTGTGATAGAACAGCATTCAGTTCTGGCCTACTATATAAAGAAAGAGTATGTGTTCAGTTAAATAAAAGGTAGAAAATAAATGTCTGTAGGGGCTTATTGAGCTGACTGATCTTAACACCTATCGATATAAGGGGTAGATTAGTTTCCAGAAATTTATAGTTTTCTACTGACAATTGAAGTGGCCTAGACTAGTTCAAACTTAGCCTTCTAATTTTCAGAATCCTGATTTATAACAGGTAAATCCCAACCTTTGTGCCCAGTTAATGAACCAAGAAAGCAAAGGTATTTTGTGTTTTCAGTGATGTCAGTTGATGGATATCTTTAGCATCTCTACAGGAAGAAAAGCTTCATAGACTCCTTGCAGTTTTTTTCAGCTCAGGTTGATCTCACTGCCAAAAGAAAGGCAACAAGAAAAATATGATACCAACTCTAGCTTGTGTATTTTTAAAATAATAAAGGTTGTCTGTAGATATGTTATTTACTACTTAGTGAAGGACCTCACAGAATCATAGAATGGTTTGGGTCTGAAGGGACCTTAAAGACCATCTAGTTCTAACCCTCCTGCCATAGTGTGAGAGCCTGGAAGGATTACTGGCTTGAAGCATTCAGAAGTGTGTAGGGGTATGTGGGTGTGTGGATGTGTGTGTGGAAAGGGACAGCCTGGGTCTTGCTCTGGTGAGGTGATGAACTGCCCCTTACACCCCACCCTTCTCCCAGCCTGTATCCCAGCCCTGCAGTGGCTGCCAATCCCTGGCACACTGGAGGCAATGCTCCACACCTATCTCTGGAGCCTCTAACCCAGCTCCCAAGTGGCCAAATGACTGCAAGTCCTACCTGGGGAAGGGCCAGGAAAAGCCAAAGGGTACTTAAAGCAAGACACAAGGCAAGCACATTTAACCCTGCCTCCTCTTGGAACTTCTATCAGCTGAACACCACTGGAAACAGGAGTGATGGCTATGTTTGTTCTTTTCTACACCTTTTTTGTCTTTCCTTTTCTCCCCTAATTACCTCATCTTGGGATTTTGACTAATGTTTTGAGAAATTTAAAATCAATGAGGCTTGGAGTTTGCTAAGTTGAATGGGCCACGTGAATGCTTTGAGAAGTGTTTGTTTCATGTTGATTGAATGCTGCTCAAAGCCTTTTGCCAAAGTACTCAGATTTTCTAAAGGTGCCTGTAATAGCTTTTTTTGTTATTTTGACCTCTTGGGTATCTTGTTACTATTTCTCCCATGCATCTAACTCAGAGTACATGAACAAGTGTAAGCCCCTTTGAAAGTCTCATAGATCAGATTTCTTGGGGCCTTGCACATGGGCAAGGACACCTTCTACTAGAACTGGTTGTTCAAAGCCACATCCAGAATGGCCTTGAACACTTCCAGGGAAGGGGTATCCACAGCTTCCCTGAGCAACTTTGTGTAGACAATGCACTGAAAACAGGAAACTAAAGACCAACAGCCTGATTCATAACCACTTATATAAGCTGTCCAGTAAAATATGGAGAGCAAAATGGAAAATATTTGTGGAGTCAAAATTACTTCTTTGGTTTGGGGACATGGCAGCAATAAAGAAGAATCCACTATGAAGAAGAATTTGGAGTTAAAAAAGATGAATTTGGAACCACTCTTTATATTATTCCAGGAACAGGAACTGAAGGCAAAAGAAGAGATATAGAATACATCTTTACATTTTAGCAATGCTGTATGAAGACAATCAAGAGAGAAATGCATAAAATGTGGAAAGAGTTGTAGGTGCTCAGAGCAGATCTGCTCATTCCATGGATCACAGAGGGAGGTATTTATCCCACTCAGCAGGTTAATAGGCCAGAAAGGAGAATGCAAATTGAAAATTAGTGTGGGAATACTTCCTTTCAGCAGAGATTAAAGTGAAGCCATGCTATTTTGAGACAAGGATGGATGAAGTAGCCCTTGCACATGCTTCCTGAGTTACCACTGTGGTCTCTTGATGTCATTACGGAGATTAGTTGAGAAGGTGAAGCTGCTACTTTGTGCCAAAACCAGGATCAATATTTTCTTCCCACAGAATAAAAATGAATAAAATATAGAAGTGGTATAAAGTAATTAATTTATCACCAATCCATTTTAGAATAACATAGATAAGATGCTTTCTTCAAAAAGCAAATGTCATAATCAAATATCAACTTAATAATTAGTTCCTAGTCTTTCAGTTTCTGATTTACCCAAATGATATACTATTTATCTTTGGTGACTGTGAATACATCTAATGTTATTGAATCATGAGAATCAGAATCACCATTCTGAATCATCAGAATCAGATTCATTGCTATTATATTTTATTTGGTATTTATATCTCCATGTCTTTTTTTTCTTTCCCCATTTCGGTTTGCAGGTTTTGACCTAGTAAAGTGTGAAGATCCTGGCATACCAAATTATGGTTACAAGATACGAGATGAAGGACATTTTATAGACACTGTCATTCTCTACAGCTGTAATCCTGGCTATACAATGCATGGTAGTAGTATTATGACATGCTTAAGTGGAGATCGAAGAGTTTGGGACAAACCTTTGCCTACTTGCATAGGTAATGCAGATTGTGACAGTGTTCTGGTATGATTGGTCTGGTGGTTCAAGAAAAAAAACCCAAATATTCTGTGTTTGTATACTTCATGAGATGGTGCAAATATATTTTAAATTTCAAGTAGAGATTTAATATGGATAGGGAAGTTTAACGTCTCTAAAATGGTGGCTTGCTGTTAACAGTTATGAAACTACTGGAAAACACTTTTTTCTATGGAGCAGCCTTTGATGGAAGACGACTGTTCCGATGAATGACTGGGTCACTGAGTCTGATATACTATCACAGGCAGTAGTATTGTCTAAATACTTCATGAACTAAGAAATCCCCATCATAAAGCAAATAAGGTTGTGGGCTTTTTTCCCTAATCTATTTTCATCAGATATTATTTCAGCACCTTATTCTTATGAACATTTTTTCTAAGTTTCATCACATGTTGCTGTATTTTTAAAAAATATTTTCTGGAGTCCTTGTTGCCGTGCTGAGATACCCCATCTGTCAAAGCCTTGAGGTAGACCTTCCCTGGAAATGTCATGTCTTCAAGTGCCTAAAACTTTGTTTCATTACAACCAATGTAAATATTAAATGAGAACTACTAGCCAATGTGCAGAATAACTGGACAGTAGTATAGCTATTATCCATTGTACCTTTACTAGGAGTTTGCATTCTCTAGTTTTGCTTTCCAGTCCCGCAATTGCCAATGACTTCCTGACTTTAATTTTCACATGGAGTTCCCATGAGAATTTCCTTCTGTGTGTCCACTGATACTTAGTTTTTGCCTCTGCTGCCTGCTGCTGGCAGGTCACCAACTGCTTTCAGCACTCACATCACCTACAGGATCTTTGCTTGTTGCCTTTCTCTCATTTTGGGGGCTACATTCTCCATTCCAGGACCTCTTTCCTGCTGAACACATTCACAAACCTGCAGTCTACAAAAGAGCAAGCTCCCTTCCTTCCAAATATTCAGCTTAAGCTGAAGGTAAGTGTCAGAAAAACATCAGTGAAGGACATTTCTGCTGTCTTAGTAAGGGTTATTTTCCCCACTTGATTCTAGAATTTTATCTGTACATTTTCTTCTATATATATGAGAGGTCAAAACAACTATCCAGTTTTGATTTAAAGACTTTTCCAGGCTCTTTATGCATTCAAGTCCTCATGCTCTTCAGTTTAATTGGTTAGCTTCCTTTTCCTCCAAGTTTGCCCTTTTGTAGAGAAGACCCATAATTAGTCCTACCTTTGCCTGTTTCTCCATGTAATTTAAATGAAGTCATTTCTCCAAGGTCATTTTCTGCAATATTTTTTTTTCCCCTGCGTTCGCTACCAAGACTTGGAATTGGCTCTAAAATACTTGTTGGTTTCAAGTCTATTAGGTGAATAAATCCAACCATCTACCTACTTCCTTTTCTTTATATGATGATTTGTCTTCTAATCTATATGTGGGATGTTAAAATGTTTAACATATAACAATAGAAATAGAACTAAAAAAATAGAAAAAAAAAAAAGAAAAAGCTGTATATTCCAATCTGACCTGGAGGAAGCTAGGGAACTAAGGATCATCCAAATCTGAAGAAAATTGCCTTCTTTGCTCCAGTAGAACAGCTTTCATGGTCCTTCTTCAAAAAACTTTTTGACCAATATGTTTGTTTATGATTCTGATTTTATTTAAATTATTATTGTATTCCTACTATGTAATGCTCCTTCTAGTCACATATATCCACCTGTATTTCCAGTTTCTTCATACCAATATGCTTTTAAGACTCTGTATTTCACTCAAGATTTTCACTCTATCTTTTTTCTTCCTTTTTTTGTCTTTGCACTTTGATTTTGTACCTTGCTTTACTAGATTTGGTTCCTGTATTTTATTTCCAATCTTTTGAAATAATTTGTTCCAGAATATCTTGAGAATCTTATTTCATCTCTAAGTGAAATTATGTCAGAATAATCAGTTTTATTTTGGTTTTCTGAGAGAGATTTTAGTCTTCTTTTCTGTCTGTTCAACCAAAAGGTACCTTTCCATTTGCATTTATCTCTTTACATATATTTATCATTACTGTCCTTGTTCCTCTCCTTAAAATAAAATTTTAGGATTGCATAAGTCCTGTATAAACTACTTCTTTTCATTTCTAGTTTAAATCTCTTCTGGACCATTAATTAGTTCCCCAGAAATCAAATGTTCACTTTTCTGTCTTAAAATGTTCTAAGTGTTTTCTTCTAAACAGTCTTTTACAGTCTGAAATCTTCATTAAATTATGGGGAGTTTTTACTGTTCTGTGCACAGGAAATCTTGCCATGAAGATCCCTGAAAACTCAGTTATATACCTGCAGATTATTTCAGTCTTGCTTCCCTCCCCCTTTAGACTTTTAAGATCTATTCTTCCATCAGTTATATCTTATGTTAACACAGTTTTATCTTTTTCTACTTTGATTTGAATGCTTTGTTTTTCTTCCTTTTTCTGAAGTTGTCATGAAGTTCCAAACATCACTTCCTTTCTTAGAAATATTTTCTAAAAATCTTTTTGTGGAGGTGAATTATTTTTTCTTGTAGACTAGGTCAGCTTTTGATATTTGCTGTTCTCTTTGGTGACATTTATATTCTGCTTTGTATTCACTATCATTTCAGTCTCGTTCACAAAAAAATCAAGCATATGCATAGACATATTCCTCACATTCTACACTTAGTAATTTTTAGCAATAAGCTGTTATATTGGTCTTAGCATTCATTTTCATTTTTTCTATGTTCTAAACCTTAATGAAAAGAGCCAGTGAATTATTTTAATTCCTCCTCTAGAAGCTTCCAGAAACATTGAAGTCACTTCCATTAGTTATACTATAAGTGTTTATATAGTATATTCTTTGAGGTGCTGATTTTACAGTGTGCTCATTTATGAATATTGGAATATAAATTTTTTAAATTATTTTTATAATTACTTATGAAAGTTTACTTTTGATCTACTCCTAAAATGGATTTTTTAAAAAATACACTAATTATGTGATGCATCATCTCAAATTTTATGATGTATTCTTTTCTTAAACGAGCCTTCTCAGAATTTTAAATCAAGTATGTCAATTAATTTGAGTTTAAATTTTGGGTTCACTGAGTTAAATTTAGTTCTTTGGTAAACACTGTATCAGTAATTTCTTGTCTGTAGTTATCCCCCACAATGATTATTGCAATCCAAATTTTTTTTGTAAAATGGAAATTAACTGAAATCATTGAAGAGGTTTACATGTGAAGAAATTTTGTACTTAAGTTTCTTTCTGCTGTGGTTCTGTATATAGAATGTAGTGTTTTGAGGGATCAAACCAGCAGGATAAATGAGTAAATCAGCCACCTTATTTCCTCTATGGGAATTTTCCCTCACGGTAGCAACTTGGTTGTGAGCAGTGGCTTGGTGGCATATACAAGGATTAATATTTGTTAGGAGTATTGCTGATAAATTATTTGGTCCAACTGCCATGTTTTTTCCATCATCTCTGTCTTACTATGCTTGCTGTACAGCTATGCTTGAATGAATCCCCATGGTAGGTTTTTTTAATAACTTCTAAGGCAACACTATAAATGTAGTAGAAATTCAGGTACATCGCTGAACTGAAGAATCACTGATCCTTTTTTAGTTCAGTGGCAATGACTGTTACACAGTTCTCTTTTATTAGGGTGTGTCTTTACACTGGCCAGACAACAGCCTGATGCCCTAAACAAGCAACAAAACAATCATTTGATTCTGGATGCTTAGCATTGCCATTGGTCTCTCCACAAAATCAGCATTGATAGTAAAAGTGTTTTAAACCAGATGCCACATACTATCAAATTGTAGCTTTCTGATTTACTCTCTTGATCTGCAAGCATATGGCATTTAAATTTTTAAATACTGAAGGAAATTGCTAGGCAATACCTACTGCTTTTTGGTGTAATTACACCTGAAGCTTCATAGAAGTAACTTGAAAGCATTACACTAAAATAATTTTGATATTACAGCAAAACAGAAAGTGGTTTTTATTGTAAAATTCAATGCTGCAAAGTTTGAATTCAAACATTCATTGTTAGAAAAGCTAAACATGTTAGATGCGAAATTTCTGAAACATTTTTCTGTCTTGCTAATGCTAAAATTGTGCTTTTGTAGTCTCAGTACATATTGAACCTGTCTGGTCAGTTAAGTAACATAATCAGAGTTTTATGGTTTATTTCTTTATAACAAGGTAGGAGTGAGATCATTGTGTTCATTTCTAATTTATGTACATGTCCTGGTTTGTATGTATGTCTACTACTTCAGAAGCATCAGGTCATTCTGTTAACTTTTTAGAAAACACAGAGATGTGTAATGGATGGAAAATGGAAGTGCCAGTTACTATGGTCTCATTAGAAATTTCCTCCTCACTTTGCAGCCGAGTGTGGTGGTCGAATTCATGCTGCTACATCGGGGCGCATTTTGTCTCCTGGTTACCCAGCACCATATGACAACAATCTTCATTGCACTTGGATTATTGAAGCAGATCCAGGAAAGACAATAAGGTACATGCTTAATTTCAATATTTATGGTGGAATTCAGTATGTTATAAATTTTTTGTCATTCTCATATTTTTCTACACAAGCTGCTGGTTTTCACTGGCATAGTCATGGAATCTTTCTATAAGGTGTTGCATCAATTTTCAAGGTGTCTTGCCTGCTGAGGTGTAAAGTCCCTGGATATGGGGCAAGATAAGCAGCATTCAAGGCACATTTGAGTATTGCCTCACCCAAAAGTTGTCTTTTGCACCAGAACAACACCAAATTCCACAAACAAACGCCAGAATATGTTAATTAGTAGTATTAAACAGCTTACAAAAGGGTGAACACAAACCTCAGGAATCTGCATAATAAAACAATTCTCACTGATCACAAGTAGAAAAAGAATGTTACATTTCCTCATCCTCTCCACAAGACAGCTCTGCCAGCACAGCAAGGCCATCAGTGCCAGGGCAAAGCACAGACTCATTATTTGAATTAACATGCTCCCACAAATTCAGCAAAGTGAAGAGTTAATCAGTGAAACCAACAAACTCTGTGACCTGCACGGGAACTTGACACCTAGTTACTACCATAGCTATAGAACCTTCATACAAAACTATTGTTTATCTCAAGATCCACACTGGGCCCTTAAAAAACCTTTAGTGGGTTGATATTGTCCCTCCTCAGCAGGATGGGGTAGGGAGAAAATAACATGAAAAAATAAACTTGTGAAAGTAAACTCAGTTTAATAAAACAAAAGCAAAAGTTCATGCATGTAAGCAGAAGAAAACAAAAGATTTATTCTCTACTTCCTATAAGTAGGTGATGGCCAGCCACCACTTCAGGAGCAGGCCTTCAATATGTGTTGCTCTGGAAGACAAATATAATCACAGAATATTCTGATTTGAAAGGGACTCACAGGCAAAAGAATATAATTAAATGACAAATTATTCAGTGAGAGGTTTTCCCCCTTTGTTTTTTTGGTTTTTTTTTGTAATCCTGTTTCACTAAGCCAAATATTGAATTTACACCATCATGAGCTATTTCAATGCATCATTTTTGTTTAAATAACAATTTTCAAATTAATGGTTTCCAGTAAAGAACTAATAAGATGAAGAAATGTCAACACACAACTATTTGAAACCAAAAAAAAGAGACATTTTGATATTTACCTACTAGAGTTCTTCAGCAGTAAGAATCTAAACATTCAGGACATGGAGGTGATGCAGATTTTTTACTTACAAGATAACATTCCTGAACACCCTAATAAGTATAATTCTTCACCTGAAGATAAATACAGATATTTTTATTATAATACAGTTTAATATTTTATAAATTTTAGCAAAAAGCCAGTCTAATATATTTTTCCCTTTTTTGTGTAGGAAAAGAAATGCTGTGCTGGCAGGACTTCTTGTGCTATGTGTTCTACTGTCCAGTAGCTGCTACATTTTTTTAAATTGCATATAAGTCAAGCAAAACAGCATTCTTGCTATCCTCATTTGAATAAAAAGACTAAATCTTTTATGAAATCATAGTTTGTATACCTTATAATATTTAACATAAAAATAAGATAATTTATAGACTTATAAGTTAAGTCTTGAGGACTTGTGCCCTGTAATAGCATTTTCTGTCATTCAGATATTTATAAAACAGAACTGCATGACTCTGACAAGATTACCTTGTTCAGCAAGAAAAAATAATAACTCTGCTAGATTACCAGGTCTTTTTCAATCCTAAACATCTTAAAATTACAGTTTGGGAATGATTGCTCGGAGTTTCATGTAATTGTGTTTAACAAGTAATGCACAGTACTTTTACTTTTTCTTTGCAGTCTGCATTTTATTGTTTTTGATACTGAGGTTGCTCATGACATCTTGAAGGTATGGGATGGGCCTGTTGAGAGCAGCATACTTCTCAAAGAGTGGAGTGGCTCAGCTCTTCCAGAGGATATTCACAGCACTTTCAACTCCTTAACTTTGCAATTTGACAGTGATTTCTTCATCAGCAAATCAGGCTTCTCCATTCAGTTTTCAAGTATGTAAATATTTTTCTTCTCCCCAGTATAATAATTTCATATTTATATACATTATTCCTATACTTATTAACTCTTTCTCAACTCTTCTGCAACTTCCTCAGTCTTTAGAAGAAAAGAAATTATATTATTTTAATTATATTATATGTTTATGCAAATGGCTAAAACTAGGGAGAATTTTTGGATTTACTTTGAATGTTTTAGTTTTTTTTATTCCATGTTTTCCACAGCAACCACATACTTAGCATTATCTAATTTGCATTAGTTAAGAAGTCAAAATGAGTCTGTACATACAGAACTATTCTTCTGCACCAGCAATCTTAATTATTCCCACCAGTGTTACCTAACAATGTATTATGTTTATTTTTTATGTTGGTTGGATTTTTTTTTTCTCAAAACATTGGCTGCATGATGCATGATTTTTATGACCTAAACATTCTTTGTATGATTAAGATAAAGAATACAAGACACTTTACCATATTGAAAAACACTTAAAATTTACTATTAAACTAATCAAATTGATCTTTAGGTATAAAGTGAAAGCTTCTCTGTTTATAGAGAAGTTATGATCCATATTGTACAAACGATCAATATTTTAAAACTGGTTATGTGGAGTTTTTCTATGTTATTTTGACCTCAAGACAGGGGCTACGACACAGGAGAATGTATCTTTGTCTTTGAATCTTATATGCCTAAATATAATGTATGTATTTCTCATCAAGACATAGGAACATTATGAATTAATGTGTGTGAGTAAAAGTATTTGCACGCATTAATCCCTATCATCCACAGATGATGTCATTCAGAAGTAAGGGGTCCTAATCAGCTTTCAGTCATTATTATTTGCCTGAAGATGTAAACTTGGGGTTTTCCTAGTCTCTAAGTCTCTAATGCATTTAACATTTACTTATTTACTTAATTTTCCTGTATTTTTCTGAATGCTGCATCTGCCTCCCCCAAAACACTCTCATCAGCTTTAAAAAAACTAGTTAAAAGTATGTAAAATGAATTAAAGACAAAGGGCAGAATAAATGTTTCTAAGGTTTCTCACCAGTGTCCTATATAATATACTGCTTTTCATAATTTTTTTGAAAAAAAAAAAGATGAGTGTTACGGTTTTGGAAATAAGTGGGGTTTTGTTGTTGTCTGGATCAGCAAACATATTTAAGGTTGTATTATATGAAAATAACTTTATGCCCCGATTTCGAAAGGACAGAAATGTTTAACCAGTTTGGGTTATCACCCATTCCTTGAACTTCAGTGGCACTAAGAGCCAATAGAAGACAATTTAAAGCTATAACACAGAATAACTGATTTACCTGTTCTAGTGTAATATCTGATGGATGCACTGAGTGATCGTGCTGACAGTTGCAGAGTATGTTTTACTGGAATTAATTGGAGTAAGTGATGAAGAACTGAGAGCTCAAGTACAGGGAAAATAGTTTCATTCACTCTGCTTGACAAGTGGAATATTGTGACAGTGGGAGTTTGAAGTTGTTAATTTTTTAATTGTAAGGAGTAAAAAATAAGATTTAAGGAATATGTTGAAGTAAATATTTAGTTATTTAATCTAAAAATCAGTCTAGTATATTTAGTCTTCTTGAGGCAATCAGAAGACCACTGTGGCCTTGACCTGTAAAGGATTTAAAGTAATTAATCTATTGCTAAGTGGGAATCTTTACATGCTTTAGTATTCATCATGTGTTCAAGCTGTCAGACAGTTTATAGCAAAGCTACACAGGATATTGACATTTCAGTACTTTAGTAACTTGTAACTCTAAATAAAAGATTTCTCAATTGCTGAAACTTTTTTTTTTGGCAATTGCAGAAGATGTAGACATTTTGTTACAAGTTCTATGAAGGTAATTTGTGAAGTTTTTTTGTCTGTGTCATGTGAAGGATTTTCAAGTGTTATATCTGTTAATGAGTATTTAATTTAACTCTTAATTATAATTGAAGAAGTAAATTTCAGGTTCAGAATTGCAGAGAATTGGAAAACCTTTAGTAACACAACTTCTGTACTGGATTATGCAATTGGAATGAGTGTCTGCATCCATGAACAGCCCTTTATGGGATCAGATAAAGGATATACATTTCAGAATATCAGGCCAAATGAGCAACCTAAAGACAAAACATTAAAGTGATAATTTTCATCTGGAGAATTTGTTTTGCTGTGCTGTAAATGTGCTAATTACTCTCTATACTTTGTACTCTAGAACATCATAACTGTGTCTGACTAAAAAAGGGGTGCTGTAAAAGGGTAATGTAAGGTAGATTAGAAAATATCACCTATAAATTACTTACTGCTGATTGTAAATGTAATTAGAGGTATTTTTTTAAGTGAAAAAAAAAAAATTGGCTGAATTTTGCAAAATGTTCTAATGTTAAAGTGCTCTGTCTTGCCCACTCAGCTCAGCATGTAGAACATGAGGACATGAACTGACAAGAGTGATTATGTTAATTGTAATCAGTCTAATGCTTTTCAATAAAACCTAATTACCATTTAGTTGTGCATAAAAGGTCAAAAAAATGAAGTTCAATGTGTAAAACTGACCTTTACTCTGGGGGTTAAATACATTTAAGCTGTGTATTACAAGTCAGGGATATCCACCAGGTCTTTCTGGCAAAAGGCTATAGGCAGATTTGATTTTTGGCTTTTTTATTACAAATAAAGTTACTGGCAGCAAAAACTTCTTTCATAAGTTGACCATTATAAAGTGCTGTCTAACCTAGCTTAATTCTATCCTACTTATCTAAGGCAAATGGGATAAATTTCCATCTGACGTTGCCTTTTTCTTCTTATCAACTACAGGCCAAGACACACTAACAGTAATTTTCAAACTTTTGAATATTTAAGGGCAGATGAAATGAATCCTATCTGTCTTTTCAGAGGTGTCTAGATTCCTTTGAGATGCCATAAAGTATCCTGGCTAGTCTCCATCTGCCACTTCAGAAGGTTACACAACCATAAGTCATCTCTCCTGTCTTCCAGTCCTCTGCTGATATCTTGGATATGATAAGGCATCTGAAATGAGACTAGTCACCTATGTTGAACTAGATCAATCTTGCCCTGAATATTTAATCTCCATCTACTCTAGACTCCTGACAGCACTTGGATCCCATGCTAAGGGGTCGATTGTTTTTATTGACCTGAAATTTATTTTATTGAGAATTTTTTTTTTAACTCTATAATTTTTTTACTTGATATTTAGCAAAACCATAGAAGTAACAGATGATAGCATCAGCACTGGCAGTTTCTAGACATATTGTCATTCTTACAGGCTCTAATAGCTTAAGTTTAAAAATATCTAATATTAGTTCTACCCTTACAGTCTATTCTTTTCTTCAGCTAAATTCTCAGCTATTGTAACTTAAGAGAATTGTATCTTTTTCTTCAACCAAATGATTAATTTATAGTTCTTTAGGTGATTTTATAGATTTTGGTCCTCAAGTCAAATACTACAACAAAGGATTTTATTCACACTCTTCTTAAAATTAAGGGAAAAAAAAAGGAGATATCTGGCTTTTCTAGAGTCAGACCGATCTATGTAAATTTTCTATGCCTGTCTCTGGTTATGCAGTATTGTAAATTTCTCTTAGTTATGGTATTGTGTAAGCATTTTAATTAAAAATGTGCCTATCTCTGCTTTCATACAAGCTAAGATGTGATTTGATTTTTTTGTTAGTATAAAACAACTGTCAAGATGTTAATTAAGCAGCAAAACACTTTTTCTCAATTTATTTTACTATTTCTGTCTTATAAGAACTTTGGACACTCATATTATTAAAAGCAAAGACACAACACCAAGGCGTTTGTACGGTTGGTTTAGTCCACTTTTCATTTTCCTGTTGTTTGCTTATTTTCTCAATATTTTAAAGTTTTGCTCTTGAAGTATATGCAGAGATAAGTAGTGATGACTAAAGATGCCTAAGTCTTTAAATTAACAACACAAGTCACCAATTATGGTAATACAAGTAAGCAACTTACACTAATTGTAATTACAACAATTATTTGGAAATTATTCTGTCAGATGTTGACACATCTGTTGACAACTTATTTCCTCTGGCAAAAGTTTAACTATCAGCTATTTGGTTGTTCCTAATGGCACTGGGCTTAATATGACAAATCTGCTTAAGCGATGATTTCTACTTTTGTCTAGCTTTACAATTCCATTTTATCATTTGTTTGGTACCAGCAACTTTTACAGTAACTGTGTCACCTATCTTGAATTGAGTACTGTTGTCTTGAAAATTATTCCTTTACTATTGAAATATCTTTCAATCATTTGTTTAATGGCTTAAGTTGCCACACTTACGTAGTATAAGTATTTCCATGACAGAACCTTCATTGCAAGAATTCATCATGCAGTTGTTCCAGATTGATTCACAATTAAATTTTTGGGGAAAGGAGGTAGCACAAAAATATCTTTTAAAAGAAATTTGCAATGAATAATGCAGAATAATATATCTGCCTTACTAACAGAATAAACTGAGTTCAATAGAAATGAAATCTATTAAGACATCCCTTGTTAAAACAAAAATAAAAGGGCAAGACACAAGAATTCAACCCTTTTCAAGTCTGTAACCTAACAGTTTCACAGTTCAGTGTCTTTTGCTGTCTGATAAATGTTGCATTTCATGTTCACAATAACATGGTGATGAAAACATGGTAATGAAACTGTCATTGCACTCCTATCTATCATCTAATCCATGCATGGCCTGGGGAAGGCATCCCTAGCCTCATAGAGCATGGCAGTTCTTCATTTGGTTCCTGTGGAACTAAGAGAAAATTTATCTTGTAGATTAGTTTGGTCATTAACTCTAAACCTATGAGCTTTTGTACTCCAGACTTTAATAAAGAGGCTGCATTGGCATTTGGGTTTCTTTTTTCTTTACATTCTTAGACAATATATGACATTTAAATATGTTGTTGATGCTAATTTGCACAGCACTTAGGCTGTACATTTACATATGTTATGTGAGTTACTTTTTGGAGAACAAACACTATTCTTTGTTTCACAATGTTAGTCTGAAATCACTGCAAATCCATGAACGTCTCAGCTTTGATAAGCAAAATTCCTTTTCAAGCTTATTATTATGCAAAAATAATGCACTAAACAGGGGAAGCATCTGCAATTTAAAAGCCTGGAAAAGTCTATATTGTTTTTATAACCATGTAGACTAGAAATAAAATGGTGTCTGTAGCACAACACTACAGGAAATGGCTTCTTATGATTGTTACCACAACCATAGTGAAAATGATAGGGATGAAGGTGATGTTTTTATTTCCTTAAGGTACTTGAGAATACCAACTAAAAATTATGTAAAAAATAAAAATGAGTAAAATATAAATTTGGCAAAAATCTAACATTTAGCTCGCAGGTCTACAGACAGGTGAATGCAGTGTCCTATTCTCAAAAGCAGTCTCCAATTGATTTTCAGTTCAATTTTAAATCAACATTGAAATATAATTTGAGAACCAAATACAAAATAAAATCTAAACTTTGATTGTGAAAGATTCTTAAATTAGAATCAGGGAGGCTTAACACAGTGGCTGTCTACATATGGAGGTCTGAAATCTCCTTGGCAATCTGTGGTTTTCTCAGCTGCCTGTTCTTCTGGAACCTACCTCTGAGTTCCATCCTTAATGTACACAGAAGCTTGTTCTGCTCTGAGCAGATGAGACATTAAGAGATGGAAATCTGTACAGAGAATTACTCTATAAGCCACTGAGTATCATCTAGGCTTAAGGCTTAGAGCACATATGCAAGAGTTGAGAAGCAGCAATTACTTATTTTCCAGCTTAGTGACATTCACATCTTGTCTCCTGGCTATCCCATTTTAGGAACTTAATTTTTCTCAGTCATTTTTTAAAAGTCTGTGTAATTTACATTGATTTTGCATCCTTGAGCCTAAAAAGTAGTTATTGCTTTCCTTGCTTTACAGTGTGTATGTTTTACTTGTTAAATGTTATAAAAGAAGACCAGTGACAGAAAGCTGGTGATTTTTAATTTCTGGATTACTTATAAATGCATATGACCTCTATACCCTTCAGATATTTGCAAAATACAAAATGAAGAAATATCAGACTTATAATTTTCATGCAGTTACAGAATCTCTTGGGACTCTTGAGAAGTAAAACAACTTGGAATGGAGGCAAGTTGAAAAGTTGACAGTCTGTCTAAATGTTCACTTTACTAGATGGCACGTCAGTGCTTCAATGTTTGGTGCTCTATTTAATTAGGATCAAGAATATTTGGCACAATAAAAAGGTTGCTGGTTTCAAATACGTAAAATAACTTCTGAGGCTGCAAGACCAAAAGTGTAAAGAATATTTTGTTGTTTAATAAATATCTGTGATAATTTTTAAAATTTAGAACTTTGTATCTGAGAAGTAGAGATTAACAGTGAAAATAATATTAGAAGGCATCGGTCCTTTCTAATTGATAGATACTTGACACAGTTAAAATGGGGGAAGTGTTGTTTGCTGAGATATTATATAGCATAACCTTTTAAGAAGAAAATGAATCTATTCAGAGATATGTTAAAAAACGACAGCAATTAATAACAGAGATTGGCTTGTGCTCATTTATTTGGAAGAATTGCAAATCTTCAACAGATATGCACGAGAGCAATCCATTGTTTAGAGCTGCTGTTGTCTGTCAAATCAGGAAAAAACTCCTCTGAGGTCATGACCATGCTTTCATTCCCTTGTGGCCTAACAAACTTTTAGTAAACTGCACCACTATGGGGTGTCATGTAAGTTGTCAGAGTGGTGCCTGGGGAATCCTTACACAGTACTCATTAGTAGTGACAGCTATTACTTTAATTCCTAGTGGAAAAAAGTCTACCACAGTTAAAAACCTACCATGTCTTTTACTTCATTTACATACAAGAACAATCCAAAGTGAGAGATCTATTGTTTTGAAATGGAAACAAGAAAAACAACTATGAATAATAAAATGTCAAAGTTTCTCTGTTTCTAAGTGTTTCTAAATGTTTCTAAATATTAATTATAATAATCCATGAATTCTCCCATAAAGATGTTTTACAATTTCTGTGATTTGTCTGTGACCACCCATTCACTAAAACATGCATAAAACAATTTAAAGAGTTGTTGGTTCTTTCTTATTTTACTATTTTTTTTCTACCTTTCTCTCTTCTGAAAATTTTCAACACAGGGAGAAAAAAAATCTAAAATGTTTTCCAGTTGTACAACCCGGTAGTTATTTCAAGTTAGCAAACATTTAGCTGCTCTTGCTGTTTCTTATAGTGGTGTACTCTCTTGGTGTTGACAGAAGGAGTAGGTGGAGCTGTTAATTCAGAAATTGAATTATTATGGATAGGATGGTTGCATACTGGTGGTAAGCACAGGTACCATTCATGGCAACTGTGACATAACTGGATTTATGACTTCTTATTTTTGTTTTTGTTCACAGTTGTAGTCAGTTCTTTGAAAAAAATATTTGGGTAAGGACTGATAGGAAAAACTGCTGTTCAGTAGGGACATTACTTTCAAGAGATGGACCTTCTTTCCTATGGAAGACTGCAAAGTTTATTGCAACTTCAGGATACCTGAAGCCAGTAGAAGAGAACCCAAAGCCAGAAGAGACTTGACATCTTCCAGAAATCTGTATTAGATGTGGATCTGTGTATCCACTTTCTGAGTGATTATTTGCATTAAGTCATACTGATTGCTCTGCTTAGTTGAACATTGCTTTTTAAATAATTTCGTATTTTAAAAAGCAAAATTCATATCCGGCTACTGAAGACTGATCATAAGTGAGGTATTTTGCTAAGATTCAGTTTAAATTATCTCTAAGGAAGTTGTTTCTTGCCCCTGAAATGAAAACTTCAGGGCTGCATAAACTGCTGTTTGATTTATCCAGATGGGTAAGGAAGATCTGCATGCTGCAGGATAGTAGGACTATAAAACATTATTTATAATATGATACTTACCCTATTGCGCAAAAGGTATCAAAATTGTTTTGATAACCAGACTATTAAAAAGAGAAAAGGAATTATTAGTTCTTTTGATGTGCTAACTGGACAAAATCAGCCCATATTTTATACTAAAGATACTGGGGGGAAGTCAACATAATCATGGTGTATATCAGTGGGCAGATTTTTGTAAAGGTAAAGAAACAAAATGCCTTCCTGCATTACCTGAAGAGTAAATAGTACTGCCTGTGGCTGGAATGCTAATGTGAACCTGTTGTGCCTTTGATTATGCTGGGTAAGTATCTCTACTTTACATCTCTTCTTTCATCATTCCCTTGCAGCTTCCATTGCATCAACTTGTAATGATCCTGGGACACCACAGAATGGCACTAGATATGGAGACAGCAGGGAACCTGGAGACACCACCACCTTCCAGTGTGACCCGGGCTACCAGCTGCAAGGGCAGGCTAAAATCACTTGTGTGCAACTGAATAACCGGTTCTTTTGGCAGCCTGATCCCCCTACATGCATAGGTATTGAGATGAATTGTTAGTCTCTCTTTAGGACTAATACAGATTGGATTTCTTCTTCAATTACTGGGCATATGGTGCTCATGCTGGAGTGATGATCTCCGCAGAGCTCAGTTATTTTGTACTTACAATGCCAGTCTTGTTCTCTTAATTAACAGTATTTTATTCTTAAAACTTCATAAAAGTTTAAAAATTACAAAATCTAATAGAAATAAGTAAACAGAAGTGGTGCTTTGGATTTAAAAAAATCATGTTGAAATGGTTTCATTAAAATGTTCTTCTTTATAATAGTTTGGTTACATAAACTGTGATCATCCATTATTTATTCCAAAAATATTTTATGTATATAACATGTATATATATATATATATATATATATTTCTGAGTTATCTTACAGATTTAATAGCCATCCTGTGAAACATCTTGGAAGATGGATACTTATTGGAAAAAGTAGATGCAGAGGAGGGGATCCAAGCGACAATGCTGTTAAAAGAAATTAGATATATTTCCATAGCACCAGGAGAGGGTGGATCCATAGTGCTAGATTGTGTTAAGGTTTCCCTAAAGTTCTTGCCAGTAGACAATAATTACAGGCTTAGAAGATTTGCTGAATTGTATTTTTAAGGTCATTAATGTAGGTTTTCTAGGAGTAATCAACATCTGCAAAGTTTTTCTGCTAGGCATAGAAATTTTTTTTAAATCCTTGTTATTTTGTTGCCTACTGATTTATAATTAAATGAAGACGTTAGCAATCCTAAATTCCAGCTACAGTATCACTGGAATAAACATAATGCTTTTTCTTTCTACAAGGCACTTTGGACAGACACTTTCCAAAATAGCATATCCTTAATAGCATATCCTTAAACAACTGCAGTCCCTCTGTTTCTCTGAAGTAAAAATACTGTGAAGGATTCAAGAATAGTTTCTCTGATTCCATGTCATGTAACAGAATTGGAGAAGCACCTAATCTGCATACTGTCTTCTGGATACCTCATGTGCAGTGTACAAAGCAGTCTGAAAATGCTAACTAAATATATTGAGATCATTCACAAAAAAAATATCTAAGGAAAAAAATTAAAATAATATCAATGGTATCTAAATTGAGAAGATTCATGTTTTTATTTTAGATACTAATTGTAATCACTCCATGTTTCTTTACGATCTAGTATAAAACCCCAAAAAACCAACCCTAAAAGAAAGAAGGAAATAAAACAGAAAGAAGGAGAGAATCCCTTTGGGCAACAACCTATATACATAATTACTGTTATTCCATATACTTTGAAGGAGAAAGCAAATTAAAGTAATCTTTAGTGTAGACATGACAATAGTAGAAACATTAAGAGTTCTATAAAGAAATTATATATGTCGTTTTAAAATTTTCATAAAGTCCTTACTTTAGTATGCTGACTTATAAATGGAACAGCCTGAGAAGAAATCTCTTTAAAATGTTTAGTGTTGATTCCAAATCCTTAGTATCAACTGTTTTTGCACTATAAGTGTGTTTCTCTTAGTTTAATTGACTTGGTAATGTAGATGCAGCTTGTCTTGACTCCTTTACATTTTTGTTAAATGTACTTTTGTTAGACTTTGTAGATGTGATTATCATCGATGAGAGTAGGATTCCTTATCTGTTTAAAAGTTCAATTCATGGTAACAAAATGAATGTATTTGATTTTTGATTTGAGTAATATCTTTTACTAAGTGAATCAAATTGGTTTCTGCAACATCTTTGGTCAATAAAAACTGCAACCTGAATCGTACTATTGAGCTTTCCTAGTTTTTAAAGTACTTTCAGTACATAAGAAATTTTCAGCATGATAGAGACAGGATTAATACCAAAACTATACAGGACTTCCTATTTAACTTAAAAATATTTTTATTCTTTTAGAAAAATTTATTCCTTTACTGCTTTTGAATATGAACAGAGATCACTTTTTTTGAGGAAAATAGAAAATTTTTTGCTAACAGGAACTGGGAAAGTTCTGTGTTTAAAAAAAAAATAATTAATTTTGGTAAATGCAGGAGTAATTTTCTTCTACTTAAAAGCTAATATGTGCTTGTGAATTTAATATGTGACTATATTCCTATTTCTTTTTACATTGTGACAGCTGCATGTGGAGGAAACCTGACAGGCCCAGCAGGAGTTATTTTATCACCTAACTATCCACAGCCTTATCCTCCTGGGAAAGAATGTGACTGGAGAATAAAAGTAAACCCTGACTTTGTCATTGCCTTGATATTCAAAAGGTACCATTTCTCTATGAATGCCTTTGTTTTAAAGGGTTTTAAATGTCAAATCTAAAAATGGCAATATTTAGAATTTCCTTAAGCTTCTAATTAAATTATCTGTCTATGCCCTGGAGCATCTATCTAATATGTACTATATCATTGATTCCAAATAATGTAAAAGAAAAATATACAGCTGTGTGGAACATTTGCTATTCAATATGTTCCTGAAAAACAAAACTATCTGTGACAGATCAAAAAAAATCCTTTAAAGACCTTATTAATTTGTAGAAGGGCTTGATTTATGCTACTGTAACTAATAGTTGAGACTGAAAGTATAGTGGAAATTCTATCTGCAAGTCAGTTCTTTCAGGTTTTTAGAAATACTTTGCTTAAAGTGCACAGATCAGAAAAAATATTGTTCTACTTAGTCAAGAGATGAAAGACGCTGAGATAATATTGTTTCATAATTTTTTTTCCTCTGTGTTCCATAATCAACCTATATGTGTTGCATTGATTTTTACAAGTTGAAGTTCAGGAATATAGTCGTATTCATGCATTCTGTTTGTCATTTCTAATTGAATCAGTCCTATATAATCATCTTGCTTGCTGTATCTGTGGATGCAAATGCATTTTTTTTTCATTTTTTGATACTGTGTTTTAAGTGTGATTTTAAGGCTGAGAATGCAGCAACATTGCTGTTTACTTCAGTGGAATGTTGATCAGTCGTGATTCTTTTAGGAGGAGATGGTGGCATGTTAAGAATTTTGCTGTATAATATTTTTACCCTTTCTGTGAAAAAAAAAAGCAACATAACACCAAAACTACAACAACCAAACAACACAAAGTTAAAATAAAATCCTGTTTCTTTAATTATGGACTGATTTTTTTTTTTCTAAAAACTATTGACAGACACAAAATTAAAGAATGGAATCCTAAGGTACTTGAAATTACATAATAAAAAATAAAGTAATTCTGTTATTCTGGTATTTTATCAAATAGCAATAATGGATGAGAATAGTTCTCTACTGATTGCACTCTTGAAGATGTCATATGATATTTCTGTGGATTGCCTAAAAAACCAACTCAAATGCTCAATTTCAAATAAGATGAAAGAAACAGTTACTCAGCATTCAGATTTGTTTGTGAGTATTATTGTAGGGAGTACAATATGAGAAATATAATGGAATTTTCCGTTTATGCTATACTTCCAATAAAATTTCTAAATTGCAGTCCAGTAATATACACACTTTTCAGAAGCTGAAGTTAGACAGGCTTGGAGTTCCCTGGTTCTTCTATGGCACTCTTCTTGTAAATAACATAGATTATTTAGTGAGAATTAATATTAATTCACATTAGTTTATCATGTCTGATATCATCTGGGTAAGAACAAAGACAAGTTCCAAGATCATGGTCTATCCATGAAAGCCCCTTGTTTCTAAAATTATAAACATGTTTGTAATGGGTGGATTTAGTGTCATCAAGTTTAGCCGAATAAAAGCTGGACTTTTAATTCAAGCTACTTTTTTGGATCATTCCTTTGGTCCTGTGGTCAGAGGCAGCCTTTCTGAATCATGATTCCATGGTCTTGAGAAAGGTTTTATAGATAGGTGGGAAGATATTCATAATGGCTTTTGGAAAGCTTAAGGTGTTCATATCAATGATAAAAAGAATGCCACAGTGAATTTTTTACTGCGAATCATGTTTAAAAAGACATTTCTTTCTGGAGAAGAAAATGTGTTAGGCAGAAAATTGGCAACTACACTTACAGTAATGTTCAACTCATTAAAAACTCCGAAGACTTAATTATTTTTCCCTTTTTTTTCAGTTTCAATATGGAACCCAGTTATGATTTTCTACATATTTATGAAGGAGAAGATTCCAACAGTCCTCTAATTGGCAGTTTTCAAGGCTCACAGGCTCCTGAAAGAATAGAGAGCAGTGGGAACAGTCTGTTTCTGGCTTTTCGCAGTGATGCTTCTGTTGGAATGTCAGGATTTGCCATTGACTATAAAGGTACTCCTCTCATTGTAGTCTAAATAAAAGGGAAAAAATGTTTGTTACTTAGTAATTATTGAGACTCAAATCTGTTTCCTTCTTTATGTACTCATAACTGAACTGCCAAATACCTTTACACATCAATGTATGTTTTAAAAACTGTTTTCTATTAATATATGAAGGAACACAGAAATCCTGTTTCATGAAATGTTTTTCACATCACTTATGCACATTTTCATCTTCCAGAAAAAAAAATAGATAGAAGATGCACATCAAAAGTAACATTTGGAAAAAGTTTACTATTGTGAAATTGTCTTAGCCAAGAAAACCACCTGACTACCTCCTCTTTCTTGTCAATACATACCAATATGTTTTCCTTTCCCCATTGTTTTCAATCTAGAAATGCATTTTTGAATTAATACTACTGGGTAGTATTTACATTTTTGGCTTTTCAGAAGATGCCTCTTACTTGATAGAGACTGGGATATGGTGACTGTTTATTAAAGCCAGACAATCACTGAAGATGCTGGTTTCTTTTCCAGTAACAGATGTTGTCAGTTGTTTAATTATAATCTTTGCTGAGTTCTATCAAGCTGTTTTTCAGTAGCAGAAGTGCTGCCTCAGCTTCTTATTCTTGGCAATTGAAGCAAACCACATTAATATAGATGTTAAAAATTAAGAACAAAAAGACCTAAAAAGTACAGAAAAAATATACTTATAAAAAAAAAGGAGTGAGAAAGAACTATAAAGTCATTTTTATATTTAGTCTTATTTAGTCTTCACCTGTCATCCAGCATAATGCATTATTCTCCATGTGTGCAAGGTTCTTCTTCCCAAAGTAATTGTCATATTGCCATAAATGAAATCTTAGACTATTTGTCCCCATCTAAATAAAATATCAAAAAATGGAAAAAAAATTGTTCCAGGAAGTCTGCAAGGCCTGCAAGGAAAGAAAATGAGATGTTGAGCAGAAGGAGATAAAGAGATAAAGATGGTGATTGAAAATGTGCATACACATTTTCACTGTGTCTATGTCTTATTTTCAGCATAGCGTGATATGAGTTCCTCTATGCAACTGAGAGTTAAATGAAATTATAATGAGATAAAAGTAAAAGATACAAGAACAGAATACTGTATTTTAAAAAGTTATGGTACTCAATGGACAGTATATTTTTGCCTAATAATTTAATATTTTTCTGATACTATTTAGTACTTTTATATAAAATGTATGAAATTATAGAACACTTTTGAGTTGGAAGAGACTTAAAGATCATCTAGTTCCAACCCCCCTGCCATGGTAGAGACACCTTCCTCTAGACTGGGTTGCTCAAAGCCCCATCCAACCTGAACTTGAACACTTCCAGGGAGGTGACATCCAAAACTGCTCTAGGCAACTTGTTCCAGTGCCTCACCACCCTCATGGTAAAGGATTACTTCCTTATATTTAATCTAAACCTACCCTCTCTCAGACTGAAGCCACTCTCCCTTGTCCTGTCACTACATTCCCTTGTTGACTACCTCAGCCTTTTCCATGTCCTGGGTAATCTGGGTAACCAGGTCCCCCTTTCCTTCTGGAGAGGACTCATATTTTCCCTAGTCTTCCTTTTGTCACAAATATACATATAGAAGTGGTGAATTCTAGAAGTGGTCATTCTTCTTCTAAATACTAAATACGAAACTTTATTGGAGTCATTCAGCTTCAGCTTCATTATAATTTCCTCTTCCAGATAATCAATCTTAAGCAAACATCCATGATACATGATTCATCAAGAATAATATATTAATAAGCTGTTGAATAAATTAAACTGTCTGAAAAAAACCGCTGAGAATAGTTAGAAGAGTTTGTTTTACTTTTCTTTATTGAAAGTATAAATAGATTTACTGTAATTCATTTTAACAGAAAAGCCACGGGAAGCTTGTTTTGATCCTGGAAACATCATGAATGGTACAAGAATTGGAACAGACTTTAAGCTTGGTTCAACTATTACTTACCAGTGTGATTCTGGATATAAGATTATTGAACCTTCAACTATAACATGTGTAATTGGTGCAGATGGAAAGCCAGCTTGGAACAGAGCATTGCCATCTTGTAATGGTATGTACTGTTTTCTTACCATTTCCCTTGTCTGCCCAGTGAATTCAATTTCTCAGTCCCTAAGGCTATTTCCACTATCTCTACATATACATCTTGTGCAAAAAAATGAGGTAAAAAATTAAGAATTAAGATGAGTATTGGACTATAGCTAAGTCAAAAATATATTAAGTATTTAAAATGTCTTTAAACTCTGGAATCAACACATGTTCATATAATGATTGCAAGGTTATATGTAAGATTCTTTGCACAACCAGTATTATTTAGAATAGCTATCACAGCCATCTCAATGCTGCATTAATTGTCACCTTGGAATAAGAATTATAGTTACTGAGGCAGAAAATAAGAGCGACATCTCAGAACTGTGGCTAACTAATTTATCCTCTATTCCTTGTTTTAGTGATTGTGTTGTGTAAATATATATATAGAATAATTTTAACAAGCCAAAAAGAAGTTACATATATTAGTTAATAAAGTCCATAAAGTACTAATTTATTTATGTTGAAAAATAATCTCCTTCAAAATTTTAAATTTTTAATTATAGAAAAACACAATTTAGAAGGAAATATTTCTATAACTCCATAATTTAGAGTTTGCTTTAAATTAAGTCTGATATACTTTCATTGCAATGAAACATTCGTGACTTGAGAATTTCATGTGGTAATCAGACTTTGTAGCATAGTTTCTGATATCCTCAAAGCAAGAAGAGAAAGAAATAATGAAGATTTTAAATTCATGCCATGAACGAATTCCTTGTGATATTTGAATTTCACCTCAGCTACATAATCCTATTCGGCCTACTGATAGATCAAACTTCTCATCTTCTATCATTACATTGGATTTTTGAATAATTCATATAAGCAGCTAAGAGACAACGTGGATTTGTAGTATTAATTGCTGTCTTTTTGTATAAGGAAGTCAGACTTGTACAGATATTTCAAGCATGATTTTAAAGACCTGCCAGGGAGCAGAAAGAACAGGTCTGCTCAGCAAGGGCTAAGAGCCAAGGATATCTAAAGCACAAGCTCACTCACTAGGCAGAGCTCCACAGCACATGAGCCAGGTCTGCAGAGCCAGGTGTTGGTAACAACGTACTTTCACAGCCCCTCATCAATGACCTTGCTGGCCACCTGGGCCATAGGTCCTCCTCTGAGTCAGTTTCCAGTAGGCTGTTAGGTTGTACTCTGCTATATGCAAGATGCCCCAGAAGGGCAACACTGATTTACTTTGTGTCTTATAGCAGAATTATATCTTCATTGCATGAAAGCAAATTATTGTGATGGTGTTATTTTTAAATAACCTTATTTATCCGTTTGTTTATAAAATAATTTCATTATTGGTTTCTTGGGTAAGATAACTTCTTATAACAATCTGTTATTCTGGTGAAACCTATTGTTTTTATGAAATAATTTCTCACAATAAAAAGCGCACTGAATTGCATGTAAATAATTTAATACAAGACATCATTCAATGAAGATTTTGATAGAAAGCCAGGATTTTCCAAAATGTGAGAAGAGTGACAGCAGTACTTTGTTTTCAGTGAATAGAAATCTATTTACTCAGTATCCAGCACAAGGAGATATTTGAACTTAAAAAAGCCCATCTGTCCCTTAATACGCCACATTTACAGCCTATGCATGGAGGAGCGTGCCATGCATGCACTGTTCATTGTTTTTCTCGTGATACAGACAGAACTACTACTCATGTAAATGTTGACTTGTCTTGGGGATTTGAGCTCCACCATTCTTAAATATGTCTTCTAACTTCTGTAGCTCTAAAAAGTTTCTCCTACTTTTCTGTTGCTTTCGTTTTGCATACATATGAAGCCAAAGATTTTTTATATGTATAATCTATGTGCAATTTTCATTATCATCTAGTAAGATATGAAAATAAAGCAATTCATTCATACTTTCACAAAGCGGAATTTTTGGCATTCTGTAGGGTAGTGTCAGCATATCTGTGTATTCCTCTGTGCCATTTTTAATGCAGTACCATATTTTCCTGACCTGTTTTTAACATGGATAGATATAGACAAATATTTAAATGAAAACCCAACCTAAAGCCAGTGTTTATAGTATCTTTCAATTAAATAACTTATACTTCCAATCCTATGTGAATACTTGTAGTCAAGTAAAACTTTCATGAATTCTAATTTTCAAGTAATTATATTAAAATTATCTCCTGAGAAAGAACCATTAGATATTTCAGAACAGGTAAACCAAATGAAAGCAAAATCAGTAAAGTGTTATTTTGAGATCTTTAGATTTTTTTTTTTTTCATATGTAACTAATATAGACAGCTCTAAACAATATAACATGTTTCTCTGTATTTTTTTCTAGCACCATGTGGAGGGCAGTATACTGGATCAGAGGGAGTGGTTTTATCACCAAATTATCCTCATAATTACACTGCTGGACAGACTTGCCTTTATTCAATAACTGTCCCTAAGGAATTTGGTAAGAATTTCTTCTATTGATTTATCAATCATTATCATTCTCCTACATTGCCAGTCATTATCATTGTCCTACTGTTTAAATGTCCTTTATGTGGAGTAATGACCTTAGGTTTACATTGTATTGCAAATTATTTATAAAACTAAATATATTCCTGATATAGAAAATTACTCTAGGATTTTAACATTTTACTTCTTCCTAGAGTAACCAAGTGACTTCAGATAAGACATGTTTGCTAAGCAAATCCTGAATACCTTCATTGTTTAGTTTACTCATCATCATAGGATAATCATTCATTCATGCTTCCTGCACAGTAAAGTCAGGTGTCAGCAAACAAGCTCTTATATTCCTCTTACTTTCTAACTTTTTGTCTTTCATGTTATGACAAGGGTAAGATGAGTGGAATCACATTTGTTTAAGATGTACAGTGGAAGCAATTCTGCATGAAAGTACCAGAAATGCTTGTGAAAAATCACAAAACTGAATATTTCAATGGGTCTAAATACTGGACAGAATCTCTAAAACTCTAGCAATTGTATGTTAGGTGTAGTTTCCTGCAAAGCAGGTTTTTCCTAAGTCCAGACAAATAGCAGTAAGATTCATTTTACTACTTATTTACCAAGAGGCCTAATTCACAGCAAATTATTGCATTTGGTACTTTCTGTGTACAATGAAACCTGTAAGGACTCATCTGTAAACAAAATATACATGGCTAGAATGACAAAATAATATTTTTATTGACTTGGTTTTGCTTCCTGTTTCTATTGCTAGATGATATTTGAATTTGGGGAACTATTCGATACTTAGTGACATGTAATATTAAATTATTTATTAATATACTTTAAATTATGTACAGATGAAGTGCAAATTAACTGTAGCAATATGTCAAAGTCGGTAACACACTGGTATTTTTTAATATTTGATCCATTTTTGTAGCCTTCTGATAAAATAAGTACTAATGCAATTCTTCTTTTATCTCCTCTAATTTTTTTTCCTTTTTTTTTTTTTATTTTTTTAAATTTAGTTGTGTTTGGACAATTTGCCTATTTTCAGACAGCTTTGAATGATGTGGCAGAATTATTTGATGGAGAAAACTCTCAGGCTAGACTTCTTAGTTCTCTGTCTGGATCCCACTCAGGTAATTAATAAAGAAGTGTACATTTCTTACATAGCTCAGTATGGGAAAAAATTAATCAGAAGAATGTTATGAATTTACTTTGGAAATAAAATTATTTGAACAGGATGCTAAGGGAAGTGGAATACCCTTCTGAATCTTTGAATCAAGACATTATTCTGGAACATATGGTTAGGCAAGAACTGATCCTGGGGTGGGTGTAGAGAAAGTTGAATGAAGTTCTCAGATCCCTATGTAAGAGGGCAGATTGGATGGTATAACTGTCTTCTCTCCCTTGAACCTTTTGGAATACACATCTACATATTCTGAATGGCTAATTTACACAAATTACTCATGTTTATAAAATGCAATTATCTGTATGCAAACATGCACTTAGACTAAAAGCAGGCCAGCTGTTGCATTCAGGTAACTATAGCAAAATGTTGACCCTGTGAAATTATAATTAAGCTTATATGGATTTCAACATGGTCAAATTTCCAATGTGTGCATACATAATGAATGTGTTCATCTTCAGTGATATGTAAGCATATTTTTTTATATTTCTGCAGCTATTAATGTGTTTGGTTAAACACTTCTAGTATTTTGGAGAGTTTATATGTGAGTTTAATATTTTTGCAGTGCAGAGCCATTCAAGGCTTCTTGATTTTTACTTTGAATAACTGGAGAAATGCTTAATAGGAAAAGAATGTAACATATCTATTTGATTTATAGGAAATATAATATTACATGAAAAACTCTGTTCTTAATTTTTCCCTGGTGAATCCAGCTACTTGTGTTATGAGTTTACAAAAAATTCTAAGATTTGTTTAATTACTGACAAAAGTTCAGCTACAAAACAAAATTAAATTTTTAAATTTGAGACAGCTGATCCCAACACCAAATTTTACTGCATCAAGCTGTCATATAAAAGTTGGAACTAATGTCTGTTTTCACAGCAGACATTTAAAAATATTTGAAGGGTATTTAAACTTCTGATTTTTATTTATTGCTTCAGACATAACTGATTTTCATTGATTCAGGATAGGATTCTCCTAGTTGCAATAATAAAAAAATTAATTAAAGTGAAAGACTTATATACCTAGATGATATTTTAAATCATCATTCATTTCTGAAGAATTTAATAAAACATGGGTTCATACAGTCCAGGAGAATAAAAACAGTTGTCATATGTAGTGGAATTGTCCTAGAAGTACTGCAATTTTGTCTGTAGTGTTTCATTATTGAACTTCTGTCATAACTCCTGACAAGTATGCCAGGAAATGAGATAAAGTATATTAAATATTTTTATTAATTCTCAAATCAGAAATAAAATTTGCAAGGCCATAAGAAATTTAATAATGTAATATAGTTTATGTGTGACCACATATTTATTGAAGCCACTACATGAAACAAGTCATGAGTTTTTTCTCTCCGTTTTACTCTTGATATGGTAAACATTCCATGAAAATTCCTGTGGTATTTTTCAAATAGTTTTATTTGTTGAATGTGTTTTGCAAGGCAAAGTAAACCTCTCAGTCACAGAAAAGAGTTAACTGAAAAGCCTTTAATAATTTTGGCCCCAAACAGCAACAGGGTTCTTGTCATGTAGCTTATTGGAGCTCTAGTTTCAGCTGCTGCAGTAAATTCCAGGTTTCTTTTCTTAAATCATGAAGTCTTTTTATTTTGGCAATGGCAAACTTAACTTTGTACAATGTTATTTATGTTTTCTTTAACTATAGAGGAAAACATGAAACTGTGTCTTTTAACAGCATATTTGATTATGTATTGAAGAGCTATATCTGTTGTTTCTGGTTTGTGTATTTATTTTCTGTTTCCATTTGTAGGAGAGACATTGCCTTTGGCTACATCTAATCAAATTCTTCTGCGATTCAGTGCTAAGAGTGGGGCATCAGCCAGGGGGTTTCACTTTGTTTACCAAGGTAAACATGTCTACTTTTGGTGGAAGACACTGGTGCCAATTTCATGAATTGCATGGTTTTTGATTCTGCATAAGCCTTAATGTACTGCTTTAAATGTGAGTGTAGTCAACCTTTTTCCACAGATCAGGGACTTCTAATGGCAGACTGGCTTTCTAACAGCAGTTGTCTGTGTTTATCCTGTCTTGTCCCACAAACTTGAGTATGTCTAGCCTTCCTCAGTAGTTGGCAATCTGTGTCTCCCTTACTGCTGAGCGAGCTCATGGGGTTTAGGAGTATTCTTAATTGTATTAGTCTTTCTCAGTATTCTGAGCTGATTTTTCAAGAGTTTTTGTTCAGGCTGCTAAGGATTCTGTCTTGAAGAGCTGGGAGAGAAAATTGCTGCGGCAGAGACCATCAATTTCAGTATTGAAGTGTGGGTGGGAGACTTGTTGGTCTGTTTCTGACCCAGTTGAACTTGAGGAAACATTTTGTACATGTCTGCCCACTGCAGCTGAAATGCAAGAATGTCATGGCATGGCCAAGTCTGTTAGCATTCTGCTGGGCAGCTGAGTACACTTAGCTGATCCTTGAGTCTTGAATGCAGTCTGGTGACACCAGGAGCATTGCTTACAGATTCGTTGCCTGTACAGGCAACAAATGCAGTCCCAAAGGGACTGACTTCTGGGCAGCTCACTAGATGTATTGCATACACACCCAGCAAGCTTAATGAGACAGTCATTGCAAACCTTTACTAAAGTGATGTGTAAAAGTGGTTTGGAATAGTTTCAAGTAATATTATTAAGATTTCTAGATTCCTCTTCTTCTATCTTTTTTTTTTTTTTTAATTAAGATTGCAGTTATTTGTGTGGAGTTCTAGTGTCCTAGTTGGACACAACAAATAAATGGAAAGAACTGCCTCACCACAAGAAAATTTCCACAGTTCAAAGACACTTGGTAGGACTGATTATTAAGCCTTCTGACTCCTGTGTTTATAAAAAGGTATCACCATGACTGCACATTCTCCTTTGGATATATATCAAGATACTGTTACCTGCTCTTATTACACATCAAAAGTATCTTACATACGCTTGCATTAAAACTTATCATCAAAATTAACCGTAAAAGAGGAGGACTATAAACTTAGGAGTTAGAAAAGGGCTTTCAGCATTTGAGTTCCTATCCATTTGCATATGAAGGACGTATTTCTGTCTTACTCTGTTATTGTTAAGTCTCTGAAGTGTTACTTTTTACTGCTTTTGAAGAATTCATAGTGATAAAACCCCATGATTCTATTAGCTGTATATATACACACTGAGAGTGCTATTGAACAGGAAGTCTCCAGGTGAGCACAATGCTATGCCTCATTTCAGACATTTATACATTTATTAGGTGTAAGAAATTGTTTTTAACAAATGGGAGCACTAAATGAAATAGAAAAAGTCACTTGATTTGTTTCAGAAAAATCATGAAGCTATTAAAATGCCATGGGATTTTAATATATTTTAAAATATATCTTAAGAGCTTCACTAAGTATAGTTATATACATATACATATATTGGTTAATGAATCAGTGGTATTTAATAAGCTCTATCTTTTTGAGATTTTTTTCCTCTTCTCATAAAGCATGTGATGATACTTCCAATGACCACCTGCTTGCTAACCTTTTAAATGCTTCAGAAATGACATCCACTTTTACGCTGAACACAGTAATCTGGTCTGCAAAGTCAATCATTTTATTTATTGCCCTCTATTCCAGGCTGACCTTCTTCCCTGTTCACTTTTCCACTGGGCTGATTTCAATTTTGTTTCACAGTGGTATGAAACATTTACTGAAAAATGGAGGATAATTACTATAGAAAATGGAATGCCTCTCTGACACAGCTTGAGAAGTCTAGGTTGACAACACTATAGGTAAAAGCTAAAAGGAAGGCTCGAGGGAGAAAAAGTTATTGCTTGCCTTATTTTACTTTCTTTCTGGTTTGAACAACTGACAGATAGGGACTTTAGCTTCTGATTCAGTTTTAATGGCTTTTGTGATGCCACTTTCTCAAAAACTTCTTTTTATCTGGATATGCCATCTATGACTTTTCTCAGAAGATCACATTTCCTTGTAATTAATGCAATACTTAAAGAGTGTCTGTAATAAGAGACTAAATATTTATCAAGTCTTCCAAAATATTAGAGTCAGGTCTGTTGATATATGCTAAGAACAACCACATGTAAGAAGACTGGGATTTTTTTCTTTCAGGCTTTCTTATGCTTGTCTTCCTACTATGACATCACCTAAGAAACAAGAGCCTATATTTTTTATAACTCAGACTGCAGCAGTACAGAGTTTCTTCCTTAAAAAGTAACTACCTTTCTAACATCCAAATATTGATGGGGATTTAATATTTGTCTTTTTTTTGTTGTTGTTATACAATACATGAACTAGTTTATTAGGTCAATTGATATTTTAAAGAGGATTATTAAGAAAGTTAGTACACTAGGATGAAGGAGACGACAAAAAAAAGAGTAAAAGAAGATTGTGGCTTTAACAATCAAGTTGATCTAATTTGTAACAAGAATAAAATGCACAGCCACACATTGTCTGCTAAATGTAATTAGAGAGCAGAACTAGGACTGTTAGTATTACTTTTTATATGTGCTACCATGACACATTATGTCCTGCTTTAAAACAGACATCCTGAAGAGGTGATTGATGCCCTGAGCCTGTCAGTGTTTAAGAGGTATTTGAAAAATGCCCTTAATAACATACTTTAACTTGTTCAGTCCTGAATTGGAAAGGCAGTTGGAGGGTTGTTGTTTGTCTCTTCCAACTGAAATAATCTTGGAGACATTTCAGCTGAGCTGTCAGTTGTGTCACCTTTTAAAGAAACAGACCTTTTTCTCCTAACTTTTTATAGATGTTAGAAACTATGCTACATTTTTCTATTAACTATTTTTATCCCATTTTAAGCAGTGTGGAACTACCTTACTTTGTTGTTATCTATAGGTTGCATTGCATCTATTCTTAAGGCTGTTCTTTTTAAACTAGGGTGAGGGGGGGAGATGTGGGGTAGGGGGAAGGAGGAGAGGAAGATTAAAAAAAAAATAGTACCTCATGGTGATTTTGTATCTTTAGCATTTCTTGTCTCACAGTAACCATTAACAGAGTATTAGTAAAACTTCTAAAAAACTGAGCAAAATGTCAGTTTTAAATGTCATTGAGTGTTTCTTGCTGGCAATAGAATTTGATACAACTGCAGCCATGGATGTTTCTGGCTGTCAGGGCTGATCTCAGTAAAATGTCAGCTTTTAGTCTGAAAAAGTATTTCTGGTATGTGAACTAATTCAAGAGTAAACTGCTAGTAAACTGCCCCTACATTTGCTATCATGTCAGAGATAGCTTGCTCACAGGAAAATAACTTTCATAAAGGAATATTATAATGAAACAACATGATCTGGCATTCTTTGTTGAGAGGTGCTAAAAGGTCTAGTTACACCAAAAAAAGTGTAGATTACAGTGCATCTATGCAAATTTCCCAATTTATTACTATTACTGTTACTGAAAGTTATAGGATGTTAAATCTGACTTAAAAAGTGTCCTTTGCCTGCACAGCTGTTGTTGGTAGTCTCCAGATGTGGTTGCTAGGCAAGGGTTAGAGAAACAGGAAGGATTTTTTTTTCTATAGTTTCCTCTCTTTTTAAAAATTGAGTGAAAAAATACTTAGGGAAAGATGTTATTCCCATAGGAAGCTGAGCAAGAGTTTCTTTCACACGAGTGGAAAATACTCCAGGAGTGATGCTGAAATTTTCAGTCAGTTCATGTGAACCTCTCAGGTAAGACAGATAAGCTTTGGACATATGAGAAACCAGAAGTTTAACTAGCAGGTGGCTGAGGTGGTGACCTGTGTGGGAGGAGGCCTTAAGCTACCATGAGCCATTCACAAACAGCATCCTGTGAAGCTGCTATGAGCAATCTCCCACATGCCCACATTCCCACACAGAGTCAGAGGAACACGTGGTGCCTCAGAAATATCTGAGAGTGACAACTGCTTTGGGACAGAGCTGCTCCTGGGTATGTGCTGCTAGAGATGCTGCTGGAGGGATTGTTGGAGGCACTCTTGCAAAGAGGCAAAGGGCTTTTACTTCCAAAGGGGCTGTGGCCTGTGGGGGACACCTGCTGGAGTGAGAACACCTCAGAGGGGTTCGCAGCCTGTGAAAGTGCTGTTCTGCAATAGGGGACATCTTTGAGGAACCATAGCCCAGGGATGACCCATGCTGGAGGAGAAACATTCAGAAACAGGGAGATGTGGAAACCTGAAGAAGCAAAAAGGAGGAGAAAGATGAGTAAAATGCTAAGTAAATTGTTAGGGGAGGTGTGGGAAAGCAAAAAGAAAGCACATACCCCAACTTCCTGTGCTGCCTCTCACCTCATTGGTACAGCAAAGATGGACACAAGGAAGTTGAGAAAAAGAAGAAGACAGGTGTTTGAAGCTGAGCCTGAGGCTGGTGAGAATGAAGTAAAACTGTTTAATTAACTTGATTGATTTTTTGTGTCCTCTTTCTTTTTAGTTCCTGAATCAGTGATCAGAAGCTTGGTAACAAATTAAGCATAATTACATTTTAATTTCCTGAATCTAAACTGGTTTGTCCACAAGAATGTACTGAGCCCTTTTCTGTCACATAATTGTGAATTACTTACCTCATGGCCAAAATGCCCATTGGGACAAGCAGTCCTGACCAAGGGATGGATAATGCTGAATTGCATGGCAGAAGCTGTAGTTCCAGGCATATGACAGGTTGGATATGTGAGCAACCATCATCATGTAGGCAACTCTAAAGTCATCATTTATTTCAGTGTAGTCATTACACAATAACAAGGAAGAAAAAGGTTTGAGTAAAACAGTGCTGCTGCAGAAGATGCTTGGGTAGAGAAAAGGCTGTTAGTCCAAATAAAAGAGCAAAAAAGAGCAAGCTGGGTCAGCTGAATTGACCTGGCAGTCTGCATCTGGCCTGCAGGTTATCACCAGGAAGAACTGTGACAGTGAAATCCTTGAACTATGGTTTCATCATTTTCCTTCCACAAGTGCAGAAGGGTTTCCTGACAGGGTTAGAACTGCATGCAGGAACAAGTTTCACAGAGCATCTGTGTGATACTGAGGTCCTGTTGAGAACTCAATGACAAATTCCTATTTATTTGAACAAAGGCAGGTATATTAAGTTTGCTGAAAGGTAAGTTGTTTGTTTATACTGTGTAAGGTGTTTAAATATTTAAAAAAAAATCATAAAATGGATTTGCTTTTGTTTGCCATATTGTGCATTTACCCAGGAGTATGCTGGTTTACCTCTGACCATTCTTTAAATCCTGAGTACATTTTACAACTTTCTGTAGCTTTCAAGGTTAAAATCTACAATCAACCAACATACTAATTTAGAAGAAAAATACATATTACAGTATGTCTCGCTTTGTCTGACTAATCAACTCACTGCATATTAATAAAAAAAAGAATTTATTTTTCTATTATTGATAGTATTAATTATTTCTAAATCTTCTCAGAAAAAGCTTTTCTCTACATTCAGTAATACTTGGGCAAACTTAACTGTTATATGTGGTAGCAACAATTAAACTGGTAGAACTTAATGTAATCATAAATGACAACTTTCATTATTCTGCTAAAATGTGTTCCATGTTAAATGCTAAATTTAAGATATAATTGATTTCAATTACTTTTCCATATCCAACTTGTTAAGAAACCTGAATTTTTAGAGCATTTACAAGTACTTGAAACTTAATTATGATTCTGAATAGAGCAAATGACAGTATAAGAAATAGGATGAGTGTAAAATTATCAATATTAAAATAAGTATGTATAAGATCTATACACCTGGTCTTTTACTTAGTGACCAGGGTAGCTGAACAGGTGTGGTGAGAGTGTGTACAGCTGTGCCCCTAAACAGAAAGAAATATCAATCTTCACTTTTATGGGTCAGCAAAGGAATTTAAACATAATAATGTAAAACAAAACTAAATGTAGCGGTGATTCTGTTAACATTAGTGAGCCAGAAGCACCATGCTTGAAAATCTTCCAGGAATAAAGTATAACACCGACTTTCTTTTTTTTTTTCCTCCTTCCTGGTGCCATTTTGTGTTGTTTACTTAAAGACTAAATGGCAGGCAATTTTCTTGCTGTTACTTATTCATATCTAGATGCAGTGTCGCTCTAAAACTAATTCTTCAACAAACCAAGCTGATGAAACAAAGCTTTTGAACATGCCCCTCACACAGAAAAATTGCATACATTTAATAAGGTTATTTTTAATTTGCCTTTCTTTTATTATAGTGTAAAACATAGATGATATTGCACACTCTGTAATTTTCTATATGAATATTTTAGTTTGTTTTTAAATTGGCATTTAATAGCTGACTGCAAAATGATATGTAGTAAGAGCAAGTTTTATATATGAACAACATGCACAATAGCAAAAGTCAGTAGACATAAAAAATACCTGTTATCAAGAAGTGTTTCTAAATAATGAAACCAAAGGGAAAATTATCCCATTAGTTTCTAATGAATATTATTATTTTCCTCTTTATATATTGCTTGCAGTCTTTTAACTGTTCTTGTATCACATCAGGTTTATGAATTCCTAGACATTATTGGTGAAAATAAGTGTTGTCAAAAGAAAACACTGAAATAGCCTGGAGAGTGTATTGTTATCACTTTATATTCCCCAATATGATAAATCAAATATTTGTAAGATATTGTGCTTTCTTTATATCTGATTATCTACACCATAAAATTTTTCTGGGCTTCTAATGAGAAAGTTCTTGTGAGAAGGCAAAGGCCCCATATTTATTAAATGAAGTAGGTGGTAGATGTAGTATCCTGTCATTGAAGAGGGCCACAGAAACACCCAGTGATCTTCTCATCCCTAAAGCTGTGCATCCAAAGTCAAAATGTCTCCAAGCTGCCATGGCACTCACAGGACTGTCCACAGGCACAGCCCAAAACCACATTCCAGCTAATAGCCATGAAAGCATTAGTCCATTCTTTGAGAATACAGAAGCAGAGCAAGTAACATGAATTAAGCTCTGTCCTTTAAGAAACAATCAGCATTTTTACTGGTGTATTTTTTTTATTAGGACTGGTCTATTTTTTTTATTATGTCATTTGTATTCATGACTTTTTATCTTTCTCTCTGTGTACAGCTGTTCCACGCACAAGCGATACACAGTGTAGCTCAGTTCCAGAGCCTAGATATGGAAGGAGAATTGGCTCTGAGTTTTCAGCAGGCTCTGTTGTTCGATTTGAGTGCAGTCCTGGCTATCTGCTACAAGGCTCCAAAGCTATCCGCTGTCAGTCTGTACCAAATGCCTTAGCTCAGTGGAATGACACAGTACCAAGCTGTGTAGGTAAGCAATTACATTGTCTGTTCTGTCACACGTCTCTGAATTAGGATTCAGGAATTGTTTCAGAAAATAGTATTTAACCCATATATTCACTCTCCTTCGATTAATATCAGTCATGCCCAATTTAAAAGAGCAGTTTTCCATATCAAGAAATAATTGAGTACCAGCTGGCTCACAGGCAGTATATTGTTTCATATAATGACTTAGATTATATGAACAAGTGTGATGCACATTTTCTCGAACATTCATTATTTTCATGACTTATCTACAGCTTGAAATACAGACAGAATTTAATTCTCCAGAAGTGTCTTTACCTGTTTTATTACACAGTGCTTGTGTATTTCTATCACACATAGGATAACGATTTCTTTTTTCAAGCAAAAGCATAGTGTCCATTGATGATAGCATTGTTAAGTATAACTAATTTTCTTTAGTCTCTCAGTAGACCTGCACTGAAATAATGCATAGCACTAAAGATTTTTGTAATTCTTGAAATGTTTTTACCTTCTCCCTATTTGAATTTTTATTCCAAAGTCATTGCTATTCCGAGGCATTTACTCTAGCATTAATTAGAGTGTTCTAAAAATAAATGCAGGTATCCTATTTTCTGCATATTTTGTTGGGTTTTTATGTTCGGGGTTTTTTGGGTTTTTGTTGTTGTTGTTGTTCTGTTTTCCTGAACCTTAAAGAACCAAATGTGTATACACTTAAAAATACTTAATGTACTACACCACTTTATCAGCTAAATTCAGTATTGGAACTATCTTGGGCTGTGGGTAAATTCACATGATTTCTGTCCATCATGATTGTGTTTAATATTATGTCTTTACAGTTTGTTGTTACTCTAAGTAAGACATGATAAACCTCTGCTGCTGGGCTGTTCTAGGTTGCACACATGCAAAATAATGTTCATTTCTGAATTGTTTATTCAGGCAGGTTGTATCTTATTCTGGATATCATTAACATATTTTAGATAAGATGCATTCTAAGTTCAGATGCTTGCTTCATGTCTATGTGTTTATGCTGCAAAAGCAGATTATTATAATTATCTTGATCTTAGTAAAATTATTATTACTTTTCTGTTCTGTAAAGTTGTTTAAGTTGTGTAATAAGTTGTGAAAATACTTTCTTTCAGTGCCATGCAGTGGGAATTTTACTGAGCGCAGAGGTACTATTCTTTCACCTGGTTACCCTGAACCTTATGGTAACAGCTTGAATTGTGTGTGGAAAATCATAGTGACTGAGGGATCAGGTATTCAGGCAAGTCTGTATTCTGTCAAGCATGGAATATTAAGTACTTTGTTTGTTTATTTCTCTAAAAATTTCATAAATTAATAATCCTATAATTGGGGAGTGGGGTACTTGAAATATTAGTGCTTTGGATTTCTCCTTATTTTTCTTTGCTTAGCTTTATTTTATGTTACTTTTTTTTCACATAGGGGTATGAATGATAAGTGATTAACAAGCAGTTTTCTGTTTTGATTGTGTAGTATATTGAAAGCAGGTCCTGATCCTTCAATCTGGTATGCAAATACCAACTCTTCCTATCTGCTAGGGTATTACTGAAGCCCTTGAGAGTGCTGCAGCTATCTTGATTATCTGCTCATTTACACTTTGAGTAATTATTCAAAATGATGCAACACATGTTCAAAATCCTTCTTACTTACCTTGTGTCATATTTTCTAAGAGTTAACACAATGCAAAAAGTGAATATTGATTTTTCATTTACATTCCTTTCACTGATGTCTCTTTTGTTTGGATCTCTTATTTTCATTTTCTTTGCTACGTGTTCTCTTTTCATTTTGCTGGTTTTAGAACATTTAAAGATGCACATGACTTGTTGGCCTAAAGAAGTTCTGTGGTCCTGTTTTATAGATCCAGGTCATCAGCTTTGCCACTGAACATAATTGGGACTCCCTTGAAATATATGATGGTGGAGATATGACAGCACCCCGACTTGGGAGCTTTTCAGGTTAGGATATGCCATGAATTAAAGTTACATAGAGTTATTATTATTAAAGTTATATAGAGATATCTATGTGAGAGAATAAGTCTTTATTTGCTCACACATATAGATAAGGAGTATATATTCATCATTTCTGATACCATTATGAAATGTTCTTGGTTTTGGGAGGAGACTTCCAGGTAGTGTAAGCATCTCAATATTCAAATTCTAAAAGGGTTTCCAGAAGAAAATAGGATGCTAAAATGTTTAACTTTGATTAATGTAATTTAGTTGATAATACTTTCAAAAAAATCCTTTCTTTTATCTTTCCTACTCCTCACATAGAGGAGATACACGGATACAAATTGCTACTGTCATTCAAGGAGCTTCCCTTGATAGCTTTGACTTAATTTATCCTTATTAGCTTGCCTTTCTGATGAAAAAGGTAAAGCATTCAATCTTCATCTAAACTCACCAGACCCCACAGAACAAACCAATTTAATACAACCGGAATATAAAAAAACCAAGATAACCAGTTTTTTAAAATACATCAAGCACATACACTTTTTCTCTTTATATGAGACTTTTTTATAGAAAGAGTGTGTTCTGTAAACCAAACCAAGAGAAAGGGATTAGGTCATGAATAATAACCCAGACTCATGATTACTGATCCTGCAACTTCAGGAGAAAACAAGGCAGAACACAGCAGAATATTTGATTCCCATCAAGAGAACGAGAAGAAAACAAGCCTGTCTGATTCAGTCCTGGTTATGTCTTTTCTGTATGAAAGTCTGATCAGCATGCTACAGTTTATTCATAACTTTTATTTTTCCAGGTACAACTGTGCCAGCATTGTTGAATAGCACCTCCAATCAACTTTACCTTCATTTTCACTCTGACATTAGTGTGGCAGCAGCTGGTTTTCACCTGGAATACAAAAGTAAGGCTCCTTGTTTTTTGAAACTTACTCAGGAAAAGCATGCATATAGAAAGGGAAACAGATATTTGACCTTATTCTATTTGCTTGCTTGTTTGGTTGCCTTTTTTTTTTTTCCTGACTACCAAGCCCTGTATAAGTGATATCTATTAAAGTGAAATTTTAAATGAAGCGACATTTGAAACTGATGGAAAGCAACTTTCACAAATTAGCACCACATAACAAATCAACCTGGGAATTCATGACAGCATTTTTTAAATGTGAGGTTTAATATTGATGAGGGTTTTCTTAACTTATTTCAGCTTAGTTTGGAAATTAAGGTGACAAAAAAAAAAAAGTAGGAGTTAATTTCTCTGCTTGAAAATAGATAAAACCAGAGAATATAATATATTTTTTCCAATTAATATGTGCATATATTTATGCCTTGTAGTTCTTTGCTTTTCTTCAAATTATTTTCTCTCAACAAATTGCTATAATTGCAAGAAAACAACATTTTAATTCCAGAGCTACAAGAAAACACAATAGTTATCTTGGTAAATCATTGGTGGTAAAAACAGAATGATCTAAGAATTTTCATGGCAAATTCTGCTATATATCAACTTTTCATATGTTTTCTGAGAAACTTCATTCTAAAATACAGCGATGTGGAGTTATAAATATAGTGGATTACCTCATATAATCATAATGAATTCAAACACTTTTGTATTATTACATCTCTTCAAAACTTAAAATACTATAGAATAATAGTAAATTCAGTACATGTGCTTGCTTAGACACAGGTCATGTGATTTTAATTTGAAGTAGGTATTGCTAAGAATAGTCTACTATTTAAAAAGTACTATGATGAGTTGACTGTCTGATGAGTGCTTAGATGTAGGTCACAAAGTAAATCCTTATAATTTTTGAAACATCCTCTCTTTTTTCAAAGGCCATTAAAGAATTTTCTTTAAAATGGAGTTAGCTTTTATATTTTATTGAGTCCAATAATAATATCTAAAAATGGTAATGTTGTTTTTAATGTTTTGAAGAAGTACACATAAGCAAGTAAACATGGATGATTTTTAATAAATTCTATTTAGGATTGAGATTAAAAAATTGTAAAGAAAATATAAAGCTGCACAGAATTTTGAAAGACTAGATTTTCAGCTCATAATAAATATTTGAATATGACTGTAGTCACAAGATAGTCCTATGTTTTCATTTAATTCCCTGCATAGTTCAAGCATTTATATGCAAGTATGTTGTATGGGTTATTTTGATACAATCATTCTAGTGGTGATGAAGAATGAAAATATGAATATTACCTCTGCAGGAATTTTTTTAGAATCCACTATTTTGAGAAAGAGTTTTTTTGTTTGGTTGGGGTTTTTTGTCTGGAAACCTCTTCCTCCACAGTTTTCCCTCCTCCAGTATTTCTCTTTAACCTACAGTGAAAGGATAATTCCATGTGAAGCATAAAGAAGAACACATTAATTCTAGAAATTCATAGAATGAACATTTTAAATTTTTATATTTTACTGTACCAGTTTTATTTTCTCTGAAACTCAACTCCTGAAAAAACCTATTCTGTTAACAAGTAAAATCACTTATATTTATACTTTTGTTTGTCTCTTAATTGCCAATTTCCCCACTGTGCTCCATTAAAGCATCTACTGGACTTCAGTGGTGCTAATATTTCAAGGGCAGTGTTTCTTAGAAGTGCACCACAGTACAGGCCAAGTTAGCAATGTTGAGCATTCAGAGCTTTGTAAGCTATTCTGTTGATAGTCTGACAGGAAAGAAAAGAATTTGTTTCTTACGTGGCTATGTGGTCTCTGCAGGGCTAGCAGGAGTACAGTATATCTTTCTGTGTGACAGAAACTGAGCAATTTCCCACAGCAAGGATTTACAGGTTTATATTGAGCAGTCAGCTTTTCAGATCAAGAAAAAAAGCAGAGAAGGAAATACTTTTCTGTGCAGATATTACTAGTATTTTATTATGAATTCTGAAGTCTCTGATTGTTTGGTCTCACCTAATATTTGAAGCAACATCTGAAAAATAAATACCTTTGGTTCAGAAGTCAATCTGAAATTTGGAATAAAATATCATTTTGCTGAAGGGTTGTGTTAATATAGAAAACACAAAAATATCAGCTATCTGGGAAAAAAGCATTCAACATGAAATACTATGTTAGAATATCAGATGCTTTCAATAAATATAAAAAAAATAATATAAGGAGAAATAGATTAATATTCATAGAGTCATAGAATATGCTGAGTTATAAGGGACCCATCGAATCTAACTCCTGGCCCTGTGCACCTGCATTGTTTGCTTGTCCCTTGATTCTTTTTAGATAAAATGCTTTGCAGATGTAACTTTCAAGTATAATCAACTCCTAAAAATGACATTAAGCTATTCAAAAGTTTCTGAAGGAAGGTTGTGAGGGCAGTGAAGGCCTTGAGGGGAAGCCATACAAGGAGTGGCTGAGGGCACTTGGTCTGTTCAGCCTGGAGGAGACTGAGGGGAGCTTCATTGCAGTTATAGCTTCCTTGTGAGGGAAGAGGAGGCTGACCCTGATCTCTTCTCTGTGGTGATCATTGAGAGGACCCAAGGGAATGGCCTGATGTTGTGTCAGGGGACATGTAGGTTCAATATTAGAAAAAGATTTTTCACCCAGAGGGTGGTTGGGCACTGGAACAGCTCCCCAGGGAAGCAGTCACAGCACCAAGCCTGACAGAGCTCAATAAGTGTTTGAAGAATTCTCTCAGTCATGCAATGTGACTCTTGGGATGTCCTGTGCAGGGCAAAGAGTTGGATTTGATGATCCTTTCGGGTCCCTTCCAAATAAACATATTCTATGAGTCTGTGATATAATTAATTCTCTAGGGGAAGGACAGTCAGGAATTAGAGTGAAGACAATTAGTTTTCCTACTACAGATACTAACAGAAAATAGCAATAAGAAGCTGAGTCCAAATTTGTAATTCAAATCCTATATCAGCAGACTATAGCAGGGATAGAAGACATAAGGTGGACCTAGCAATGTTCAATCTAGCCTTACCTTTTACATAATTTACAAATTAGAGTAGTAGCTGAAACTGCTATAAACTAACCATCACAGTATTCTGCGGAACCCTGATGTCCTTTTATAAAAAGTCTTCATTGCAGCATTAGAAAGTGAGAATTATTTAGGAACATTCCCTTCATCCCAGAAGAAATTCTAAGGAGCAAGGCACAACAGAGGAGAGTGTCCTTAAGACACTACTAAATTGTTTACTCACAATAAAAATTATACCTCTACAACTTGCACATCATATTTTAGAATAAATGGAGAAGTATTTCTATTTAGAAGATATTTCACCAGTGTAAATGCTATAAATATGCCTGAGTTTGCATCACTGTGTTAGGAAAAACTTTACTTCAGTAAGATATATTTAGTTTGCTATCATTTGATCACATATCTTATATTCCACACTGTATATTGTTTTGAAGTAACTTTATAGAAATTCATAAATAACTTTATGCAAGCTTCAGCCACTGATGAAAACTTATTCAAATTGTAAATATTTCAAGATCATTTAAATGTTTGAATGAGAATAGTTTTCTTTCTTGAAACATTTTCTTCCTTTTAACGTTTTTCTCTTGCCTTGTCCATTTGCAGGTTTTTTCTATGTATGTTTTTACTTTCATGGGAAGGATCTGGACAGTGTGCTCCTGCAAGCCTAACACTATCTCTAATCTAGGCAGTGCATAGGTTTCCTTTGTAGCCTTCAAAAACACACAAGTCTTAAGGCAAATAATATAACTTTGTCATTTACTTTAGGATGTTTTTGTTTTAGACATCAAGAACGTAAAAGTTCATTTGCCCAAGTTAAGTGGTCCACTGAATTTGTACTCTATTGTCAGATTGATGACATAGATTTTTTGTTTCTTTGTTTCATTGTGATTTGTTTGTTTTGCTCTTTTATTTCTTTGGGTTTTGGTTTCATTTTGTTTTGCAAGTCAGATTCACAAACTCATATTAAAAGAAATAATTGGTCAGTGCCTTAGAAAAATTTCCTTGTGGTCACAACAGAATTGTAAGTATTGTTGAGGGCTACTATGTGATGTTTCCTGTTATTACAGAAGGGCCGTAGGTTTTTAAACTGGTTGCAGCAAACTATGGTTAAGAAAGCAGTAAAATATACAGCAGGTTACTGTAGAAAAAACAAGAATTAATCATTTAACTAATCCTTCATATGCATGTGCTAGAATCAATACCAAACATACTTATTTTCACTACTACCAGCAAGTCAAATCAAAGAGTATTTTGTTGCATTCCTAATATGTTCAACAGTGGGAAGAATAAATATTCTGTTATTTGATTGAATTACTTTTAATCTAATGAACAAAGGAATCAACTATCCAAATGGTTTGTTCTGGAAATGTGACTGTTTAATTCCACTGCATTTGTGGTTGCTGTTCTTTTAAGCTTGGTCTTAAAACCTCATGTATTTATTCAGTAGTAGCTTAAATGTTTTCCTTAATATTCAAACAAATTGAAAAATAAAAATTCTGGAAATACTGAATGTTTTTCTCAGCATGCTGCTTGAACTTCTCAGTTAAAGTCAAGTTTTTTTTTAGTAAAAACTGAATATATGCTGAATATTGATATATAGGTTAGGCCACCTTTTCAAATGTCTCTAAGTATCTATCTATCTATCTGTCTGTCTGTCTATCTATTTATCTATCTCTGCAAATTTAGGGATTAGAATTAAATTTTTCAGTAAAAATGTTCTCTTATGCAATCATTATTTTAATACTGTCATCCAGCTCTATTATCTTGAATTAGTATACCTGGCACAGGTCAGCATCACTCATTTTGTAAGCTTTTCGTTTACTGCTATACCAAGATTATGGACTATGTATGAGAACATAATCTTACTTTTAACCAACATCTCCTTTTCTGAAGCCACTCTATCATGTCTTTTCAAGTGTTAAAGGTTCTTGGCAGCTGAAATAAAGGGTTCGCTGGTAAAGGAACTAGAGAGAAATTGACTGTCTTTTGTAGTACTTCTCTATCATGAAGATATCTAATAAATTAAAGATAAAAATCAGACTAGCAGAGAAGAAAATATATTCTTCCAAGTAACACATTGTATCTCACAGGTCCAGTTTAGGATCTTTCATGCAATTTGGATTTTAATGTAGCTCTTTAGTGCAAGTCTTTTCTGTTTCCCTGTGTTAAAGCAGGTGTGAATCATAAACATGCCATTTTTAATTTAGCAGGTCCTGGTCCTGTCAGTATATCTGTGCAACTTACTAGATGTTGACAAGAGTCTGACCCCTCTGCAGTAACTCATTGAGATAAAGACATTTTCTAGGCCGGTGTCTGAAGCATGAAGCTTTGAAAGGGACAGCTTGGATTTTGATATACACCATCATCAAAATGGAAAGAACAATTCACTCCAGCTTGATGTTTGTGATATAGTAAAGCATAATATGTTTCCATTAGCTGCATAGGGTGGGAGGAATTCAAAAAAGAAAGCCTAATGACTTTTGGTCCAGCTGTCAAGACATTCTTGTGTTGTCCAGTTCTCAGCTTTCTGAAATGGACACTAATGGGCATTCACATTGTCAGACATGCCAGCAAGGGTTTTCTTTCTGCCAGCAGTGGCAGTGATGTTTGGACAGAATTTGAGGTAATTGTAGGCATGGATATAATTATGTAAGTAAAGCATATTTGTCTTATGCCACAGCAGTCAAGAAAGTGTTTAGCAAACAGTAAGTGGAAGAAGGTCAGGGAGAGGGTTATCACTCTTGACATTGATGTGTTCTATTTTGTACTGCATAGCAGAAGTTGATCTCTGAAATGTATGCACTTAAGAAATCCTTGCTCTTTTTTTGATTGCTTGGACTTGACATTTAACATGTTTTCCCTGTATTAGAGACTGTTCACATACAACCTAGTTTAATAATGTATACCTGAGTCTCTGCATATTTAAGATCCAAGTTTGTCCTCAGATACCAGAATTTGTTTGCTTTCTCTCAAGCATTCTTTTGATGTTTGGACCTGTTCTAACTAAATCAATTTTCAGACTTCACTGGGGTAGTATTATGGAATGGTTAGAATAACAGAGATTTGAGGATTCAGAGTAGTATTTGATTCTGCTTTCAACTTTCTCTTGATTTTAGGATGGTAATATTTCTTCTTAATATCAGGTATATCAAAGGAATCCAAAGTGTTTTATGGTATTCTGATAGAATATTCTATAATTTGCATCATTTTTCAGACCAAAGAAGTAGTATATACAAAAAGTTATGAAAAGTATAAGCAGCTAGCAGAAAAAAAGTTTTTTACGTAATTATTAGAATCTGTTAAAGAGAAATACACAGTATACTACAATATCAGTTACATAGAAAGTTAATTGGAAGGTTTTCAATTGATCATAGTCCATTTAAATTCTGTATGCTATTCGACCAGTGATGGTATGAGCTATATTGCAAGCACATTATTAGTGTTGCTTTACAGCCACTGTTACAGCTGTTTCTGTAACTCAGAAAAATATGTAAAAGTAATTTTATTCATACATATCCAAGCTTGCAGCCCAGTTACTCTCAACATAAAGGAATGCTGAGTTCCAAAATACAAATTTCTTGATGACAGGAAGTGAACCTCAAATTTATATTCACAGAATTCAGCAAGTAGATTGATAACTGTAAGCAATTTAGTCACTGTGTCTTTGTTAGGTGCTTGTTTATTTAATAACAGTTATCTTGGAGCAGATCTTTTTAAATTTTATTTTCTATTCAAGAGTGAGAAGGGCGAGAAAATGCAGAAATAAGCGTTGATTTTCTTCAGTTGCATCTGAACACTGGATTCACAAATTAGTGAACAGCAATCTGTATATGATACTTTGAATTACTGAGATGAGGCATTACACTTCACTTAATGCTGAAACAGTTAGTGTGAATGCATATCACAGCTATTCAGTACCTATACTCAAAGGAACTTTCCAGATAAAACTACTTTAATGGTATTGTGGAATACAGACTGATTGACCAAAAGAATGACAGTGGTTTACCTGCAGCAAAACCCAAACCACTGAAGTTAATGGCAATACCTTCATGATACAGTTCCACATAGTGACCACACATGAGATTCCTAGTGGCCATGGAAAGTCACCATAACATCATTTGAAAATTGATTATATTGGAAGAATATCAAAATGTGTAAATTCTGCGGTAGAAATTTCTGAAAATCTTTAAAGTACATTTAGATATTTTCCTAAATTATAAATTCCAGTACACAAAATAACTGCTTCAGGGAGATTCCATTATTTGCAACTATTAAATAATTCTTTATTTGATAATTTGAATTTTTTTTGATACCTCTTGCATCATTTGTTATGAAGCCTATACTTCATACCTTGATGGTTTTCACTCAGAATTAGAATGGCTTGTCATTATCTTCATTCCTGATAAAATATAGTAAAATATAGTAAAACTCAAGGGCACAGGACTAACAAGGAACATTCAGGACCATAAAACTTAATTTCAGGAAAGAAAAAAAATAATGTCACAGCAATCCCAATTTCCTGTGAAAGTATAAAAGCTATAAAAAAGACTGGAATTATGTGACATTTTTTTTTGTGCATTCAATATTTGTAAGGCATTTATATTTGAGTGATGAAAAGTACATACATGAAGGTATATGGTATAAAGTTAAAACAATGTTCGTATGAAAATGTGTGATCAACATTACCTGTAAGAAAATTATATTTCCCTAGAAAGGCTAGGGTCTCAGTGAATAATATCAGATATTTTTTCATTATGAACTATCTGGAACAATAGATAACATGTCATGTATGAATGAAGTCAAATATAATGCAATTTCTGTACTAAACACAGTCCAGTTGCACGTACTGTCACCAAACAGGTTAGATTTCATAGGAAGATATTGAGAATAATAGTCAGGGTTTTTTTTTTCACACAACTGAATTGAAGGATGCACAGGATCACATTCAGTGAAATATCATGTTTCTCTGCTCTTTACAGAATTTTGTGCTAATAAATTCTCAAAATATCTTCTCAAACATTGTGTAAATAATTTTCATTCTGTTTTGTCTTCTACAGATCATATTTTCATAAAACATAAAAACTGCATAATGATGTTTCAGGAGTAATTTTCTCAAATAAATAAGTTAACAATTAAAATTGTATTTTATACAGATATTTGACTTCACAAAAAGTTTTTCACATAAGGGGAATGAGATTCTGTTGTCAGACCATGAACTTACAAATTGATTCTTCTGGTCCTTGTGTTTGCAATGAAAATCTTAAAAGCACAGAATTCTTTAATCTAATCTCCTGTTTGTCAACTGTCTCGTTCATTTCGAGTATTTTCACTTAGTTAGAAAAGTTGATATTTAATTTTCAGTAGTGCTGACTAGCAAACTCCTTAGATAGCACACAAGGAAAAACAGTGATCTGCACTTGACAAAAAGCAGAATTTTGTACTTTAGGTTATCAAATTAGAACAAATTTGAGAAATTACTAATCATGGAGAATCTTTGTTAAACTAATTTTTTGTTTTCTCCCACCTGGCTTAAAAATAATTAAGAACAGAGTATCCAGTGACACCTATGCAGAGATTTAGGTTTGGGTTAAAGTACTAAATTTCAATATCTAAATATCTTTATAGTCCATGGAGTTGCCTAAAAATAAGGAACCATCAATAAATTCTGCTCATTTATTGTTGAAAAGAGAGAATATGCATAAAGTGTATTCCATATTTCTCTCTCCGCTTCCTTCACAAGGATAAGAAAAGCTTAAAAAAACCCCAATAAAGCAAAATGCACAAACAAATAAAATCCAGGATTTTTTAACAAACTAAAATCACAATACTGCTTTGGAGACTAGAAAATTGTGTAGTGTGTCATAGCAATGTGACCTGGTAACTGGTCCCATCTTTGTGCTTCAGCCATACCACTTGTATTCTGTAGAACAGTTCTGAAAACTTCGGTGTTTTAAACAAAATTTCAGTTTATTGTTGAAATGAGTTCTTAATTAATGTTTTCTTAAATACCCATAATTATGTGGAAATAATTCATTAAGGCAGAGAATATCAATGAAGACCTTCTGTCCACTTATCTATGTTTTTTCAATCTTTGTCTTTACTTTTTCCAGCTGTAGGCCTTGCTGCCTGTCCAGAACCAGTAATTCCTAGCAATGGGATCAAATCAGGAGATAGATATATGGTGAATGATGTTTTGTCATTTCAGTGTGAGCCAGGATATACATTACAGGTATTTCTTTCTTTCTTTTTTTCTTTGAATAATACACTGTGGAAAGATTGCAATAAAATGCCAAGAGACCTGTCCAAAACATATTTTAATGAAGAGTCTGTAGTGTGTACATAGAGATGATTTAGGTAGAGCCAATGTGAGTGCTCCCAAATTATAAAGCTACAAATGTATGGCATTTCTGTCCCTCAATAAATCTGGGCTGGGAAATTTTGTCTTACATCAACATACCATTGAGCAGGAAAGGCCATCAAAATGGTCATTGAAATAACATGGATAAAATCTTTTCTCTAGAAAATGATTATAGTACTATACTATAGAATACTGTGTTTTTTCCTTTTGGGGAATTGATTTATCTAGGTGAAATGTTAATGTAGAAATACAGTGTGGGATTTCATATTCTGCTCATGAATTGTGGAATTTAATTTTTAAAGTAAATTTTATTAATGCTAAATCTACTCTTAAAAATCTTTCATGGGAAAGTATTAGAAATTAGTTCACTGACTGACTGGAGATGTTCTCTGTTCACACACTGGTTTAGTTTCCCATGGTAGACATATGATTGAGGTGCTCTTGGTAAATTTTTCAGCACTCTGTAAATCTATGACTGGAAGCTTTTTTCTTTCCTCTCTAGTTTCTCTAATTTGTCTAAATGTAGTCCACCACTGGTAAAATACATTGAGAACATCTGAGTTCAGAAACTTTTGCTTGGCAATAGGTCCCAACCAAGACAGTGTAAAACCTGTATCAGAGAAGGCAAAGCATCACAACTTCTGTTCCTTACAAGGATAAAGTTCCCCATCTGAGGACTGCCAATTCAGAGTTCCCACAACATATATAGGATATTTCTTGGTCTATGTATTTCTTACCATTCTTCTAAAATATTGCAGGATTCAGACTAAGCACCTTGCCTCTAGGCTGGTTGTGGGAACATTTGCACATGAATGTCTCTCTAGACAGTCAGGAATATGTTTACCTTTTCACTCATGTATGGCAGGTATAGGCCAAGTATTTAAACTAATTCATTCTCTTTACTTGCATTGCATGACATGAAACAACCTGCATTGGAAGCATTCCATATCCATAGCAAAAAAAGATTTTGTTATACATTATCCTGCTAATTAGAAAAGATTCGACTTGAGCGTGACAAAGCCGATTCTCCATCTGCCCTGAGCACTCATTGCTTATTTAACACTTTGTGGGTTACTTAAAAGCCAGCTGATTGTTCATATATGAACTACTTAAACAGTTTTTCTTTCAAAATTAATAATATTTGAAAATACCTAATGGTATAAACCCATTAACTTTTGAGGTTTTTAACTTTATTTTCTCTACTTCATATTTCCCTTACAGTATCATTTGTAGTTAGCATGTCAGTAAGAAATGAGAGATTTGATAACATTTTTATGACATGGCCCCTTCAGTAGGATTATCTGTCATTAAAAATTGACACCAAAATGGATTCATACTTTCATTTAAAGACCACTCTTGAGCCATTAAGAGTTTTCTATTTCAAAGTAGCATTAAACTAAGTAGATGATGAAAGAATATATTATGTGTCTATACCTATGTTGCTATAGCTGAGGCAAAGATATGAGAACTGAAATTTCTTCTTCAGCACTATTTATTTGTTGAAACAGTGTGCTGGCATGCTTTTGGCCTAGCTGAAATATAACAGTAGTAATTGTTACAAGCCAGAGACCATTCCTCATATGCAGTTTGCATTGTGGAACTTTTTTTGGAGATTAATTCAGAAGAAAAAAGTTTAGGAGGTAGATATACAAAGAACTGTGCATTTGCACTCAATCCTACACACTTCCATTAGTATAGATGTATCTTATATGTTCTTTTAGGGCTTTTTTGTATGCATTGAGCTAAATTTAGCATTATTCATCTGTAGATTCAGGGCAGTCTATTTCCATGCAGAATCTATCTAAAAGTCAACCTGTAATAAACTTGAGTGCACAACAATAATATAATTGTATCTTAAGAGTTGTTGGGAAAAAAAATGTAATCTTTTTTTTGCTTTTTTTTTTGTTTTGAGAAATTTGAATATTTGTAGAAAAGTTATGTTCAATTCTTTATATTTTTATTCAGTTCTTCTTTATGGTGAAAGGATTAAGATCTGGTAGGGCTGTTATATAATTGCTAAGAGATGTTTGTTTAGTTCCTCATTGCTGTGATCCAGGTCACTGCTTCTGAGCTGTTATGACTGAAATATATGTAGGCAAACATCTGATTTATGGCTAAGCTTATAGCAGTGATTTGATAGGGATTAAGTGAAAAAACTAAGCCTATACTAATGGTTTCCTATGGAGATGGAATAACATATAACACAATCAATTTAATATAAAAACCACCCATCTAATCTCAATCAACTGTTTAGATTTTCATTGTGACACTAGAGATAATCAGCCATCCTCCTCCAAGGACTGATTCATACTAAGATTTTGTATTAGAACAGGAACTTTACATTCAAGTATCATTCTCCATCAGTAATATCAAAAGGTTAACACAGGTATCAAACTTGAAACTGCTTAGATTTATTGGGGTGACCTCTACTTGTATTTTCCATCATATTGCAGGCTTTTTTATCCCTGCCTTTTTCAACTTTTAGAAATGTCTTAATCTTGCATATTGAAGAAAGGGCATCATTATTCAGTTTTTGATTACATGGATTAGAAATGGATACATGCTCAAGATACAGCATAATCAAATATTCTGTCCATACTTAAAATAGTACTGGTGAAACCTTGATGTGGCGTGAAAACAGTAGAATATGAATACTTTAGGAGTGGTTGGAATAAGTACAGGAAACCTTTTGAAGATCCACATTGTTAGCCCTGGTTTTGGACCTACTCTTACTTACAAAACAATCAGAATGCGAGTTCATAAATAAAGTATTATTATGACATAATGATGCATTTGTGAAGAAGAGAGCTGCACACAAAAAAATTCTCATCTGTATTAAAGCTAAATTTCAATACACTGTGTATATTACTATCACAAAACCATATAATGTCTTTTGTCTATATGCAGGTCTTATCTGTAGCCCTTTCATACGACTAACTGGGCTTTTTTCTATATACTTACAGGGATTCTATTATTAAATACTTTCTTAAAATTGCATAGCATATTGTTCCTTAACTGTATATATTCCAACTGTAAACCTCTTTTTCAATACATCTAAAAATTTAATACTAGTTGTGGAAGCTGACGTGTAAAACCTAGTTTCATGACTTTGTTCAAAGTGTAAAACAAAGATCTTCAATATCCAAATTCAATAGAAAAGAGTTTGATTCTTTTCAAAATATTGATTAAAATTGCTATGATGTATGGACCCTACTGTAAGAAAGTGCATGCATATCTATATATATAGCATGTTAGTCAGGACGAGTAAAATAGGATCCAAATTAAAAAGAAATAATAATGGAAATAGTGTTCTATGAGGCACAGTATGTTTCCTATTCAACAAATATAGACCAGCATAACTTTTTGTAATCTTTTTTTTTTTTCTCTTTAGCTGTGAATTTATCCTCAATCTTTTGAGAACATATTCACAGTTAGCAATAACAATCAGCTGTGGATTAGTTTATAATTGAGACTTACCAGAAAAGTCATAGAGCTCAAACTACTACCTGGAGATGCATAAGAAACGTAATTGCTAGCTGTAGGATTAAGTGTCTCCCCACAGGAGGGAACTTTAAAAGACTGAAATCAGAGTGCGCGCTTGTTGGAAAGAGCTTGAAGCTAGAGGAATCATTTAATTTTATTTTTCAAAAGATCTTTTATGGGTTATTTTATGTTTTTCCTGACTGTGGTAGTTAAGTTACGTCTTCCCCCTTGACTCACATCAGAGACATGCAATCACAGAAAAGTAGAAAAAGAGAATCAAATAGAACAATGCAATCTTGGAAGACTAGAAAGAGGGAGTGAAACAGGGAACATTGCATTAATTAAATTATTCAAAACCTCATCCATTTTGCAAGTAACTAAGATGCCACAGTAAGTGCATGCACTTTTTTTCCGTTAAAAATGTAGCTTTTAAGAAAAAGATTTTTATTGAATTATCAATTTGGAGTGTTTTTAGAAGAAAAAGACTAATTTATTTTCATTATTTTAGTGAAAACTGATCCTTTTTTCCTTCCAAGTAATTTTCTGCATGTGTTTCAGTTTGGCTTTCAGAACATGATTGCCTAAATATACTTAACTAAATGATTAATTAAAGGAATTTTATTCCATGTGGTTCTGTATGAACCATGTGGTTCTATTTATTCAAGATAGAGTGTAAACATTCCAAATGGTGTAGAAGAAATGTCATCAAATGGATTTTCTTTTACTGCAGTTTCCTTATTCATTCTTTTTCTTATTTTTATGAGATTATGATTGCTATGTACAAATAATATTTAAATAAATGTTCATATTATATTGATAAGATGCACTGCCTCACTAAATTTTAGACTCACAATGCACAGGATAAAAATAAACTAGGAATTTTAAGTGACTAGCATGAGTTTTTATATCCAAATGATCAAAACAGAAACTAAACCTTGTTCTCAGTCCCATGTCTCAATCTTTGTATCAGTTGCTCTCACTCCTGCCAGTTTATTCAGCTTTCACATTTCAGCAGCAGAATGCATAACCTGAGTATCTCAAATTGACAAAAAAAGATTACTTTTTCTGCTACTGTTAACAGTTTGAACTGTTCCTAGGGAAAACAAGTTGGGAGCATTTTGGTCCTAGGCAGTCACCCTGAGGTATGTGGGATGAGACTGTGCAAGTTACAGCCATGTCTTGATTTACTTCCTGCAACCACATGAGTCTGCTTGGTTCTTGTGATTTTTCTTAAAAATAGACAGAGTAAATTAAACAGGACAGCAATATAAAAAGACACTTGTATTTCTACAGCTGTCGGCCAAGATGTTGCATGAATGCACTGGGTCATGTTGTGAGGCCAGGTCAGAGGTCAAGGCCTGCTGCTATTTGTTGATGGCAGTCTTGGCATGGTCCACATTGAACATCTGTAGCAACTAGATGAGGAACAAATTCATCTTCATGTCTGTAGTGATCATGCAGAGCAATGGTTGATTCACTACAGATTGCAGCGTAACACTCAACCACTATGCTTGCACTGTAGATGGAATACACTGGAATTGAAACAGGCAATGAACTAATCAGATGAGAGCACATAGTTAGCTGCTTCTATTTTTAAGAAATTTTCAAGTGACCAGAGGAAGGGTGTTTTAGAACATTTATCCAATAGAAAAATAAGAACGTAAAACTATTTGAAATAGTTTTACGTTCTTATTCAAGAACTCAAGAAATTCTTATGTAGTTGGCTGAAATAAGAACATACACTGATTAGATTATCCAGGAGGTCCTGTGTAGCTTTTTTTTCAGGAAAGTCCCATAAATGAGTATCTGTAATCTGATGTTTTGCCCTTTCCAAACAGGGCCGTTCTCATATATCTTGTATGCCAGGAACAGTTCGACGCTGGAACTATCCATCTCCTCTCTGCATTGGTATGGAAACCCATTTTCAGTTTTCTGACCATCAATCACAAGAAACTCCTGACCTTGTCATGCCTGCTGGTCCTCAACTTAATTCTGCTTCATTCAAAACTTTTTTGAGTTTCTATTTGTATCTATGAAATATGGGAAAAAATAATAATATTTTTGTCTATGATAGGTTGAATGCTATTTTTAAAAAATATTGTGAGAATGGGCAAAGGAGGAAACCCATATGTTAAACATTGTTTAGCTTTTCTTGAATAATCTGCTTTGAATCAGGCTGAATCTTCTTCATGACGTTAAGAGATTCCTTTTGCAGCATGCTCAGATTGAAAAACTTAGGAGTCAGGCAGTTCACACAGGACACCTAGGAGATTGCCTAAAGAAGCAGGCAGTGGAGAGCAGCTCTGAAGCCAAGCCTTCAGGGGTGGTGGAATGAAAAGGAATTTTAGGGATCTAGAAAAGGCTGGCTCTTTTCATCTGAGAAAGCTGTAAAATTATGCTCAGTTGAAAAGAAAAGCTAAAAAGTATTTTCCTTTTAGTACATTTAGACCTTAGCCAAACAGATCTAAGTTTTCTGTATGTAGAAAATAATCTTCTGCAGTACATTTTCTTGATTAGACAAAATTTAAGAGAACCAAGATTCTGCTGTATTTTGATATGCTTATTTCAAGAAAAGGCAGGAAGAGACGAGTGAGAAGTGCAGGTCCATCATAATGTACTGTCACTTTAGCTTTGAAATACATTCTTCAGTGAATGCTTTTAATTTTTATACTCAATCAGCAAAAGCTGTTCCTATTAGTTTCATATCTAAGAGGAATTCAAAATATTGGGATGACACTGTACAACACTAATGTGAAATAGATTCCTTGTCAAGTTGAGCCCATGCATTATTTTGTATTGCCAACTTCTATAGAAGGAGTAAGTTTTGATTGATGTGAAGGCACTGCATTTCCTTCCAATCAGTTTTAGAAATGGAAAATGTATTCAAGGATGGGTGTTTTGGGTTTTGGACACTTCTGTTGTTTCTTTTCTTTTCATGGTAACCTTATGTTTCACCTTGCATACTAAATATAGTTCCTTCTTAAAAACATTGAGCTTAAAAGATAACCCTCCCTCTTCTCTCGCCTCTAACACTTAAAATATTGATTTTTATAGAATGCAAGCCAAAATCAGTACAAATATTACAACAGACAGGATCACAGTATCACAATCAGATCATGTGTCAGTGTAATGCCTGGCATGAAGACTCGCAGACCTTAAAGTAATGATTCCTCAAATAATAAATATAAAATTACAACATTATAATTTGATTTCTTGAAGTTATTCCTGCTTCATATTAGTGTCCTAGCATATGTGTAAACTTAGCTACTTTTTTGCAGGTTGCTTCATGTATTTATGTCTCAGCTTTATATCATCCGAAATGATGCAAATGGGTTTTCAATTTCCAAACATATGAATTTGCTGAATAGAAGCATACCAATAGAAAGCAAAGAATTATTCTGTTATGCAGCAAGTCTATCTTCTTTCTGAATTAAAGCATAAACTGTATAGGGTTTTTTTTTTCCTTGCTTGTTTTTAAATACAAGTGTATTTTTGGTTATATTGAGTAATAGATTTGTTGCTGCATCATGATTTGGGATCATAATTTGGTTTAATTCCAGATTTCTTTATCTGATTGTGAAACATATCTCAGCATAGCACCAGACCTTTTTAACAGTAATTGCCAAGCTAAGACAATGCCCGGTCTGTATATGCAACTACACATTTGTAGATATATTACAGTGAACATATCACCTTAAGATTTTGCTCTAAATTGCATCCTTTTTTTTTTCCTCCTTCATGAGGAGTGTTTTGAATATGATAAATTTTACTGCTTTTGGGTCATGGAAACAAAATGAAAAATCCATTTTGAATTAAGCATATTTCAAATATTAAAAAACAATATTAATAAAAGATACTGTGATTTTCTTTTTGTTTTTAATAGCTAAATGTGGTGGAACACTGACAAATATGGCTGGGGTGATCCTGAGCCCAGGTTTTCCTGGAAATTACCCTAGTAACTTAGATTGTACATGGAAAATTTTATTGCCTATTGGATACGGTAAGTAAACTTACATTGGAAGAGCAATTATTTGTAACCATCAGAATTTAAAAAAAAAATAGATATATAATATTATATTATTATAAATATTTTACTTCCATTATGGAGTAGATTTTATCCAGTGGATGTATTGTGAACCCTTACATAATTATTTGCTATATTTGAAATGAAAATGGTTGGCAATTTTAAAATCTATCTTTGCCAGAGCAACTTGTTAGTAACTCAGCCTGTCTCAGAAACTGATTTCAAAGCAAATGAGATCTGTAGCATGAAGATATATCAGATGAAATAAATTGACTTCTAAATTAAATAATGGTGCTTTTTCATGCTTCAAGTGATTTTTAAAATAGTTTTCTTATGTTCTATAAAAATAGACAAAACCTCACTTCTAGAACTATGAATTTGGTTAAAAGCATTCTCAAACTGTATTTCAAATCCTAGATTACAGTTGCCAACTAAGAATCTTTCTAGGTTTAAAACTATTGTCATACTGTATGTTCATGTACAAAACTCTGTCTTCCATCATTATCAGAACTGAAAGAGGAATAAGTTTTCTTGCTGTGAAACTTCATGTCCCATACTGTAAATTCAATGCAACTGCTCAATCAGAAAAATTATTTTAAAAACTCATTACTAAATTTACTCTTCCTATTTGAGGAAATTTGTTTATTTTCCATGTTCTCCATTTTTATTCATGAGAGGGATTTTTGTAGTGAGATGTACTACTTTCATAGTATTTTACTAAGTTAATCTGTAAGAAATACTTTGCTGCTGTTTAGAATAGTGCCCTTTATCAGTGAACACCTGGTAAAACTGATCCATCAAAATTATGGATAGCCTTAGTAGCCTTAGATATCCTTATAGATGTAGGAGAACCACAGACAAAACATCCTTCACTAGGTTGGACATTCTCCAACTACATTTGTGGGAAATATAAATGATAAGCAATGACATCCTAATTAGGTTATTACAATACTGCCTTTGAAAAATCCTTCATATGTCTCAGAGTTGCTGTTTTTCTGTAAGTTTTTCCATGTAGAAAATATTTCATTAATTAATTGCACAGGAGCATCTTGTATTCTGTTATTATTTCTCTCACTTCTCTGAAAGTCTCTGGTGGTGGTAATTCTATAAATAGAAAAGACAATAGTTTTGTTTAGAAAGGGTTTTTACACATACAAGGTGTTTATAGCACTGATCTATCATTGCCTTCAAATATACTACAAAAGACATTTTTTACCACCAATATCACCATCAGTGATATTTTTTCCCCAAGTATTTGTTACATAATCCATATATAATATCTTTAAATCAGGTTTAAAAATTGTAATTGATGTGATCTTTCCCAAATTACTTCTACTTGGATAGTATTTTAATTAGAAGTGTAAGCTTGTCTACTGAAAAGCTGTTTGTTTACATATATTCTAATGTATCAAAAAAACTGTGTGCTTAAACAAAGCCTAACAATAAAATTGTGGGATCTGAATGTGTCCCAAATATAGTGCTCTCTTCATTACATGAAAATATATAAGTCATGTAAAAAAAGACAATACTAAAATCCAAATATTTTTAAAAAGAAAGTAAATATTTTTCAAGTGAGTTGTTGGGATTTTAAAATGATCTTGTGTTGTTGTGAATGAATTAACATTTATAAACAATTACCTCAGCTTGGAAATTTCATTATTCAGAGTACATTCGAGTGAGAGAGGAAGTGCTGTTGAGATTCAAGCAGAAAGTAATATATTTATAGTTTGATCAGAAAATAATTTATTTTCTGTACCTATCAGTTTTATTCCATGTAATTTTATGTAAGAAATTGTTTAGTGTAGAAAAATTCTTCTGTGACATATCAAATTGATATTTACAAATTGTATAAACTTGGATTTAAGGCTTGAGGGGACACATACAGTTTGTTCTCTAATTGAAATTAGCACATTTGAAACTGCTTTAGGTAGTCAATTTTTTTTTATTACCTTTAAACCTACTTTTATACTTTTAAAACACACAGCTGTTCTATACTGAATATATACAACTAGACATAAAAATTCCTTCTCAGAAGTTAAATTAGAATGATTCAGTTTTAAAGGTACTCCATGGCTCATCAGAGAATAATTCATAACAGGAGATTACTTTTATTGAAATACACAAATAATGTTTGGGGTCTATGAAAGTGTGCCAGATTTGATTATCTGCTTGTCACTTTCACAATTTAGGTATAATATTAGGTGGCTGCTCAATTCTTTATCATTTCTATGGTGCTTACATCCAGTCTCTGTTGGGAACCACTAGCCACTGATACTGAAATCAAGATGTTTCCAGGCTGCTTGGTGCCCTACCTCATCTCAAATCCTGAGGGCATTGCAAAATTAGTGACTCCATTCAAGTTAGACTAGCCATATCAAACATCATACAGAGATAGCTGATATTATGGCTCTGATATGTTTGGTTTGTACCCCTCTATTGATGGCACTGTATAATGTGTTATTCAGCAGCTGAAATACTTGTTTTCATCATTCTCACTTTGCTTAGGCCAGAGAAGGCACTAGAACAAAATATCCCATACTTTTACAAGTGTCCTCTAAAACCCAGTTTATTTGGTAGCTTGTTTAATTTCTCTTGTAGAAAAAAAACCCCTTTTTTATACCATTGATTCAATCAATGGTATAAAAACCACAGAGGTGAAGAAATCAGCTGTAAACATGGCTGAGTGCATTACCTTGGTAATCTATTACTGTGGTAATTAATCTGTAATGTTCTCTTGTGGAATGAAGAATATGTCTCTACTGCTAAGAGAGACATATATTCTACTGCTAAGTAAGAATGTCAAGCAGAGTTTAGGCATTGACTTTTTTCACACTGCTTTGTTGGCTTATTCAGAAATTCTGTTTTGTTCTATTACAGCTGGTTCTTCATAGTCTACCAGAGCAAAGTTAGGCCCAAAAAATGCAGTTGCAAGTTACTTGGCACTAGGTCTCCAAACCAGGGATTCATCCCACATTTCTGTTTTGATATGATACATACACGTGGTTTAAGACTGGATTTCAGGTCCTTAATCCACAGGAAGTAGCGCCAGAACTTCAAAGCGGCTCTTCCCATGAGATTATGTTTATACTTCCAACTGTTCTGCATGTTTTGAATACTGAAAAGCCTTGTTCAAGCACCTGATTCTTGGAGAGGGTCTGTGGTAAATTGTCTGAAGTCCCTGTCTCCAATCTGGAGTTCAGTGCATCTTATAAGGCTGCATATGGAGTAAAATGGCTCCAAAGACACCCTGGCCCAAGCTAGATGGAAAAGGACACAAATAAAGGTGACCCAGAGAAGGAAAAATGAGGTAGAGTAGATAGCTGGAACTAGGTAGGTAAACTTCTGCCTCAGAAAATTCGTTCTGTAAGTAACCTTGTTGATCCTGAGCCTCTGGGAGAGGCCTTGGCCCAGCTACAGGGATGCACTTGAGAAGGCAGAGTCCTAGCCATACCATGGTACAGCAGGATTTGTGATTTGCCCCTCCCTTGAGTTTTTCTCTTGATTGGTTTAGAAATATGAAAAATCCCTGGGGTTGACTTTGTGACTTTATGGCTTACTTTAATTTGTCCCTTCATGTGTGATTATAATATTTATGGGTAACCAAAAAATTAGAAACTCCAACTCTTTCAATACTTATCAGCTATTTCTTTAACTCAAGCATCCCACTTTGAAGAGTGACTAAAGTATAAATATAGTAACTGTAACAACTATTATAATTTTATTTTTATTTCCATGCTTTACTATTAGGCAACATGAGTTATAAAATTTTTCTTCCTTTCTCAATGCTACAGGTGCACACATTCAGTTTCTGAATTTCTCCACTGAAGCAAATCATGATTTCCTTGAAATTCAGAATGGGCCTCACCACACCAGTTCTATGATTGGCCAGTTTAGTGGAATGGATCTCCCATCACCCTTGCTAAGTACTACTCATGAAACACTTGTCCATTTTTATAGTGATCACTCAGAAAACAGGCAAGGATTTAAGCTGACATATCAAGGTAAGGATGAATTAGCACAACAATCCTTATATGTTTTGTCTATATTATATAGCATTTTAAAATCTGTAGATTTTATTAAAAAATAGGTTGGAATTTTTAAAACTGAAATTGTCTTGATTTGAAATCTTTGTTCCATTGATGTAAAAGCCTAAGAAGAAGGTGGTGCTGTTTGCCAAAGGTCACACAGCAAACAACCCTTTCCATTCTATTAAGTTATGCTGTTACCAATTCATGCTTCTAATATTCACTGTCTTGTTTTCCCATTTATATAATCTTTCTATGAGTAATGTAAGGGTAACAGTTATTTTAAATATTCAGGTGAAAAGTTTTATAATTCCCTATGTTTAATGTATTTGCAGTCTCGACTCCTGTGAAAATTACCAGGAAATGAAAAAACACCAGATAATACATTCTATATCCATTTTCAAACACATATAATCAGTATTTGAAAATGTGAACTTTTTGTGGTCATTTACTGTTGGCTTTTTTCTTAATCTTCATTGTTTGTTGCTTGTTTGTTTTCCCACTAGTGACAATAAAACATCATTAGTTTGTGCATATTTTTTGAACTGTTAAAATAGTCTTACTATCAACAATTGAGCACTATTACAGGAGCTGAACTGTTTAACACAATGGAATGGCTGGTTTAATTTTCAGATATCTGGGAGGGAATTCATTCCACCTTATTCTAGGATCTTAATTAGGGTAACTAAATTATGTGTTGGGGGTTAACTGCAGCGGGCAGTTAAATACCATCCAACCACTTCCTCACCTTCTACCCACCCTAGTGGGACTGGGGAAGAGGAAAGGAATACTAAAAGCAAGAGATCTTGGCGACAAGGATAAAAAAGCAATGCTTAACTGGTGAGGGATAAGATGAAGAAGGGACAAAGAAAATAAAAGTGATGCAAAGGCAACCATTCTTCACCTCCCACAGGCAGACTGATGCCCAGCCAAAGATGGCTAATGTCTCTAGTGCCCCTCTTTTCTCTTTTGTTGCTGAACATGATTTTATGTGGTATGGACGATCTCTCTTGTTAGTTCAGGTCATCTTCTTTGTTGTGTCCTTACCCACCTTGTTGTACATTCCCAATTTACTTACTGGCAGAGCACAGTGCTAAACAGAGATGGCTTTGATGTTGTTCAGCAAAAGGCAGAACATTCCTGTGTTATCAGTATTCTTTTGGCCACAAACTGAAGATACAGCACCATATGAGCTTTGAGGATAGTGAACTCAATAATTTCCAGGTCCTGTATAGCATTAATTTGCATACACACACACATAGAGATTTATAGCTAGATCATATCTATGGAGTCAATGGACAGTGAGGAAGATTCCAAACACCTGAGTTAGACTGATGCTCATAAAGCATGCCCACAAAGAAATCATGACTCTCTGCCATCTGTAGAATATTTTCTGTCACATAGTCTTACAAGTATGGAATATTTTCACATCACACCCACCTAGTCTTAGTTTCCTTCTGAGCAGTCAAAAATAATTGTGATTGTCAAGTTACAGAAATGACAAATAAGTAAAATACAAAGCCATATGATATATTTTCCAGTACTCTTTGTTCTGTTTCTATTTAGTGTGTTTTTCCTTGCCACAACAAGCTCTTCCTTACTTACAGCATTTTCTGCCCTGAAACTTGTAGCTAAAGCATATGTTGTTTGTAGACTGTACAACATGTTTTTCCAGAGGCAGTGTTGCAGCTTACGCAACAAGTGCATAGTTTTATTAGTCTTTTCTTCTATTCTTCCCTTTCTTACTTAATCCAGTAGGATTGTTTGGTCTACTCTGAAATAAATGGGAATGTGATGAAGAAGACATGATACAATAGGAACTGCTAATGTTTTTGGTTCATTCTAATCATCTCATAAAAATCAGTTGCTTTTCAGATAAGTTGCATGCTTTTTACTTCTCCCATTTGCTACTTGCCAGCTGTCAACAAAACTATGATCATGAGTGCCTCAATGACAGTGCAAAATTTTATCCTATTATGTAAACATTGGAAAAGCAATTCACTTAAGTCCAGAGCAAGGTATTATGAAATACTACATTTTTGCATTACATGGGCCTTATAATAAAATATTTTTAAAAATATGAAGATTGCATTAGCAGTTTTCTCAAAATAAAGAAAATGTCAAAAAAGTATTATTCATTGAAATTCAGAAGCTTGTAGTAGTATTCTCCGAGTACTTATAGAAAAAATCCAGAAAAAGTATTAAATTCTCAACAATAGTAATAATTTGATAAGACTTTTCATAGCTAAGGTATTAGTCTAATAGTTATAATAGAACCAAAAAAATCAGAACCAAGAAAGAGATGCAGTTAAAATAAATCATATTTGTGCCATTCTAATTTCAAATAAAAAATATAAGTAGCATTTAACTCATTTCACAAAAAGCGTAGTTATGGTTATATTTGCATTACCAAATGCATATACATTTATACAGTTTTATGCTTCCCATCAGTGAAAAGCAAAGCAATTTCTTCTGTAAAGATAACTCATGCATTTCATTTTGATGATTACTCCTTACCTATAGAGACAGTATTTTAGTATATGTATATGTGTGTGTATGAATATATGTGTGTATATTAAAAATTTATGGGTTTAAAAAATTTTTAAAAACCTGACAACATAATCCACTTCAATTAAAAATTCAACAGCTGAAAAAAAAGAGTTATTCTAAAAGATATTTATGATTTATTGGGGTTTTTTTCCTAATGTGTAAAGTTGGTAACATGGTTGTGTTCGATTTTTAAGTGATTAGGATGTACCAGTTTAGCTCACTCTATTGAATTTTTAATTTACTTGTGTTCTGTCTTCTATCTGCTTCCTTTTCTTCATTGTGCAAACAGATATGGGACTTTTCTTCTTTAAAAATTAATTGTCTTGCATGTGCTTATTTTTCTTCATGAAGCAGCTACTCTGTTGCCTCTGAGATCACAGATTACATTAGTTATTTCTACTGAGAAGATCTAGCAATTCTATGGTCATCATATATTATACCTTCATATTATTAAACTAAAATATCTTGCTCAGCATCATTTAGAACACATAGGGAATTGAACACTCAATTAGATATCCGTAATCTATGAACTTTGGAAAGTATTGTTTCTGTGTTCCCTGTTCTTCTCTTGCCTTCTGAAAGAAAATGCCAGTGGTTTACAAATGCGCAATTTTATTGTCTGCTTTATTTTGTATCATACAAAGTATATGTTAGTTTTCACAACTGACTTTCCTTTTCCTGTTCCACATTTGTTGCCCTTGCTACTTAGTTATCTTTTCTGATGGATTATCTCTGGATTTTCCTACTCTTTTTAGTATTATGTTTCTCAATTACTGTCTCTTCCTCTTAGACTATCTGCAATTGCTGAAACTTGAATTAAAAAATAATTCTTCATTAGTCCAATGTTACTCTTTTCCTTATCCTTTCTTCCCTATTAAAAGTGTTGTTTTCCTTTCAGTAAATCAAATGTCATATGAGTCGTAGCCTGATTTATTTGGATGATGAAATTTAGCATTGTTTTATTATCTAGCTGTCACCCTTCTGAGTATATCTTTGTTATACAATTTTGAAACCATTGGGTCAATTTCAGTCAAATCTCACAGTTTTGATATAAAGGCCTTGTTGAGAAGAAAGATGCAGCATTACTCCATAGATACCAATTCAGTTTGGCTTGCTGGCTACCAAGTCAGAATATTCTTTGTCACAACTCAATTTATATGCAATGTCTTCCCTAACTGCTACTCATGGTATATAAATGTGGGAGGGAAATGAAATATGAGATATTGGTATGGGTGTCACATTCAAAATCTTCTTGTGGGCAAAAGGAGTACTGTTATATATGGAAAGCTAAAAATTTATTTTTAGTCCAGTTGATGCTCACACAGTTAAGTTATCCACTTTTGTAATTTCTAGAAATGAATTTGCAAAGTAAAGCAAATGGAGCTGAGCTCCTGACATTTTTATACATTTGACCAGATGTTTTTATTCAGCCTGCTTCTAATTTATCTCATTTTAGGATGTCCTAATATACTATAACTGGGGAAAAAAAGTTTTAAAAACAAAAAAAAGCATTACTTTTCTAATAGTGAAATTAATTTAATTTACCCTTAAAAAAAAGAAGAGTGGGCAAAAAGAATTCATAGTTACAGTCACATTTGCCAAATCCACTCTAGTTAGTGAATTTGTTGAAAATTAGTGAATGTGTTACATATTAGGAGTGCCCACAAACTTGCATAGCTTAATTCTAATTTGATCTATGGTATTTAATTTACACTATAAGGGATTTATGATTAAATTCAGGGTTTCTACTGTATGGTAGTAAACTCAGTTCAATTAAGGACTGATTTTTTTAAGTGAAAATAATTGCCTTTTCTGCTAACCAGAATACAATACACAATGGCACTGAGGTAGCAGAATTTTTTTGCCAGGTAAATACCTTTTTTGTAGATACCAATCTAAAAATAAAGAGAGATAGGTGATGGCTATGCTTTTTCAATCAAGCTTGCATGCTATAAAAAAAAGTTTTCTAGAGATCTTAGCATTTTATGAAGGATAAGGTTTTTTGATAATCCCTCATCTCAAGGGAAAGCAAAGAATATGAACATTGTAGAGTGAATTATGAAACTAATTATGCTATTTCTCAATTTTTCTACTGATTTTCCAAAGGCAGAAATATGGTTATGAGATTGAATCTTAATATAGCTTGGGATTATACTCTGAACACATTATTTTTGGGAAGAAGAAAAATGAATGCACACTGAGAACTGTAAAATACTTTCTATCCATACTAGTAGGGATCTAGTGCTGGTCCTTGAGCCCATGAATTCTCACAGGACAGGATTTGAAAATTTAACCTAAATCACTTAGGCACTGTGTATTTCTGAATGCATTAAAAAAGCTTTGTCTCCTTAGCAGAACTCTGGGGAAATTACAGCTCTCAGCACCATTGCTGATCAGATTCTTATTGGTTTATGCTCTGATATTTTCATGTTCTCTTTTCCCTTCAGCTTTGCAATTGCTATGTGGGCATTCCATGGTGTTAAAAATGGATTGCTAAATTTCTGTGTTGTGGAACCTTTTGTTTCACTTGTAGCAAGAAGGAAGTTCACAGTGATTGCCTGTTGAATTACTGAAAAAAATTAGATTTTTTTTTTTTTCAAGATAATGAAAGTCCTGATTTCAAAGTCCTGGTTTTTAAAAGAGAAACATTTAAGTTTACTTATATTTTTCTACTGTTGAAATAAGTGTTGTAGTGTTTAGTTAAAAAAAGAGAAGCATGAGAAGACTGTCTTTTGTTGTGAGTGTTGCAGTTTTGCCAACTATGTAAAACAGCAAAGAGAGGAAACAATCACAAATACTTAGAAGAACATTTCTATGTGTCATTTGACTGGTGATCTTGAGGTTCTGAGACCCCCATACATGTCAAATCTCGATACCTGAGATATAAACAGTACACTGTGTCTGAGAAGAACAGTCACAGAAGCCTGATTGGCAAGCTGTTATGTCAGGTCAGAAGAAATAAATAGCTTTTATGGCCTTTGAGGGATTCATAACAGAATTTAGTGCACAGTTAGTCTAATGGTTCATAGGACATATTTCTGGGTTTTAATTCCTTTCCATATTAATGTTACCTCAGCTTTTAAAATGGAACATCTTTTTTCCCACATAACTTTCCCTTTAGGACTAGAGCTTCTTTAAGGGAAGCAGAATAAATGTTTGATTTGTATTATTTTTACCATGGAAGTCCTAGTTCCTATTATTAGGACTGTAAGACTATTTTCAGTCTGCTCTGAATTTCAATATAAGATAAAGCTGAATACAAAATAAGAATCTTACTCTTATATATTTGAGAGTTTGAGCAATATGTCCAAAGAAAAATGTGTTAATTGCCATCCCTTTCTTCCCCAAACACTCATGCACACACAAAACATGATTTAAACGTGTTAAATCTGATGGCCTTTAGCTGTAAAAAAGATATTTATGATGGAGCTTCTGAGCCTTAGGAATAATGGAATGAAAAGGTGATTGTTGAAAAGTTACTATATTTCTAAAATGGTTTCAAATTATGCCCTAAGGCAGGAATGCTAAAGGAAATAAAACTCAATCTTTTGAGGGCCTTGTAGCAAATTATTTTATAAATATTAATTATGTTTCGTGATTCTAGTCCTGAGTCATGGCATCTGAAAGATTTTGTTCTTTGGTGCCTACAACATTAAACCGAGGTTCCAGATCACCAGTCCTATGTGCTCCACTAATTTGCATCCTGGGCTTCCATAAAAGGAGGCATGGCCAGCAGATCAGAGGGGGTGATTCTCTCCCTCTGTTTCTCTCTCTTGAGATGCCACCTGGAATGCTGCATTCAACCCTGGTGCTTCAAGCACGAGAGGCAGGCCCTGTTAAAGGGTCCAGAGGAAGACTACAAGGTAAACAGCAGGCTGGAGCACCTCTTCGGTGAAGAAAGGCTGAAAGAGTTGGGGTTCAGCCCAAATGAGAAGGTTTCAGGAAGTTTTTATTGTGGCCTTTCAGTTTTTAAGAGGGTCTTTATTAAAAATAAGAGACTTTTTACCAAGGCCTTTAGTGAGAAGGGTCAGCAGTTTTAAATCAAAATATGGTAGATCTAGATTGGACATAAGGAACATAAAATGAGGGGGGTGAGACACTGAAATAGGAAAAGTTGTGAATCCCTGAAGGTCTTCTTCAGTTAGATGGCACATCTTCAGTTTACACAGCACTTTTAGCAATCTGATCTACTGAAATATGTCCATGTCCATGGCAGGAAAGTTGAAACTAGATCAACTTTAAAGGGCCTTTCCAAAAAAACTCATGGCAGGCCAGTCTAGTCTGAGAAGTGGATTTTTTTTAATTGAGTCAGTAGTTTTACACACCATAATAGTTGAGAAATGTACAATAAGCCTAAATGAAATTTTTAAGTGAGCTAATTGTGAGCTCTCCTAGCATTTGAGTGATTGCATGCTCAATTCCCTGCTAATGCCATTTTTCTGCAAAGCAATTATTTCCATATTTAATTGTTACAGAGGTATGTAGCACTTGGAAAGCCAATGTCACCCTAGTGCTTTAAGATGGCAAATATGTTTGAATCTTAACAACAAGGTAGGAGAGAATCAATTACATTTCTTTTGTGATTTACAATATTTTCTTCTCAGTGGAAAATATACTGCACAAATAAATGACAAATGACTATATGAGATAATTTTAAAATTCAAGTATTTGACTGCTGCCAGTATTGAAATGAAATCTTTTTCTCAGATTTCCTTTACGTTTTATTTCAGGCTCTCACTAGATTTTTTTGTCTGCAGTCAAATGGAATCTCAGTTTGTAAAGCTCAGTAGCAAACAAATCTTTGGCCACGACACTCATAAAAAGAGTTTTCTATTGCAAGGTGTGACATCAGGATTTGTTGGCAGTATTTGTTAGTCATGACTACTGAATAATGAATTGCTCTGTTAAATCAGGTGTTATTGCATATATCAAAAGAACAAAGAAGAATATAATTAATATTTATGTTAAAACTATAAAACATTTCCTGAGTGACCTGTAAATCATATTATCATAGTCATATGGATCCCCTGACCAATAATTTATGAGTCATCTATATAATTTATACAAGCAGAGTATGTTAAAATTTTATACCTTATTTTCTGAAAAATCAAATAGCAAAGCAAACAGTTTTACTCTGCTCACATGCAAATGCTTTCACCCCTGACTGACCTTCAAATTTACGGTGATCAGCTTTAGGCACAGGTTCTCCTCTTACAAAAACAAATACCAGAACAAGTCCCCAAAATTTCTGTATGTATTTAGTTTTCCTTATTTACATCAGGCAAAAAGCATAAGCATTTCTCAATAAAGAGTAGCCAGAATTTTAAAACTAAAGGTAGGCTTTTTTTTTCATTTACAATTCAAATGACAGTATGGGATGTTAACAAATCTATGGGGCCTGATAGGATTTATCCAAGCATCCTCAAAGAGCTGGCTGATGTAATTGAAAAATCTTTCTCAATTTTTGAGCAGTCTTGGGAGTCTGGAGGGGTCCCAGCTGACTTGAAGCTGGTCAACATTGTACCAGTTTTCAAGAAGAGCAAGAAAGGGGACCCCAGAAACTACAGGCCTGTCACTTTCACTTCAGTGTCTGATAAACTTATGGAGAAGCTTATTCTGGAAGGTATTGAAAAACACCAGAAAGACAGTGCAATCACTGGTCACAGCTAGCACAGCTTCATGAGAGGAAAGTCTTGCTTATCAAACCTGGTTTCCTTTTATGGCAAAACAACCCACTTAGTGAACCATGGGAAGTCAGTGATCTTCCTGGATTTCAGGAACACTCTTGACACTGTTTCTTACAGGATCCTTCTGGGCAAAATGTCCAGCACACAGCTGGATAAACATGTCGTGTGATGGGTGAGCAATTGGCTCGTGGTTTGGGCACAAAGGGTGACAGTGACTGGGGTGACATCAGGCTGGGGACCTGGCACTAGTGAGGTCCCACTGGGCTCCATCTTACGCCCTGTGCCCTCCCACATCTTTGTGGGTGACCTGGAGGCAGGACTGGAAGGGATACTAAGAAAGCTGGCAGATAAAAGAAAACTTGAAAGAGCTGCTGACTCCTTTGAAGACCCTGCAGAAAAACCTCAGCAAATTAAAAGATTGGGCAGTCACCAACCATAGGAAGTTCAACGAGGGAAAGTGCTGGATTTTTCACCTGGAATGTGCCAACTCTGGCTGTATGGACAGGCTGGGGAAAGAGATGCTGGAAAGCAGTGCCTCAGTTAGGGACCTGGGGTTCCTGGTCAGTGACAAGTTGAACATGAGTGAGCAATGCCCTGGCAGCCAGGAGGGCCAACTCTGTCCTGGGGGGCATCAGGGACAGCATGGCCAGCCAGGCAAGGGAGGGGATTGTCCCACTCTGCTCTGCCTGGGGCAATCTCACCTCGAGACCTGGGTTCACTTTTGGGCACTGCAAAAAATGAAAGATTTTAAACTCTTAGAGAGACTCCAAAGCAGGGCAACAAAGAAGGTGAAGGGCTTTGAGGTGAAGCTGTATGGGGAATGGCTGAGGTCCCTTGGTCTGTCCAGCCTGAAGGAGATTGAGGAGAGACCTCATTGCAGTCACAACTTCCTTACCACCTGCTGACTGATGCCAGAACCCCCTTCCTGAACCCAGATCAGCCACCCTTCTGGGTAACTACTCCCAGTTTGTATACCAGGCATGATGTTATATGGTATGAATCATGAAACATCCCTCTGGTCAGTTCAGGTCACCTGTCCCAGCTATGCTCCTTCCCTTTTTTGGTTTTTTGTTTTTTATTTTTTTTCCTTTTTTTTTTTTTGCATACCTCCTCACTGGCAGAGCATGAGAAAATTTTTTAAAAAATTAGATGAAATTAACTCTTCCCTAGCAGAAACCAGGACAATACCCACCTCTTATTCCATATAATTTTTGTCACGCCAGGTTTCAATACTCCCTAATATCCCATCACCTTCCTTAATTATCTCTTCTGATGCATATACACAGAGTCATCACTTCCTTAGTCTATGGAACACCTCTGTCAATTCTGTCAGGATTGCCTCTCTCACCTGAGTGGTTCCTGTCTTATCTTTTTATGTAGATTGGTGGGAGAGTTTTTTTGGGTTTTTTTCCCCTGAAGCTGATTTCTAGTACTAACTTCAAAAATTCTGATACTGTATTAAGTACTTTCAAAACATAATCTATGAGTACTGTATTTTAAAATTAAACAATAAGAAAGGATGGTATTCATCTTCTCAAAAGGTTCAACAATCAAAGTTTAAATATTCCAGTACTTGCTGTCATTGTTCCAAAACACAGTTGTTGTAAATGTTGGGCAATGCATCGCTACATCTTTAAAATAAATAAATCTGTGCGATCCTCTGACCTTCTGGAATAATTTCTATTCTATTTTTAATATAATTTGCTAAATAGATTTTTATATGGTTTAATATTTCAGTCTTGATACAGTACTCTTCAGAGTCCTGTACTCTTAAATAGTCTTTCTACTACTCTGTTTTGTATAAAGATGTTGATAATGATATTATCAGCATTAGTACTACACAAATGATAGCAGGAGTAATAATAACATTAAAAATTAATGAGCCATTACTAGATTTAGCACAAAACTTAATGAACCACAATTTAGGGAAAATAAACCTTTCTGTATTTCCTTCCAGTAGCAATTAATTTTTATTCTTAGGTTTTAAATTTATTTTCTTAATTTTTTTCTTATTTGAGAGAATGGAGATCTGATTTTTTAGAGGATTTGAGAATATTTCTAGTATTATTACATCTTTTCCAATTTTTTAGTGTTACAAACACTGAATTCTGGATTTACTGAAGGAATTAGGGAAAAGAAGAAGGCTCTCTCAACGTAAATCTTTTTATTGCACAGCATGACGGTAATTAGCAATGACTAAAAAACTTATTGCCAGTTTTTGTACTTCAGTGAAGCAATTAAGTACAAACTTCACTTTAAGTAAGCAGTTAAGCACATCTAAAATATATGTTTAGCTTAGTCTTGATGAAATGGCTTGCTTAAATAATCTATTTCAGAATAATAAGTATACACTTCTGGGATGAACATGTTCATATTGTAAAGGTTAACTTTGAAAAAAGTAACAAAATACTTCATTCAGGAATATGTTCATCATATTCTCTTGCCTTATTTTTAGAGCTTGCATTTAACAACACATGTGGATACAGAGCACTGGTGTTATTATTCTTGTTTGAACTTTCTTCTGACAGAAGTATTCCTTAACTGGAAGATGAGGGTTCAAAAAGAGGAGGGCCCTCATCCTTTTAACACTGGTTTCTTAAATGGCAATTACTTACTATCCAATCTATGTTAAGTTGTTTGCAAATAATTCTGCATAACATTTTTATAAAACAGTCTTTTTATTGCTTCATATGGAGCTTCTTTCATTTTCTTTATATCTTAGTAAATGTTATTAATGAAAGCTTCTTCTGAATTTTCACCACACTTATTTTTATGAATTAAATGTGTTTCATTGAATAATATTTTGATATCCTCCAAAAGACAGAACCTAACATGAAATATGATGAATCATCAAAGCAATTTTTTGCATGGTGATATATCTAAAAGGACCTTTCCCTTTGCAGATAATTTTTTTTAGATCTTTATGGTGCTCTGCTGTGTTAAAGTCACTCATTAATTCTTTTAATTTCTTTAGGTCACATTATTTTTGGGCATAGTTTAGAGTATATATTAAAAAGCCAATGGATTGTGAAAATCTTGTATTTCATAAAGTTTTAAGGAATTAATGATTTTGTTGTACATTACTAAAATATGTTTTTACAGCCCAAATGGATGATTTGTTTCTTGTTGTGTGTTAATCTCTGAAAAATTGGAGCTTGGCATTCTAGTGTTTACCTATTATTGAATGCATTACATATTTCAAATGAATTGTTCTTCCTAGTGTGTTGAGAGCTGATTAAGAAACAAAAAGTACTTCTGTTTTCTTCCAGCTTACGAGTTACAGAACTGTCCTGATCCTCCTCCTTTTATGAATGGCTATATAGTCAACTCAGACTACAGTGTGGGACAGTCAGTATCGTTTGAATGCTATCCTGGATATGTTTTGAGGGGGCAGCCTGTTCTCACCTGCCAACATGGAATCAACAGAAATTGGAACTATCATTTCCCCAGATGTGAAGGTAACTTTCTGGTAGTACCTTTGCTTCAGAATGCACAGTACTTTCTGATTTTTGTTTACTTGTTTGTGTGCCTGTATGTAATGCAACTTTTTCTGAAGTGTAAGCAGATAAAGGCAGATTATTATGTGCTTTATAAATAATATATGTTTTATGACTCATATTCCTCAGCAGTGATTTATCGTTCCTGTTAATATCTGCCAGTTGTGTGTATTATAAAAACTCGTGATACTACCAGAATTTATCTTAACCTCTATGTGAAAGACTATTTCAAGAAGATACTTTTATTCAAAAGCAGTTAGATTATGGAGACACCTTTATAAATGTTTTGGAAGAAAATACAGTTATTCATGATAAAAGGTCACTATAAACAGATATGTAATATTTATCTTCATGTTAAACATATGGTAAAGCTTTTGAGATATCAATTAAAAATTCATATAAAAGTGTAAAGTGTTACCAGTTGATGTTTTTAGAATTTGTTAGAAACCTAGCCAGAGTTCAACACCTCATACTTATATTTTAGTGATATAGATGCAACACCAAAGGGCATGCAGCCTTCCATATTTTCTTATTCCTTTTTAATCCCTACAGAAGCATATTTTCTAAAAGACATGAAGGTGTATAATAGAAGAAGCAGATTTTTATGGTATAAATCAGCATTTTCTGTTTTCTTAGATGAAACAAGAGTAAATAATATATGTTGTTTGAAATGACGTGCAAGAAGTTAATTAATATTTATAATGACATGAGGACAAAGTCATTCTTACTTTTCCCTGTTCCCTCATCCATAGTTTTAATTCAGTGTTTTTATCATCATTTTCTAACTCAAAGAAGGTATTCCTCTACTACTGACATTTCTAAAATTCACAATGTACATTTGGCCTGGTTCCTGTGCATGTGAGTCCTACCTTCCAAGCCTACCCACAGTCATCTGCATCTCCTCCACACAGCTGAGGAATGCATGCAGCTCTGTTGTGTGTGTGGTTGTGTGCATTTATAGGTACCATTTCTGACTAAACAGCAGGTTGCTTTCTGTTTTGACTGAGCATTAAGAGATTTCTGTCTCTCACTTAGCACACTACTTGCTTTGTGGAAAATTCATCCATGTGCTTTAAAGCTCCACCTAGTACTGCTGAAATTATTCTTATGACATATACATGGTTTTTTTCTACAGGGAAAACAAATTGTTACTCTGATTGTTGTAATTTGACAGTGGATCTGAGAGAAAAATCAGTAAAATAATTAAATAATTTTTCTGTGATCAGTTTTCTTAGAAGTTTGAATCAAAAACTTTCTACAGAAGATTGCACCTACTTTTGAAGGCTGAGAATGTGTATATGGGAAAAAAATTAGATTAATTGCTACTTAAGTAATCATAGTAGAATCATGTCATATAGTCACACTTTAAGACTTTACTCCTGTGCAATCCAGTTGTCCTGGTGACTTACCATAGATGTCTTGGTGTAATGTATGCAATGGTCAGTAAATGACTAGCTGGGCTTGGGTATCTTTTGGTGGAATTTTAAAAATGTTTTCTGTCTTTCCATGCACAATGTAATTAGGTTTAAAGGGGTATGAGAACATATAGTGTGGCATTCATTCATTTATAAATCAACAGGTAGTCTACTGTTAGCATGTGACAGTTTAGAAGATTTGATTATACACTTACTCATTTCAAGAATCTCTGTTTCTTCATGTCTGTCATTCAAAATGTAACATACCAACATCATTAATTTAGAGTGATTTGTTGATTCACACTAAAGCTATGTTTACCTTGTGTGAAATCTAACCAATTGTTTTTGTTTAATGTTGTGTTTAGTGTGATTTTTAAAGATCTTTGGAGAAAGCGTAGTAACAGCTGAGTTTTAAGAGTAAGAGTAAGAGTATTATTTACTCTAAGACAGTTTTGTTACCTGAGACACTTTTTTTCTGACAGAATTTATTGATCTTCCTTGGATAACAATCATATAATAGAAATTAGACTGTCTTTACTGAGGTGCAATCAATCTGCATTCTGTCTTGAGTATTAGAGAATAATGACGGGAATATAAAAAAATTATGCAATCAATAACACCGTTAATAAACCTGTCAAAAATATAGTAAACTCAAAATATATTTAAATATAAAACTTCAATCAGAAAATGATTAATAATTAATATACAGAAAAATTCTGTATATTACTTAGAAAATAATATTAGTCTGGGGAAGTGTATTTCCCTGCAGTAAGCATAATTGTCAAATCACTCTTAGTTGTAAACACAGAGTACTGTGGATGTGGAAAGAACAGAATAGATTTCTGAGACCAGACAAAGTGACTATGGCATGAAAGTAGGGGTTTAGGAAATAGTAAAAAGTGGACTTGAGTCACATTTTCATCACAACTCCTAGAGCTGATAGAAAGTGTCAGATGCCCTTGGACACTACATGCAACCAGGAGTCTGACAGATAGAACCAACCCTTCATTTTCCTTAGCTGGTTTCATTTGTTGGCCACTAATGGCCACTAAAGAGTCATGGTTCAGGAGCAGGTGTCATTCTGTACAGAGCATCACAAACTGGGCCAGGTTGGAAGGGACCACAGTGAGTCATCTTGTCCAACCTACTGCTCAAGCAGAATCATCCTAGAGCACATTGCACAGGATTGCATCAAGAGAGAAAATGTGCTAAATACAAATTAGTACTGATATGGATGAAGAAAGTGTAGTTAAAGCCTCCTTAGCCTGTCATATAAATCCAGAGATTATTAAAAGAACTCCTTCAAAAGGGTTACTCATCAACTAGCCAGATGACCTTCTATCACAACAGTATAGCAGCTTTAAACCATGCAGAAAATGAGACATCCTTCTGCATTTATCAGTCCTCCTTCCCTTTTCCTTTTCTGTTTCTTTCTTTTTCCTTTTATCAATTTTTTCTGCTTTTATTTTCCATCACTTCTTAAGTTGAAAAAGAAATGAAGAGGGTCAGTCTGAAGGAGAGTCACAGGAACACTGACAATAATAACATAAGCTTAATGGTAAGAGCTAAAGAGAATGTTCTAGAGCAAGGCTGAGTGCCCATAAATGAGATTAAGGTCTCATTCTAATGGGTGAGACTCACTAATTTACACTAATGGACATATGTCTACTTGAATACATGCTTTCATCCATAGTCAGTCATTTCTTCCAAACTGAGACTCAAAAGAGCACATTATCACATATTTGCTACCTTTGAATAAAGTCAACCTTTTCATAACTTTGATTTGGCTACAGACTTCATTCAGCAAGTGTGCACAAAGTCGTGCCTGTATGTCCATTTTACTTGTCACAAGGATAATTAACATATAATCTGCAAGTGAATCACAATTAAAAATTACTCTAACCTGTCAGAAATAAAGCATGATGGTTTTGGACTAGTGAAAGAACAATCAGCCTATTCTTTTCTAGAATTGTATTCCCATTTAGTTAGAGCTCTGTTGGACGGAAACAGGCAGGACCTCCTTGTTTATTTGGTTTTTAACCTTGAATACAAACAAAAGGTGCCCCTTTTTAAATGGTGTGAACTTAGTTTCAAGAATTATATGCAAACAATACTACCAGTAGATTTTGATGAATTATAAGAAATGAAACCTTAAGGACATCAGCATAAGTTACTTTTAGAAATGTCAGTATTTATTTGAGAAGCAACCAACCAAGGAAAAGGCTTTCTTTAAGACTTAGGCTGTCTTGAATTGTGGAGCTTTAAGAATTTGGTAGCATTTTGATATTCCACTTGTAACATGAAAAACTATTTTCTACTACTAATTTTTTTTCATATGTTTTCTTTGCAGCTCCTTGTGGCTATAATGTAACTGCTCAGAATGGTACAGTTTATTCCCCAGGATTTCCAGATGAATACCCAAATTCCAAGGACTGTACTTGGTTAATTATTGTATCTCCAGGCCATGGGATTTATATCAACTTTACCTTACTCCAGACTGAACCTGTGAATGACTACATTGCAGTTTGGTATGCATTTTTTTTTTTGAAACAGAAGTAATTTTTTTCTGATTGATTAATCAAGTCTCACTGTCCCAAGCTACAGATTTTCTTAGTATTGCTCTTTAGGTTGTCATATGTGCTGAAGAACAGCATAAAACAACTTCTAAGATTATCTAAAAATAAAAAAAAATCACTGTTTGAACTCGTTAAGAATACTGTTCAGAAATACTTTGAAACTCAAGCTCAGTTAGCAATCAGATCTTGTCTGACTCTCTCTTCTTTGAGGCCATGTGAGGTCAAAGTGATGTAATAATCTGCACTATGTTGAATTATGGGTTCGATGAACACACTGGCAATATATGTTAGTTTTTGCAAAAATTTCTGACATCTTTAAACATTAACTAATTTAGGCATTAAGTAAGATTTTCTTAAATTTTCTTAATATTTCAATATGCCTGATAGACATAGTTTTTTATATTTCTGACCCAGAATTTTAGGCCTCCTACCTCCATATATTTAAGCTTTATATTACATGTTCATCTTCTCTGAATTTGTATTTCTTTCGACACAAACCCATTCAATTTGTGACCTCCTCTGAAGGAAGAGGCCTTAGAGCTGTCTAAATTCTTGCATAAGGATTTACTGCACTCAAGAACAGGCATGGATAATGCTGAAGGTGTTGGACATGTCATCTCTGTCTAGCCCCAGTCCTTACCTCACATACTGTGCAAAGTGACTTCTCAGAAATGCTACAAATAGTTCAGGAAAAGGAAGGTTTGCACAGAATATAGGATGTAACTTATTGCTGTGTGAGCCAGCTGCTGCAATCTCCCAGCTAGTCCACCATTCCTGTAGCTGTTGGTGAGGTTTTTTCAGACAGTTTGTAGAGATGTTTAACTGTTTCTGAACAGCCATTTGGTTGCCCCTGGTATTTGCACTACCTGCAAGCCTAAGTGTAAAATACATCATAGATTGTCTTCCCTGGCAGGGTGTATGTATATGATGCTTGGCTTTCCAATGATATAACTGAGGTGAATAAATATACCTCTGATTGAAAGACAGTAAAAGGTCAAATCAACAGCTTTCAGAGACATTCTAGATAATCTCAAGCCTTCTAAAATAACATTTTACAAAATTTTTTTCATTCAGTTTAGATTTATTACATGTAATATACAAAATAACCAGAAATAGGTGTTGTAGAGCTCAAAAAATTCTTTAGTGATAAAAGTAGGGAGTTTTTTTTATTTATTCATTCTGACTGTTCAGGCCTGAATGTTGTGCATTATGATACTGGAAGTGAATGAAGCCTGATGTTACTGGCGTATGTTTCCCTTTGTGTGTCTTATCCTACTGCTGAGAAACACAAAACACAAGATTATTTCATTTTTTTCTCTCCTTTTTTTTTTTCCCCCCCTTAGGATATACATTTGAATCTTTGGAATTTATTTAAATGGCAGAGTAACTTACAATTTCCATGACTCTGTGTTTTAACCACGAGTTGAAGAATTGTAGCACTTGGTCAAAATGCTAGAAATAAGACAGTATTACAAGACTTTTATTTTTACACTTTTTCTACATCTGATCTGTACACGACAATGTTTGTCAGGATCACACATTGAGAATTTCTTGCCACAACTACATTTCTGGCCCATGTAAATATAAAAAATATTGCAAGTAGCCTGGTCTCAAAAAAAAAAAAATATCATGTTTGAAGTTGGAAAGAGTATTCTGTGTGCTAGGGAAAAAAAAAAAAGAAACTAATTTAAATCATTAGGAAAAGCATTTTTTATAAAAATTTAAACTGCTCTTCAGAGAAAAGAGATTGTTAATTTGGATGTGAAGAAAAACAGTTTTTCAGCTAACTTTTCAATGTTTTACATTCCAGGGATGGTCCTGACCATAATTCGCCTCAGCTAGGAGTTTTCAGTGGGAACACAGCTCTGGAAACAGCTTACAGTTCTACCAATCAAGTCCTCCTCAAATTTCACAGTGATTTTTCAACAGGAGGATTCTTTGTCCTCAATTTTCATGGTCTGTTTTCTTTATATAAGTAGCATCTAATTACCACAATCATTTAGTGAATTTTTAAAATATTTCTTAGCTTTGTGGTTTCCTGATTTACCAAGACTCATGGATTTGCTGTTTGGTTGGGTTTTTTTTTTTTTTTTTGGTTGGGGTTTTTTTTGTTTGGTTTTGGGTGTTTTTTTCTGTTTGGTTGGGGTTTTGATGTTTTTTTAATAACAGTACTTATGAGTTTTTTAAAATTACATATAAAAATCCTAACAATGTTAATTTGGGACTTTTAATAAAGTGTGCTCTATTTTAATGTTAACCATTACCATCTAATATTAAGCTCTTACTCTTTTAATTACTTTGGCCTATTTATTCAATAAGATTTAACTTTCTTTACTAAAATTATTCTCCAGAAGTTTCTGGGGTTCTATGGTAGGGTTGAACAATAGCATAAAGTCTGATACGCAGCAAAATACTTTGTTCAAAGTAACATTCAGGGCTAAAAATGATGAAAATTAGGCATCTAACTCAGAAGTGAGAAGCTAAACTATAATTCTAGCTCTAGTCACCCAAAATATGTATAATAAATGGAAGATTATTAGCCTTCTGGACTCTAAATCAAAAATATACAATGAATGAATTCTCAAAGACCAAATAAATGTCACAGAAAGAGAGTACTGAGATACCTCTTTGCTTAGGGAAGTCTATATCAAATTGTTACTCAGAATCTGAAATGTTTCTCTTGTCTGTACACTTCTCCTAAAACAAGTTCATGATACATGGTCATTCACTGTGCTTAATCTGAGAAGCAAAAACTAAAATGGATACAACTATCAAGTTGTCCAGAGAATTTTGTTCTGACAGTAAATTTGTTTCTTGAATGGGAGAGTTTTCTTTAGATTATGCACTCTCATCACAATCTTTATTTCTGTTTTGAATTTTTTTAGTCCAGAAAGGGCTTCTTCAACTCCTGTAGGCATTCTATTCCATTTTAGAAACACAGTCATTTTAGCAGTCACCTTTCTTATGAGATTGCTCACAATTTATTGAAACAGATTTGAAAAGCAGACAAGAGACTTTGTTTAAAGAGTTATAGAATATTTTTAATTTAAAGGGACCTTAAAGATCATCTAGTTTCAACCTCCCTGCCATGGACAGGAACATCTTCTACTAGACCAGGTTTAGACCTAGACTTGTATGACTCCTGAGATCCACAACTTCTCTGGGCAACCCGTTCCAGTGTCTCACCACTCTCATGTCATGTAATGACATTTAACTTGGAAAATGTTGTAACAGAGAGACCACAAGGTTCAGTGCAGCTCTAGTAATTTTGGAAGTGTGAACATGAAATGACTTTTCTGTAAAGTACTCCTTAGCACACCAGTTTTAAATGTTTTTCTCTTAAATTCGCAGCTTATCAGCTCAGGAAGTGCCAGCCTCCACCCACAGTTCCACATGCAGATTTGTTTACAGAAGATGATGACTTTGAAATAGGTAAAAAGATAGTATTTCTTTTTCTTTCTTCTGTTTTCACTTGAATTCTAATTAAACTAAGCTATTTCATCTTCCACCTGAGATTTTGATATATTTCTGTTTGAAGGATTTTTTGAGGTTTAACTTTTTTTTCAATACCTTTTCCAGGAGATTTTGTGAAGTACAGGTGCCATCCTGGTTTTACCCTTGTTGGACAAGATATATTAACTTGCAAACTGAATGCACAGCTGCAGTTTGAAGGATCCTCTCCAACCTGTGAAGGTAAATATATACTTGCATACCCTGTAGATCATTAATATGCATCCTACAGAAAGCAACAAATTTATGGCACTGTCATTTCGTTGATGCTTAAAAGAAAATTTTCCATTTACTTCTTTAATATTTAAGAAATGCACATTTTTTTATATTTGTACCTAAGAATTTTATGTCGAAATTTTATTCTTTAGAACCAATGAGAAGTGATTTTAACTATTTGACTCCACAACTACTGAAACATTGATTTCTAAAATTAATTTAAAACATTCTATAAACTTCATAACAAAAAAAGGATTTATTTTTACTTTTTAAGAATATTAAAAATATGAAATTAAATTAAGCTTTCAAAATAAAATAAGAAATTATTCTCTGTGCACTGACAAATATGGTGACATTGTATAACATGAAAAAGCTGTTTTAAAATAATATGTGGTAAATTTAAATTTTTCAAAGTATTAAATCTCTTTCAACTATTTATATCAGGTTAATAAATATGGCATTTCAAAGAAGGAACTAAAAATTTAATATGAGCAATGTTTAGATGCACATTTTTATATAATGTCCTCATCTTTATGGAAAATGAGTTTATCCTGGAAATTTGTATTCAGTCTTCCAACCTTTGTTTTTCAAAATATGTTGTTTGACCTTTTTTTCTTTATTTTTTTTCATTTTGTTAAATAGCAGATGACAAGAAGGTTTTGAAATGTTGCAAAAGTGATCAAAGAAGCATCTGTAGAATTTTGTCCTGAAGTACCTCAAAATTTTGGGGGAAAAATAGTTACTGCTGAGATGCTATCATTAAAATTTAAGAAAACCAAAAAGTAAACAGAATTTCTCTCTTCTGTATTATACAAGTTGAACTTTGATCTATAATATGTAATTGTGCATGGAGTATCTTCCATACCATGAGGCGAAAACATCTATATGCACAAATGGTAATTCTGGAAGCACAACAAATATTGTGACACCGTAATTATAGCTATATGTGTGTCTTCCTTCCTATCACCCTGGTTCTCTACTTTCATGATTTAAAAACTAATAAAGAATTAGTGCATAGTGCAAACTATTAGTCTATTGATGCCATAATTTGTTTTATTCATTTAATTGTCTGCATGAACACACATACTTGAGGTAAAGTGGTTTTTTTACCTCTCCTTTTTTGACTTGTGCATACAATTAGTTGGATATCTGTCATGGGTTCAGACATTCGACTCCATATCTTTGTTTTGATTGGAAAAGAATTCATTATTCATTTCAAGACACTAACCATAAAATATGCAGAAAAAATGGGAATACTGTGCACTTTTATATCTTTGTTAGGATAACTGAATACTTATTAATGTTTCTGATGATTTCTTTTTTTAATCAATGTATTTCTCTGTTATAAATGTAATATTTTAATAAGATAATTGTACTGTAAATCCAGACTTCAATTTTTACTTAACAGTAACAGCAGTAGCTTAACTCTTGACTATGTCCATTAGAGTGTAAATGTAAAATGAAAGCCTGAAGTACACTGAACAGTTATTGTAAAATCTACAGAGATATCAGGAACTTCTGATAAGGGTTAGCCATTGATAAAAATTCCTGCAGATGCTGGGCAAATGGCTGTGCTTTCTCTGGCTGTATCATGTGAACATAGCAAAACTTTGTTACAAGGATGACATCGAAAGAAGTAATCTGATCATGAAAAATGAAAGTGCCATTGAGTGGTTCAGAGACAGACAATAGAACTGGAGGCATTAGAGTAAGATTCTGGCAGTTATTTCAGACAGATATAAGGGAAGAATTTCTTGAAGTAAATTGGGACACACCTGATTTCCTTCCTTTCTTCAGCCAAGTTGTATCTTTATATAAATTTTCTTTCTGGGAAGTAGAAATATTGGTTTTATTTCTATCCCAGCCTCCCCAGTATTACTACGGAGATAAATGCTGAATGTAATTCCTATTTTATTATAAAACCCTAGCTTATATTTATGAACCACACAAAATATTGCTGGATCATTTAAAAGTTGTGTTTTTTATGACTGTCTTTATAATGTTTACACATAGATAAATATTTGAAGGTACACATGTTGCACTTTGTAAACATAAGTACCTGAAGGGGGAAATACATATTTCTGCATCAGACCAGAAATTCTGTACACCACAACACCACCCAATGTTCCATATCTATCTACTAATGATAGATATGGAACATAGATCTACTACTGGCTACTAATGATTTTCTAGTGCAGGACAGAAAATCACTTCAAACATGCAGTTAATTAAGGCCTCAACCCAACTATAGCTAAACCACTCCTAAGCCAGCAATGTTCTTTATATTCCGAATCTTGTAGGGCTGTTTCTTCAGTAGAAGAAACAGCCCTTCTTCAGTCCTATTTTGAAACCATGTAAATGCCTTAAATCCACACATTTTTGTGCAAGAAGTTACACGATTTATTTATTTAAAATGTGAAGTTATTTCTCTGTCTGCTTTGAACTTGGAACCTGCTGCTTCCATGTTGTCCAGTTCTTATGGGAAAAAAATCAGTAACAAGTTGGTCTCTATTTGTTGTCATCATTTTGCAAAAGCTCTCACACCTTTTTGGTGATTTCTCATGGGCAGCTCCTCACAGCACTGACTCCTTCTTCTTACAGCTCAGCCAACAAACTGCAGCTCTCTTCACAGCACAACCAACAAACCCCAACTCTCTTCTCACCCAGCTAACCCACTCTTTGGCAGCATGCTTCTTATTGGACACAGCTGTGGCCTATTAAGGGCAGGTCTGTTCCTAATCTTTGGTGATTAGTACAGCTGCAACTCCTCAGGTGTGAGATTACCTTCTGCACTATTCTCTTACATTCTATCCCTCCACATCTATTTACCTTACTTATGGCATGATTCTATAGACCAGAATATATTTAATATCTTTAATCATTCTTTTCATCCTTCCCAATATCCTGTACAATTCTATTCTATTTCTTTAGGAGTGATGCAGGATGGAACAGCATTTATAAGAAACTATTTTATCCTCATAGGCTTGAAAAAAAATTGTTACTTGCTATGCAATTTGCATATTGTATTTCAAACTAATTTTTTAACTGCCTTCTCATATTTCTACATTTTACCTGTAATTTAAAATTGTTCATATTGTCCTCAGTTAGTTCAGCTTCATATTTTTTAAATTACAGGAACACTTTCCTTTTTCCTGAGCTGTGCCACTATGTTGTAGTAGTCAAAAAATATATTTATATGGTAGAAGGCCAAATTCTAGGATATTATATATGAGTCTGATGACATTTCTGACAGGCAAGAAAAATGAATCTGCATGACCAGTTCTACATCATTCTCAAGGAATGACCTCCAGAGCAGCTATAATCACAACACACCACAGTTTTCTTACAGCTCCTTTTCCCTTCCTGTCTGAGGACAGACTTTCTCAAGATGTTTGGTAATATGTTATCTTGCCAGGTATTTTCTAACATGCAGAGCCCTATGCAGCCCTACAGAACATGCTGTCAGTGTGAATGGGTTTATGTTAAAAGTAGTTGAACTGTTGTCATTTTTGTTCCTACACTTGGAGGCACTGCTCTCATCCTGTACCTTTATACTCTTGTTACAAATTTCTTTCATTTTTTAGTTGCTGATAGGGAAGACTAGAGATGTATATTAAAGCATGATGAGCATTGTGACAGGAAGAAATTTTCCTGTACTGGTCACAAAAATTGAGATACTAGTTAAACAGATAATGGGCATTCAGTGTAAGGTAATATGGCTGCTCAAAACATTTAAATTAGAGGGGTAGTGTGATAATATTGTCCTAATATGGTGATAATATTTATGAATAAAAAGAAAAATCGAAGATGAGGATATCAGAAATAGTGTTAGAGTTAAGAAACTTGGTCTGGCCTTCCCCAAAAAACCTAAATCAGATTTCTGCAAAAGCCATGTTAAGGAATGTGTTTCTCAGACTAGAATATGATGAAAGTGTTCTGCTGACATGCAGAATTACCCTTGTCATGTCACTACCCCATTGCACACAATTACATGTGACTGTAACATACAGATAGTTGGTATTTCCTGTTGTTTTTCTGTAGGAATTGCCTCTGAGCATGAATTTATGCAAGTTTAACAAATAACATTTTTTGGAATTTACATGTGCAACAATCTTATTAAAAATGAATGTAAAATAGATTACTTATGTCCTCCAATATGCCTAAAGCATATTTTTAGTATTTATTCCTGTTATCATTCCAAACTATTTTGCAGTATCTACTTTTAATATTCATGGAGTTTACTTATAAATAATTGATTATTAAATATATTTTGGGGCTCAAACATCTAATTTTTTTTTGCAGCTCAGATTTTCTCAAGTGGTAAATTTCACATCAATTCCTAAACTTCTAAATGTGTAGGGAGTTGAGTCATCCTGTAATTTAACTGACAGAAGAGAGTCCATGAGGTATCAAATATGTTAATGTGTTAGTCAAACAAAAGAAACAATATTAAGAGTAGAATATTATGGTGTGTTGACCTTGGCCACTCTGTCTCTCCACTTCTCAAGGAGACAGGAGAAGGAAATAAGATGGATAAAAAAACTTGTAGGTCAAGATAAGGCTATTTACTAAAGCAAAAAATGTAAGGTCGCATGCACAAGAGAAAAAAGCCAAATATTTTGTTCTCTACTGTCCATCATCAGTCAATGTCCAGACACTTCCTGGGAAGCAGGACTTCAGCATATGTAGCAGTTGTAAATAATGAGCACACCCTCTTCTTCCTCTTTCCTTTTAGCCTTTATTGCTGAGCCCATGTCATGTTGTATGGAATATGCCTTTGGTCAGTGTGGGTCAGCTGTCCTGACTAGGCCCCCTCCCAAGACCTCTCCCACCCCCAGCCTGCTGGGAGGTGGTGGTGCAGAATGTTGGAGAGAAGCACTGATGCTGTGCCAGCGCCGCTCAGCAGTAGCCAAAATTCTGCTGCGTTATCAACTCCTTTCTAGCTGCCAATATGAAGCACAGCACTGTGAGGGGATGCTGTGGGGAAAAATGACTCCATTTCAGCTAAATCAACCCCAAATATATATGCCTCAACAGAGTACTTTCAATTTATGAGTGTTCTATTTTTAAATGTTATGCTAAAATGGCAGAGCTAATATTATTGAAAAAAATAAGCTCAAATAGCAGATTTTTTTAACCTGTTGTGTGTGTGGTAAATACAAGATAATAACACTATGGAGTTTACTTTTATTCAAATTATAGGTATTAGCTGTGGTACTGAAAAATGGATGTGCCTTTTGTTTTAAGGAACAAGGTGAAGCAGTCTTACTGTCTCAGTATCTCAGTTTTATGTTTTCATATGTCTTTAGACACGTGAATCTTGTAAAATTTAAATCTTGTAAAGTGTAGCTCCCAGCCTAGAGATTAAGTTCTGTAATCAGCAGCTAAGATATACTGGAGAGGAATTGGTGAGTAATTCATTGGGGGCAGAAAGAGCCAATAAAATCTGCCAAGCTGAGCTGTGCCAATTTCCCACAAAACCCCATGGTACAGCCAGCTTCCCAGACTGCAAAGGGGAAATACACACTCTGCCTTCCCCTGAACTACTTCAGAGCTATTCCTCTCTTTAGTCCCTGTGGTACGTCAGCTATGAACAGCTTAGATTGGAAGGGACTTGTCGAATGACTCTTAGCCATCGGAAGTAAATCTTGGCAATAGGAAAACCTGAAGCTATAGTTCAGTGTTTAAAAATATTTGGTCACTTCTGTCCTAGCACAAAAGAGGAACTGAGCTGTTTACAGGTTAGAAGGACATAATAGTTTTGATCTTACTTGAATTTTCTGCTCTAGGAATATGCTGCTTTTGTCTCAGTACCACAGAGGAATATTCCATATCTCCTTTCATCCTTAGCATCACTATTTGCACTGATTTGTATTAGAGAGGTACATTTTTTTTTCCATTTAAACATTATTTCTCCTTTTTGAAAATTGTTTTCGTTAACAAAATTCTGAATTTCAGTAAGTGAATACAACAGAATATGTGGAGACAAAAATTTCTACAGCAGTCCTGCTGATATCTTTTCAGTCCTAAAAGCAGTCAGACAAAAGGTCAGATGCAATTAGGTGATAAAAATGTGGTTAACTTCATAAAGAATCCTTTATGGTGCACAACACACTGGAATACATGCTGAAAATATGCTGAAAATGCACATGGTAACATAAAGCAGACACAATTTTATGTTTCACAAATTAGCATAACTGACAAGAATTCCCAGTTAGAGATGGGGTAATTCCTCATGGTTCGACCCTTTTTTGAAACTCCTCCTTTAGATACTAACTGAACTTTGTTTATGAGAAAGTGTTTTGAGAAGCCATTTTAACCTTGGTTCCCAGAGAATTTAACCTTGGTCCCCAGAGGATTCAAGTCTCTAGGAATGTGTTCTGTCTTTCTGTCTAACAGAGTAGGTGAAATGCTAGCTACGAATCTATGTAGTTATACAATAGGCTACAGAGCTACAAACATATAAAGAATATATAAAAGAAAAAAGGCAAAAATCAGTTTGGCATCACTGCATTGATATGTTTCTTGTGTACATGTGATGATGTGTTCAAGGAAATACTCTGACCTTTAAGCTGTTGATTTTTAATATTCACTCACCAAAGAAATGTTCTTAATTACAAAGCAACATCATACTTTTCCTCAATTATGAGAGAAGGGCATGAGGAAACATGTGCAAAAGGCATGTTTCCCCTGTGATGAATAATTAAGTTCCAGGTCCCTTCTTAAGATTTGGCTGCAAGGAATGAGACAGCTAAGAGCAGCTTTTCGCTGTTATTGATAATTTTTACATGCTTTGGAAATAATTTTTTTTTTGTTTTTTTTCAGACTTAGTAAATAAGCTATTTCCTTGTCTCTCCTTCACTTTTTGTCCCTGATGTCTTTACAAGAAAAACTAGATAGCCAAAGAGCAAAGCAGCTGACATAAAGAGGCAGGAAAAGTAATTTTTGTGGGTTTTTTCACCCTTTCCTCTCCCCTCCACAATTTCCTGCTCCTGTTTCTTTTTCTTTTTGCAGACCATTCTTACCATTTCTTCTCTGGAGCACTGCCACAGGTTTCTCAGCTGATCACAGTCAGTGTCTGTGCTATATGAATGTGTCTTTCTTCCTGTTCTAGGACAGTTCTTTTATCCCAAAAGAAACTAACATTTTTCACTTCTCTGAATTGTTGACTTTCCTCTATGTTTTCATTTCATTCTTTCCCTGACTCAATTTTTTAAAGATTCTTGCCGTGTATTTCTTGACTTAGTGAACAATATCTCAGCACTTAGTGACAGTGTTCGGGGAATCACTATACATTGATCTCAGGTTCTTCAAAATGTAATTTTTAATCTTATTCTTAGTTGATAATCTTCCACCCAAGATTCCAAATCTTCATATACTGGAGTAAGTAAACAGAGTCCATTCAGTGAGTTCATAAGAAGATACTTAGAGGGCACCTCTCTGAAAATGATACCTGTGGCAACTTAGCTGAAAGAGCACCCATATAAAGGAGGCAATAACAGCCTTTTAGAATAACCCAGCTGCCCAGGTGAAACTTCTCTGGAAGAATTGCACTATTGCACTTCTCAAGTAATGAGATCACCAGACTTAAGTCTTGTCTGGACTGTATCTCTGTAACATCCAGGTTTTGTTTGCAAGCCCCAAATCTGAATGAATACTATATAATTGTTTTCATGAGTGATTTGACTGATGGTTATTTCCATAACTCCCTAAGATGCTGAGGAAAAGCAAGCAACAAAAGACATTTGTATCCTTAACATTTGTGCTGCTAGTGTTTAGATATGGCATGTTTACAAAACCACTCCAGATGTACTTCCTACACTCCCATGTCCCATTCCAAATGACCATACATTGCAAGTTCTTGTTTTTCATGTTTAGTTTATTGTAGCCATTTCTAAACCATAGTTTATCCGGAGAGGCAACAATTTTCCAGGGTTGAAAAGAATCACTGTGTCTTGCTGTGAAAAGTCTGACAGCATCACTTATTTCTCCAGGGCACTTGTGATTTTTGACTTTGTAATTTTTGTCATTTTTGAAGACAGACTTTTAATTCTCAAGGTTTTCTCATAGATGTTACCATTTTTAATAAACATCTCAAGTAAGCTGATACTGGATCAGTAAAAAAATCCCTTTTTCCTTCTTAAACCAGTCCTGTAGCATAAGGAATGATACTACAGGTTAAAGCAGGTTGTGGAACTGTGTCATGTCAGTACTCTTCATCACTGATGTGCACTTTTATTCAGGTCAGACAGGAAACGCTGTGGAGAAAGTTATTGTTATTTATCTGATGATATTTTTATGCCCATTTTTTTTCTTTGAGAATTTGCTGGTTTATTTGTATTTTGTGTGAACTTATGAGTCAGAACACCTTTTGACAGCATTTTCCCAAGTTACTCTTGTCTTAGTTTGAAGAATAGAGGAAATTAAAGTAGCAGTGTGTTTCATTTTAAGAGAATGAGAAATGAAGCTACTATCATTAAACACATGCAATGCTATATTCTTAGACAGAAGTTTGTATGAAATTTCTGGGTGTAATTTTACTACAGGTGTTTCTACCTCAAGAGGCAATCCCTGGATTATTGTCTAAAGGATTCTTACTGCTTTATATACCATTGTCCTACAGGCTTTCCCTCTCTTAGGAACTTCTATGAAAGATGGTTTTGTTTTTTAGCGATACTGTCTGCTGCAGCCAGTGCTGTCAAATGATAGCAGAAATGGTTATATGCCAGAGAAAAATTATTTGCATACAATCTTTTGCCCAACCCAGATCTTGTTCCCCTGCTTGATGGCCGATTCTTACTTGCATATTACATCCCTCCTTTTCACTGGCTGACATTTTTGTCTCTGACTGAAGAAATTTTTAAGCTACAACTGAACGTAAATTTCACTTCCAAGTTTGCAAAAGGTCTTCTGAGGGAAATGATCCAGCTTTTAATGTTTGTTTCTGGTATTTATGTGTGGATTTCCCCCCTGTAGTTTACTTTTTCCACTGATCATTTTTCCCTCTGTTGTTTTGTTTTTCACCTTTATTACAACCTTTACTTTATTTAAGTGCTTGGGCACTGTGACAGATGATTTCCAGGAATGCATTTCTGTCAAGATATATTTGTGAATCTTACACAAAAAATATTGTTAACATGAACATATATTATGAAACTGTGGACAAATGTATCAGGAAACAGATTTGAAAAATGAGTCCTATGTGAGAGGCAAAATGTTAGAAAAAATAGTGACAAAACTTCCTAATCAAACCAGTGTTTAGGTGATAATATTTACTGTATTTTCATATATTACACTCCTTTCAGAATGCAGAGATCATAAATCAGGAGAAATTTAAAGTTCAGACTTTAAATAGCAGGGGAAGTAGTTGCTAAGAAGGTCTTACTTGGATGACTTGGAGCATTCTGTATTCAAAATGAACACCTTACATAAAACTTGCGTACTTTCAAATGATCTGGTATGTCTAGATGTTTCAATATGTTGTCATGTTCATGTAACAGGCTTCATTTCTAAAGCTGGTTCATTTTTTTTAAGATCTCAGATAGAATACAGTTTCCAAATAAAAAGTTTTACCAGTGCTTTTACCTCACCTGCATGAATGATTGCACCAACATATGTGAATTCCTTGACTGAAACCACTTTAGGCTCTAACATATTTCTTTCTGGATAGATGCTTTACTGTAATTATTAAATTAATATATTGTTTCCTAAATCAAGGTTTATAAAAGTGGTCCTGTTTCTGTGCATATTATAGGGAACTTTTTTCCCCTTCTATGTAGAATATGGTTTTAACATGCTTTCATTTGGAAACTGACCCTGAAGCATGCATTCCATGGAGAAGAAGAACTTTGTTTCATTGCTATTCTTAGTGTTCTTTTTGTGTCCTTTTTAGCACAATGCCCAGCAAATGAAATTCGTACAGAATCATCAGGAGTGATCCTCAGTCCAGGTTATCCAGGCACCTACCCCAACTCTCAGACATGTTCTTGGACTATTAAGGTTGAGCCAGGGTATAACATCTCCATTTTTGTGGAAATGTTTCAAAGTGAAAAGCAGTTTGATGAGCTGGAGGTTTTTGATGGTAAGAAAGATTTAAATTCTATCTTATACACAAGAGCAAATACTGGGTGGAGTGGGTCTTGATTTGCAATTGTTGGGATCATAATGCTGTGATGTATCTGAAAATAAAACAATAATTCAGAATTCCTATTACTTTTTGCCTAAATCTAAATCTATTAGCCAATTAAAGTTTTTATAGATGTATTCAAGACAGAGAAGATTTTAAATTTTCTTAGGCATTGTTACAGAGGAGCATTAACAACTGCAGCTTCCCTGGAAAAGTCACATAGTTTCCAGGAAAATTTATGGAGATGTCTGAAAGGAGATGTTAACATGCTGGTCCATAATGGTTCATTTCTGGTGAAGAAGTATTTTGGAGTTCTAGTTACATTTGTCCAAATAATAAAATGATTTGAGTCTTAACACTGAAATTTGAGTTCAAATACCCTATCTGCTTTCTCCATAGCATTGCAGACCAGTGTTGTTCACTCTTGGAATATACCACTGTTGATGTGTTCATCTGTTTAAGGACAAAGAGTAGAAAAATGTGCTGTCACTTCTCAAAGGGACCTACTTAATTCTTATTTTCTGCTTCATTCTAAACTTAATATGACTTATTATGTTCTCATTGATTGACAAGGATAACTAGTCTCTGATTGTTCTTAAATGCATTTTTATTCATTTAGAGACCATTATCATATATTCCTTCATTAACCTAGAATATATGATAAGTATGATAGAAATGATTAATATTCACTATGGGAGTTTCAGAGCATGAAAAAATATTAAAAGATCATATCTTTTAAGGTATCTTGTTTTAAGTATTCTTCTGAAGGATTAGATTTTAATATCTAAAATTGCTAATTTTTTTCACCTTTTGGTAGAAACATCTTTAAAAAATCCACAATATTTTTGATGCTTTTAAAAATGCCATATCATAGCATATTTTTTTCTTCATAAAATGTATGCTGGTCCATGTCAGGTTAGTGCCGAAAACAGTCTGCAAAAAATCTCTTAAGACTGGCTTTTCTTCCATTCCATTTTGTATCAAAGACATATGGAATGTTACTTGAACTTTTCTAGTGGTCTGATCACTTTGTTTTCTTTCGATAAATTCAGTTGAAACAGCATAATTTTCCTGATGTATATTTTTGTTTTCTTTCCTCTGAATTTAAATGTAATGAAAACAGATTATCAATAATAGATCTGAGAGAAGAACTAATGTTGTTCCTACATTTTTAAGCACTTTAATTTCATGGCATGAAATAATATTCTTACAAATTCATCTCTACTGCAGCTCTGCAGAAGTAATTTTTTCTACCACCTACCAGCAACCTTAAGTGAAAAAGATAATGGCATATTTATAAACTCTCAACTACAGTGCCATGTGGAGATTCCTGAGCTAGCTCTCAACAAGTTGATATTCAGATATGGCCCATTGCAGCACCTTGCAGAGATACTTGTTTGTATCCCAGTGGCCACATTAGCAATGTGCTTTGCTAATTAGTTAGACATCTCAGCATGAGTTTTTGGGGGCAGAAGACAATGCTGATGTAGCTATACTGTTTCCAGTGATGGCTATAACTCAGACTCAAATGTTGCTGCATTTTGCAGCAAACAAATATATGTCATATTTTGGGGCCTTGTGTGATCCAAAACAGTGTATTTCATCTAGGTTAGTAGAACTGCACTGATCTGTCTCTAACAGGTAAAGATACATCATCAAACTTTATGCAGAAACTGTATAAAGATTTGCAAGACAAATATTTAGGGAATTAGTGTTGCTGAGGCACTCATCTCTGATTGGTTTATGGAAAGCAAAGCTCAGCAAGAACTACACCTACCTGACTGCACTGTACATGATGGTGCTTCAGCAGCTGTGTGATGATCAGGGTAGGCAGCCAGTCAGTGGTCAAGTGGTCAAGTGAGAGCAACAAGCCCATTAGCCTTTCCCACTTACCTGTCATACCCCTGGAAAACCCTCTCTGGATTTTAAACCAGAGAAGCCATAAATGTTACATGAACATAATTATTAAAGTGTTTTGAACTTGAAAATATGGCATTCAGGTATTTACACTGAATAGCATTCATTTGGTACAGAAATTTTTTTTTTCCTCTCTGAAATATACTGAAATTAATCTATCACTGAAAATAGAAGGAAATGCCAACTTTTATGTAATATTCAAGAGAACATCATATGACAGATCACCACACCAGAAGTTGAGTGTGTTGAGTGTTTCTCTATATAGACAAACTCTGAAATAATAATTAAATAAATGTCAGATTCAAGAACAACTGAGTCATGCTGCTGACCTTCCTGAACACCATCTGAAGAGCTGACTGCTAGGTAAGGTACAGAAACTGAAATTCAGCTCAGGGAAAAACAAAGCAGAACTAACAAAATTGAATCAATCCTCTGATCTCCTAATGATTAAAAAATGTGGTACAGCATATGGCGCTGCAAAATAATTTAATGATAACTAATAAGGATTCTTACCTTGTTGTAGATAGTAGGTCTTTATTTGTAGAAGTCCATTCTTTAGTCCCTTGAGAATTTTAAAAGAACACTTACATTCCAAACTGTAACAAGGGTATTAAACAGATTTACAAAATCCAAAGTGAAACACAGAGTAACTGAGTCAAATGTCATGTTCTAAATATTTTTTTCAAGCAAAAATAAGAATTGACCTTAGCATTCCTTATCATTTATCCTACACTGTAATCATCAAACACTAACCCTGCAATATGACAAACAAACAAGTCGCGAAGATTTTTATGAGGGCATGCTGAGCAATCCATGCCTAAAGCAATGCTTATTTGTTCTTATGTTGTAGATGCATTTATTATTTAGAATTATTTTAGTAATTCTAACTTAGTTGTAGTATTGGGGTGACTGAAATGCAGTTCCTAAGAACTGGGAAGTAATTTTAATGTTTATGTTTTTGTGACTTCCATGGCCTCCCTTTTGTACCTGAAATGTCCCAGTCAGAAATTATACTTTTTTTTTTATTTTTATTGAACTGGATGGGGCTGAAAACAGTTTTCAATTGTATTGTATTCAATTTTTAGGTGTCATTTGATTCAGTTTTACTTTTCTATTTTCATGTAACATAAGAAGACCTGATCAGTCTGTACAGCAAATAATGAATGAAGAAGTTCTTTATTTGTAATAGCAACTCTGACCAAGATATTGTTGGTTGACATAGCTTTCTTAAACTTGAAAAGCATGAAGCAAAGGACATGGTGAGCATGTGGGAGTGCTTCAGCTGGAAAAGCATATTTTCCTCCATACCTTCATGTGGAGGGAAAAAAAGCTATTTCATGTTTTAGAAAGCTTCCAGTTGGAGATTATATTGATACATGGATATTTTTTTGTTCTCTTCTATATAAATAGTCCTGAAATCATTATCTGTGCCTCTAGGGTTTTATTCTGGAGAAGAGACTGGTTTAGGGCCAGGATACAGTTTTTCAGCATCTTGTATTTACCATAAATGAACACTACACTAATATGGAACTATAATAAACATAATAATTAACAGAACTGAGTCCTAGTGAAGCAAATTCATAACATTATGTGTATTCCAAATGCAACTGTGGTCTTACACTTGACAGAGCTTTCTGGGTTTTTTTAGCTACTGTGTTTATTATTAATATGGTAGTGTTTAAATTATACAAGCTGTACAATATCAAAGAAGTATGCATTTGCTGCCACTCACTAGTTAGAAAAGAGCTTAAATAAATAATAGATTTAAAAGGGCAAGGAGCAGACAAGGACCCTCATTCAGTGTATTTGTTTCAAATAGAAATTAATACCCTTTTTTTTTTTTAACCACTACTTTTTTCAGTGTTTATGGAGAAATCACTAATTGCCTTATATTTCCATTTGTTTGTAACTAGATAAAAAATCTAGGTACAAACAAATGGAAATATAAAGCAATTACATGCTCCCTAGTGAAAACCTAAAACCAGATGGACAGTTTAAATTGAGATCTGTTAGTTATTTCTCTGACAAGGAAGTGTCTGGCTATTTCCTATTCTACCGTGTTCACGTTCACAGCTTAGTTACAATATTGAAAGAATTTCTTAAATCCATAGTACTTTAAAACTTCAGTAATTTCTTTATTCATCTCTGAAGGTTCTTCTGGGCAAAGCCCTTTACTGGTTTCTTTGAGTGGAAATCATACTGGGCAACTGAACTTCACAAGCAAAATGAATCAGCTGTATCTCCGCTGGTCAACTGATCATGCAACCAGCAAGAAAGGATTCAAGATCCGTTACTCAGGTAATGTTTCATGCTTTCTCTTAAATTATATTTTGTGGATATACTGTTGTCCACTTGTAATATAATGTCTGTTTCTCTGAAGATAATTTTTTGTAATGTTCATTTTAAGGATGTGAAATCATTCTGTTTTAAGTTAAGCACAGAACTTGGTCTGTCCATTTTTTCCCAGTGTGCTAGAGATCTCCAGATTAATACTTCTCCAATTAATACTCCCCTCTGCACCTGTTCTCTTGTCTTATCAGATCCAGAGAGAGGCCTTTGAAATGTAGTGGTAGGGATAACACATAGACTTTCACAGAAGTACTCAAAAGTGAGAATTTTTGATCCTCATTAGCTGTGTAGTACTTCAGCTGCAATTCAGTAGACAATTATTAGGTTTGCAATTTCCTAGAGTTACAGTTCACAGCTCTCATTATTATATTTTTCTTCATGTACAAATAAATGAAAAACTGGGGGGGGGAAATAAATCCCTCATTTCGTCAACAGGCTGCAAATGAATCTGGTAACATGAAAATTCATCAGTAGTCTATCTAAATAGTGCCAAAATGATTTCCCATATTAATAATAAACATCAAGAAGAAACATATTGCAGTACTGGATTATGTGTTAAGTGCAGACATATTGACCCTTACTCAGTTTGCAGCCTGTTTACGATGTTTCCACACATCCATCTACAGACACATTGCTACTAAAAGGCTTGGCAAAGGGATCATTTACATGATGTGAATAGTATGTGTGAGAGAGAAAGGTGATAATTGCTATCATTAACATTAGCTTGTACTGCATTTGGACTTGATTAGCAATGGAAAGGTTCTGTGAGTTAATTTTGGTGGCTAAAAATTGTCAATAAAGTAGAGAAAGGAATACGAAGAATGTTTTAGCAGAACAGTTCATGAAGTACCAGGTACTTCCCATTTAGTCATGGTAAATGTTTCTAGGGTGACAGTTTTTGGGAAGCTCACTCCTTTTCTGTACCATCCATGCTCTGCCTGTCTAATTTCTGGAAAGTTTATCTTGTTACTGAAACATAAGATCAGGGCCCTGCTCAGAGCATAATTATGTTTGTTTCGGGGATTTAAGAACTAAGCAGAAACTGTTAGAAGTCAGGAAAGAAATCACTAAAAGCATCATCTTCACCTGCACCTTTGGATAATTACTACAGACAAACTGAAGCTGAGGAATGGGGAAAGTAATTTTTTTTCAAGCATACTGAAGATTAATATGGATTTTTATAGTAAAAAAGCAATTGCAGGATTTAATAGATAGATTGAGAATGTGCAAGAGGGAACAAGAGAACCTGTCACATGTAGCTCTCAAATGTGTGGCAGTAAAAGGAGTGAGCTTTCATTCATTAGTTCAAAGTGAGGAAGCAATATCAGGATTACATGAATAGAATTCATGTGAAGATGTTGGTTTGTAAGTATCAAATTATTAAGCAGGCTGATTTTTGAGGAATGGCAAAATATTTTGTACCTTTGCATGTACACAAAACATGTTTTGCAGTACTGAAGAAGTGGTCTGTAATTGCTAGGCTCCATTCATCATTTATTATGGCACTAGCTATGACTAACAATAAAATTGGGAGACTGGAGAGAGATATGCAATCCTTATGGCTATGTTTTAGGAACAAAAAACAGTTTAGCTTTTTCCGCTTCACTAGCAGTCAGTGCCTGCATTTTTCTCTAAACTTCTGTCCATTTTACATGAGATTCAATGGAAATAATCAGCATGAAGAAGAGTAACAGTGAGCGGCAGCATAAACAATTGGATTTGAATCCTAATGAGGGAGAGCAACATCATGAAAGTAGGAAAAATACAAGATCCCAAAAAGGCTATTGATACTGTGGCAGCTGTGTCTGAGCCAGCAGGCTTCCTCATGATGAAGATCCTATTGAAATGAATTACTGCCCTCCTATAACCTTTCCCTTCTTCTCCAGCTATGCCTGTGCACAAAATTTTGTAAATTGTCACTTTGTCACAGCTAGATTTCACTTGTACTTATAAATTTTATTCACTGTTAAAAACTGCTAGAAGCTTTTATGGAAATGCTTAATATTTTCTTTAGCATGCAACCTTAATTGTGTAAGCTGTTTGATTAGTATTATGTTTATTATCATGTGGTATAAGACTTTTTGCTAAATCTCAGTGGAAAAAAGCTGTGGTGTTAGGGCAGACAGGTATTCTTTTAAGGGCTTTGACATATTATACAGGCACTGACTTAGATTTTTAGTCTAAATTACACATCCTAACTGCACTAATGCCTAGATATTAAACAATCTCTTTCTTAATCTATGAAGTATCCATATAGCACCTCTCAAAAATGTATAATCCTGCATACACATTCCTACCCAAGCAAGCAAGGGGGAAAGCATAACTAAGAAGAAGAAGATGATTCTTTTTTTTTTTTTTTAATTTTTGGTAGAAGGAATGAAAGTGCACTGCAGTACCTCCGTATCTGCTGGAGGCACAAGGACTTGGGAACCAGATGGGAACTTCATTTGCTACTTTTCAAATTTACATTGCCACTATAACAGTTACAGGCTTTTGTTTAACTCTTGGTTATTAATTCAAAAGTAAATAAGTCCAGTGGTTACTTAGCTAATTTGTATTTTCCTGCCAATAGCACTATTTTTTCTTGTTCCTCAGGTTAAAGTGGCCAGGTTTTTGTAGCGGGGGGGGCTGCAAGTATGACCTCTGTGAGAAGATGCTAGAAGTTTCTTCCATGTCCAAAAGAACCAGGTTCAGCTGGTTGCAAGATGGACCTGCAGCTGGCCATGGATAGTAGTAGTGCCTCTGCAATAACACACTTAAAAAAAATATATATATACTCAGCAGAAGCTAGAAAGAGTGAGAATACATGAGTGACAACTCTGCAGAAACCATAGTTGGTGAAGATGGAGGGGGAGGAGGTGCTCCAGGCATCAAAGCTGAGTTTCCCTGAAGCCTATTGCTCTCTAACCCTAGCATACCACTAAGGCCCACCCAGCTGCTTGCTCACTCCCCCCATAGCAAGACACAAGATGGAGCAGAGAATCAGAAGAATAAATATGAGAAAACTTGTGGGATGAGATAAACAGGTAAAGTTTAATAGTTGAAACAAAAATTGCACATTTGCAATCAAATCAAAGTAAGGAGTTCATTCACCACTTCCCATTGACAGGGGTTCAGCTATCTCCAGGAGATTAGGGCTCTGCCAGTCTTGATGGTGTTTTGAGCATAACTTGCAACACTGGTCCTTCCTTCTTCTCACAGCTTATATTGTTGAGTATGACACCATATCTTATGGGCTATCTCTTTAGTCACTTGGGGTCAGCTGTCCCATCTTTGTCCCTTCCTAAATCCCTGTGCATCCCCAGCCTCCTTGCTGGTGGGATGGTATGAGAAGCAGAAAAGGCCTTGACTCAGTGTAAGCTTTGCTCAACAGTGACATCCCTGTATTATCAACACTGTTTTCATCAGAAATCCATAACACAGCCTCATATTAGAACCTTTGAAGAAAATGAATACTATCCTAGACAAACCAGCATACCTGGGAAAAGAGGAGGGGAAGGGGAGGGCAGGCAGAGCATAGGCTTTTCACAATTTGGTTTGATATCTCATTATCTTACTCTGATCTGACTGGTAAAAAATTAAATTAATTATTTCCCGATGTCAAGTCTGTTTTGCCTGTGACAGTAACAGCTGAATGATCTCTCCCTGTCCCCATCTCAGCCCACAAGGCTTTTGTTATATTTTCTCTCTCCTGTGCAGCTGAGAGGAGCAGTTCTGCCGCTTTGGTGTGCACTTTGCATCCAGCCAGGGTCAACCCAGCACACTTTTATTAAGTTCTTTTAACCTCTTATGTAATTTCAAGAAACTTCATTCTTAACCATTCTTTTCGTTTTATTTTTAAGCTTTGGACATGTTAAACAAGTGTTCCTACTCCCTCTCTATTTCATTTTAAAATAAAAGAATATTGATTAATTTGTCTACATTTTCCAGTAGATGGTAAGAAGTGACAAGGGAACTATGTGAAGAAGTTCATCAGACTTTGCATAATTGTTTCTTCTCCAATTTGTAAACTTTTAGGTGGTGATTTGTACAGCAGGAAGGTCACAGCAAAGGTTTACACAGTACTGTGAATCACGAAAAATATTCAGGATGATTTATAAATGTTGAACCACCAGTAAGAATAGCTGTCATAGAAATAGCAGGTTATTTAGTCAGGTATTTAGTTTGCAGACATTCACAACTATATCACTAAAGAAGGAATAGGCCTTTGCAAATTTATCTTGTCTTTTCATATTGTTTATTTCTTAGATTTAAAATAAAATGCAAAAGAAAAAGAATGACAGCCTGATCCCTTTTTGTTGCTTGGTTGAGTATTGTTCTCCATTTTGATCCTGTACATTTTATAACGAAAATTAACATATGGAATGGATGGACAATTAATTAAGGAAATGGTTTAGTAATCAGAAAAGATATATTTAGTTTTCTTATGTGTCCTTATATACTTTAGGCAGTGTCCAATTTCTTATCTATAAAGTGAGTATGACAGTAGCCCTGTACTACAGTGGATATATAAAAAAAAACAGCACAAAGAGATGATTCCCTAGTAATATGACAAAGACAATTAAGTATCCAAAAGGGAAAGCTATAAGGAAGGAGTTTACTGAGGTGTGGCTTTTAATTTCTCAAAATAAAATCTAGTATGTATGGTAAACAAATGACTGTGGTATCTGAAGGAGTTTTTTTCATTTATTTATAATTTCAAACATAGTGCTGTTTCTGTGAATACTTACAAAAATCTTCTCCATATTAGTTTTTTTGGCTACTGATCAAGGATTCTGCTGGGAAATCAAGTCCTTTGCTAAGATTAATTCTCTGATAAAATTTTGTAGATTCCCTGTAGAGAGTGAGCTCTACAAAATCATCTGGGAGGGTTGGACATGGAATTTAAAAGAATTTTAATTTTTAATTGGGAGTCATTTAATTGAACTTCCCTGAGACAGAGTGTCTCAAACAGTAAAAAAATCCCTCAGCATAAATATTTAAATGTTCCAGCTACTAAGAGAATACACTTTGTTAAAGGAAGAGTGTGGTCCTGCAAATGCAATATCAGTGTTTATAGGTGTTGCTGTCCACACATCCATTGACTAGTGATATGTGATTTAGCTGGCAGCTATTACCCTGTTGGTATTCAGTGGCAAATTACAAAAGTTCTGATGTTAAGTGAGCTGAATGTTTTGATTATAAGTGAGCTGAAAATGTTCAGTGTGTCGTCCTACAAAATACACTGTTATCTAAGAGGTCCTAAAAGAATGTGGTCGATATGTCTTTTGGAAAAGTAAATTAAATCTATAACTATAAGGTTACTTTGGTCACTGGAACAGTCATAGAAGTTTATCACATTTTATGGTAAAACATTGTCATTCCTAGATGAGAGCACTCCTGTGTGATTACACCTATTTCAGCTAAGCCTCATGAGATTCCAGGACAGATTCCCCCAGAAAATGGCTGGGAGAAAAACAGCATTTTATCACAGTGGTCTTTGACACAAGGCTGCAGTATTTTATGAGTGCACTGTATGGATTTCTGCTTAAGCTTGAAATCTTCACTCAGCTTGCAGTATCTGTAGTTTTCAGTCTGACATTCTTAAAACATTTGCTTACACTTCAGGTCTTCAGACATTTATTTATTGCTTTGTGTGTGGTTCTTCTGTTAATATGTCCGTTCCTGATCCTAGAAGTTGTTATGTGTGCTTCATCCTGGGCTCTGAATAGAGTTCAGTTTAAAGAACAGATTAAAAATTATTAAGATATAGACTAAGAGAATTGTATGTAGACTTATCACTATTCCTTTACTGTATCAACAAGTGTACTTTTCAGAGTTGTAAAACAAAAATGCATCTTCAGAGTTTTTAGATAATTTGCTTAAAATGCTTTTCTTCTTCTCATGCTATCTATAGCTTAAACATAATACATTGCTGTGAGTATCAGCCTTTTCTATACATATCATGCTGTCTTGGTAGCACAAAGTAATATAGTTTTAGTAGGACTTTTACATGGATGTGCATTACGGGCACCGATTACCTGTAACCTTTTTGATGGCTACAGACTTGCTACCAGCCTACTGCTACTACTTTAAAATGTCATTAATAAGAATTTCTGTAAGAGTGGAAGATGGATCTGATCTAGGTTGAATAAATGTTTTAAACATAAGTTATCCAAACATACAGGGTTTACATAACAAAATGCATGTTATGCGTGTCAGAAACACTCTTAACAGTCACGAAAGTGTAAAGTTTGGTACTCTGGAAGCACAGCCCCTTTCTGATAGGTGGGAACTTTTCTGGGCTGCTATCTAGTGAACTTTTCATTCTACTTCAAGGAATACACCTCACTTCATGTAGGCTCATTCATCTTACCTTTTTTTGTCCCAAATTTTATACCCATAGTGGTCAAAATGCCTCTGCCAAGAGTCTAGCTGCACTCCTCAACCCTTCTTTATCTCCACCCCTTTTCCACTCCTCCCTACAAATCACAGTCTACTTTTAGTGGTAGAAAACATAAAGTTTTTGTTTATCCAACTTTTATCTATTTCTCTTTCCCATCTAGCTTAACATCTTAATTTCTCTTCCTCTTTACAAAGACACCCCTAATATGTTATCCTCCTCCTTTCTGTCTTCTGTCTCTGATCTTTTCTTTCTTTCTGTCTCATTAGTCAGTTTCATTTGATTTTATAATTTTTTCTTTCACTGAATCATATTTTATTCTGAACAAAATCTCAGTCTCTGAATCATCAATCCTTTTGGTACCACTACTAATGGCTAACCAAATACTTCTCTTTCTCTCATTTTTATTGCTTTCTCCTGGTCTCCAGTCCCTACCTTCCTGTTTCTCATCTCTTTGCATGATCTGTCATGGCTACTCTTCCCCATGGCTCTTAAATCAGCATCTTTGTCTCAAGTATTTTTTCACTCCTTTCTCCAGTTATAACCTCCCTACCCTGTCAAACAGATCTCTTAATTTTATATTCACAGTGAAAGTCAGCCTTTAACTTTCTCAATGGCAGATGACCACAAAGCTTTACCAAGGCATCTTGGTTTCCAGACCTCTTCCTTTTTTCCTACAGGTCCATGAAGCTGCTGCCACTCATTCACCTTGGGTTGTCAGGGAAAGTAAGCATTAGTAATGGTAGGCTAAAGAGAGGTTGAAAGCAGAAAATATACAGGAGTCATCAGGGTATCTGGAAAGGAGGATATAGTTTTCTATAGACTATCTGCAACAATAAACTTTAGAAATTAAGTACTTTTAAAGGGATGCTGAAGTAAATTCTGAGTGATACTGCTAGTTTGTCTTCCTTGTTTTCTTCTACAAATTTCTTAATTAAAATGATTTTTTTTTTTGCTTGACTCTTCTCTGAACACCACTTGATTCACTGGAGACCTTAAACCATGCTTTTGGGCTCAACACATTATTAATCGCTACAACGTAAGCAAAAATTATGACTGATAGATTTCCCCTTTGGCTCCAGAGGAAATTTTCAGTATTTTGACATCATTCTGTGTAATTCAGCAGCCTGAATATCCCATATTTCATGCCATTTTAAAGCTTCTCTCTCTGGATGGTCATATATATTTATTGTTGTAATCAGCCACAGCTAAAGCATGGCAATAAATACCCTGACAATCAGAACATGAAGCTTAACCTGTTACACTAAAAATCTATTACGCGTTAAAAACCCTCTTCTTTTTTTATCTAGCCAAAAATTTACTGTTAGAATAACAATGTTAGCAGTTTAATAAAAGAATTACTAGTCCAGATTAAATGGTTATAGGAGGAGATAGAAAAATGAGACATAAAAAGTACTATACAGAAAAACAGTATGGTTAGAAATTTTATACAGTATTATTGGGCCACAGAGAAATATCTTATGTCTAAAATTGCAGTACTGATGTAATAAATTTGGAGTTTTTTCTGAATTGCATATTTTATTTTTGAGTCATCATCTTTTCTTAAGATCTACGATATTTAAAATTAAATAGCACTTAAGATGTTACTGGAGCTGATTTTAGAGGTCTTAACCTGCTTATTTTGCAATAACAATCTTATTTATTCTTCAATATGTTGAAAGGAAAATTAAAGCCATGTTTATTGTGATTCTTTAAATGCCGAGTCCCCTTTTTAAAGAGTAATTTGACAATTAATGTAATTTAGGCAGACAAGTGAGTGTCACCATGCTTATAAAGGACACAGAACATGGCCCCAAACAATTCTTTTACTGAACCATCTTGGCTTATTGATTTTCATTCTAGTTTTAATTTTTTTCCTTTATGATTTAGTAGGGGTTTTTTCAGGTAATCCCCAAGTGAAAGAATGTACAGAAATAACATTTTGATTAGAAATAAAGTTGCTTAAATGAGAAATATGTAGTATAATTTCAACAGATAATATTTTTTGGTATCTTGAATGTTGGGCTTTGTTTTACTGTTTATGTTGAGTGTTATTGCTTAGAAATATTGACTTTGATATACTGCATCTAAATCTAGACATTTAAAGGAAACATTTCATTTAGGAATATAATCAACTCTATGATCTCTGTCAATGAACAAAACATTCTTCTTTAGGTGGTAATTGATACAGTAGGTGCACCATCAGTTGACAAAATATACATTAAAGATAAAAATTTTAAAATAGAGCTAGATATTGAAAGATGTATACCGAAACCTGTAATTATGCACTTGTGAAAATAAAACAACTTCTACTGGATAATTGAATGCAGAAGTTAAAATTAATATCACAGTATATCTAAAACACATTTCAGTATTATGGAGGGAGTATTCCAACAGTAGTTGCAGTCTCAGTCTTATTGGTATTGGCATTTAGTTCTCAGTGGAGCTCAACAGTGTCTTCTCTGTGAAGAATGTTCATAAGCTTATTTCAGTGGTGGATGTGCAGTCAGGTTTATTTTCAGAAAGACATGGTCCTGCCATGCTGCTTCTGAAAAGATAATCTCAGTAAGCTTGATGTGGTGCATACCTGCTTCCAATACGCAGTGACTTGTACATCGGTAGGGAGTCCAGGTAATTTTTTCATATTGCTTTTATCCAGTGATAAATGTTTGCATTCTACAAACAGATTTGCATTACAACTCTGTATATAGTGTGTCAAACTATACTGTACTTCTGCTTGATCTGGGTCCAGTTGAGCTATCCATATTCCATCCTTACAGACAGATACTGCAACCTTGTTTTAAAAAATGGTCTTTATTACTCACTTTTTGACATAAAAAAAATTGTACTTCTTTTGCTTATTCAGCATATATCAAAAAAATTCCATTTATATGTAACAGGTCCTCAAGGACCATGCTGGTCATGAAAACCACTCTTCAAAAAATATTAGTAGAGTAGTGATAAAAGTTAAGCAAGGTTTACTTTAATTTCAAAGCTCAAACAGGTGCATTCTATCTTACTTCATACATAGTGTAAATTCAACATTTAAGAATTTGCAGTCAGTTATGTTACATGCTTTTTGTAAAAATTAATATACTTGCCCATATCTATGAGAGAATAAGTACAAAAAATTAACTGCATTTTAATCTAAAAAAAAAGCATCTGAAGAATCAGTGTACTGTTGTCTTATAAATTTTAAACAGTTTTAAAATTCTTAAGCTTTGACATACATGTCTAAGTGCACTGAAATTTTTAATAAAGCATTTTATAATTGGTTTTGAATATTGTGTAGCTCAAAGAATAATTTTGTATTTATAAAGTTATCAGATTTGAAGTAGAATGTTTATTAAGAGTGAACTTACTGAACATTCTACATGCTTCATATTTGTAGCTTCCTTATATGCAGTAGTAAAGACTGGTTTTGATAATAAATTTTGGTTTTGAACTTCATGATGTTTCTTTAGGTAGTCTGAATCTTCAGTGAGGATTCCAAAAGTACTGTAAATGTTCCAGTATTGATTTTAGTGGCATTCAAAGTTTGTATATGTCATAAATAATCTTAATTTTGTACATTAAGTGCATTTGATTTGTTTTTAGTAATGTCCATTTTTTGGTTTTTAGCTCCTTATTGCAGTTTAAACCCTAATTTGAGGAATGGTGGAATTATAAATAAAACGGGTGGTCCTGCAGGAAGCAAAGTTCGCTATTATTGCAAACCTGGCTATAGAATGATTGGTCACAATAACGCGACGTGCCGGCGCTACCAAAATGGAATGTACCAGTGGGATTCTCCTGTGCCAATCTGCCATGGTAAGATAATGCTTGCTTCTGTGATTTCATTGTAAGGCTGTTTGGCAAAACAAAGATGCAGCATTGTCAATACTGCTGTATTGCCAAGAGAGACACTGATATCGTGACCTGATCCAAACCCACACTGACTTGTGTATTTCATGTGTGCAGGGTTGAAGTATTAAGAACTATTCATGTAGTCAAATACAGACCAAGTGAAAAATATGTCCTCAGTACTTTTTTCTTTAGTAATGTACATACCTAGAAACAGACTACAGGTCATGATATGTATCACAGAACATTTTAAACAATTCAGCAGTTATGAGGGATTGCTTTATTATTTTAGAAAATAACTTTATAACCAGTACTTTAAAGACATAATTTTTAACTCATTTTCTCTTTTTTTTTGTTTGGTGTTTTTTGTTTGTTTGTTTTCATTTTTTGGTGTTTTTTTGGTTTTATTGGTTTTTTTTTGTTTTGTTTGGTTTTTGCTATCCTGAAGCTGAACCAGGGTCTACTCTAGATTGCTGCTCTTGTTAATAGTTGTTACTGTTTGTCAAATGTATATGTCCCATCCCCATCCCTGGAAGGCCAAGCTGGATGGCCCTTTGAGCAGCCTGGTCTAGTGAAAGGTGTCCCTGCCCATGATAGGGGTTTGGAACCAGATAGTCTTTAATGTCCCTTCCTACCCAAATTATTCTATGATCATATGATAATATCAGCGTCCTGGGGAAAAGAAAAAAGGCTGCAAATTCTACCCATATCATATAGGGCCTATTCTAACATGTGTCTGCTTCTAGTCTGCTTTATTTATGGAATGAAATTGTAGTAGCATTCAAATTTAAGAGCATGATTGATTAAAACTTGCATTTACTTATTCTTAACTTTGTAAGACATTAACATTAGGTTTTATGTCCTCTTCAAGAAAATATTTTGCTTGATGTTCCATCTCAGTGACTCAGTGATGGTTCAGATATTTCTAAAAAGACCATGAATTGGAAGTATGAAAGTTTTATTTTGTGATTTACCCAAAAAAAAAAAAAAAAAAAAAGCCAGCTGAGATTTGGCATGATGCTTACTCTTCTGTTGAGAGTGCGCTATTTGTAAGAAAAGCAAAAAGCTGCAGAAATTTGGCTACAGTTGAAGAACTGGATGAGCATTTTCCTGCTGAGAAGAGCCACATGGCTGTACCCCTACCAGTCCAGGGAGAAACTCAAACTGTCAGTGTGCCACAGGCAGGACCTACCTGTGTATCTGTGCTTCCAGAATCCAGGATGTCTTCTAATCTCATATGCCATCATGTTATTTGGTATAATGCTACATATATGCCAAATATGATTTGATATGACCTGTGATTCTGTTTGATCTTCCTGAAGGTCACTAAGTCATGAGAGAATTTTTGTGTGATCTGGATGTGAGGTAAATTCAGGGGCAAATGGTGCTTTTGGACTTGAATTGCATTTTAGGTGCTGTTTCTGGTGCTGGCATCAAAAATTCAGACACTTTGCACTAAAGAACCTGGAATAATGAATAGGCCTACAGCTTGAGATCAGCAAAATGGAGGATAAAATTCTCCTCCAGATTAAAACAAAATTTTAAAATCTGTACGTGGGATAAAGTTTTGATTCATTTGCTTAAATATGGAAGTCTAGTGTCATTTTCAGTGTCCTGAGTTGTTTTACCTCTCCTCCATCCATTAGTAGAGAAAGGTGTTATAGGCACTAGACAGGATGTCTTGGAGGCCTAACAATCTCAAGTAGCTCTAGACAATGGGAAAAAGAAAAACCAAGCCCCATCTGCCTAAACTGTTGTATTTGATCTGGTCAATACTATCGCTGAAACTTTGGGAGCTATTTTGCTGGCTATCTGGAAGTTATCTTTTTTCAAAAGGTAAAGAAATTTTTTCATCTTAATCTGGACCTCAGTTCCTTTAAGCATGTGAGGACAGAGACAGTACTCTGTGTGTAGTTATTAGATGGGGGAGTTGGGGCCATAAATTTAAGGAGGCCCTGTATTTTACTTTTCTCCAGAATTTAAAATCTTGTGATTCCTCAGCTGTCACAAATTCTATGCAAATGTATCCCTTAGCTTTTTACTGCTTATCTAGCTAGACAATATTAGCTTTCTATTGCTACTTCCACTATTGTTCAGTCAAATAGCAGAGTTCTGTAAAATGAAAATATGACCTAGCACATGCAAATTCTTATATAGTTAATTTCTTTTTCATAGTTTCTCTCTTTTGTTAGAACAGTTTAATGTTAAGAGTTTTCTTTTGCATTTTTAGTTTTTATATTTTATGTTCACAATTTTCTGTTCACAATGGCACAGAAAGTGTTTCAAATTTGCCATTCTAACCTTGAAAATTATGTCCAAACATAATGAGGTTTGTGAATGGAGAAAAAAGTCCTTTAAACAATTTAAGAAAAAAGTCCCCACTTTTAAGGACAATATATTTCACAGAAAGGAGGAGGGAAAATGTACAGATGTGCAGGACTTGATATAACATCCCAGGACTTGATAGTGTATAACCAAGGGTCAAAGAGCCTCAGAAAATAATAGATTCTGAACAGAACTTAGGAGGACTCAAGAAAATTGTAAAATACTTCAGACAGTGTGTCTGCCCTTTTTTTATCACTATGTGCAAGAAGGAGTTTTGAAATTTTAGCAATCTAGCATGTTCACAAATACCTTTTTTCTTTAATTATAAGCTGTATTTTTAATTTCATCAATATATATGGCTGTGGGTATGTAGATTTCTGTAAATAATGGGAGAAAGGAGTATTTGCAAGATAAGTTGTCAATCTTTACTATAAATTGCTTATAAATGTAAGATTCCTCATTTTAATATATAACTTCACAACTCTGGCACTATTATTCCAACTTGTATGTCTGAATGAAGCATATGTTTTTCAAAAAAACTCTGAAATTGGGAGCATATTTCAAAATTTATTTAGTACCTATTATCAAAATGCATTCTCTGAAAATTAATTAAAATTACACATTAGGTCCCACTCATGAATTTCATTATATGATCTTTCTAAATCAAAAACCCTTTGATTAGTTCAGAAATTCCTGTAAAACCAGTCCTGAAGGGTTGCATTTGTAATTAATAACTTGAAGTTGCCAGAATTAATTTTTGAAATCAAGCTGGATCATATTATCAAAAAGGGTAATTATTTTTTGCGGATCTATTAAAACAAAATCTAATTTGAATATGAAAACATCCAATATGAGTTAATCTGATGGGGTCAGAAGATATTTTTCAATTCATCTTCTCAAATGCAGATGTTGTAATAATGTCCTGAATGCTGTATAAAAAACTTGACTCTTATCTAGGAAATTATAACTTACTGTTATTGCTTTTATTTTATTTGTGAAGTGAAAATAGAAACATGAGTCATGTTTCAATGTTCATGTTTCATGTTCATTCAAAAGAGATATGGAGAGAAAATAACAATTCTTATATAATAAGAGTAAGGCCCCAGTAATGATACTGGCAACAACATTTGTCAGTCACTGATTAGCTCATGTATGGATTGCGATAGTGATAATAACTAGATTTTTTTTTTTCCAAAAAACACTCATCTTCACCACTAAAACAGATTTCAGAAAAACTCTGTGATTTCTTCTTTTGGAATTTATTTATTTATTTTTCTTTTAAAATATTGAAATATTGAATTGCTTCTTACCATTGACTGCATGTAAGGAAAAGAGTACTTTCATTTGTAAAACTTCCCTTTTTATTGACTAATATTAAAAAATGAAATCTTCAAAGCTTTCAGTGTATTTACTACAGAGCAGTAAAGTGATTCTGTACACACATACACATATTGGTTCATATGAAGTCATGAAATAGATTCATTGTAATAATTTGATAACTGCTCCAAGTTGTCATTTTGCACAAAGTAACATCCTTTCAGAGAAGATAATACGACTTTCCCTTCAGAAAAGCTGTGGGGAAAACAAAATTTTTACCAGCTTTAGTAACTTATTAAAGGACCTAGAGCTAATATCTGTACATGAATAGCTACTCTAAAATAAATATAGCATTAAAAGAAATTTAAAAATAAAAACATTGCAAAAACAAGGCACCTGAGAAGTCAGATGACAGAAGGCAATCCTGACTTGGATACCTTTCCTAAAAGTGACTGAAATAGATATTTTTATAATTATACTCTGCCCGAAAATTGTATATTATGAGATACTGTTAAAGGAACTCTGGTTAAACAAATTAATATGTATGCTTAAAAAAATACCCTAGATGCTACTCAAACTTTACTAAGTTGACAGCAAATTAGACTTTGTGATCTTTAAAGAAAAACTGTTCATTTGGAGTTAAATTCAGAAGGAGGGAAAAAAAAGTGAAAATAATTAAGTAAATAATTTCCTTTGTGATGTAGAAAATTGATAGTCTAGATACACAAAATATTTAAAATTCTGAAATAAATTAGTCAAATATATTAAAAAGGTTTAAAATATCTGAATAATATCCTTAAGTGAAATACTTCCCTGTCTAGTCATATACTTGGTTGCTTTTCTCATCAGACAAAAATATTAAATTGAATTCTTTAGCAATAGAGTTCTAAATGCATAGAACAGACAAACATGAAATATATGAACTATGATGAAGTAGGGCAGGATTGAAAGAAAGCCTGAAAGAATGGAGCAGACTGCAAGAAAGCACTTAAGAGTTTTTCAGTTCATTGCTTCTTGGACCAAATCTCTTTGGACACTTGTGATTTTTTTCTCCAGCCAATGAACCATTGCCCTTTGCCTGTGTTGAAACTTTTCTCTCTGCAGTGATTATATTGAACTAAATAATTATTTATAAAATGTTAGATGCACTTCTAAGATTTTATCAATGTTTTAAATACCATTACATTTATCAGAATGCTGCAAATATGATGCAAAATGAATTTCAATGTTATAAATTAGATATGTCAAAATTACTAATCGATGTTTCTTATTTCAGTGGTGGGACAATATTTTAAAGATATATATGATAAAATTCCAACTCTTCATATTTTTCTTTCCTTTCTTTTCAGCTGTATCTTGTGGCATTCCTGAGTCCCCTGGGAATGGTTCAGTTATAGGTAATGAATTCACTTTGGGCAGTAGATTGATATATGAATGTAATGAGGGCTTCAAGCTAGAATCTAGTCAGCAAGCAACAGCAGTGTGTCAAGAAGATGGATTATGGAGCAACAAAGGGAGGCCGCCTGTTTGCAAATGTAAGTGGGCATGTATTTCTGAAGAATATTTCCCCAGAACTTTCTCAGGAAATTCTTCACTGCTGATGTTTAGGTTTTACATATACATATGCCCTGAAATGGCCATTCAGGAATGCATCATCATTTAGCATGTAGTAAAGTAGAAGAGGCCTATAAATTTGTTTAATTAAAAAAATCTTTGTTTTATCTTATTCAAAACACCTGAATTTAAATTGTTAGATAATTATATTTCCTGAATATTTTCTTATTATAAATATTATGTCCTTCACCATAATGAGTTACAATCATCAATTGCAACCAGCAATTTAATACAGCTTCTAAATTAATGAAAGCAAAATTATTTCTTAAAATATTAGTGTAGATAATTAAGGTGGATAAGAGTCTTACAGTCTTCATTTCTGCCTCCTGTCAGGAACAAGCCAATGTAGTGCAGACTTGTCTACTATATGGCTTAGCCTCTCATTTGCATTGGGCAGCCACTTCTTCTCTCTGTCCTGCATCAAAGCCATAATTAACTGAGCCTGACTTCAACGTGACTGGAGATACTGATTAGGACATAATCTCAAAGTTAATAATTACTATAATACTATGTGTAAAAATTTTGAGAGTTAATTTAGAATCTTGATCTAAACAACAGCATATGTATGTGTTTTCCAGATTCTGAATTTGATAAGCACTTTAATTTTTCAAGCAAGTAAAATTCAACTCATTTTTAAAGAAATAGTAAAATGAGGCAAATACAAGAATTGTGAAGTTATACATGATTATGATAGGATTTTCATTTATTTGAATCAATTAATAGCAAACAATTGTTAGAAAATATTCTTTAAGGTTAGTTTGAGAGAATTTCTAGGCATCCTTGACAGATGGTCATATAACCTAATCTTGAACACCCTCCTGAATACTCTCTTTCAGTAATTTACTTTCCCCCTTGCAGTTTTCCCTAGTATTTATGTAATCTGAAGCTGGTTTTCTGTAGCATAAAGGCCTTGTTTCATTTTGTATCCACAGTGGACAAATAGAAGGTACTTTATACTTATACATCTTAATGTGTTTGAAAACTGTATTTTTCAGTGTAGTGGGTTATCCTTGGTGAGCAGTCATGCCTCACCCAGGTGTTCATTCCCTTTCTCTTTTCAACCTGATGGGAAAAATGGGATTAAAACTCTCATGGATCAAGATAAGGACAGAGAGAGGACTCAGCTTGGAAAAAAAGTTAATTTAATGTATTGCCGATTAAAATAAGGTGAAATAAGCTTTGGAAAATAAAGGTTACAAAATATCAAAACAATGCTCTCCTCCCTCTGTTCCCAGGGTCACCTTCATTCTGTTGGTTCTTTTCCTTACTCCAGCCAGTGCTAGGGAATAAGGAATGGGAGCTGTGGTCTGATTATTTAAGGCTTCTCTCTGCTTCTCCTTCCTCCTTGCACTTTTCCTCTGCTCAAGCATGTGTCTTCTTCATGAGCTACTGAACCTTAAGATAAACTTGCTCTAGTGTAGCTCCTCCATCAGCTGCAGATTCTTCAAGAAATAATATCCATCTGCTCCAGTGGGGGCTGCAGTAAGGATATCTGCTCTGGCATGGTCCTCTCCATTGGGCTGTAGCAAAACACCAGCTCTGGTGTTTTTGTCTGGAACACGTCCCTCTTATGTGACCTTAGTGTTCCCTCTGCTGTTTCTCACTCTTTTTGTTTCTGCCTTCTCTGCCTGTGCAGAGTTTTGCCCTTTCCTAAACACAGTTTCCCAGAGGTGCTGCTCATGGCTACAGAGCTCAGTCTTGCTCTGCAGTGGGTCCTTTGGAGCTGCTCGCTCACCCCTGCCACCACCTTGACTCCTGAATCCAGTGCACTCAGTCACCTTTTCTGTAGAGATAACTATTTTATTGTGGTTCATTCTCACTCTTACTTCCTACTTTTAGGACCAGTGATTCACTTTTAGGGCAGACAATTCTCATTATTGTCCTCTGGATAATCTCCAATTGATCTTCACCTTTCCTGAAGGGCAGTGCCTAAAACTGTACACAGCAATTCCACAGAGTACATAAAGAGGATTATTCAAAATCAGCTGTGGTCTCACAGACATGATGGGAATTCCAAGCCGTGTACAGAGGGAAGGCAGTGCTCCAGTGAATTGAAGTGAGCTTCATTCTCAGAAAAAAATTGACAATGTACAAAGCTCATAACTTGAATGATTAATCAGCAAAAATGTCAACAGATTTTTTTTCCTTTTTTGAGGGAAGAGGCCTGATAAACTATCTGGGGATTAGATATACTAAGTTCATAACACTATATCTGCAGTGAAAAAAACATAAAAAGAAAAAAAAAAGCTTCTATTATTGAAATGTTCAAACTCAACCAGACAATGACTACCCTTTAAAATACAGCTTATTTACTAATTTTTAGCCTACCTTTAAATATTAAAAACTTTGTTTAGTATTTATCATCAACGAACAAAATATATAACACTTTCCTCACTTCCTTGTCTTCTCTTTTCCCTTTCTAAAAATTCATTGTTTAAAAAATAATCCAATTACTTCTAAATCTAGGTGTGCCAAATTAAAGTGCTGGTGATGTGCATGAGAATTTAAAAGCAATATTTTCAGAATGGATTGCTATTCAGAGGCAGGCATGCTTTACCCAAATTTCTTACTTGCAAAGTGCAGAGAGCTTAGACAATCTGCATAACAACCTGGTTTTTTCAGTATTGCTGCTGTAAGGATAGATGTATTTAGTCTCCAGAAACAGAAACATCTCGACTTGATGGGAAGCAAACACAGCACAGAAAGGTAAATGGTAAATAAATAAGTCCGTTTTTATTCCCATGTCTATTAAAATGAAGGTTGAAATCAGGGCAGTTTGTTTTGCAAAGCACCTCTGATAATATCATGCCTGAGGCAGATGTTTGAAAGGCTTTTCTTTTCATTAAAAGCATTTACATCAGATTTGAAGCATGAAAAATATGATTTGTGATGGTCATAGTGCAAGACAGAGATGGATCATGCATATTAGGCTACTAATATTTAATTACAGAAAATACAAAGCAACAGATATCTACTAAGAACGCTTAATTGAATGACAAATATCTTGCTTCAGTTATTCTTCATAGAGATCCCTAGAACATGATCAAGGGAAGAGACTTCTCTATTGCTCTTCCATAGAATCATAGAATCAGAGAAGAGTTTGGTTTAGAAGGAACATTAAAGACCATCCAGTTCCAAACTCCCTGCCATGAGCAGGAATACCTTCCACTAGACCAGGCTGCTTATAGCCTCATCCAACCTGGCTTTGAACACTTCCAGGAATGGGACATTCCCAGCCTCTCTGGGAAATCTGTTCCAGTGCCTCACCACCCTCAGAGTAAAGAATTTCTAATCTAAACTTACTTTCTTAAAATTTGAAACCGTTCTCATTTTCCTATCACTACATGCTCTTGTGAAAAATCTCTCTCTAGCTCTCATGTAGCCCCCTTAGGCACTGGAAGGCTGCTCTAAGGTCTCCCAGGAGCCTACTTTTCTCCAGGCTGAGTGACACCAACTCCCTCAGCCTGTCATCATCAAGGTGCTCATTGCCCATTGATCATCTTTTTGGCCTTCTCTGTATTCATTCCAACACGTCCACATCCTTCTTTTATTGGGAGCCCTGGAGCTGGACACAGTGTTCTCAGTGGGGTCTCACAGGAGCAGAATAGAGGGGTAAAATCACCTCTCTCAACTTACTGGTCACACTTCTTTCAATGCAGCCCAGAATATGCTTGGCCTTCTGGACTGCAAGTGCACATTGCTGGCTCATGTCAATCTCCTTATCAACCAACACCCCAAGTCCTTCTCCTCAGGGCTCCTCTCAATTTATTCTGTGCCCAGACTGTACTCATATTTCAGATTGCCCTGACACATGGGTAGAACCATGCACTTGGCCTTATTGAACTTCACAAGGGTCACCAGTATCCATGGATTTGTTTACTTTTCAAATCCATGTCTCTCTGGCCTTTGTTCTCACTGCTTTCCTTTTCATAGAAGTATGTGGATACATAACCTAGAATAATGAGTTTATGGTTCATTCTTCTAACATTTTAGTTGGCTGAGGTAGTCCCTATAACTGCATTACTTTATTGCTCTTTTTCACTATTCCTTAAATACATTTATTAAAAAATTTAAGTCAGGTCCTTGATTGGTTTATGCTAATTCATCTAACATCAAATATTTTAAGGAACAGCTAATGGCACTTTTCTGTAACCTTCATATTGCAGATTTTGATGTAGATGGGTTTTTTTAAAAATGTCATGTGCTGAGCTGTAACAATGATAGTTCAGATATCTTTTATCTTTTTTTCCTAGAAATGAATTGGAAAATAATTATAAATTTGGTAATTTATAAGTTTATAAATTAGCCTTTTTAATAATTTTCAATATGTTTGGAAAATCCCTAGTTATAGAACTAAGAATCATAAGTAGTTCTGGAACAAAACATTAGTTGTAGTACAAATGCAAAACCAAATTTGCTAAGATAAACAGGCAAAGATTCACATCAACTCATTGTAAATATTGTGCTGGTAGTTTTTATTTGCTAAGACATTCAGAGTATCATACCCATTTTCTTTAACAAATCCTAAGGTCAGTAAGTATCTTTTGAAGTATTTTGTCAGCATTTGGTGTGTAACATGGAGTACCTATTCAATGAACTGTAGTAAAACAGTTCATCAATTTAGCAATTTTTAATTAGTCCAGATACATTAGACTGATAACAGATTGGCTTGATATAGCTGACTGGATTGACAGACTGATGCTGAATACCACATGATCCTTTTGTTTATCTATTTTGAGGTTTTGAAGCCCTTCCTCTTTGAATATATTGACCAAAATTAACAGCTTAATTTTTTTTCCTTTGTATCAGCAAATTGAGACTATCAACTTGCTTAAGTGATCCTATTTTGTTCTTAGGTCTTTGTTCATACATTCTGTGATATATAGGTTTCAATCTGTCTTCTAATTTTACTAATACTTGTGAAGCACAGTATTTAAAGCACAGTAAGTATCTCAGATATAGTACATGACTTCACCTTAATGTTGTTCCTATTTTTAAGCTAATACTGAAGTTATTCAAAAGGTTATATTTGAAAAATGTTAGTCACATTACTGCATTAAGTTCACCAAATTGTAAGTCCAAAATGCCCTTTCCCCATTTTTGTGGTTGTTAACTACCAGCTGAAGAATGGAAATTAAGTATAATGTGCTCCTTGAAAATAATACTAATAGCAGTAAGTAACAAGTAATACTAAATAGCAAGTTCCTGTAATTGAGATATTTTTCCTTCATGAACTTTGTACTTTTTTTTCTTTGAAGAAGGTAATTGCACTCAGAGTCACAATATTCAAGATACTCTTAAAGAGCAACCTTCAGATGTTTTTTAATACTTCCCAAAATAAGCTTTTCCATGAAGATTATTTTTCACCTTGATATTTAGAGCAGGGAAAGAGTAAAATTTTTTACTGAAGTGAGACTGATAGGCCTGTAGTTTCTGGAGTCCTCCTTCTTGCCTTTCTTGAAAACTGGGACAATGCTCTCCAGCTTCCAGTCAGCTGGGACCTCTCCAGATTCCCAAGACTGCTCAAAAATCATCAAGAGAGGTTTTGCAATGACATAACTGAGCTCTGAGGATTCTTGGGTGAATCCTATCTATAGGGATCCAGCTGAAGCATCAGATCATACATAATTTCAGGGTTGACTGGAACTTGATCATTCTTGTACTCATGGTTCTCCAGTTCAGGACACTGAGACCCCCTTGGTGCATCATCCATGTTGAAGCAGAGGCAGAGAATGCATTAAGCACGTCTGCCTTGTCCATGTCCCTGTTTGTGAGGTGACCATCCTCATCTTGCAATGGTCCAATGTTGTTTCTACATTGACTTTGGCCATTAATATATTTGAAAGAACTCTTTTTATTTTCCACCATATTTTTGACCAGCTTCAACTCCAGTTGAGTTTTGACTGGATGAGTTCTCTCCCCACAGTGGTAAGCAGCATCTCTTCCATATTCTTCCATGATGCCTTATCTTGCTTCCACAGGGCATACACCTTCCTTTTTTGCCTTATTTCCAAGAGGAGATCCCTGTTTAGCCAAGCCTGCCTTTTGCCTCCCCTGCTTGACTTTCAACATTCATGTGCCCTTAGAGAGGCAATACTTAAAAAATTACTAGATGAATCCCAACACCTGCAAAACTATTTTCCATGGGGATTTTACTTACTAGGTCCCTTAGAAGGTTGAAGTCTGCTCTCCTCATTTCAGAGGTTTTTTTGGCACTTTTCCTCTTCTCAAAAGAAATTTTAAACTCAGCAGCTTTGCAGTCACTGCAGCCAAGACAGCCACCAACCTCCACTTCACTTAGAAGATCCTCTACAAGCAGTAGATCAAGGACGGCATCTTTCTGAGCCAGCTCTCTTAGGATCTGTTCCACAAAGTTGCCATCGAGGATTTTTAGGAATCTTCTGCGCTGGGTTGTACCAGCTTTGTGCTTCTACCAGATAATTTCTGACAAGTTGAAGTCCCCCATAAGGACAAGAGCAGTTGACTTGGAGGTGTCCCTTAGTTGCTCAAAGAATAATTCATTGGCATCATCTTCCTAGCTGTCGATCTACAGTAGGCTCCCACAATGACATTCACATGATTGGTTTGTCCCTTGATTCTTATCCATAAACTCTCAACTAAGCCATTGCCAACAGAGAATTCCATCTATTCTACCCCTTCTGTTACATCAGTGCCACCCCCTCTCCACCTGTTGTCTCTTCTGCCCTGCCTTATCCCTCCTAAAGAGCCTGTAACCATACAAGAGGGCACTCCAGTCACAGGACTCATCCCACCAGCTTCAATTTATGCCGATGATATCAGACTGGGACTGGGGCACAGCTTGGAGCTCATTTTGTTCTACTTATGCTGTGTGCATATGTAGAAACATTTAAGTCTGATACTTTGTAGCCAGCACCTTGTGAAGCAGATTAAGGGATTAGTGCTTTTTTCCTCAAGTTTTGGCACACCATAGCATCGCTCATCACTGCCAAGCCTGGCATTTTCCCTTTCCCCCTTCCAAACTACTTTAAAGCTCTGTCAGTGAACCCCACTAGCTCCTGTGCTAGAGCTCTTTTTCTCCTCTGAGAAAGGTGCATCCTAACAGGTGTCAGAAGACCAGGTGTTAAGTAGATCATCCCATGATCAACAAACCCCAAATTTTTCCACTTCCACAGCCTCAAAGCCACGTGTTGACCTGACAGATTTGCCTATTTGGGCTTCATAACAATTCTTTTTTATGGTAATTATATATCATTATGAATTCCCTGGTTTTGAGTCTATTCAGAATTATCAATATCTGGAGATTGTCCTGTCATTAAAATAGATAATCTTAATTATTATTTCAAATTATAATTATGTTTTCTGACCTGTATTTTTGTAAAGAAATGTTATTCATAAAACTTATTATAAAAGTACCTGGAGAAGTAAGAGAGAACATCTTCACATCTGCAAGAAGTTGAGATAATCCTTTACAGAGTTTCATCTATGTAAATGAGAATTTAAATAGTGCCCAGACCATCAGTTTCCAAGAGACTGCCACAAGAGGCAAGTTGATGCACTCATTCATAAACCATGTGCACAAAATCAAGCATCACTTAATAGTCACTTTTTTGTTTCTTGAAGGATGAGGAATTTAATAAATCAAAATCAGTCCCTGTAAAATTAAATTTTTTCAAGCAGCAGGTTTACTTGATTACATCAACACAGTCTAGAAATATATTCTGTATTGAGGAGCATCTTGAATTAGAAACTGTGCATCTATGCATTAGAATCTGATAGTTGTTTTTAAAGTGTGCTTGCAAATTTAAGTGTATCTATAGATAAAGAGATAATAAATTGCTTACTGACCTCAGTATGTAGAGGTAACATCTATGCAGCTCATTTACATATTTTGAAATAGCTGAGCCTGTCTTGAGATGTTCTATGGTTAAGACTAAAATTTTTGCTATTGGACTAAATAAGAAGCTTGCTTTCCTATTTGAAAGAACCAATACAACAATTGTTTGGAAGGAGGAGTGATAAAAATGTCAAAGTTGATAGGCATTAGGTTCCTATTTAGAATACATTTTGTTTTCTGAAAGACATATGATTTTCACTACAAGGTGTTAAGCAGAGTGCTTCAATATGCATATTTTATTTAACAAGTACTGAAAAATGTTTCTTGGCTGATAGTTCATAATCTTTCCATAGCTATGAAATGCAGTTTAGTAGTAATACAAAAATAAATTAAATTAGGAAGTAGGAAGTCCTCTATTAACCTGGGATACTGCTCTTCAGTAGTCAAAATACTGCTTTAAAGGCCAAAGTGAAGACCTATTAAGTTTCAAAGTGATTCTACACTGGCAATCCTTCCCAAGATATACTAAAAAAATCTAAAAAAATATTCTACAATTTCAGCTCAATATAACATTATAAACTGTCATTTGGAAGTTCTTTAAATTATTTCTCCTTTATAAATACGTCCATGCCTTCATAGATACGCCGTGTTCAGTTCTGATTTTCCTGAATGCCAAAATTTGCCATGGGTAAGATAACTGTTGGAAAAGGTAGATGTATAATTATAAAATTAACATCAAAATTTTTACAGGAATTTTGATTCTATCACTTTTCCTTTAGTGCAGTGATTGCCTTAATTAGCCTTTTCCATTACACATATACATACTTGTAATAAAACCTCTTTATACCTCTCAGTGTGAAGTCTATAGAATATGCAATTATTTATTTATGTATTTATTTTGCCAGCTTGTTAGTCTTTTTCCTGGTGGCATGGTATGAATTAATTGTAGTATAAATGAGAACCGTGATCTTTTTTCTTCATTTGGGATTTTTACATACTTCCTCCTAATGCTTTTGTCTTCCACTGAGCAACATATGAAGAAACTAAATTTCTGCTGCTTCTTGTTGTTTGATTTTCCTTGGAAAATATAGCTTTTCTCAACTGTTTCTGGGCTAGTAGTTTTTTCTGAAGTGTTCACTTTGTGAATCTCACTTAGTGACATAAACAGTCAGTAATTCATTGAGATTTTTTCTATAGCAGGAAAATTCTGAATAACATGGTAAAAGATAAAAAATATAATTATATTAAATGGTTATGAATATTTTCATAATGCTATAAGATAAAATTCATGTCAATATCGTAAATATTGTAAGAATTTTGTGTACTTAAATTGCAGAGCATCAAATTGAAACTGAAAAAATGACATAAACTATACTTCTTGTCTGTAGTGAATAATTGCATTCTCTTACAAAATACTAAATACTAAAAACAAGAGAACTGAAATAGCGCTAAAAATCTTCCTAAATATCATTGTTTTTTAAAAAGTCTTCTAAACTAGAATGAAATAATTTTCCTGTATACCCTATATATTTGGTTTTATAGTAATTAGCATTTCAGTGTATGTTAGCAGCTTTTATGGCACTGTGTCTTAAGAACTTCAAGCTTTGCAAACGTTACATAGCAATATTTGCCTTCCCTTTTGCATCCACCATAGTCTGTGATGTGTTTTGTCTCTGAAATCTTTGAATAAATCTCATTAGAGAGTATAACTGTATGTCATTATTCCACTACATCCACTAAATGAAAATACACTGCAAACTCCAGTTCAATTTGTAATCCTCCCTGTATGAGAATTATTTTTCTTAGAACTTGTATTTCCAAGATGTCTATGATATTCTAAGTCTTAGATTGTGGAACATCTGCCTGTAAGGAGAGACATTCACCTATAAAGAAATATAGGGGCAGAATGCTATTATGTACATTTCCTTTCTTCACAGCTGTAACCTGCCCCAGCATAGAGACTCTTCTGTCAGAACATGTTGTCTGGAGACTGATTTCTGGGTCACTGAATGAGTATGGAGCTCAAGTCATGCTCAGCTGCAGTCCTGGATATTATTTATTGGGTCAAAGACTCATACAGTGCAGGACTAATGGAACCTGGAGCGTAGGCAATGAAAGGCCAGCTTGTAAGGGTAAGGAACATACTTCTTTATAGAATATACTATGCTTTTTAATACATACATTTTCTTTTACAAAAAAAGGGTTTAATATACTATTTTGCTCTCACATTCCAATAAGTAAGAAAGTACGACATTTTCATTAACTTGAAATTAATTTTTTTCCATCTCCTTAGGTATTAAGTACAATATGCTTCATACAAGAGTCAATGATGTACCATCAAGAAATCAATTTGTATTTATTCTACTAGGTGATGCATAAGTATGTAGAAAGTACTAGGGGAGAATGTTATTACTTTAAAAGATTCCGGATTAGAGTTAGATTAGATTATTGTATTGTTTTGACCTCTTGGGTGAAGCACTAAAACTGTACTGTTGGAGAAATATTCAAATGAGTTTTCATAGTGTCTTCATACAAAAATGCCATAAATTACATCAATCCTGACTTTGTATGTTTAAGGTTATAGAGAACCACGGCAATCTCAGTGGAATCACACAAGCTTCAAGGATTACAGTGCCAAAGTCTTAAAAAAATTTCTCCAAAACTTCATTTTTTCTTTTACAATAAGTTATTTTTAAAATTCTGTTAACTACAATTGTGTCCCTTTCTTTTTGTGCACACAGACTAAAAATGTAGTTTTGATATACTGCCTAATATCCAGCTACTGTGCAGCTGCTAACAAGTCTTTGAAAAGATAGTTCTTGCCCACCCTCTACAATTACAGATATTTTATGTGAGTAGAAAATGGGATGATCCATATCAGATGCAGTTAACCAAAAGAAAAGTATTGGAAACACAGGGAGTTGCTGATTGAAGAGATATTAGTTAATTTATAAGAAAGGTACATTTTTTTACCCTCTACTAGAGGACTGATTAGGATTTAATTATAGCAAACTTCATGCCCCAAGAGATATTCAGTAATATATCCATTGGACAGGGATCATTAAGATCCAGAAACACACTGCACAGTATTTTCCTGGAGTCTACAGTTTACTTTCTCTTCAAAAAAAGTTTGATTTATTTTTTTAACTTAAATGTAATTATTATTCAGTATTAAAGTTAGAAATTATAATGTTAGGCTAATCCCCAAATTACATGAATGTGACTTGATCGTAGTCAAAATGAGTCTCATCCCTAGACACATTATGTACATAAGTAACTATGATAATATGTTTTCTGATTATGACTGAGTTAGTTAACTGCACAGTAGCTGGTACTTGATTTTATACAAATTCTAATCAATTCCATGTTGTTTTCCAAAGCGAACATTTAAAAATATGTAATAGTGGGACCTTGGTATTTCAAGTAGGAAGTTCCGTTGTGATCAAGGTGCTATTGAAAGTAAACAGATGATTTATACTAATGTATAAATACAGTTGAAGTTCTTGAAGACATTGGTCTTCATCTTAAATTACAATATTTTTTGTATACTCTTCTAGAAACAAAAGAAATGACAGAATGTTTTTAATTAAATTAGAGTTTGATACATTTTTGAAAGACAGTTTTTCATATGGTAGGCAATAGCTGTGGGTTGCAGCTGATGCTACAGAAAGTTTCTCTGATAATTGGTCAAATCTAGTCTTTGGGAAAACCAGATAATTTATTGTTTTAGCAAGCAGACAATATATGCTATATGCTTATGAATAGTAGTGGAAAACAAGAAAAAAGACAGTTCATAACAATTCAGAGTACTAAATGTTAAAAAGATTTATAGTACTTTAAACTGACACAACATTTAAAACAGCCAGGGAAAGTGTATTTGAGGAGTAGCCATGGATATGTACATATGGAATATAACCAAAACCTTCTCAGGAATTCATGTAATTCCCTTGTTTCAGAACTAGAAATATGCATTGGCTGCTGTCAAGATATGCAAGTATCCCAAAAAAATTTTAGTTTTAGAACATATGTTGCCATATCAAGCATAATTTTAAGCCCTTTCTATGGAATACAACTCTTGTATTTATTCCTATTACATTTACTTTTTAAGAAAACACGAGGCGATGAATTGTCTTCCCATCAAAAAAATTATGAAAGCATTTTCATATTTCAGTATGTTCTGTTTCTTTTTTTTTTCCTAGTTATCTCCTGTGGTGGTCTTCCATCTCCACCAAATGGAAATAAGATTGGAACTCTAACAGTGTATGGAGCTACTGCAATATTCACTTGTAACACAGGATACACATTAGTTGGTTCTCATGTGAGAGAGTGCTTGGCAAATGGTCTCTGGAGTGGTACTGAAACCCAATGCCTAGGTAAAACCCCCAAATTTTTGTACTTTGTTTTGTTTTGTTTTGTCTTAAAGGTTTCAAGAACTGGATTTCATCTCTTGTCAAGCAACATTTTTGAATCAATGAAAAATAAAGGTACCTTAAATATGGAAATATTATGTCATGAATATGATTTTGTGCTATTCTATTTGTGCTATTCTTTCATTAGACATAAAATTACCTTTTATGTTGTTGTAATGCTTTTCAAACCAGTATGATTTTTAAGTGACTCAAATAATTGCCCACATTCACAGCGCTTTTCTTTGTGGAGCAGGGTGTGCAATGAAACTAAACTTCAAGATAATCTTCAATTAGGACTATTCCTGGTGCATTCCAGCTACAATTAAGCATTCAGCATATTGACCATTTAGTCAGGGGAAGCAGACAAGAGGCAATCAAAAGTGAAGCAAAACCAAGACTCTTTCAAACCTTGAGATTGATATAGTTTGGACGTTAATTCTCACCCCAACTCTTGCTCTCTTCAGATCCACTCATGTTGTTTCACACACCTAATATGGACATGAGGAAAAGATTCTCTTTTTGAGAAACATTTGAGGCTCAGCAGTGGTTTTATTCATGGTTGGGAACAGGATATTTATTTCTGGAATCTGTTATTGCTTTGTCTCCCCTCATTTTACAGATTTTCTTCTTGCCTTCCAGTTGAATGTACTCGGTTGCTCTCAGGAAAGGAGGAATTCTACTCTCCTCTTCAGAGCTCAACCTCACATAAAAAGCATCTTTTTTCTCTGGTGCTTCACTATGTCATTTTAGAGGGACACATAGCGTTCCATGCTTATCCTTATATTCAGGTATACATGGGGGTGTCCAAGCACCTCTCCTGAGTGGTGGGGGAGTTTTACAGCGGATTTGTTGCAACACTGTGGATCATGTGCAGTCCCCTGGTGGAAGGCCTCAGAAATGAGTCTGTGGGTCATGGCCTCCCTGTGCTGGACCCAGACAGAGCTGATCTTTAGCACATCTGCTGAGTTGGGTCGTGGATACATTCTTCTCCGTAGGCTTGTTTACTTCTTAGACCCGAGATAATTGGGCAATAGAAACACCTTTATCTTATCTCAAGCTCCCGTCAGGTGGCTTAACCTAATGTCCAGATTTCCAGGAATTTGCTGAGGCTTATTTGATCAGGGGGGAGGTTTGGTGACAGCACCCGAGCAGTGGCTTCTTTATACAACTTGCCATAGTGGGCAAAGTCCTGCAGCGATCTTAGCAACGTTTGAGCCATTAACCATTAACATCTCAATTTCTTACAGATACTAGGCTGCAGCAGAAAGAAAAATAAAGACAGAATATTTTCAGAAAAAAATTAGCACAGAATCATGTAATTCAGATCAGAATTAAGGTTTTCTAACTTTTCATTAAGTATTCCTGATTGACTCCTTCATTTTGCAGCAGGAATGTTTGTAGTTCAATTTTTTTAATACAGTTTTGTAGGATGTTGTCTCTTAAGACATAGGGTGGTGAGAAGTAGGGACCATTGTCTCAGAGAATTAACCTAATTTATAAATATCACTTCATTATTAGTGACTTCCAAGCAAGATGCAGTTGTTTCTGTCAAATTTTATGAAAATTAAGAACACTCCTCTGGCTTGTTATATTTTCACACCTGATTGTTGAATTTGAAATATGCTGTATTAAGAAAGATGTCATTTTGATGCAGGAAATAAGCATAGGATAGCATAAGCATAGGATATAGGCATAAGCAGAGTACACCAATTGCTACTTCTGTTGATATTTAGAGCAGTAAAGAAGTAAAATATTTTTTTTACCTAGAAAAAAGTTTGCACTGGGGTGCTGCTTAGGGGAATGCTATGGTTCAGCATTACTTTTTCACATGCGTAAATTCATCACTTCCACAGCGGAAGTGTACAGAAACTTTGTAGCTAAAAACACATCAGCCATCTACTGGTGTCAGGTTATCCCTGGACTGAGGCTGACTGACATTTAAATATGTTGGAACTGCAGCTGTGAAGAACCAACAGCCCAAAACCTGTATGTATAAGAGTGTTTTCCACAGCCCTTTCTTCTATTCTGAACATGCAAAGTCTATTGCAAAAAAAAGAGCTATTATCCCTGTATGTTCTTCCAGTGTGTTACACCACTCATTGCCAGGGTATTACCTTACACCTGCATGTAATGAATTCAAACATAAAGATATGTATTAGTAGTCATTCATTTTGAAAACCCTAAAATACCACTTCATAATCTGATCAATAATAACAGTATTTAGTACTTATGTAGTATACTTTTCCTTTTTGAAATGCTAGATGCAGGATAATTTGGCTGCCAACATATACAAACTAAACAATACACAAATCTCAATGGATTCTCTTTGTATTATAAATTGCCCATGAAAGGCTGGAAAAGAGGTTTTATTTCCTCCTATTCTGACTATTGAGAAATAACATTACATTGAACATCCCAGAAGATTAGCTGTCTATAGTAGTCATGACTTTAGATTTAAATAGTGTCGAGATGGAGAATTTTCAGTACATGACATATATATATATATATATATATATATATGTATATATGTATAAAAAACATGTAGAACAATACCACATTATTCTGAAAGCCAGTTTAGAAATGATACCTAGTAAAGCTTTAAGCTTTTAACTCTTTGGGAAACAGTTAATAAGTTTATTAGATCTCATATTTAGGAAAGATTGTGTCTACAGGTAACTTGAATTAAATTTATATGAAGTTGTTCTTTTCTTCTCCAGGAGTAATTTGGTGCTGGATTTTTTTCTAGTTCAGATTTTACAAATCTCCATTGAAAGTGGTATAGATTACTAATATCTCCTTATAGCTAATAACTTTTTTATTTTTTTCCAACCTGATTATCTGCATTCTGCATTTTAAATTACTTTTACAGATCTATTCCCACTTGTAATGAACATAGAACATCTTACAGCAACTATTACTGTAGTAATATCATTGCTTGCTTTATGATATTTCCCAATTCTATTCTTTTTCTAGAAACTTAGAAGGACTTTAGTTCCTATTTGATTGATTTCATTGTTGATTGAAGCCTTATGCTTAGAACTGTTAAATGCATGGATCTACCTCATCAGAAAAAAAGATCCCATTTAGAGCTGGCAGGTTAATCACTACTTAGCCCTTGCTATTTCGTAATCAGACAGGCTCTATAGTGCTAAAAATATTATACAGCTTTGAGTGTGAAAGTCTTAATTTGAGTTACCCTATGCATGCTGCAGAAAGTTTTATTTCTGCTACTAAGCTCCTTCCTGTCTCTCTTACATGCTTTCACATAAAGTATATTAATACCATGTTCTTCAGACACTTAATTTAGATGCAATTAAGAATACAATCCAAGGTCAATGGAACTATGTAGGCTCCTCCAGAGAGCAATTCAGGAAAGGTAAATTCTTACATTTTAAAGCTAGATGCTGTGAATACTGCTAATTAAATATTCCTAAATTTCAAGGACAAAATGCCCCAAATTTATTTCAGAGGGGCCTTTAAGACTTACCTGAAGCCTGTGAAAATCAGAAGGCAAACATGCAGGGAGCTCTGAATGAGTCTTTCCATTTCAAAGGAATTATAATGAGTTAGAGATCCTTTTTCTCTACACTGTACCTGCTTGAATATAATTCAAGACAGCTATAGATGAAAATAGATATCACTTTATGTTACCCACTGATATGTGTAGAATTAATTAATGATTGCAGGTTAAATGAGTGCACTAATTTTTGAATCTTAGGAAATGGTTTGTCAATTCCTTATTATTTCTCTCTATAGAAAGCTAAAATCAGGGACTGTAGTTAATGAGTCTAAGGCTCAATTTAAGACCTACATCTTCAGTTTGTTAGCATTACACGTATTTATTTTTATTACTTATACAAGCATAAATATGAATTGGTATGCAAGATTTATTTCAATTTCACTCACTCACACCATTAATAATATATCTCTTTCCCTTTTTTCCTTCCAAGAATATTTGCAACTATAAGTCACAAAACCTATGTGTTTTTATGTATGCTTTGTGTATATGGCTGACCAGAGGTTCATACAGGGCACAGGGCAAATTGGAAGCATTTAAATTTGCCTTACTCCATCTGCAAAATCAGTGGCACTTAACTGCAGATCAGAGTGTTGTCCTGAAAACACATTTTTCCCTGTGTTTTTACACCTTTCAGGTGCAAAACTACACATAAACAAGTCAAGGACACACTTAAAATCATAAGTTAAATATAATCTACTCCATTCCATCTTTTAATTATATGATATATATAATGCCTTAGATTTGTCAGTATGAAAATATGCTGCTGTGGACTATAGTTGTGTAAAAATATCTAATCCTTTAACTGATAACTCATAGGTAAATTGCAGTATAATATTATGATATTGACTTTTATTTTAAATTCTTGCTAAAATAAAATAGAATTATTTGTATCTTGCTTTCCAGGTGTTTTAGAATAAAACTGCTGAACCAACCTTGATGCATATGAACAATTTTCTAAATTCTTGAGGGCATATTTTACTAAAAAATCCCTCCACAGACTTCTTAATTTTCTCTAATTTTAGTTGATGAGAAAATTACATACATTTTGTGTCATTGCAGTGCTCTTTCAGTTCTTGATGTTTTGGAATAGTTAATTTAAATGAGTCAAAATTCCCTGAAAAATCATTAAATACAGTAGGTGGAATGATCTGTAAATGAAATGACTCACATAATAAGTTCAGCAACTTGTTAAATCCCCATTTAAGAGAAATGCATAATATTTTTCTTTATGCCAGGTGGCACATTTCATCTATCTTTCTTCTTGAAATTCCCTGTGGTCCTCTGTTTGTCTTCTGTGCAGCTACTGCATTTCAATTCTTTGCTATTTAGAGCTAGAAAATGAAAAAAATCCAAATGTATTCCTTTCTATTTCACCTCACTCCCTGGGAAAAATATAGGGAGAAAATATTAGGAACTAATTTCTAGGAATAGGGAAAATAGGAAAATAATTGGGAACAGGCAGGATGGAAGAATCAAAAGCAAATCTTGATAATCTTACTTCCTTTTCCAGTGACTGTCTCATGAGATGTAGATTTCAGCAGTAGATTTCTTTCACTTTGTGGTTCAGCAAAACTTTTGAAACAGTCTCCCCTTGTATCCTTGTAGCCAAATTGAGAAGACAGGGACTATGTGGGGACTCAGCACATCACTCCTGATGTCCAGAGCTACCGAGAGAACCTTTGGGGGGCTCGGGAGTCTTGGAATGTTGCCAGAAGCACTTGGTGGCTTGATTTTGATCCGTCTAGGGGTGTGCCACCTGTGTATGAGGATATGAAACCTGTGAGAATCACTCAGGTGTGAATGGTGAAGAGAAGATGTAATTATAGGGTAAATCACAGATTTTGGGGTTTTTGGTACAGGGGGGTTGTGGAGACAAGATGGAGGAATCAGGGTGTGTCACAAAGCTCTTCTTTCTTCTTGTCATCCATCTTCTGTGGTGGTGTTGGCACTTGTGGATTGGTCTGGGGTGAAGGTACACTTGGTAACGAAGGTGATAGGTATTGGGGATAAAGAGTAAATATGATATACGTAGTTTTTGTTATAAAAGACGCGACCGCCTCGGGGGTGGTCAGAGTGCCTTTGACTGCCGTGCTGGTCAGATCCAGGTCGGGCAGAGAAGGGACTTTGTAGATAAGAAACAATAAACAATTCTGAAGACTGAAAAAACCTAGATTCCAGACTCATCCTTTGAAGCCCAGCGTGCAAAGAACCATCTTATGCATGTGTGGGAGCAGAGACGGACAGCCAAACCCTATAGGACTAGATGGGGGGACTGCAGAATGGATGGAAAACTAATTGAGCCAGCAAACTCTAGGGGTCTTGTTTCTTGATTCCAAGTGTGACTAGGATTCCAGTGGATGCTGAGGATGAATACAAAGGCCCACGCTCTCCAGCTCTGTCCCTCACTGGATAACAAATTGGGATGCAGCTGCAGCAAGTGTGAGGGTGACACAAAATGATAGGAGAACAGTTGATGTGTGGATTCTAGTACTGCTAGACAGAGGGACCTTTAAAATCTGGAGGCGTGGGCCAACAGGAAGCTCATAAAGTTCAGGAAAGACAAATACAGAATCCTGCCCTTTGCCTTGAATAATGCCATTTGTGAGTACTCTTTGAACTGGCTGGGTGAAAACAAGCTTCACAGAAAGCACCCAAGTGACTGAGTGGATAGGCTGACTAAGAGTTAAAAGTGCGGCCTTGCAGTAAAAATATTAGACTGGAGTGTATGAGCACCAGTGTAGTCACCAGGTCATGGTTATTATTTCCTCTTCAGCACTCATGTGGAAAATTGTGTGCAGTTTTTGTGTCCTCCACCATACAAGAGAGATATTGCAAAATGAAGTAAGTTCAGGGTAAGGACCCATTAAGGGGCCAGGGGCTGGAATATCTTTTAGACAAGGAGAGGCTGAGTGAGGCTGGAGGAGAGAAGGGTAAAAGGGATCATATTACTAATAGGACTGAGAAAAATAAGATCAATTATTCCATGACACATTTCAAGGGTAAAAATATGCTTTCACTGTCCTCTGTTGCCATATTCTCTGTTTTAAGGGGAAAGGTAGATGTATAATTAGTGAAAGACTTGCATTCATACTTTCTTCCTCAAATTTGCAGAATAATACCACAATGTCTTCTTAGGGGCATCAGCAACCCTACAATTATGATTTTTATATTAATCCTGTGTGTAAGAAAAACCTAATAAAATTATGTATGTTTTATCCTTCTAGTGTTTTAGAGGAACCATTAGGTGTGAATGAAATATGATGTCTGGAATAATAAAGGGGCTTTATTAGACAGATTGAGCCCCAAAGAAAAGTTGCAAACAAGCAAACAAGTTGCTGTTGATGGATACAGCCTGCATGAAACAAGTGATCACACACACACAAAACCCATTTTAGCTGCAGTCTTGAGCCTTAGGTCCCAGTCCTCACCTCTTAAAATGAGGACTTAGCACGTTTCAGATGAAATTACTGCAGTTGTAATTAATCAGTGTCACCAAAAAAAAAAACCAAAAAAAACAAAAACAAAAAAAAAAAAAAAAAACAAAAAAAAAACCACCCTTTTTTCTCCTCCTTAATCAGTAAAGAGAAATAGTTTTTTGCTCAGCAACTGTGTTTTCAAACAGAATGGAGAATCCAGAATGAATTAAATCATTACTTGGTTTTCTCACTGCCAAGACTGCTATTATCCTGGAATAATAGATTCTGTAATGTTTTAACACCAGCTGAAATAAGTAGGAAACAGTGCTGGTGGACATTCCTTCCTGTTCATGCCTTCTATCTGGAAAATGCTTATAAATTCATATTCATGTCAAAATTATAGTAAGTTCTTCTTTATAGTACTTTAAAATTTGGTCGTACCAACAAAAATACCCTACTTCTATTTTTTATTATGGTGAAGTGCCTTGGTAAGGTTGCCTTTTCCCCCCCAAGAAGTGTGAGGTCTTTAACTCTCAAACCTGTACTATTATTTCATCATAGAATTCTCATTTCTGTAATTCATTATTTTCTCCTTCAAAGAAGTAGACAAAATATCATCTGAAGGTTTCATGCCTGAGAACTTGTTCTGCACAGCGCAGTAGTTGACCCTAAATATATTGCTTATTGAAAGGAAAGTTGAAATTTTGTTGGGTTTTCTTTTCTTGTAAATTTTAGCAAGTCTTATCAAAATACATGTTTTTGATGGGTTGTTCTTTTATTGTAGCTGGTCACTGTGGCTCACCAGACCCGATTGTTAACGGCCATATTAGCGGAGATGGTTTCAGTTATCGCGACACTGTAGTCTACCAGTGCAACCCTGGCTTTCGACTTGTTGGCACATCTGTCCGAATTTGCCTACAGGACCACAAGTGGTCTGGACAAACTCCTGTTTGTGTCCGTAAGTACAATTAATTTTTCACTGAATGTTGCTACTATTTTAAATGTAATTGAATATTAATAGGGGAATGGATGTTCAAAAGTGTTTGGGCTCAGATCAGATATTTATTGGACCTGTTGTCAGTTACAAGGGTTGTTAGGATCCAGTTTCTAACCTAGCATGGACTTGTTAATGTTTTGAGTAACTCCTGATATCTGTTATCAAGTATGGGCTTGCTGAGCCTCTCCCCTAATTTTTTCACCAAGAGTAAAAAATTCCTTTGTATATTTTCATTGCTTAAAGGGCAAAGCTGGACTATTGTTCATCTGTGCATTTCTGATGATGACTGTTGTTGCAAACTGGCCTCAAGTGGACTTACCAGTGCAAGCCAAGGCATGGCATTGGATTATGCTACATCTGTTAGAAGAGATGTTGACGTTTTTATAACCTTTAATATTTTCTCAATTCACCTGTTTTTGAAAGTCCCATAATTTGGTGCTAGAATTGCAGTCTTTCCTTCTCTAGTTCCTTCTTAATTTGCGTGGCAGATTATCTGACATTTTCTGAACCATCAGCCATTTAATCAATCAAGTCAAATTGATCTGTTTTTTATGTTACTACTTTATTATGTAGTTATTTCCTTTTAATTTCAGTTTTGTTAAAGAGCCCCATTTTTATACATTTTTTTTATTTTTAATGGAGAATTTATATCAACTATTTCAGTGCTGCATTTTTAAAGATGCCTACAATTCAGACATAACTATTGTCTACAAAGAGGTAGTCACTGAGATGGTCAGCTTTTCTGTTCAAAACATACCAAATTTCTAAATGTTCAGTATTTTCTTTCTCAGGGTAAAATGAAAATTTTTACATGTATACAGTGGCAGGAAGTATCTGCCAAGAGTCATTGCCCTTTTAAAATCCTATTTATATATGCAAGTGATTTATATTCATTAAAGGAGTTACAACTAATGTTGTTACTATTAGTGCATTCATTTGACTGCGCAGTGAATAAAATCCCTTCAAAAAAAAAGGGAAAGCTGGGAGGGAATGGGAAGGGCAGGAGGCTGCTCCTTCTTATATGGATGTTATTGTTACCATTATGAGAAGAACTGGCATCTTTTTCTGTTATTAGAGTTTGCCTAATGTTTTCCACTACAACATGGTTTTCTTTTGCTTAGAACACTGCCAGACTAAAAAAACATGCAAGATGATTTGGTTTATGTCAGTGTCCAAACTTCAGGGGATTTTCCTCCTTTGATTAATTTACTTAAGAAATTCCCATAAAAATGAGACTTATTTCTGAGATGTAAAGTGAAAACATACTGTTCACCAATGCTAGGAATGTGTTCTACTGAAATATTTTTCTGACTGAGCATTGTGGAGCCTGAACTAGAAATATGGCTGTGGTGGGTTGACCTTGGCTGGATACCAGGTGGCCACCGAGCTACTTTCACTCTTCTCCTCAGTAAGGCATGGGAAAAAAATAAGATGGCAACTTACTAAAACAAAAGTGAATGGCTGCATGTGCAAGCAAAGAAAATAAAGATTTTCATTTTCTGCTTCCCATGAACAAGCAAATCTGGCCACTTCCCAGGAAAGAGGGCATCAGCATGTGTGACAGTTGTTCCAATACATGTGTATAAATAATGGATGATATCTCCCCTCCTTCCTTCTCTGCCACCCTGCCTGCCCCTTCCTCCTCCTCACCCTTAGCTTTTATGTCTGAGCAAACATCATACAGTATGGGACATCCCTTTGGTCAGCTGACCTGGTTATATCCCCTTGCGAGGCTGAGACACTCCCAGCCTGCCGGTGGGATGGTGGGATGCTGGGGAGAAGGCAGTGATGCTGTGCAGTGCTGCTCAGTAGTAGCAAAACAGTCGGCTGTTACCAACGCCTTTCCAGCTAATGATACAATGCACAGCACTGTAAAACATCCATCTCAGGTAGATCCAATACAATGGCAGACACATTACAAAGACATTAGGGGCTGTGTCCCTGAAATTTTGCCCCACATTGATCTTTATTTTGTGAGCTTTTTACAGAAAATTGCATCTTTTTATATTTTTAATTTACTTTGAAAGAATTTTTAGATTTGTAGAAAGAGTTTTTAGACATTGTTGTCTTAAAAAATAATAACTAAAGAAGCACTTGTAGTTTTCCACCCCTGACTCCTTAACATTCTTAGTTTCATATATTAGTCAACCTCCTTCATCTTGCAAAATTTGTGACACACAGGTCTTTCCCCATCTCTCTACTGGATAATCAGCTGGACCACACTTTAGCCAAGTATTTTCTGAAAGGTCTTTCCACTTGCTGCCTTTTGAGAGTTAATAGGAAATAAGATTTCTCCTTAGTTCCTTGTGAATAGCAGCACAACAAAATCAAAAGAAAAAATAAACCCTTCAATGGATTATTTCTTCAAGTACAAAAAACATCACTAGTACAGAGTTGAGAAGTTCTGTGTTTGTTCATGTGTGTATATGTACATTCTGATTTTACATTGTTAGTATCTATGCTTTTGTATCTTTTCTATAATATTTTAATATCTTGTCACATGGAAAACTAGAGCTTGACCATAATAAGCTTATTTTATAAGTTCTGTTTTAGCAAAATCAACACATATAATATATAATGGGAAAGATTTACTCCCAAAAATTATTTCTTTATAGTCATAAGAAAATCAGATTAAAAGAATCACTACTTCAGCAAAACAATGCAAGATCTTTGAAACTGGAATGCTTCAGAATTTCAGAATATTCTGAAATAGTGCATCAAATTTGTTTGGCTCTACTACATGTTTAAGCTTGCTGGAAAAAAATATTTTCCTTTATTTGTATTAGTAGGAATTTTTAAATGCATTTTTAATGGTCTAATTACATCAAATGTGTGTGAAAATTCATATACTATGTATATATTTAGATTTATTACAACTTCCAACATAAGGTAAAAAATAGTGCAGTAAGAATTCTCAATAAATATATCCTAATCTTTTTCTAATATGTCTTGTATAAATGTCATAGACAAATTCTAGAAGGGAAAAAAAAGTCAAAAACCAAAATGCCAAAGGAACTCCAACCTACAAGTGGTTCCATGAATCAGTACCTTTCACTTAGATGCTAACCTGCCTATTTTTCTTCTAACAGCAATCACATGTGGACATCCTGGGAATCCTGCTCATGGAATGACTAACGGCAGTGAGTTCAATTTAAACGATGTGGTAAATTTTACCTGCAACACTGGATACTTACTTCAGGGTGCTTCTCGAGCACAGTGTCGAAGCAATGGGCAGTGGAGTAGCCCTTTACCCAACTGCCGAGGTAAGAGTTTTACCCTGCCTCAAAATACTCAAAAAACTCACAAGCCTGTGCTTTAGGAACTTATTCTCACCTTTAGTTGAGTTTCTGCATTTCTGTATTGGAGACTGTTGTTATGGCTGAGTATTGGGGAAGCTGAGACTTTTCAGTATTTTTACCTCAAAGTTCTCAGACTGGAAACACCAGCATTTAGTTTATAGACATATAAAATGAACTTTGCATCACAAAAGTTATATTCCATTAATAAGTCACATCTGCCTGTCTAGCCTGAATTAGGTGCATTTTGATACAATTTTCAATAATGGTCGTTATGAAATTGAATATTTATGTAACAAAACATTATTAATTCTCTTTTTTCCTAGCAATACCTGACAGATGTGAAATCTGATTTTTCTTACCCTACCAAAAAAAAAAAAAAAAGGATAAAGTAAGATTTAATTTTACTTGGGTTCTTAGCAAAGACATCTGAGTTTGATTCCTGGTGTGCCATAGGTTTGTGTTATGATAAAATCTGTATCAAATGTACATATTAGGAAAGGACAAAGAAAAAACATTTTAAAACACAACCTACAATTCTCTGATTGAATTCTTTATTCATATCCCAGTAGTGTAACTAAGATTGAAACTCTCTGAAGTTAACCTTTTTTTACTCCTTCCATTTTTGACAAATGTTTTTATTTATTTTCTTTAATTTTTGGCTAATTTTGCTCTATTACCTATGGAGCTAACATCTCATCTTTGGTCTGTTCCACCAATATCTTGATCAGACACCTAAAATCTATTAACTAGTTTAGTGTTTTTATGTTATATGCCCCAAAATAACTTCTACTGGTATAGTACATGTTTTCTCAATGCTGAATCTTAATGGTAAGATACTGATATTTAATGAAATTGTGAAACATTTTTTTTGAATCACTGAGGCCGACTGAATGTCTTCTGACCAAATCATAGATGCAAACTGACAGAGAAGTGAATGCAGGACATGAGGTAAATCATGTAAGATATACTGAAAGATCTCAAAGGCCTGGGGAAAACTTCTTGAGATACTCTATATCCTTCAGTGCCTTTTTTTGTGAAGGTTCTGGAAGGAAATGTATTTTTATGGCTCTAATTTACAAATGTTGTTCCTGGTCATATTCAAAGCTGGAATTATCTTGGTTCATTTATAAATGTTAATAACCGTGCTAATTTCCAAATTAGTAAGCCAAAAACAAATTTAAAAATGCTTAGTGTCTGGAAAGAATCTGATGGCTATGTCTGCTATGGAACATGCAAAGAAATAGAACAGAAAAATTTCTCCATAAATTCAGTGGTTACTAAGCTTCTCTTGAGTATCTTCTTTCACTAGAAAAATATTAGAACAGTATAAGTACTATGCTTTTTGTTCTTTGCATCTCGTCATTTATGGGCTAAAGGAAATTGCAGGCAGCAAAGTCATTCTAAGGATACAACATTGGGATTAAAGATCATGTAATAAGAACTTAACTTCAGCTATTGTACTTTTATTATCTCCACCTGTTGGTTTATTAAAAATCTTATTGTACTACAACTGTTGTCTCTAAGAATAATAATTATCTTTGGTGATTAGCTCATCATAATGTTTCAGAGATAGCTGATGCAATTTCAGGCTCAGTGTGTGTGGAATTAGATCTTTCATTCTCATTAAAACAATAAAGAGATGGCAATTCTCTCAGTCACTACCCTCAGAATTTATTCAAATGAGTTAACTAACATAGCAATATAATTATTGGAACAGAGAAACAAGAGTTAGCAAACTGTTCCAATTTAGGCTCATGTTTTTTTTCCCTTTTATACTGTTTTCTTTTGCTGCACCTAAGTGTACAAACTCGTCTGTCTCATCTGAGGCATTTAAGTAAGGTTTTATTTGTTGGAAACACATACTTTTTCACTTATACTGTAGATGCAATCAGAATCTGCTCTGTTTGACTGCCAGAGGAAGAGATAGAACAGCTTTACTGAAGTTCAAACACATTTACGAGCTGAGTTACTCAGCTATTTACATTGAACTCCATTACATTTATTAAAAGGAAAGCAAAACTAAATGAAAGCAAGGAAAAACAATGCAAAGAGTGAGAAGATTTTTTTTAAAAGAAGATAGATAGGAATTAGGATGCTTCCAGTTACTACACAATTATTTCAGTGGTCTCTCCAATCTACTTTTGTTTTCCTTTTAAAATTTATTCACAGGAATTTGAGTTTGACTGAGGCCAGTTTATGGTCTGAAATCTTGTTTAGGGAGGTTGGTTTTCTGAAAGGGGTGGGTATTATAGATGCAACTCTGCCAAGATCCATTCACTTAAGAATGGTAAACTTCTACCAGAATGGAGTGGCTCAGAGTTCTCTTAGCTTAGTGTCTCCAGTTCTGTCTATTCTCATGCAGGTGGTGAGAAGCTGGACTTTTGCCATTCACTCAGTGTTTCTTCACTTCATTCTTCTCTTCACTTAGTATTTCTTTTTCTTTAGCAAAATATATTTTTCAGCGACTGTCTTGTACCTCTTCCATCATGAACTGCAAGGATCCACCTAATTTTGTCACCTGCTCCCTGCACCCTGCTAAAACCCAGAAGAACACTTTGCTGCTAATCATGATAACATTGCAGCTGCTCACCCCTGTGACTGAGTTAAACTGATTTAAAAGGTTTGAACCAGTTGTCATGAAGTTTGCAATTTGTCCAAGAAATCTCTCCTCATGGAGAGTAATTTAATGTTTAAAGTGACAATGACTGTTGTAAATGTATTTGTGTACCAGAAGACATTTAGGTTTACTGTAAAGGGAGTATTAAATATCCACTTCAGCTAAAGAATATCAGTGTTAGAGTAGTTCTATGCCACTCTCCTAGTACATGCATCTCTGATCTAGAAATGTGGGGGATTTGTCCTTCAATTATATGAAAATTTAAAGTGCTGTAATATAATTTCCTTGACAGTTGGTATTGTTTCTCATTTTAGGTTAGGATGGTTGGTTGACCTTGCAGTTAGTATGTAGCAGTTTCTCTCTCCTGTTGCTGCTCACTTTTCTTCTCTGGGATGTGTTCTCCACAGGCTGCAGAGAGTATCTACTCCCTCATGCACTGCCTTCTCCTCTAAACTCAGTGTTCCCTTTCTTACTGCTCACTGTTTTGTGTGTGTGTGTGTGGCTTCCTCTCTCTGGTGTATTCTGCCCTTTCCTCAATATATCTTCAGAGAAACAAACTCTTCTCATGGCTCACCTCTGATTTGAAGAGAGCCTGAGAGGACTTGGGGTTGTTCAGCTTAGGGGAGAGAAGGCTCAGGGAAATGTTGCTAATCATCTATATGTAGTATAGAAAAAGAGGGGCAGACTTCTCAGTGGTGCTCACTGAAAGTATGTGATGCAAAGGGTACAAAAGCAAACATAAGAAAAAGCTTTTTAAATGTGACGGTGATAAAACACCTGAATAAATTTCCCAGAGACATTGTAGATTTTCCATTCTTACAGCTATTCAAAACCTAACTGGACAAAGCCCTGGGCAAACTGTTCAGTTGTCACTTCCAAGTTCAAGTATCTTTGTATACACATTATGACTAAAGACTATATATATACACCAACTGTATTCCTATATCAAATTTCGTCTTAATGAATTGGTTAGAACTTACCTAAAGCAAGTAATAGCACTTTTTCTGGCATAAGCCTTTAATTCTAAAATTATGTTTTATCTAATGCGTGGAAAACATTTGTTTTGAAGTTCATTGTTAAAAATAAATTATGAATTTGTTTACAAAGAAAGTAAATCTTCCAGCTCTTTAAATATCCTGCTGGAAAAGGATTGATTTCTGGCAAACCTGTATCATTTAATTCAACTGAGATTCTACATGTGACCTTTCTTTCAAACCTCGGTTGAGTTCACCTGAGTCAATAATGAACTTGGCTTCATTTGGCTCAGACTGCACAGCAAGTGCTACAAATTGAAAATTGCTGCTTGAAGTTATTGCAGAATTATTATTTTATTTTATTTTATTTTATTTTATTTTATTTTATTTTATTTTATTTTATTT
>JANIJU010000002.1:20870101-20978590 GCA_025504685.1 Leucosticte australis | reverse complement strand
TTTATTTTATTTTATTTTATTTTATTTTATTTTATTTTATTTTATTTCATTTTATTTTATTTTTTGTTGAAACAGAGCTGTTATATGTGCATACAAAACCTTGATATTTTAGGAAAATAAGGCTGGAGCTGTTCTAGGCACACTTTTGCAATGATACCTTGCTTCTGTCTGTTGTGTCAATAGCAGGTTAACTATTAAGTTATCAGTGACAGGAAATTCAGTAAGGAAATTAAATGGGAGGCTTTGGATAAGAAAAAAATTAATGCACACAAAAGATCACGTTAGTATTTTAGATCTGCATGATAAAAATTTGTATGAAAAAAAGGATTTTAATGTTTGTATATCCTAAATGCACTGCAAGCACTGAATTGCTTTGCAATATTTCCCCCTACTCCAGAATGCTTTTGTGTCTGTTTTGGCTCAGCAAGTAAAACCTTTTATCTCTGAAAATCTACATATTTTTTTAATATTTTACTTGGATCTGTGTTCTGAGGTAATGTTATTCTTAAAATACCTATGCCTTGGGGAAACTGTTCCCATTGTTTCTGTCACAAGTGAAAAAAGAACATGTTGTGATGTTAAGGTACTTTGTGAGATAGAAACCCCAATTTTTTAAAAATTATTTAAACATTATTATCTGTTTAAATAATTGTATTTAATCCTTTTAATGGACTCAGTATTTTCTAAAGATTGGCCATAAATTTTTCTGGAATGCGAAGATCTCTGAAGTATGACTTTAAATTCATCATTCTCCACGTGGACTCTATCTTTATGTTAATTTTTTGATAAAGAACAGGTCAAGTAGTTGGTTTACTTGCCTTTAAACTGGAACCAAATGGCATCAGAAAAATTACAATACCCAGATCTCTATTCTCTGCTGCAAACCTGCCTGTGGAGAGCTTGGTGCAGCCTGGATGTGTTACCCCAGAAGTTGTTATGACTATATTAAATCCTAAGCCAAGTATGTTCACTGTTTTTTTTTCCATTAGCAGTTTGGAACCACTTTCCATTTAGTCTTAGGAAGCACAGAAAGCCAATCTCCATTCTTTCTGCTTGTCATAATAACTCCTAACCACCAAAATGAGAGCTGAATCAGGTAGTCTCATCAGGGCTCTGCACTCCTGATTGCACTGCAGGTCATTTTTCCATATATTATGCTTGAAGCAAGAACTGCTCTATTAAACACCACACTTTCTGCCTGCATTAAGGCAGACTCATATTCATAATCTGTACCAGGAAAAGGATATCTGTACTGGATATCCTTTGATACTGTTTCCTTCAGAATTCCATTTGTTTTTGGTTTTTTAATGAGATTTAGGAGCTTTTCTCCTATTAGAAATATGTTTCTTAAGACCAGAAACACTTTTATGGGAAGATTCATTTGGCAAAATTGCAGAGGTTTGAGTTAGCTCACATTCTCCAGCCTGTATCAGTAAGTCCAGGCTATTTGTTAGTAATAAAGAATTCAGGTCTCTCTTTACACTGCATTTGTGCTGAATTTCTAACTTGAAAGGTTTATCTTTCTTTATCTCATTGTTCTTAGATTGTTGAAAAGTTTAATTGGGCTTTTATGTCTTATCAGGATACTGGTATCTACAAAGAATTGCTAATTTCATGGCGTTCTATTTAGTGGCTATGTCATTTGAACCAGTGCTAATATGTTCCACTCCTTCACTGACAAGAAAAATAACCTTTCTGATGACAGCTGATAGACTGAGATTGGTGGCCAATTCTTCTTATCCAAAGATTAGGCAGCTCCGAATTTCAGCAGTTTTCAATCTGTGGAGTCAAGGATTTGTATAAGCTGAGAAATGCTTTTTGTTCAGTGTTGTTTTTTCCAAAGTCGGAGGGCTTTGTTGTGACTTATTTATGCTTAAAAGTCAGAGATGCCTAATCTGTTCATATTGATAGCATTTTGATATTCTTCAGAAGGATAACTTGCACTTGAGTGAGTTTCCTTAATAACGAGGTGGAGTGCCATGGGAGATGCTGTATGGTGTCTGAGATATTTACCTGATCTGGCAGAGATGCCCCTCTCTGGAGTGGAAACAGCCTGGGGATAAGGCAAAGACATTTCAAAAAGTAGTAGAGACATCTTTTGAGGCAGCTGAAGAGGTCCTCATCCAGGTGAAAAACAATGCTCAGGTTAATAAAGAATCTGAAGAAAAAGACTTTCAGTTATGATCCCAGAGTTTGTACTGGTCTGACAAAACCTATTGTGTTAATATTACTTGTACATAAATGCCCAAAAATGAATTTTGCATACAGAGAAGACAGGAGAAAAATAACAGGTAAGTACTTTGTCTTTTTGGTCAATTTGCTCTTGCAATACCTGGCAAAATCTGAGAAGTTTTCATTCTTGTTTATTGTTGACTTTGCATTGTCCTTTACTAAAATTCCATTTACTGGCAATTTTGTCATCAAGCTTTCACAAGCAGAGCTTTCTTTCTTTTTATAGACAGCATTTTTAAAAACTTGTCATAAAACCAGAGTGAATTCTCTACTCTTTATTCACTCTAGAGTGTTAGTCCCTAAACATTTTCTAGATACCAACATTAATGCAATACTTCTCAAAAAAAAAAAAAAGTTTAAAAATCTGTTGATAAGTTTTGAAAGTTTTTTTAAAAAGCTTAAGATAGTTTCTTTCAAGAAAAGAAAAAAGAGAACAAGAAACGAATGATGTACTTTTTGATGATCATTCAACTTCTTAACAGAAAGCTGCCCTAGAGGACTCTGACATGGTCTTTTAACTTCTTTGTCCTCAAGGGTTTGAATCTACTCAGTGTGAGGTTCCAAAGTTATCAGGGCAGGCTTGGAGCATTCTCCAGCTTTTCTCAGAAGACTTAACCAAGACTGACAGAATTCATTTCCCCTGCGACTCTTGACAGGTGTCATTGAGAGAGAGCAATCTCCATCTGCTCTCTCTGTGATTTACAATTGAGTCCCCAGGGTGAAAGGCAATTGGGGAAATACTGCCTTAGTTCTGTATGCCAGCCAACTCAAATTCTTTTCTAAAGTGCTCCTTACTTCTGCCCTTCTTAGCAACAGCACAGTTGTGTATATATTTAAAAACTGATAGCTGATCTTAAGTAGCGCTGCAGGCATAATTGTGGTCACTTTTTAACTTGAGGGATCGTATTCTCTTGCATTATCATTTGGTAAGACTTCATATATGATGCAAGGATTTTGTTCACAGAGCATATGCTTAAATTATGCATTTGGTGACTGTTTTGTATTTCATTCGTCACTGAGCTGTCTAAACAGATACTGCTGGTATTGGAGTGTAAACTCTGAATCACACAGAAAAATTGATACTTTGGGACTGCAATATATTGCTTGAACATTCCATATTTCTGGTCTGCATAGAGAATAAACTTTTTCTGTTCTCTCTATTGACTTGCAAAAATAGTTCAGTTAGAATTGCTTTTGAGTGGCTTTGTGCCAGCACATCTTCATGAAGCAAAGTTCTTTTTAATTTCTAATACTGACTTTCCATAAGCAAGCTTTGTATGATTACCTGTTAAACCAAGGATTTAATTTTAAACAGGTTTATTTGATTTTGTTTTATGTTAATAATATCAACTTCACTAAAAAAAGGCACAGCTCTTGTGAATGCTGGTTAAAAATTAAAACTAGGGAGAGAATTGAATAATCCATAGGATGAGAATATTTGAAAATAGTTGTATTCATGAATCTACAAAACCTTCAATAAATGTGAGAATTTTTAACATGCATCAGATTTTTCTCCTGTTTCAATAGACTATTCTGAGATTAAAATAATTTGAACTATTACTTTCAATGTTCTCTTTCAACTAATCTAGTGCATAGTTGAGTTCAAAAGCAATGTTTTTCTCTAAATTGCAGTGAAAAATAAGCATTTTTTTGTATTTTCTTTTGAACAAGTTCTAAAATGACATTTCACTGTTTATTTTACTGCTTTTTCTTTTACATATTTTTTATCTGTACAGTGTTTCACTGTTTATCACTTTGATCCAGAAATAAAATAAACAGTCAATATTATAGTTTAAAAAAAAACACTTTCTGATATTCTGGACTTCCCACAACTCCCAAATGAGGTTTCTATGTGACTGATAGTCTATGATACTATGATGAGTTGTCTACATTTTTTGTTCTGGAAGGCAAATTCTTTTAAAGCTTTGTGCCTGTAGATCTCTACTGTCCTTCCCATTCCATCAAAGAGAATACCAGAGCATCTGCAACTTCATTCTCAGACAAAACACAATAACAGCAATAAAATCCCAAACCAAACCAAATAAACAAACAAAAACCTTAAAGCAAACAAATGCAAAAAACCCTAAAACCACCAAACAAAACCACCCAAAAATCCCACCAGAACATAAACTAAAAATATAGATTGCATGAAAAAAAGATTCTTCTTACATAATAGGAAACTTAATCTGATAAACAGTATGAATCTTGTCCTATAGCTTGGGAAGTATTCAGTAGTATGTGTCATGCAAATTTCCACTGATTTTGTGTATTCATTAATGAAATTTTACTGTAAAAGTGGATGTCCTGTTTAAGCTGTGAGTGCCCAGTTTATAGTGCTATATTCCTTATATAAAAAAAATTTGGATGATATTAAATACAGGCTACTAAACATGCATCTGTACTGGATCTCTGTGAGTACAGCAAGGGGTTCTATTTGTACCAGGATAAAATTTCTAATACAGAAAAATTTTAAATATGATTGATATATTGATAAACTGATATTAATTCACCTTTGGATTATTGGCAGAGGAATGTATTTATTATTTTTCCACATGATTTTACATATATTGTTAAAGCCATAAAGCACAATTCCATCTTTTTTTTATTTGTGTCGTTTACGGGAGGAGCTGCTCTTGAAGGTGTAGTTGCTAGAACAGGTAGGTAGCAGTGGAATGGAAAGGTGTTATTTTGCCATAGTTACTTTCTGATACACAGTTTCAGTACAAAATTGTGTGCTGATTATAACATGGATATAGGTCTCAAGTAGACCTGAACTCTGCTCTCTACCAGTACAAATATTCTATATAACCCTGGACTTCATTTTTTGATATGCTGGATCACAATAGTGGTATCGTGTAATTGTGAGGTTGAGAATCAAATTACCCTTAAAAATAGCTTTAGATTAATAGAAAGATTTTGAAATATTCACTTCTGTGTTTGAAATTAAATCAATCTGTATTTTTAAATTAAACAGTGCCTGGCATGGGAGCTGACTTGCTTCTACATATTTACATGGTTGTGCATTTGAACCAAGTGGCACGTTCACAGGAATTGTTTGGAGCATGGCTCAGGGCTTAGTAGGGACAGGAGGATCATTCTTCATGAGCTGTTCAGAGAAATTCCCTCTGTTCTGGAGGGTAGCGGCCCACAATGGCATCTACTGAGCCACCATCTACTGGCCTCATGCCAGAAAACAAAGGCTGGCTTTCTTCAATTCACATTGATACAGATGTGTATTCAAATGCTTAGCAACGTGTATACATTTATGTGGAAAAATTATGTTTAAGGATGTGTTTGTACGAGGCAACTTATAACTATGCAGAGGATGCAGGCTAGTTGCAAAAGCAGAAACTTTAGAGCAGCATCTACCCAGCACTACACTGTGTCTAATTGCCTAGGAAACAGGGTTGATTAGGATGCAGCATGTGTTGTTTCTGGGAATTGTGCTGGTTTCTGTAAGAAAGGATTGCACTGTAAGTGCATAGGAGCTCCTTCAGATCTAGCTTAATGTTTTGGTAAGGTAACCTGTCAGTGGACTCTACATTTTACAAACTTTCACATGTGTCCCTGTTCTACAATGATGGTTATATTGCCAGTGCAAGAATTAGACTTAGCTGACAAAGATGAGTAACCATGGAAAAGAAAAGCAGTAACAAAGAACGTGTCATGTAAAAGAAAAAAGCATTTTCTCTTGATAATACTCTTTAATAGAGATCCTCAGAAGAAAGGATTTTTGGAGCTCTTCAAAGCAAATACAAAGTCACAGACTTCCACATCCAAATTTTTCACAGTTTTCAAAGAGCAGTGAGATATTAGGACTTGATATTTTTCCCGGTCCTATGGAACAGAAAAAAAATAGTCAAGAGCTAAAGAGGTATATTTTTCTGTCAATGAAATCTTATGTAAACGCATATTTATTTAACCTGCATTTATCTGATTTCTGTATTGTTTCATAGGATTCACCATAAATCAAATAGGAATAGTTTCAGTTAGGAGACTGAAGTTTTACTACTGCTCAGGAACACAAAAAAACCCAAAACAACAAACTGATCTCTTTCATTAAACATAATTATTCTACATAATACCTTTCTAATGCTTTGTGTGCATCATTGTAATACCTAATTTTTAAAAATATTTTGGACTTTTCTGTGTAATTGTATTGCCAGTGTTTTCAATAACAATTGGTACATGAAAAATAGGTTTCTTTATGCCAAAAAGAGTTCTTTTCCCAACTATTACTTCTAAAATAATTTTTATGAAGGAAAACTTTAGATTCCTATGAGACATTCTATAGACCTAGGTATATGTCTGTTTAGAATTGTGAGGTTAAAATAATGAACATTTAACACTTTTAAGAGCATTACTTTAAAAGATAAGGATAAATAAATTAAAACTGGATTTTGCTCCAGATTAAATTTTAGGATGTTAGAATTTTTCTAAAATCTTGATACTTTTTAGGTGATTGAATGAAATGTCTCTTCAATGAAAGAATATTTGCACAAGATACCTTGTTCTAATGTGCTGCCTAATCAGCACATTTAAATCTTCTTTATGGTAAAACTTAAGGTTTTGAATAAAAGGAATAAAAAGCAGTCCATTGAAGACTATGTATATTTTACTTCTAAAATCATAATCTTATCTGTATTCTTGTCCATTGATTTATTTTTCATGAAAATTTATTTGAACTGAATGACATACTTGAAAGGTAGATTCCTGTGGTTCTTTGATGAGCTTTAATTTATTACAATGATTTTATTGTAAGTGTTTTTTTTAGTTTATTTGTACTGTTATCTTTAGAATGAAGATGGAAGGGTGGAGTAGGTGTTTGTAGCTTTTCATATAGTTTTCAGATTAATAGACAGCAAAACTGGGTGTTTGAAAAAGTCCCTTCTAATCCAAGCTGTTAAATGATTCTATGACTCAGCAGTCACTGGAAAGTATAAAATGAAAGAGTGGGTAGGGTAGTTATACTTTATATAAAACAAATCAGTCATGAAAATACCCATAATTTTTTAGGTTTTTAATGGCTATCTGAAAAAATTACTTCATGCTTTCTGGTGCTTATCCTCACTCCTGCTCCGCTATCAAGTATTTGATTTTCACTGTTGTCCTTTTCCTCTTCTACGCATTAATAGTAGAAATTTTCCTAAATATTTGAAGAAAATTTTCTCATTAGAGTAAATAAAAAAAAAAAAAGAAAATTTCAAAGTGTTATTTGAACTGTTCCTTCACATAAAAATTGTGTAGAAGGCCAAACTAAACCTACCAAGGGAATGATAAAAATTCCTCCAATTTCTCTTTCATCTTTGAACCACTTGTATACTTGATACTATGTATCTTCTCCAAGATTATTAAAAGAACTGGAGTAAATTGTAGTATTACTTTCAAAGCAAAAAGATCTAGTGTCTTAATTAGGAATCAATATTTCTGATATTTAAGTCAAATAAAACCCACAAAGGAACAGTAGATGAACCACAATCATGAGCTTCTATTGAAGCAATGAAAATCATTGCTAAACTTATTGCTGTTATGTCTCAGCAATGAATACTGTTTCTCTTACAGTGGTGAACTGCTCTGATCCTGGCTTTGTGGAGAATGCAATTCGTCACGGACAGCAGAATTATCCTGAAAGTTTCAAATACGGAACGAGCGTGGCATACCATTGCAAGAAGGGATTTTATCTCTTGGGCTCATCTGCACTGACCTGTAAAGCTAATGGGTTATGGGATAGATCATTGCCAAAGTGTTTGTGTAAGTGTCCATTTGGTTGGATTAGCATTAAAGAGTTGTGCATGATTTTAAATCATGATAGAAAAAAGAAGTGTAGCCATCTATTAAGGAACAATGTGGACTTTAAGATCAGTAAATTGCAAATTGTATATCTCAGTAAGGAAAGATTAAGACAAAATATCATGCAACTTACCATTATTAAAAATGTGTTTCCAGGGAACAATGAAACTATTATTTGAAATGTTAACATAAATTTCCCCTATCTGTGAATCATTAAGGTATCTGGAAACAGCTAGGGAAATCTAAAATTATTATTTATTTGTTATAATTTAGAATTATTGTCAAAGACCATTGATGCCTATATCAGATATTTGTATTTTTTTCAGACTCATTGTAGTGTATATATGAGAACAAATCTGTGAAATATTGAGTAGAAAAATTTTTCTCAAGAGGGTCTTTTCATAACATCACTTCATAGTTCCTCCATCACTTTCTCCTCAGAGAGGGAGGAATCTGATGTTTCCTATGATCAGTAAGCTTCATATCAAACAACATAACAATTTGTTTGAGTTTAATTTCCATTGAGATATTTTCCTTCTCTGATCACTGTTAATATGCTGTCATGATTTCTGATTTGGAATGCAATTAAAAGAAGTAGTAAATGAAATTGAAGTATATTTTAATTTGAAACACATCAAATGTTTTTAAAGTTTTTGCTTTACAGAATTGCAATTTTTTACTAAAATAATTTATATAATGGATTTACACTGCTATGCCAGAGCAAGAAATGTCACTAGGTTGGTGAATTTATTTATTTATTCATTTATTATGCTTTTCATATTGCTATGTATCTAGCATTCACATGACCCAAGTAGTTTTGTTTTGTTTTTTCCACAACAATCTATGCTTTCAATGTCTGTCAATAAGAGCTATAACCTGAAAAAGTGGGTTTATTTACATTTCAGTAGTAAAATAATTAGGTAAAATACAGAATTTTGAGTACAAAATAGCTGGATATTTTTTTTAGTTTGGCCAGAATATTTACTGGTGCAAGCATGTCCCTTACTTCTTGTATCTTAGAAAAATAAATATTATTTACAATTATAAAAATGATCAGTAATTCATTTTCCTCTTGCTTACTCTAGTTCATCATATTGCTATAATAATATTACAGAATAAATATTTTATTCCTCTATGCTGCTTTAGCTGTACCTAGCTGTACATATGGTAAAGCTACTTACATTATCATATCTGCAATATATAAGTGTATTACAGCAATAGCCTTATTTGGTGTCTACCTTCCTATTGTAACCAAATTAAGGCGTACTATTTGTAGGGAAGGATCATGAACAGAAGTGAATGAGGAAAATAATCAATATATTTTTAGAGAAAAGCTAAACTGGATAGGCTAGTTTTATACCTAGTTTTGTGCTTAATCTTACAAATGACCAATAAATCATCTACAGCAAGAAGAAAACTGAAGCTGTGTAAGAGTTGAAATCCAGACAGATGCATATTTTGTGGAACTAGCCTTGTATTTAAAGGTTCTAAGAGATTTTTTCTGTGCTATGAGAACATCTCATAAAGTTGTGTTCTTTCCTTTGTTAGCCATTTCTTGTGGACATCCTGGGGTACCTGCAAATGCAATTCTTTCAGGAGACAAATTTACATATGGCTCCATAATTCGCTATTCTTGCACAGCGGGTCGAAGGCTCATAGGAAATTCTACAAGAGAGTGCCAAGAAGATAGCCACTGGAGTGGGACTCTCCCTCACTGTTCAGGTACTTGTACCAACCATTATCTCAATGTCACCTTCTCGTATGAGTAAGGCTATTCTCACACTTTTTTTTTAGCCAAATATTTGTTTTGTTTATTTTCTGGCTATATTTTCTTTTCACCAATAGCCACTTTGCTGTATCACACCCTTTTACTGAAATATTCTCATAACCATCTTATTCTCTTTGTCATTACTTCACAACTTCACTCTCAGTTGTATACTGCTGTGTGTAGAAGACAGAAAAACAGTGTTTCAAACCTGGCCAAGTTTTCCTTAAAAAGAATACATGTTTTACATTATATTTTTATGAACACTGTTATATGTAAACAAAGGTTGTAACGTCAGAAAATTTTGATTAAGAAACTCCACGCCAAAGTTATTAAGGTAAACTTTGTACATTTAGCTCCTCTTTTCTCTTGCAGAAATATACTTCATTATTGTCAAAATGTGTGAACACCATAAATGTCTGCTGTGTTCTTGGTGCTGTCAAGAAGTACAGGAACTGTTCATTCTCCCCTAGACTATGCAAATCTAAAAGAAACCATAAAACATCACCCAGTTTTTTTGAAGTGAAGAGTTCAGACCAGGATTGGCTACTAGGGACACCCACAGCATGTTAATAGCTTTTGTGAGGGAAACATGTATACACATTTTGGTATATAAAAATCAAATACCTCAATGGTTTTAGACAAAAATTTTCTAGTGAGAAAATTGTTCATAATTACTCATTATACAGTCTTATAACTTCCCTTGAACTATTGGACTTGCCTACTGGACTTGCCTACTGTTGGGCTGATGTGATTCAACGTGGTTCAATTCAAATTTGACCTAATTTAAATACGTGTAAGGTACTTTGAATTATTTTCAGTACTTTGAAAAAGCTCTGAATAAGTGTTCATTGAAAGTGATCCTTTTATGGGCTGCAAGGATGATTCTGCAAGGATGCTGAGCAGAATTTGAAATACTAAGAAAAGGAAATGAATTTAAATCACTACTGTTTCTTTTCAGTTCTCTGCTACTCAAGGAAATAGTTTAGATTTTTTTCACCCTGCTAGATCTCACTGCCATCATGGTCTCTCTGCCTAGACCTGAAAGGCATCACTGCACAACAAGAAATCCTTTCTTGCTTATCTTAAGCTCACATTTATGTCCCTTTCACCTTTTTATCAAGCATAATATCCCAGATCTGAAATTACACCAAGACTTGTATAGTCAGATAACAATCTAGTGCTGTTATCCAATATTTCTCACCACTAGGAAAAATCTCCTTTTGGTGGAGAGAAATTTTAATTGCTAATAATTGAGACTCTTCAGCTATTTTCAGTCATGAATATGACAGTTTTTTTATAGACTCCTAGACTTTGCAAACATTAAAGAGCCCTGTACTCATGTTTTATGGGGGGAAGATATGTCTACTGTAACTAAAATGTTGTTACTGATGCAGAATTCAATTTTCTAACTATGAACACAATGGGTCACCATCTCAAGAGCAAGGTGATTCCCTAGGAAAATGAAAATCTACCTCTCTTGGCTCAAAAAAGCAATGAACCTCCCCCACCAAAAAAAAAAAAAAATAAAGCCAAAGAAAACCTTAAAAAGGTGTCTCGTTTCTCTATGGTATTTAGAATTGTAAAATAAACTACACTTTCCAAGTTAGATATTCAGGAGATTAATCCATCAAAATCCAATATGAATAATTTGTTGTCATAATGTCAGTGAAAGAATGATCGCGCCCAGGCTGACTGAGAACTCTAATTGGTTTTGTACTTCAGGGATATGAAAAACAGTCCAAATATAATGTTTAAAACCTGTAGTCTCTTTCAGAATGGGATTAATTTCTTTATTATATATTAATATATGTTTGAATGCTGGATGGTTCTATGAGGGTAGAAATATGGTCTGAGTTTGTTTTCACCTGGGACCTGTTGCAATGATGGAGTTTTGTAGCCTATGAATTAAGCAATAGTTGACATTTTTGTTTAAAAATGGATAATGGATAATTCAATAATGGATACTGAGTTTATACATTGTTAAATAAAAAGGGGTCTAGACCTTCATATTAATATAACTGCCTTTGATTAAAACATTTCATGGTCCCAGTTCAAATTTTCTCAGAGTCAAAACTCATGTCCAAGAAAAAAAAAAAAAATCAAGTCATTAATCTGGAATAATTCTCTCAGCAAAATCTCTAAGCAACTGAGACATCATCAAATTTTCAGAATCATAGATCATTCTGCCCTGAAAAATCCCTTTGTGTTCACAAGCCAAAGTATATGTGATATATCTGTTTCATGTCATAAACATGCCACAGTGGGAGCCTGAATCACAGTCCTCATACTATTTCACATATTTTAAGCAGACAGAAATGTCTGTGAAATACTAATGTCTTTGAGTAAGTGGCCTCTGGAAGCAGATAGCATCCAGAGGCCACATTTGGATTTTTGCTTTGGCAGTGCCAGGGCATAAGTCATGGATGACAGTGCTTGATCCTTGAGACCATTATACTCTTTAAAATAATTTAGACAGAATAATTTAACAGATTAACTTTTACCCATCACACCTGGCAGTCCATCAAACAATGCACAAATGCATTACAAGTTTGTGTGTGCTGGAGAACATTCTCAACAGTGAGTTTGGAGGCAGCCACTGTGTTCTGGAGAGTTTTATTGTACACAGAGAGACAGAATATACCAGCTGACTTAAGACACTCACACTGTTTACAAGCATGTATTTATACCAGGAAATCTAGGTCCAAATGCTGTAGGGCAGTGTGACAACTGCAATCTATTCTAGAAGAACCTAGTGCTAAACAAAGTGAACACAATCAAAGCGCATAAGTTAATCTTGAGTTCAGGAACTGTCTTGGCCTCCTTTTATGTGAAATCATGATTTTTATCCACTCTTAATTGCTGTTATTAAACCCTTATGGTACATAATTGTGCTTTCTGACATAAGAAAATTTTAATTTCTACATGAACTATTTGAGTTTTCTCAAAAATTTGGGTTTTTTTTCTTTTTTTAGGATTTTATCTTATATATGAGAGGGGTGCCTATGAAGAAAAACCCATTTAAGAGTAAAACTATTAAAGTATTTACATGTATTTTGAAAAATAAAAAACAAACCCAAAAATAAAATCAAAGCCCAAAATCAAAACGTATCATTTCAATAGAATTTGAGTTTAGACATATAATTCAAAAGTAATAACAAAGGATAACATTGCTCTTAACTGCAACATAGACACGAGAATTTATGAGGTATAGAACTTTATACCAAAATTTGTAATAAATGGTTGATACTGAGACCATCCTTCCTTAACCATCTTGTATAGTATCTCCTGCAACAGCTGCTTTATTTGATAAAGCACTTGACTGATTCATCAGACTTACGAGGACATCTTTGAGAGCTCTGTCTTGCAACACCTTCTTTCTCTTCTAAATTTGTAACCAATATTTGCACAGAAACAATGCAGTGGCTGTATGCAGAATAGAGTCGTTTCACTGCCACTACATTTGCACATAATGTCCCTGCCAATAATTGTGTCTGTTGTGTTTTGCAGGAAATAATCCTGGGTTTTGTGATGATCCAGGAGTACCAGCCCACGGGTCGAGACTAGGGGATGAATTCAAAACAAAAAGTCTGCTACGTTTCTCATGTGAAATGGGTTATCAGCTGCGAGGGTCTGCAGAGAGAACATGCTTGCTTAATGGCTCCTGGTCAGGTATACAGCCTGTGTGTGAAGGTAGGTATTGATACATTGGCATTTTGACACTATTGACAACCTTCCAAATGACTTCTTATTCTTTGATTGAAAAATTCTGTCAGGTGGAAATATGCTTTCATAACATTCTGCAGAAAGGTGATATAAAAATGTTTACAAGCAGTTCATGTTTTGCTTAAAAACTTAAATCCAATCTGCTAGAGTTTTTGAGTATATACTTATAAGAAGTTTTTGAGAAAATAATTTTAGTTAAAAAATAATTAGCCTGAAAATAAATAGACACCTGAGTTAAATGTTAAAAAATGCTTTTGATTGAGGATATGAAAATGGAGTGATAAATAAATCTGTCATCTGTTTTGTAATAATAAAATACTTTCATCTTCTCTTTCTATGTAATATCTATGCATCAGGGACTGAATAAGTGATAAAATAAAGTTGCATAAATAAATATACAAATTAAGTATAAATTAATAAATCAGTGTGTATTTCTCAACAGAAGTTAGACTATTTTCTAATGAGATATTTTTATGCTGCCTCTTTCGGAAAAAATGCAACAAAAATATTTCTGAAATCACATTTTAAAATTAGATAAAAACACAATGAAGAATTTTTACGTTTTTTGTTCAGTTAAAATTGGGAAGCAGTAATAGAAGACTTTAAATTCAGTTTTATAATGACTTCTCATTTTCTGAGAATGTTTGAAAAATTGCTTTATCTAAGTCATCAGAATTAATGGATTCTGTAGTATCTGTTGTCCCCTAAACTACATGATAAAATGGAAGATAGAACAAAATATTTGTTACTTTTTTTTTTTTACCTACACTTTTTATTCTGAGAAGAATTATTCTGTTGCAGTTTTCTTTAGCAAAGACTAATCTTCTGTCCATGCAGATAGCATCATAACTGTTTAAAAATGGCAGTGGTCACAGGATCAGTATTTGAATCAGTATTTTCAGCAGAAAACTTCAGTTTTGCAGTATCTTTTCTGCTTGCCTTACATGAAGACATTAACTATAGTAGGACAGCAGAAGTCAGTGCCAGTTATCAGTGTTTTAAATGCTGCTTTTTTCCAGCTTTAATCATAGTGTTTGCTTCAACCTTGTCTTTTCAGAAAAAAAAAAAAAAAAGAAAACAAGAAAAAAGCCCCTTTTTTCCCCATTTTTCTATAGTCCTTCAATTGTTTCTTATTTATTCTAAGTAACAATGAGATGAGGAGGACAACATCTATTCATTCCTGCAATTTCAAGTTACAACCTGTTGAATTTTTCTCTTCACTATTTGAAACTTTTAAACTTCAAAAGTGATTAAAATTTGATTTTAAAAAAGCGTTAAGGCATCATTCCAAACATAAAGGGTAGACAATCTTTTAATTGGCAAATCATAGTTGTTTTTAATCACAGTATTCTAGGTGGAGGTCTCAAAAGATTCAAGTTGCTAGAAAAGTTATTAGGAAAACTCAAAACAAAAACCCAAATTCTTTTAATGATGGGTTGGTCCACTGGGAAAAAAAAACCAACCTCATCTTCCAAAAAACCCCAACATGTAATCAAAGTAATTAAGCTGCTATCAAATCTTGGACATATGAAACATAATTTTTGCCTTAAAGAATTGATATAGGTGCCCAAAAGATATGGAGTCCAATACAAAATGTCTGGTTTTTTCTTGATTAAAAAAATAAATCAACGAGAAGGTCACAATTTACTATTTATGCATGTTTACAATTGAAAAAGGAGATACCAGAAGACAGGAAGAGAATAGAAAAATGTGCCAAAAGTCAAAACATAGGTGCAGGTCTGTCTGAAAGTCCTGAAAAAGGCTTATTTGTTCCAGTGATTGTACTGGGTGGAGTAGAACAAAAAGGTCAAACTATCTGAATCAGGAATTGAAAAAAAGGGAAAAAAAATAGATGCAAGTAATAATATAAACAAAGAGAAATAAAATGTTAATTCAAGAGTATATCTATTACATATTTTCTCAGTAAAACTTGCTATATGTGTTTTCAAAGATGAGCTATTAACCTAGTTCTTCTTTTCCTTTTTTTTAATCCCAGTTAGTCACCTATGATCAAAATACTTTTTTTTTTTTAATCTCTTCTTTGCAGCTGTATCTTGTGGGAACCCTGGTACACCAGCCAATGGTATGATAATATACACTGATGGAATATTATTCTCCAGCTCAGTCATTTATGCCTGCTGGGAAGGTTACAAAACTTCAGGGTTAACTACTAGACATTGTACTGCTAATGGGACATGGACTGGCACTGCTCCAGACTGCACAGGTCAGAAACAAATTTTCTTCCCCTAAAGCTTTAACACTGTAAGTCATCTGGCCTTCCTAACGAAAATTATTATTTTGATAGATAAAATAACACATTTTTCCACATTCCTGTCTTTAATACCAGAATATTTTTATATATCTAAAGGTACATGCCCTTATAATACATGCTACATGCTTCCAGAACTATCTTCTTAAGATGGCTACATAGGTAACTTTATTGCATTTGTTTACCTTAGAAACGTCAATTTAATGATATTAATATTTTTTAGAATAATGTTGTATTTAGCTGTTCCTTTAGAGTTTCCTTTAGCACTTTTTCCCTTTTTTACCTTGTGGCTTATGCTTAGACAAGGAAGTTCTGGTAGCTCAAAATCAAATTTTCTGTAATTGGATACATTACTGTGCCAGTTTTTATTGTAAACCAAATGAGTCAGAATTGATCAATCACCATTCCGCTAAGGACCAAGAAAATCAGGGAGCAGCAAGACTGGGCTGTTCCATCAGGTAAACTGAGCAGGGACCAGAGGAGTGCTACAAGGCAAGCAGGGCTAGTGGCTTTACTGACAAAGCCAGACTCACAGTACATCAGTATTTTTATAAGCTCACACACACAAAAGAAAAGAAATCTATAAGAGGGGAAAAAAAGAAGCATTTCATAACTCTGCTGGAATTGTATTGCACCATCAACTTCAGGCTTGATGTGACAAAATCTCAGTATGAAGGGAGAAAATGTCTGTCAAAACTACCGCCAACAGTCTGCAGGACCTGTAGAGACTCCTGTGCATGCCAGATGAGGCTACTGTGTTAAGGGAAAATTATATTTGGTCCATGCTATTGAAATGCCTCAGAAAGATAATTTTCTTGACAGAAACAATTTTTTTCTTGCATTGTAAACTAAAAGAAAAGACATTAGGTGTGCATGGTTATATATATTAAAAAACCCCTTTTTTTCTTTTCCTCACTAGTGATTAACTGTGGGGATCCAGGTGCATTAGCAAACGGCATTCAGTTTGGAAATGATTTTACCTTTAATAAGACAGTCAGCTATCAGTGCAATCCAGGCTATCTGATGGAACCTGCAAGTTCATCTACCATGCGCTGTGTAAAGGACAGCACTTGGAACCAGAGTAAACCAATTTGCAAAGGTGAGCTTTTGAATTTAACAGTTTACAAGTACTGTTTTGACACATATGTGATATACACAAACTGCTGTTTTTATTTATTAAAAAAATCAAAATATTCTCTGGAACAATTACTCTTACAAATGCAACTAAAACATTTAGATAAATATTTCTGTAGAATTTATATTTATTTTGCACATATGCTGTGATAGAATAGCAGTCAAAATAGTGGCATTATTGACTAAAGTAGAAAATCACTCTGCAATAAAGATTGTCAAAGTGCTCAGCTTAAAAAAATATGAATGTAATAGCCATTTTCATTTTTGACCCTTTTCTCTTGGATTAGATAGAAAAAATTCTGCAAACCAAACTGTCTGTAAAAGATTCCCTTGTTGCAGTGGTGTAGTCATCATAAACAGCCAAAAAAATGCTTCACAAATAGCTAATTACAAGTGCTAGCAGGAAGGTCATGGTGGAGATGAGGCTGAAAGACAAATAAGGCAGCCTGGTGAAAATTGTTAAAACAACTTCAGCAGCCCAGGGAGTAAATTTAACAGCCTAGGGCATCTTCTGCTTATAGAAGGCCTAGGCTGCCAACTCACCTAGCACCACTTCACTGTGATAGCTAAGTCTAGCCTACTAATTAAATTTTGGCATATGTATTCAACTGATCGCATTTTTCTGTCATCAGAATTACTGCCTGAGTGATTTTATGGTTGTGGTCTTTGTTAAAAGAAATTATATGGAAATGTAAACATGGACATTCCAGATTTCATCATTTTGGGCACTCTTATCAGAAGATGGAAAACGTCAGAATAATTTCTTAGCCCCAATTACCAATAAAATTAATTACCATTTTGTGTGGAAAGCCTTAGAAATTGAGCAGATGAATGAACAGTCCTATTAAATAGTGCTGCAAAATTAGTTTAAAAGAAAATGCAAATATTTAGAAATTTAGAATCATAAAAACTTATTTTTTGAAAGAAATAATGTTTATTGAAAACCTTTACCTAGCTAGTAACTGGTTGCCAAAAATAATCAGTAATGAATATGTAGAGGAAAAAATGAAACTAGGTAGCTATGTACACTTTGGGCTTCTAGCAACCTAGCACTCAGGGACTTCCTAAATCCAGAGCCTTTATTTTTGTTTTTAAATTAGTTTTCTGTCTGTTACAGACGCTATGTCAACCAGGTATGCTTTGTTGGAACAATAGTCTGAAATACCTTTTTTTTAGATTCAAATGTACAAGTGCATATTATATCACATATTCCTAAACCCAAAAAATTCTTGAAATTGTAACTTTTCTTTTCTGACACAGCTATTACTTGTGGCCCCCCTCCAACAGTACTGTATGGGAAAGTGGAAGGATCTGATTATCGTTGGGGTGCTAGTGTGAGTTACAGCTGTGCAGAAGGCTATCAGCTGTCCAACACAGCCATTCTCTCCTGCGAAGGGCGAGGAGTTTGGCGGGGAGACATCCCACAATGTTTGCGTAAGTTTTCAGGGTACAGTTGTGTTGGGCTTCACCAAAGCTACAATCGGTTCTCTTGGGCTACAGTCACAGAATCACAATTTTAAAAGGACTCAGCTACATCAGGTAATATATGAATTGCTGCAGGATTCTCCTTTCTTGTACCAAAAAGCTTACCTTGTTATGAAATTTGAGTGGCTGTGCCCTTAAAGGTCACAGTCTTCTTCCTTTCCCCAAAAGTCACCCCCATCTCTTGTGGCCTAATTGCACCCATCACCATTTGCCTTACTGGTAATCCTATTGGATATTCTGAATTTGACTTGTGGCGATCATGTCTGAAATATTCCCTTGCACTTTTCCTTTTATTTTCTTCCCTGTTTCCATTTCCATTAACAGGTGAAAACAAGGATGCTAACCCTTAAGCTCATAGCTCATATCTTTTCTAAGCAATTTTTTCTTTCTGAAGGCGATTACATACCCTCATATCTTGCTTGTATTTATTTTTTAGCATTTTCTAAATCTGTCAACTCAACTCTTTGAGTGCTTGAAATCTTGTTAGGAACCTGATAAACATTTTCCCTTTTATCTAATTAAGGCAAAAATTTCCAACCTACTTGAGTATGTCAAATGTGAAAAAATGGTTTTATTTTTAAGCATTGCAATATTGCATTGTCTACTTCAGGATTATTTTGTCATCCAAATCAAATCAATATTTAAATGTCTCACTTAAAAACTCTATTTTTCCAGGTTATGTTCTATGCTTACAATAGCTATAACAGTGACAATTTATTTTAAATTGCTCTCAAGAATTTAGGAGATCTACAGTCCTACACAGATAAATGAACAGAGCATTTGCACTCATATCCAGTATGCCTGCCTGGCACATAAAACAATGTAGAATACTTCAGGTTAAAGCATATGCAGATTTTAATACCTTTTTTTTCATTTTTATGTATCAGCTGTGTTTTGTGGTGATCCTGGTACTCCAGCAGAAGGACGCCTCAATGGAAAAAGTTTCACCTACAGATCTGAAGTTAGCTTCCAATGCAGACCTCCTTTTATTCTGATAGGCTCTTCAAGAAGATTCTGTCAAGCAGATGGTACTTGGAGTGGAATTCAGCCAACATGCATTGGTAATAAACTACCACTAATGCATGTTCTACTGAGAATATTCTTGAGAAACTAGTACACTATCATAAATCTAGCAATTAGCTATCCAAGTGTAGAAAAAATCTATGTAATATAAAAATAACTAGTTTAATAAGGTTATATTTTGAGTATAAATACTATAGGATAAACACAATCACATATGAAGTCATTTGTATATTTACAGGGTTGTTTCTCTGCTGGAAATGCAGAATGTCAATAAGTGCAAGTGCATAAATTTGTTCCATCTATTTTTAGAATCTCTCGGATATGCAGTAGACTGTGGCAGATTAAAGACCAGATTTTGTCACTGGAGAGTTAAGGGCATTTTTCAGAATCAATCCTAAATCAAAGTGTATTCGACTTTGTGAACAGGACTTGTACATCTCTGATCTTTTGAAATTCTGATTAATTCCCAAATACTCTCAGTTTCTCATTGACTGTTGTACAACTGGTAGGCTTTTAGCATGTTATATCAATCAGATTGACACATTTAACTCCCACTGACACCAGAATTTGATCCCACTTGGGGTGACTTGCTAGAGAAAACTAGTTTAGTTTTATAAAAAAAAAAATCTCTTTGATATTTCCAGACAAACATATTCAGATGTAGATTGTAGGCTGTTTATATATTTTGTTGTAGCTGAGATATTGGCTGTGTGAAAGAGCTGAGCACTCTGAAAAAAGGTAGCAATCATGATTATTGAAAGCAGCCTGTATTTTTAAATGAAGACATAACAGTCAACAGAATTATTTTGTATGAATTAAAAACTTCTCTCTATAGTTTTTGCAAACTGGGCAATCATCTTACACCTATATTTTTCTACAGAGGCAAGAAGGCTTAAAAAAGATAATTTTCAGGTCTGATGCAAAGAATCAACTTTGAAAATGTAATAATCAATTTCTGTTTATATTTTATATAGTATAATATAGAAGCACATGGAAAGTAGTGCATCAAAGATGCAAGTTTTTATTTTACATCATTGTTTTTATGTTACTGTAAAAGGAAAATATTAGATCATCTAACATATTTACAGATAAAATTTCTAAGCAATTTGAAGGTTAAGAACGGTGAACCTATCTTAAAAATTCAATTCGGCTTCATGTCTATTATTAGAAATAGAATTCCAGCTGTTGATAATTTTTAAAAAGTTCCTGAGCTGTTCAAGCATCTCAACATCAGGAGCGTGTTTGCTTTTCATTCTTACACTTTAGGTCAACATCCACCTAACTTTTGAAGCTTTTGGTAAATATCAGTCCAGTTGAATTTTTATGCTCTACTGATGGTCAATATTGAAAATGGGAGTTGGCCAAGAGTAAAATGAAATATCACGTTATTGTAAATGATAAGTTCAATTTTTGCTCTACAGAAAACTAAAAATTGTTACAGGTGAAGTATAGATGCAAGATGTGTTCTTCATAATTCAGTGCCAGCACACAGCAGACTTGGTTGCCAAGGGAGAATCACATCCTACAGAAAAATGTTCCTGAAAACGGCTGCCAAGGGTGTCCCAGACTGAGAAGTCCAGTTAAGCACAACCTGTCCAGGCCCCTCAGGCAGGCTCCAGGGCCGCAGGAAATCTTAGCAAGCTCAGCTCTTAAGTGAGATCAGCTCTGTAGTGATTCTCAGCTCATTAGTGATTTTCAGCTCTTTGCTTGCTTAGTGCCTTTGGCAGATGCAAGCAGAGAAAGGAGAAGAGCTGTATGAAGTTCCACAGAGATGTCTTTTTTGGTGTCTTCTGCAAAGGGTCTCAGTGACAGCTCTTCTCCTGAGCTGGGCAGAGGAGGGTGTTTATACAGGGTTTAGGAGTTTTGGAAATTGTCCAATGGTAAGAGTCGAGGCAAATGTGACCTATAGTCTTACAGAGAGATAAGCAAGGGTCTGAGGGCAGAAGAGGGGCTTCTTAGGTGCAGTCATCACAACTAGGCATTTGCTATGGTAGGCTGCTGACTGCCAGGGAGGCCTTGCAGTCCCTGTGCTCGCTACACTGTGCTGCTGTCTGACTGGTGGATATGACTGGGCAAAGCCCAGTCACCAGAATATGGAGATTACTGAATGAAAAAATAGTTCCAGGCTGCTTTAAATTACTCTTGTGAAACAGAACAATGAGTTTTAATCTGTTGGCTTCTGTTGGCAGGGAGGGAATTTTATTCTCCAGCAACAACTGAGGTGGTTCTCCATTAAAAACTTGCTTTCTTTGTGGCATAGGAAAAAAGCCTATACAAAAATAAAAAGTATTTCCTTGCTACAAGAAGCAGGCTGATAATGTGTTTGGGGTTTTTAGTTTGTGAGATTTTTTGTGTTTGAGGAGTTCTGGTTGTTTTACTTTGGGAGTGTTATTTTCGAAATACTTATCATTAGGCTGTTGATGTGAAATAAAGAAAATATAAAGATTTTTAAAGATTTTTCTATGTATTCCAATTGCATTGTGAGTAATGAAATATACTATGGATTCAAAGAGATTTAAAAGGATAAGTTTGCTAAAAATTAATGCAACCCTAACTGTAAAGTCTCCACTACCAGAAATACCTGCAAAACCTTTTAAAAAAATGACAATGTGCTGAAACAAATTACTTTGATCTGCCTGGTAATTTAATTGGAAATACTAGCGTAATATATAGAAAAACACACATTCAATTAAAAATGGAATTCTTGTCATCACTAGACATTGATGAAATTATTCAATCTTTGCAAACAATTTTAGAGTATTATTTTCATACCATAATAATATGTGTTGTGTTTCACATTTTGCTTTAGATCCAGCTCACAATACATGTACAGACCCTGGTACTCCACATTTTGGAATACAAAATAGTTCCAGAGGTTATGAGGTAATTTTTAAATTATTATTTATTAGCTTTTGAAAATGAAAATGTGTTTAATAATTACATAAGAAATTTAATGAGAAACATTATCTGTAGTCTTAAATGTCTGATGCAAACCTTAAGCAATTTCCACCCTCTTTTTAATAAAAACTCATTCTTCATGTCAAGCTTTTTTTAAAACATTCAGCTTAAAGAAAGAGCTTCTAACCCTGCAATATATCATGCATTCAGTCTGTTAGGAGACTTCAGTATGGAGGGCTATTTATGAATTGATTACCTAATATGATATAACATAATATAATTACCTTGCTTTATGATAATAATTCCTTCATACATTGATGAATAGTCAGTAAATACCTAACAACCAAAGACCTGTGTGATTCAAAGGCCATGTAGTCCTTGACAAAAAAGTCAGCAAGTGGCTTTACTTGCTTAAATTAGAAATTCATGTTATATTTTGTTCAGTCAGAGAAGATAAAATTATTCTGTATTGTGTCCAGGTTCTCTGTGATGAATACCCTTTCTATAATTTCCATATTCCTCACAGGTTGTTAGTTTAACGAGTGAGAGGCAGAAAAGTGACTGAGGAAATAACCATAGATACAGCAGTGACCAATCCACAGTCATTATATAGATTGATAAACTTTCTGTGGATAGATCTTTCAGGTATAAATATCTGTGACTTAAATTTAAAATAAGTTCTGTTTGGGTTTGCTACTTATTTCTGAGCCTAGGGCAGTGTGCCTATTGTGATCAAATTAGTAGAACTGTTTTCCAAAACGTCCTTTCTGTAAGTTCCTCTGATTTCTCTCTCTCCTACAATTTTTCTGTCTTTTGTTGCTGTATCTGACAGCTCTTTTCTTCACCTTCTGCTCCTGCGTGGCTCACAGATACTGAGGCACTTCTCCCCAAGCCATATCTTGTGGCCTTGCCCAAGGCAGTTCTGCCTTCCAGTAATAGGAGCAGTTGCCTTTCTGATGTCTCATCTTGATTCTATACCTGTCCCCATTTTCTCTTTAAAAACAACTCCAATATTTGCACCTAATTTTAGCAAGGGATCGTTTTCTTTTTTCTCCTCCTTTTATCTGCCTCTCAATTGTCTTTAATAATTGTACTGGCCAATTCACTGTTCTACTGTCTGTTATTCCTGTTTAAGTAAACTGATCTTCTCTTCTCATTCATCTCTAGAGGCCATAGTAGGTCTTCCTCTGTTGCATATTAAGTCTTTCTCCAGTATGTGTTCACTCTCAGAGTGCCATCTTGTACCACAACATGGAGAATTCTCTCTATTGGCTACAGAACTAGATTGTTTTGGGGTTTTTCATACATTATTAATGGACTTCCTATTTGTATTACATAGCCAAGCTTTTATAAAACACTTTTCGGCAGTCTTTCCTCCTTATAGTACAGTGTGATGACAGGCAGCGGATTTTGTAGAGTTTTCTCACCTACCAGCATCCTGTCTTGCCCCATTCATTCTTTGCCTTTTGTGCTTCCCTACACTGTGACTTATAAATGCCCCCAGTGTTTTTCATCCAAGTATTATACAAAGAGTGTGCTGCTTTTGTCTTAACTTTAACCAGTAAAGTGAAAAAACAGTATAACTCTTTAACCACCTTGAACCTCTGTTACTTTTTGCTTGGTCTTTTGGAGTTCTGAGAAAAGATTTGCGTCTCGTTATTACTGACAGATAGCAGAATTGGCACAAATAAGATGACTTAGACTCAAGACTAGCCACACACTGTTCTAGTCCCTATGAAAGACATACTGCATGTCCTTGACAGGATAGAGAGAATAATATGTTTAAAGATAGAAAGACATAAGTCTACAAAGCCTTATCTCTAATATGACCTTTAAAAACACCAGTGATTTTCCCAAGCTACTTCTTGGAGAAATGGTGTGCATTTGCTCAACATCTATTGTGATAAGCAGGTTTTATATAATTGAGTGTATAGATAGCAGGTAGCTACTTTTGAAGATGCTTATTTTTAATTTCCATTGAAGTCCTTCTATGACATTTGCAATGCAGAGCTGCCTTTCTGTAACTGCAAGCTCTTACTAATACACATTGATCACTACTCATTTGCAACTTGTCTGTGTGATATGTTACTTTATTAAGGTAATATAATTTCCAATAATGTAAGTTTTGTCTATTTTATTTATTTATTTACTTATTATTGACAAGATTTTTTATCCAAAACAAAATTAATGCTTTACAGATTAGCCCCATATCATTAAACAACTTGACCTGGAGTTACATTCTGGTTATTTTTGTCAGTACTATCAATAAGTTCATTTTGCTAGAACTTGCCACACAATCTCTTTCTCTTCTCTGAAAAAAATTCTTTCTCACCTGCAATTTTGTTTGTAGTTTTCATGCATTTCTATTCCCAGTTGAAATCTAAAGAGCATTTTCTCAGTTATTTTTACCTTTTCTTTTGAGAAAGGTCATATCATATTTGACCATAGGAAGGCTTTTGCTAGCTGAACATCTCAAATAAAACTTAATAGTAATAAATGTAGTGTAAGAAGTTTTCACCTGGAGTTTTCTCTAGTGAATATATTTGTAGATGAAACACTTCTTCATAGTTTTTTTTCTTTTCATTCTAAAAACCCTGTACTTAGTCAAATCACACAATGAAAAACCTTTGAAAGTGATTTTATGGTCTATCAAAATATATGCAGTGATATACAGGAAAGAGAGGCATCTCAGGCATTTAGTCTGCTTCTCTCACACTGAAAACCTAATCAGCAGAAATGTATGAATATAATTATTTTCCATGTGAACAGTCAGTATTTTTTCACATAATGCTTTTAAATAAGATCATGAAAGACTCAGTTCCTCAACTATTTCATCACAGTAAAAAAAATAAAAAAAAGAAAAAAAGTGTAACTCTAGAAACTGTAAAAAGTAGACATTTTTATTTTTGAAAAAAGCTGTATTAACTTTCCACTGTCTTGATATCTGACTACACATGATGGATCCTTCTTCTGCCTAACATTCTGGTTTGATCCTTAGGTTGGGAGCACAGTCTATTTCAGATGCAGAAAAGGTTATCATATTCAGGGATCCACCACTCGTTCTTGTCTGGCTAACCTAACTTGGAGTGGCATACAATCTGAATGCATTCGTAAGTCTGCTTTCTATTCTAATGACTTAGAACAGTGTACAATTTTAAGAGTTGCAAAGTGATACATGTGATACATAAATTCATGACAAATTATTTGCTACAAGGATGGGTAGCTTTATTTAAAACATATTTTTAAATATTTGTTTGTTGTTGTTCCCTATTTAAAGACCACAGATGTATTTGGGGTATTAATTTGAAGGAAGATTTTTGAGATTTTTTTTTTAATGAAGTTCACAATAATTCTATCAGTTTTACTCAAAAATTGTGTTTTGGTTAACCTACTGCATTAGCTACTTTAATTAAGCTAGAAATATTTTTGTATGTGTAATGGATTAATAAAGAATGGAAAGTGACCTGAAGTATGCATGGAACTATTTTGTTGCCTAGTATTTCGTGAATCATAAACTAGAACTCAGCAAAACCCATCATTTCTGGGCTATGCGTGGTTATGCCAATTACTTATGGCTCTGTGTGAGTTGGAGGACATCAAATAACTATTGTATTAAAATACACTGACCTAAGCTAAAAGTAATTCATTACAATGACCTTAGATTCTTATCCTGTTTTAAATTATCTTTGGGTTGTTATAATCGAGCACCATATGGTACAAAGAAAGAAGCATACTGAGCAACCAAATCTCTTATAGTCAATGCCCTATGACAAAACATTCTTATGGAACCTTTATTTCAATTGAATTGCATTTATTTATCCCAGTAACCACTCTAATTTTCAGAACACAGAGTGGAAATGACACTTGAAACTGTGACAGGACAATAATTCACAGGACCAATCATTGCATCATGTACAATGGCATGTGCTTCCCCTCCTTTGAACTGTTTTCTGATTCCCAGTATGATTTGATTTTGGTTTATTCTTTAAAAATACACGATAGTATCATTTCCATCCCACAAAAATATAACTATACACTCTGAGCGTTACTTTTACAAGTAATAGCTACTTGACATTGCTAAAAACCATCCAGAGTCCATGCATTTATTTCAAATTGGATTGTCTAATTCTATGGAAACTGCTTACCACTACGTTTTCTAACTGTAAAACCCCCTTTGCAGCTCATGCTTGCAGGCAGCCAGAAACACCAGCCCATGTAGATGTGAAAGCAATAGATCTTCCTACTTTAGGGTATACTTTGGTGTATACCTGTCAGCCAGGATTTTTTCTTGCTGGTGGATCAGAGCATCGGACATGTAAGCCAGATATGAAATGGACAGGAAAATCACCTATTTGTAAAAGTAAGTCATTACTCAAGTGATTTCTTGGATCCTACTGGGTTTGAATTATTCTCCTGAAACTTTTGTTTTATTTAGTAGTACTAATTTTTTCCACTTACTATTCAATGACACACATGGAACAACAGCTTTTATTTTATGAAAGAAATGGTGAAGAAATCTAAGTGAAGATAACATCTAGAACTCATGGAAGAGGAAAAGGTGTGCAAGTGCACAGACACACATACATGTTTCCCCTTAATAACAGCAAACACAACCTAAACAATATTAAGTACTTTAGCTGCATTTATTTATATGTCAGTTTTAAATAGTATTTCAGTGTATTCAGTGCTTAATATGTGATTTTCTATAAGAACAAGAAAACTTTCTTACCATCCTAGCTTTTACATTCATGCAGGTATACTTTTAGTCTGAGGAAATCTTATAAATTAAAAATTAACCAAAAAATAAGAAAAAAATCTCTGCACTATAATCCACTTTTATATTGGTGTAACTTTCATATAGTTTTCTAGAGTAAATCCAAGTGTACAGTTATGAGGTCTGAATTTGCTCTTCACATGCAAATCAACATGGCTGTTAGTTCTTAATTTATAAAAATTGAATAAAATTATATTTAGGATATGAATAGAGGAAAAATAGATGTCAAGGGAAAGATTTTGCAGTATGATTTTTAATTTTAATATATCAAAGTGTCCTGAATAGTTTTGATGTTTGAATAGTTATTTTTCTTTAATGTAAGGGCAGACTTCCTTGATTCAGCATTATCATTTGTTTTACATATTAGAACTTTATTCTGTGTGTCTAAAGGATTATTTTTCATAGATACTGTATCATTAATAATTTGAGAAAAAATATCTTTTTGGAGGGTTTTTTTTTGTTATTTTATTTATTGAAGATAAAATGCAGTAAAAATTTCTATAAGATTGGGTTACAGTCTTTAGGTACAATTCTCATAGAGTGCCCTACACTTTTTGTGCTTTCTTAGCATGTGATCAGTCTAATTAGTGAGTTTCTGCTCATAAAGAGAAAAAAACCCCATATGATATGCAATACCAAGTCATCCAATGGGACACTATCCTTTCTAGTGTGCCAGATGATGAGTCCTGCACTTGATCAGGATCAATGGACATAACTTTGCTGAGTGTACCAGAAATATAGCAAATTGCACCTTTTTAATTCAAAAATTGTGACTCTTTCCCATGATATCTGATCCTGTTATATGAATCAAGCTATCTGGCTATTGCTTGGTTTGTGTCATAAATGCATCAGTCTTTCCTGAACCAATTTTTACTATATTTAAAATATTATTATTCATAATTAGATATGGAATTGTCCCTTCTATAAGGCTCTCTTTTATAGCACTGGGACTGATATAAACATTTTAGCCCTAAATGTATGAGATACTTAGCTAGCCAGACAACTTTCCACAGTAAAAATGTTAATTATCTACATTATTCACTGATTTTTTTGTGCAAGTGCATAGGTTTAAACATGTAAAGTATCCAAGACAAGTTATTTCTGTTTTAAAAGTGACTCTATTGGATAAAAGATTATTGCGTCCAACAGGTATTGTTTTAACATTTTATTAAAAAAATACAAAAACCACACAAATATGTTCATGAAAATGATAATTTGTCTTTTTACTTGTAGGTAAAGGAGTGAGAGAAGTTAATGAAACAATAACTAAAACTCCAGGTTTGTATACAAGAAGAGCTTTAGATCTAAATAAATTAAATTGATTTACACCCAAGATTGTTATGGATAAAAAAACTCTTTCCAATATTTTAGTGAAGTATTTGTTGCTAATTTCCAAGGAATATAAATGTTGAGGTCTTTCGTAATAACAGGTGACATGTGAAACCTAGTCAATGAAATTTTTTTCACAAAGAACTTTTTAAAAATTTCTATAGTGCCAATTTTGTGAATTGCGCAAAATCTCTTCTCAGACAGATGAAGTTTATATACACAAACCTCAGATTTGATGTTTTATATCAGAGACATTGCTATAATGGAGAGCCTTATAATGAGTATGCTATAATTGGAGGGATTAGTTTCAGTCAAAGTTCTGCCCTTCACATTGCACGTGTTGTAAGATATATAAAAAACCCCGCCCCAAAACCAATTTTGGAAATATTCTTGGCCATCTTTTCACATAAACTCTCCATGTACTCCAATGTAAGGTTTCCAAAAAAGTGTGGGCCAGCAGACAGGTGGCAAGGCAGGCAAACATTACTGTTACTTTTCTATGCCACTTCATGAACACTTATGCAATTAACCTATTCCTCCAGCCAGTGACAAAATAGACAAATGCATCTAAGAAATCCTCATTCAGAAAATGAAACTCCTAATTTTGTTTATTAACTTACTCCACAATAAGCAGAGTCGTCACAAAATAAATGAGCTTGCAATTCTATATTTTGATTTTTAGCAAAGCTGCAGGGAAAATAAGATTAATGGTTCACACTCATGGCAGTTCAAAGAAGGGCTCTGTAGAGAAGATGGGATGAAAAGGTATTTCTGCTAATAATTAACCTTCCTGGAGAGTTTATTAGTGAGAGTGTCAGGTGAATCCATAAATGAGTTCTTCTGAAACACATTACTTCTCCAGACTCACAATAAAGCAGGATTTAGTGTTCATTCATTATAATCAATATACAGTCTTCATTTTTTGGAGGCTTCACCTCACGAAACACCTAAGGTATGCATTAATCTGCTACCACGCAGGTTTTGAAGTTTCAATGCCAAATTAAAATGTAGACCTAGTTTCCAAATATATTCACTATGCAGTGTCAGTATCAATTCACACAATATCATGTCCTTTGTAACTAGTTTCTCTAACTACTATTTAAAAGCTATTAAAAATAATTAAATGCTATTATTGAAAGTACCAATAACAGTAAACAGAAAAGTGAAACTGTAACAAATTACAGTAATTAGGAAGAAAAAGTTTTAAGTGGCTTTCAAGAAACAGCTCTGCACTATTATTATGTGTTTTAAAATTATTAATTCTCTTTGTTATAGAACATTAGGTATTTTGAAATACTTCCTTTACCTTGTTATGTTGACTTTTGATACAATTTGATTTGCAATTTGTATTTTGAACATAATTAAGTAAATATTGGTAAAATACAGTTTCTGTAACAGAATATATGTTACAGAAACTGTAACATATGTTCTGGTTTTTCACCTTTAGACAACTGAATGCAAGTTATTTTTATTAGTTTGTTGGATTTTTTGTTTGTTTGTTTGTTTGTTTGTTTGTGGATTTTTGGTAGAGTTAATGCCTTCATAAGGAATAGTAAAATATTTTTACATGACTGAGTTGCAACGGAAGAATTCTTACAATATCCATGTGAGAATTAAGAACTATATTACTCTGTTTGGTTTCCACTGTTCTCACTGCTCTGTATAGTCTTCAAAATAATAGTTAGGAAGCTGTTTTACTGAGTAGCCATGGATTTCCCAATTGTCATGTCCTGAGAACAATCAGTACAGTCAGTGCAGTATTGGAATACTAATAGCCAGTTCATTCTACTCTTTTGCATTTGCCCACAGGGGTGGGACCTTGTACAAGCTCAGCACAATCTTCTCAGAGTCTCTCCAAAGCAGCATCCCTGGGGACTGCAGCACTTGCACTTTAACATTTAAAAAAAAATGGCTGGGGAAGCAGTAATACAATTTTTCTCCCCCTGCTGATTCTGTTCATCTGGAAATGCAAACTCTGTAAATACTGAGTCAGTGGTACTATTTTGCAAAGCTTAACAGCTATTATTGATAGAGTTGTTAGACAGACTATGTACTGAAGATGCTGGAATGTGGTGAAAGTATGGAGACCTTTATAAAAGTATGGTGTCCTCTATAAAAGTCTTACATAGTACCTCTCTGGGTGACACCACTAATACTAGATGTTCACCTTCATGGTGATATGTCAGACACACAATTTTGATTAAAAATATAGACAAATAAAAATAATTGTAATATTTCATTTTAGAATACCAAGTATCAAATTTAGCTGTGTCACTATTGTAGCAAAAAATGAGAAATGAGTAGGAAGAAGAGTCTGAAAGACCCTTCACAGAATCCACATATTTGCAGAAATTATTAAAATTATAAAGACTGTGACATACCAATTGAAACGTAATGCTACAGATTGTTGGTAGTAAATTGAGGTAGCCTTGTGTAAAGCCCCATTGACTTTTACTTTGGAAATGGAACACTTCCAGTTATTCAAAGCCCTTACACTCAAAGCCATTTAATAGGTCTCTGCTCATTTGGAATCCAGTGACAGAAATAATAACATGCTAATGATGTTTTCAAATCATTCCACACTGAGCTTGAACATTTGCTTGTGACTTTTGCACAACTTAAGGCAAAAGACATGGAAGAAATTATTTATCCTTTAGTCAACAGCTAATCAGCTCTCTGATTTTCAGATGTCTTGCATGCCAAGTATTATTGCCTGGGGTTTCTTTCTTGATTCAGTTTTGCAATAAGTGATTAGGTAGAGGAGGAAATAGCCACAGCATTTTTAAAAATGGATACAGAGAGTACCTGCTGATAAATTTCCTTCAGTAAAGACAGCTGCCTTTTATGTGCTCAGAGTTTGACAAAATGCAAAAAAAACCCCCGATTAATTAATTTAAGATTTTAATAAGAAGAGTGTGGAAACACTTCTAATGTCAGTCCTTAGTTATTTAGAAAGTATCATTTTTAGTGGTCATGGATAGTAATAGTGAATTTTAATACTTGCTAGGGCTGTCATTTTGTTAAGATATGATGTGGTTAGTTAAAGAATTTAAAATATGACATCTAATACTTAAATATTTTTTTTCTGTATAGAGGAAAGATACCAATTACATAAAATAAATAATCCAAATGTATATGCTTCTTCCAATAATTCATGCTTAATTTTGCAGGATTTTTACTTCAGATAATTCAAATGGCAGTTTGAGAAATGGCAGTTTGAGAAATGGCAGTTTATTTTAAATAAAAAAAAAGTTTCATTCTTTGAAAACTTCACTGTTCATAGGTGCAGTAATATTGTATGGAAAAAAGCTTTGAAGTCTAAAAATGACTGATAAAACTGTACCAGAAATTCAGTCAATTCAGTTGAATATTCATTCATACTCAGTTCAAAATCACACAGTGCTGCTTCAATAGATCCGTGAAACAAAAGGGGTGGCCTAAGACAGTGTTTCCTTGCAGGAATCTCTGGTTTCAGAATACTTTTTCTTTTTTTCCTCATACCTTAAATGTACAGGGCTTTAAGGGAAGAGTCCATTGTTTTTCACAGTCTTGAGGACATTTGCTGAATCACACAGGCTATAAAGTGTGAGGTTATTTGAGAACGTATACCATGATGGACAGGTGTAGTATATTATAGCCAATTGTATGGAAAGGTTATTAGATATATTGTCTGTATTGTTGTTCAAATTTTTGTTATAATACCTCCTTAGAACAGTGTATTGATTGTCTAAAAAAATTATGAGCATAAGTATGGCTAGAAAGATTGTTATTTCATTGTAGTTTACTTCTTCCTTTGTTTCTCCCCACCCCCACCCCACTTTTTTTTAGTTCCTTCAGATGTGTTTTTTATAAATTCCCTATGGAAAGGATTTTATGAATATTTAGGAAAAAGACAGCCTGCTACTCTCACTGTTGATTGGTTCAATACTACAAGCAGCAAAGTGAATGCCACATTCATTGAGGCATCCAACATACAGCTCAAACTATCAGGTAGGTTCAGAATTTGGTGTTAAAGAAGTTCTTATGTTTTTTTTTAATCTGTTCAATTTTGATGCATTTTCATTCAAATGGAAAATGAAACAAAAACTTTATATTTTTGCTAAAAATAATTTTCTTTTGCAAAAGGAAAGGTTTTAACAAAATGGTCTGCACAGACTTCTGTCATTTCATGTGCAGTCACCCATCTATTTAAGCCATTATGTTTCAAATAGATATTGTGGTAGGGTTTGTTCATCTCAGACTGTTGGATAGCATTGGTGTGCTGAACTCACAAGAAATACTGAAGTGGGAGACAAAATGTATATAGGTATATTAAGAATTGTAAAGCTGGAAAGCTCAATTAATCAATATTGATTAATATCTATCTTTAAAAATGTGGTATTAATAATGGCATAGCAAAATATATCAACACAGATAATTAAATAACATCATAAATACATACCTTATAATCAACATCACGCATTCCTTTTTGCTAATCTAACTGAAGTTCAGAATTAGCCTTTCATAACAGTTATATTGAAAAGAACATTATCAGCTACCACTATATTTTAAGGTCAAGAGTTCAGAGAGAACTGCAGTAGTTGGTTGCCAAACAGGAATTTTCTTTTACTGCGCTACTGATATCTACTGTAGCAATATACTGTCGTGATGTCAGTAAAATCCGTTTTTTTCCAGATCAAGGAAATTCCAGGAAAGGAGTTCTATCTGAATTCCTGAAATACAGTGTAAAAACACAACTGTGCTTTCCTTATTCTCTATAAAATTAAATAATACAAACCTATCTTTGCATACTCTTATCAAGTGTGATGAGGCAAAAGATCAGTTAAAAAAGAGACAGCCATTACAATACTTTGAATCTTGAGGTTTTTCACATTATGAAATTCTATTATTACAGAATGTTTTCTGCAAACTTTTAGTTCTAAAGTGATATAATTAGATTTTAAAGGATATTTGAACAAATTGGCTGAAAATTTGTTTAAAAGGTATGTCTTGCCTCCTTTATTTTAATAGGTGTTTATAAGAAGGAAGAAGCCCATTTGCTCTTGAAAGCTTTTCAAATTAAAGGACCAAGCGACATTTTTGTAAGCAAGTATGAAAACGACAACTGGGCATTAGATGGTTATGTAAGTACCCATGGATAAAGATGGCTGAGATTAAATTCTGAAGTAATTTGTGTTTATCTATGTAAATACATTAATTTTTTTGTCTTACAAATATGTAATCCAGCTCTCTGGATGTCAGTGTAGAGATTAGATTGCCATTCTCTTTCAAAAATATGTATACAAACTTCTATCTACTGTACTCTGATTAGAATTTTTAGTATATGAAAGGGAAGGAGGAATGAATCAGCATATTTTGCTATGGTTTTGCCTTGTTTTCTTACATGGGAGTGGAATCTTACCTTTAGTAATATTGTCCTTTTTTTGGTTTGGTAAATAGTTCACTGTAATAAAAATACACCTAATCTTGACGGAAAATGGAGTTGTTTTACATTTTGCATTTCTTCTTTCTGCCTCATGATACTTTCTATGGAAGAGAGTTTAAAATCTCACAATTCATCAGGCTTCTATATCTGCATACTAATGCAATTATGAGTATGGCATTTCAAGAATTTTTAAACCGAGCTATATACATTAGGTATTTTTAAAACATTCCCGGTGTTATTTTGAATACCATTGCAAATAAATAAATAAAATAAAATGTTTGACTTAATAAATATTGTATCAGCATAGAAAGGTCACTACTATTTTAAAGGCTAAGTGTGAAAATCTGTGCTCCATATTATCTAGTCTGAGTCAGAAAAAAATGGCTAAAGGTTATTTATTAATTTCAGAAATCCTTTTTTCTCTTTTAACATATTATAGGTATCCTCAGGGCTTGAAAGAGGAGTTTTTACTTATCAAGGTGATATACATGGAAAAGACTTTGGAAAATTTATGCTCCAAAGACAAGGTACATACTTTCATAGATCTTTAATATGTATCATTTTTTGGGGTCTTGCAAGAATGAATTCAAAGAATCACTCAGCTATTTAGATGAAGTAGGCAGGTTTATTTTACACTACTCCTATTACAAAACATAACCAATATGCATATTTGAAATATACAGTTCAAATCCTAATTTAACTCTGCTTAACAAGTTATTATCACAGGTTTTCTAGTGTAGCAACCTAATAAGTACAGGATGCTCCTAAAGAGAATTCCATTGCAAGCCCTTGCATTTCTTTTTGAAAGTACCAGGGATATCATGCAATGCAAAAACATTTCTTGCTTAAATATATAAATTGTAGTCAGAATGATACAAGAAATTAAAAGCACGGAATCAACCCTAATTTTGAAAGTGTCATTTGGAGAGTGCCTCTTGCTGGTGGATGTTTTCAGAATGTATGTGTATTTGGACAGAATTTTACTTTAATGTCAAAAATATTAAATAAGTGTCTGAGGTATGTATTACAACTATGGTCTCAAGTGCTCTAGCCACTGGTATAAGACTAGTTATTTTTCTCATAAAATAGATTTATCATAAAAACTGGAGTACTTACTTATGAAATATTCACTCATAAAACATTTTTGGCAAATACTAAGTTTAGGCATCTGCATTTTCTGATCCTGGAACTACTGCAAAATGGTCAAAGCACAGTATATACACAGAAGAGTACTGGTCTAGGAAGAGGAGACAGCCTAGCCAATATCTCTATGACAGACTGTATGTATATTTTAAAAATTGCCTTGGTTCCATTAGCTTCACTGCTGCTGTACCCAGTGCTCTTTAGAATCCTGTTGAATCTCTTTTGTACTTCTTTGCTCTATTAAGTGCTGTAATAGCAGCTATGCTGCGGATTTGCTCGTCTTGGACATCTCTTAAATTGCTAGGTATGATTAGTGGCTAAGGGCAGAAATCCATCTCTTCAGAGTCCCAGCCTAAGAACTGCCAATTATTGAAGCCAAATACAAATTCAATCTTCAGAATAAACTCTTGTGTAGGACAGATTATGTGGCTGCCTCTACTTTCATGTAATCTTTACTACTGTAATATCTAAGCTGCTTTTGCTTTCTGATTTTAGCTATCATACTGTAAAAGTAGAGCATCAACATTTGTTCAAACATGTGTCTGTTAAGCAGCCTTTGGTATCTTGAAACAGTAAGAATGTGGCTTGTTGTTTTTGTTTGGAGGGGGAAGTATATTTGTATTTGCTATTATATTAAGCAAGATCAAAAAATATATCCATGGTTTGCCAGTTACCTAAAATAAAAGTTTGATTCTATGTGAAATTAATAACTCATAGTGGTAAATGAAGAATAAGCACAAAGTTAAACAGTTAGAGAATTCTCCAGTGGATGTATTCTTCAGTAGTGGAAAATATTGTCCATATCACCCTTTAGAGCTGTGATATAAGAGATCAGTTTGTATAAGGCTAGTAAGGAGCTGGAGTGTCCAAGTTAATCCTGCATTCCTGGACTGAGGACCTCTCATCTTCAGCTTTGACCTCTCAGTAGAGAGTTTGCTGCAAATGAAGACACCATCTCTTTTATAAGATTGCTAAATAGGCACTGATTTTCTATAAATTGCTTATTTTCTACTGAATAATTAACAGCTAAAAGGAAACAGCAAATTTCCATCCAATATAGGTCATATTTGTCAATACCCTTATATTCAAGGGTAATTTGCTTTCTTTTTAAAATCTATTCTGTTTATGAATATTTTGCTGAGATGATGATCTCATATATCCTCTGTCTGAAGACTTAAAAAAGTTCTGGATTTTAAGTTTAATTATTTGCTGCCTGTACAGTAAGCCAAAAGTGTACATAAACTGGTGCATACATAAAGCAATATGAAATTCTCCATCTGCAAGCATATTTCAAAGACAGCATTTATGGAGAACTACTTGGTCAAGTGGGAAAGACCAATGTATTTTGTGAATAATTTTCTATAACACAATACTAGGAAAAGACTGGTCTCAGTGGGTATCACAGAATCACAGAATATTCTGGGTTGGAAGGGACCTGCAAGGGAAATCATGTCCAGCTCTTAAATGAATGACTCTTATAGCAATCAAACCCACAATGCTGGCATTATTAGAACTCTGCTCAAACAACTGAGTAGGCTCAATCTTTGAACTTAATGACATGAAAACAGAAAGAACTTTTCTTTCTTAGTACTTTTTATCCTCTCTCAGAAGCAATTTTGGTTGCAGCCTTAGAAAACAATCCAAAGGACAAAGAGATCTGTTATAAGTCTGTTTAGAGAACTAGAACTGTACCTGAGCCGTCTTAAAAGGCCCAAGTTTGACACCAAATTATTTAACCTTTTTTGCCCAGTAATCTAATTTCTGAGGGTTTTTGTCTGTTAGGTTATAGCTACTTGGTTTTTAAAGGATGCAAGTCTGTGGGTAAGTTCAGTTTCAGCAATTGCTGAGTGCCTATGCCTCAACACTAGATTTCTAGAAGATGTTTATTCTAAAATCTTGTTCATTCCAGCCTAGACACTTCTTTTAAAATTGTGTAAAAAAAGGTGGGTTTGTGAGAAGAGAAACCTTCTTCACAAAATTATTATTTTCCTGTATTTATTTTCTCTGGAGAAATATAATGACCCACCTTTTTTCTTTCCTCTAAGTACTTTTTGACTTGTCTAGATTGACATAACATATTAACAAAAAATGAAATATGCATAATTAATTTGCATCTGTGTTATATTAGATCAATGGCTGTGGAATGCACATCCATTACTGGAAATTAATCAACTCTTAAAAGTGTTCAATATCATGAGATATGAATTTTAAATTTCACTCTATAAATCATCCTTCCTCTCCAGATAATTTCACACAACTTCATCATTCACAAGAAAACTCTACATCTAAACAGGGTACTGAAAGAGTACCCTGAGAGCTCCAGAGAGAGCTCCACAAGAGCCCCAGAGTTCAGAGCTGCTGTTTGTTAACTAAAGCACAAACAGATATCTGGAGTAATGAGCTATGAAACTATTTGGTAGTACATGTCTGCACCCAGTGAGGCACCTATCCAAAGAGTCTTTGCTGTCCAGCGGGTTCAGTCAGGTGAAGAAGCTCCAGCCTCTGTTCCTTGGAAGCTGCTGATTTTCTTTCTGTGTTGGTATTTTTTTCTCTTAAATCTTTGACCTGCTAACCATCCTTGTCTCAGAAATTACTCTTAGGCATGTAATTCTACTTTTCTTAATCTTGCATGGCTTTTGCTGCCACATTTTCTCTGACTTGAACAGCATTTCTCTTAGTAAAACTGAGCTATGCTGTACAGATGCTGGTCAACTGAAACCCTGAGCTAGGAGACAACGGAGAAATGCATATGATACATCCACACAATGATAACAAAATGTTCTTAATCACAGAATCGTGCAATGGCTTGGGTTAGAAGGGCAGGGTTGCCACCATGAGATGAGGTTGCACAGTATTTTCTTTAAAAATATGATTTTCTGTTAGGTATAAATGACAACACTTTTCAATAACCTCAAGAAGAAAAGTACACAACTTGTACATTAATGAATTCATTGTGCGTTATCAAAATTTGAATTCACCTGTCTGCTCCTGTTTTAGGAGGCTAAAGCCCTGTTATGTGAACTGTTAAAAAACCCCCCAAACACTTATAATCTTACTGAACATCCCTGTTTTAACTAACACATTTCCCAGAGACAAAATATGTTTTAATGAAAAGTAAATAAAATTATCTTTTGCATGCAATTTGTGTGTATATTTAGGTATTTCCACTTTTCTGTTTTAAGATGTGATAGCAATTACTACCCTAGTTTGGGCAGTACAATAATAATGCTGTCAGGAGAATGACAAAGTTCACATCAGGATATGTTTAATCACAAGCGGATCTGAAAATTATTATAATGAGTAGACCAGACCATGTTGAAATTATACTGAGTCTCATACATGACTGAAATTCAGATTATGCAAAACTGCAGTGAAGGTTTTTTCCCTAATGAAAAGCACATGCAATGCACAGTCTGAATCTGGTCAACTCAAGGTTGAAATTCTCCAATTAAAGCTTGTAAACTTCAGTCAAAAATTTCTAGTTTCGTTACCTTAAGTGCAGTACTTCAAAAACTGTAGAGATATAGAATATGTGATTACCTCTACTAGAAGTATTAAAGTATTAAATCTGAATTTAAAGTATTAAATCTGAATCGGTTATCCAACAAAGATAACTTAAAAGAAACTCTTTAAGTGTAAATTTGTGCCTGATTTAAAATCTTGAGCTACAAAACACTTTTTTAAAATTAACTAAATAAACCAAAAAGCTCATACTAAAAATTGTTTTTTATGAATTTTATACTTTTTTTCTGCTGCTTGTACATTAAAATATATCTATTATATGTGGTATGATGATAGCTTTGAGATAGAATTTAAGACTTCATTGATCACACATATTTCTATTTGAAATTTGTATAAGAATTTGAATATTAATTCCAGATTTTTGTTTTTTTTAATTTGACTTCAATGAATTTGATGATTTCCTTATTTTTTATTAATTACTCCAAATAACTAAAAAAACTGCTGGAGATTGTGGTGGTATAGGATGAAGTAAGTGATAACTGAATGTGTTTGTTTGGTTGGGTTTTTCTTAGATTCTGTCACTTCTTCTAACCATGGAAAAATATTTAAATCAGTACTTCTAAAACTTCTATTTACTGTTTGACCTACCATAGTTTGTCTGTCTTTAATTTAGATAAGTTAGAGCACATCCAGTACATGTGCAATACAGTACAAATACATAAATTTGCGCCACATGTATTTCCACCACTTGAGTTTTGGGACAGGTACTGTATTACCAAATCCCAAGATTTTTGTAAAATGGTTGTATTTTAAAACAGTTCAATGTTAAGAGTAGTGTTATGGAGCTCATAACATGATTCCATCTACCACAATAATAGGTTTATTATTATTATTATTTGAAAAGGTTTTCCTTCACCGGTTCTGCAGAGAAATGTGTAGAGAAGTCTAAAAACTGACAGAAGATAAAGACAGTGAAAAAGATTGTAGTGCAATATTTTGTCATATTTTAAGTGATCAAATGTAGCAATACTGAAATTCCTGGGGAGGTTGGCTTCATTTTAAAGGCCACTTAGTTGCTTCCTAAAATTTAGCACATTTTTAAAAATTAAATGTGCCAAAGCTCTTTTAATATTGACACTTGAAATACCTGTGGTTTAAAGATATTTCACAGGAAAAAAAAAATCTCATTTGCCTTTTCCATTGAGCTTGAACTGCAAGAAATCATAGAATGGTAGAATGATTTGGTTTGGAAGAGACCTTATAGATAATTTAGTTCTGAACCACCTGCTGTGGGCAGGAGTACTATTCACTAGATCAGGTTGCCAGTGCCCCATCCAGTCTGACCTTGAACACTTCCTGGGATCATAGGAGAATTATTACTTTTCTCTCTATTTTTTTGGTTTTGTCAGTTTTTGAAGTTAGATGTTTTAATAGACTAGTGAAATTAATATAGTGGCCATGTCTCTGCTGTATAACTGGTTTGCACTAGAGTCCTAAAAAGACTGATTGATGCTGCTGCTGCCAATGAGGGAGTTGTGGTGTTTGAAACACCCTGTACTGGTGGTTTGGAACATTTCAGAGAGGTAAACAGCAGTGTCTCCTGTTCTTCTCCACTCTCAATAGCAATAATACCCCAGAATATCAAGCACAGATACTTGTCCAAGCCCGATCCTCTCTGTACATTCCCTCTATCCTGGTCTTTCTTTCTTGAATGGGACCTATATTGCTTTCTGAAGAGCTGTGAGTTCAAACTGGCAACATGGAGTTGGATCTCAAAAATCATTTTTTTCCTCTAAAATGTTCTGTATTTTTCATCATTAAATTGTCTTTCATCCTTCACAATTTGAATTACCGAGGTGATCAACTATTTAAGCAACTTAGTGATGTGTCTCTTTATACTGATGAAAAAATGTGTTCTGCAAAATGCTTTACAGTCCAGGTTATCTGCCTGTCCACAACAGGAGCCCAGCGAGGCCGTGCCCCAGGCCACTGCGTTTGCATTCTCTGCACTGTTTTATCCACAGCTGCTGGAGGGACGTGGACACAGGTGCAGACATGGGAGGGCTACTGAGTCGAGCAGAAGCACTGTTTCATTGCAGTCACCTCCGTTTTTCCTTCCTTGTTCTTGTTTGTTGTGGTCTTGCATTGCTTGTTGTTTCCAAGATGCTGGCATACAGTACTTATGCAGAATTTTTTTTTTAGAAGTTATATGGCTTATCTTTATTAAATTGAGTCATCAGGAGATTATTATGTCAATAAGCATAATTATTTTACTTGCTGAATATTATTTTCAAAAAAATGATAGTTGTTGATATATCATGAAGTGGTATTAACAATATTTATACTATGATTCTGCATGCTATTTGTTTCAAGTTTTTAAAAATAATATTTGATCAAGATGTCATCTTCTTTAACTCTTGAATACAAAGAACATCATTAGCTAGATAACATGGGGATTTTATTTCTCCCCGTAGATAAGATGGAAATTTTATTTCTGCCAATTTTGTTTCATTTCAGGTCCTCTAAGTGCAGACACAGATCTTTCAAATCACTATTATGGTACAAACAGCAGTTCAGTTGCAGCTGCCATCCTGGTACCATTCTTTGCTCTAATATTATCAGGGTTTGCATTTTACCTCTACAAACACAGGTATTGTAAATGTTATTTATTCAATAATTTAATAAGCTTTTTTGGTTTGATTTTGATAGGTAACTAGAGAACATAGTGCTAAAAGCTTTTAAGAACATCTTTACTCTAGAAAGATTTCTAGGTATTCCCATGAAGGAGTTCAGTGCAGGGCAGTTCTTAATGGTGGACATTTTGAAAAATGAGTTTCTCTGTTAAGGAGCAAAGACCTTTCAACCTTCTTGGTTTGTTAGGCTGAATCAGATTGAAATCTGAGGTCACATTTTCTATTTTTTCATTTTAATGCCTTATTAAATGTAATGTATGCTGCTTTTTTCAAAAAGCTTATTAGTATTAATTATACAAGCTGAAAAATCCATAAATCCCATGAGGGAACAGCCCATAATGTGACTACTTATAGTATGTGCTGAGTCAGCTAGTGATTACTATAAGAATTGGCACCACTTCAGGTCATATGAATCTTTTATATGTCAATAGATAATAGAATAAATCCATCACTGTTGTCTGAAATCTGGTTTGAAGGCTGATATCTATGTATCTTCTGAAAATTTGTTCATTCTGAGAACTATTCGTAAAATAGTATATAACAGGAACATGCTTTTTAAACTTTTGTTCTATAATCATGACACCAAGAGTATTTTGTGATTGCAAGAAGTCACGCAGACAATCTGAGGTCCACCAGTACCCTAGGATGCAGTAGACTGTCTGCCCTCCTCAGCATTAGATGGTTTGGGAAAAACAAATTGCTGTGGGGCTTGAACTTGGGAACTACAGTTAAAATGATCCATGTCCTGAAATCTAGTATAGCCTTTTGTTGACAAAAACTGCTCAGGAAGAGCTGTCAACTATGTCTTCAAACTTGATATTGTAAGACACTTTTCTGATGCCTACAGGTGTACATTTTCAGACAGCTCCTGTTCTGCAGTGGTGTGGGGGAGCTTTAAGAGCATCATGAATGCCCAGGCATTTGGATCTGGAGAAGAGATAGAATGTAAAGGGAATATTGCTTAGAAAGAGGAGGCAAACTCATAAAAAAAATTATTTTGTGACATAGAGGTACATCTTGTAGTTTATCCTATGAATTTTTACTGCCCTACATTAGCAGTAGAGATATGTATGTATTTAAAAGAGATAAAACTCATTCTTTAGACAAGCAGCTATAATCCCTCTGTTAATGGTATGGCTGGTGCAGCATTGCAGTTCTGCCTGCATTTGAATTATATTTGAGATAGGAGATGTTTCTCATAACTTAATATTTCAAATAATATTTTTCCCTTTCTTCTATTTTCAGGGAATTACTTACACAAAACTGCAGGTTTTAGAGAGGTTATCAGTGTCATATTGCCATCAAAAAATTAACAAGTTCATTAGTGAGGTAAATTAATTTGAGGTCAAACTTTATTCTTTTCAAAAGAAAGGATGTTCCAATGGAAAGAGAAAAGATTCTATAAGTTTTGAAGGGTCTTTTTTGAAATTACATTAATGATCAGAACAACAACATGTAACTTTCAAAATGATGTGATGGTAGTTATGTCCCTAGGGGCTCTCTGTAACAGGGAATTTGAAGGTCTTAGGGTACAATTTTATGGATGTTTCTGCTGTGCCTATCTCACACAAACATCATCTAATTAGACCCAGGGTTGTTAAATCTTTTTTACACAGTTGTACCTTTTATCTGGCTGACAGGGATTACTTCAGGAATGAAGACTGCATCCCAATCTTTCTGAGCAAAATTAAAATATATTTAATTACTTGTACTTAGGAAAGGTCCTAATTAGCTTCTAAGATTGCTTAGTAGGTATAAAATTAAAATAGGCATAAAAAAATATTTATTTGTAACAGAAGTATTTCCATACTGTCAATTTCCACTAGAGATAGCTTTCAGTGATAGCTTTCCCTATCTGTTATCCAAAACAGAATAATTTTATAAGAATTTGACTTTCAAGAACCCTTTTCTGAAGTTATATAATGAGACTATAAATTCTTTTATTAAGCACCAAGCACTTACATTTTGCACTCTTTTGTCTCCTTTCTTGCCTTGTTACAATTATATGTATAAAACAATATACTGAACTTCTTGTATTTCTTTAGATACTTCTAGATACTAAGAGATTTAAGTTTAAAATATCAATATAGAATATCATAGGATATCACTTTGCTAGATGTATCAGAAAATCTGCATAATTCTCATTTATTTTCATTTAATTATTGGCTTGATATGTTCTAACAGTACTTTGCATAAAAATGTGAATGTTCTTGAAATTTTGATAAATCTTTCATGGTGAGAAAGCACTATCAAAAATAAATTATTGGTTAGTTTCAGTATCATTTGCTGCTGAATTGTCAACATTTAGGTGAATATCAGTCAGGATTTGATCAATCTGATTACAGGTGTTAGAACAAGGTGTTCAGCAGTATTTATTGTTGGTATGGAAGTAGAAAGACATGCTGCAGGAGACCTACCTGGAATAACTGGAATTGCAGACACTTACCTGCCACTAGGAGTGGAAGATATTCCTGACACTTGCTGTAGTATGTAGACAGAGTGGAAATATTAGAATGTCTATTATTGCTAATGAAAATTTCTTGTCTTTTTTTCCCCAGAACAAGACCAAAAGTACAGTACAATGGATATGCTGGACATGAAAACAGTAATGGACAAGCTTCATTTGAAAATCCCATGTATGACACAAACTTAAAACCCACAGAGGCAAAGGCTGTGAGGTTTGATACGACTCTGAACACAGTTTGTACAGTGGTATAGCCTTCAGTGCCCAATATGACTGATTCATAGCCATACCTCTGATGGACAAGCAGTAATTCCTTTGGTGCCATATACCAGTTTCCCTTCTCTTGGCTTTGCTGCTGTAATCTTTAACATCTTCTGTCAGCCTACATGCAGCTAAATTTTCTGGTAAAAACGTGTCAGTCTTCGGGGGATCAGACAAAGAATATTTTTTCATCTTAAAGCTGGATCAAAATGCCTGGCTGCATCTGCTTCAAACCAAGGCACACTTTAAGGAAGACTGCCAAGTCATGCCAATCTGTCATATTTAATGCCTCAGACTCTCATATTTGTATGCGGCTGAATGCCTTTCAATGTGTTCTTCTGGGCCCTTGGATAAATCCTTTGAGTACTGTGACAAATGATAGCACCACAGATTATCCCCGGGAATATTCTGAAGAAATAAAGCTCTCTTGAAGGAGGAGACAGCCTTCCTTGAGGTTGCATACACTTTCAAATGCTTTACCATTGAAATCTTGCTAAAGTTAGGAAAACTTACAGTATATTTTATTCATAGGGCAGTTTTGCCAATTCCCCAATCAGCCGTTTATATTGCAAAATATTAATGCACAATTTTTTTTTTGCACTAGGGTGTAATGGCTGACTGAGTAAGATACTGGTAAAAATATACAGGGTTTCTACACGCTGTCCATTGTATATAGACATTCACTGACTCTTTGCCAAGCAAAACATTCCACAGTAAATTTACTTGGAGTATTAAATTGACCTCCATGTTTAGCACCAGTTAAAATCTTGTGCTATAGAGGATAATGTTTCTTTTGTCAATTTTTGACTAAATTTCATAGTAAACATGATAACAAGTTGCTGGAGACTTTCAGCCAGAACAAGAGCCCATTTCTAAGAAATTTTCATTGCCACTGTTGTTTTCCTCTGAAATTGGTCATCAGTCACCACTGTCAGTATCATACTATTTAACAGCAGGGGGGTTAGCAGCTATTGCTGCTTGCCATGTACAAATGTGAATAGTAATTTATTTTAGATAGCTCATAAAGCCTGTGAGCCTGTGCTCATAATACAGTCTTCCCCTTTGCATTTTTTCCCTTTTTCCTTTAATATGACATCATTTTCTGATGTTACATGGAACTAAAACACATTACAGTAGCATAGGAAAACCCAGGGCAAATTTTCCATAAAAAGTGGTTATTCAGTTTCTACTTTGAACAAAGAGAAATATTCAGCTATCTTTGCTTTCTGTTTATTTTAAATTTTTTTAGACACACTGCTTACTGCTTTTGTACTTACACAGTTTGACAGAGATATTTATACACATAAAAGTTGAGTAATCATTAGTGTTTACATAGAATTAGAGGTTTTATTTAATGAAAATAAACAAAAATGCCATTGGGCAGAATAATTACATTGAATTTTAAAATTAGGAAATCATATTAAATAATGAAGCAAAATCTGGTTTTAGTCATACACACTGAGTTCAAAAAACAGGAACGATGTTTTGCTTTTCTTCTAATTCAGGGCTGGTTTTCTGATGCTGTTTTTTTGTTTTAGTTTTCTGAATTTCAAAATGTCCTAATGTCCTATTGCTATCTAAGCCTGTTGAAAAGTTTTTTCTCCATATGTGTGTAGATCTGGCTGTTAGACACAAAACAAAAAGGTAATATAAGCCCAGTAACAGGTTTTTCAGCTAATGTTGCAGAATGCAACAAAAATTTCAAAGGTAACCCTTGGTCAGCTTAACAACTACATCTGTTAGATGAAAAATACCAGCAATATAATACATAATAATTGTAGGGCCTGCAGCTGTTATGTTCTTCATATGAGCAAGAAACTCTGAAGAAAATTTAATAAATAATCCTTTCCAGTCAGTTCCTTGTTCATTTTGTTTGTAGTTTTTTGCTTTCTTTTCTGTTTTTTTTCTAGTTATTGTGCAGTAAGTTTCATTTAGCTGTCCCATCTCAGAGCCCTTCACATTTTCTGAGAAAAAACAACAATCAGATAAAAGTTGTCTTGATCCTCCCCCACACAGAGGAAGTTGCTTGGCAAATGAAGAGCTTCTGTAGGAACAGTGGGCCAGGAAGGAGGATATTGTCTGAGTAAAGTTTCTGACAGGTGTTAAAAATTGACATTACTGCATTAAAAGTCTTTCTGTAGTGGCAATGACAGAAAAAAAATGGAGTTTTGAAAACAAAATGCATAACTTTTATTGATGAGTTCTAGTCCTGTCATTACAGTGTATGCTTCAGTGCCCTGTCTCACTATGACCACCAAGGAATGTGTTGGAAGATAAAAGAGAATAATTAAATGGTTTGGTCTTTTGTATTAGAGCATCCAGATTCCATGAATCCATTATTCAGTGGTTCATTTTGGGAGGTAATGTAATGATTGCTTATCCTGAGTGGGTGCTCTTTGATCAGGAACACTCAAAAGGACCACACTAACAAATTATCCTAAGTTTGCTTGGAGTGTTGATGAAACAGCAGCTCCACACTGGAAGCCAAGCAAAACCAAAGTATTGAAGTTTAATCAGTTCTACCTACACCTTTCAAATTCCTCTCCTTCTCCACTATGTTTGAGTCTTCTGTTCAGGTTGGATCTCCTTCTCCTGAAGTTATTATACAGAGGGCTGTGTATGCATGCACTTAGTTATGGTGCTACTTCAGAGTGAGGCTCTTAAGATGATGGGCAGTGGCTGGGTAATGGCAGCCAGGAAATCTTTTTTTTTTCATATAAATGAAGAAGAAGATTTTTCCCCCAGCGTTGACCAGATCATTATGACAGGCTAATAATACATGCTCTATTTTTTTTTAAAAACAGGTTATGTGCTTCAAAGCTGTTAAAAACTGCTGCTTGTATCACACATCTTGCCTTTCTCCAGGCTAGCTGCAATAATTTTTTTTCTTGTGTAAAATATTTTGTAAACAAAAAAAGTTGTTATTAAAAAAATAAAAAAAAAGTGGGAGGGTGGGGGTGGGGGGATTGGGGAGAACGCCCGCATAATTGACCAAGTCAATCTAATTTTCATTCCCACTATTCCATTCTGCCATTTCACTACATGCTGCTGTGACATGAAGTAGGTGCAAAAGAACTTTTTGTACAGAGATATATTTTTTATGAAGAATTTGTAAAATTATTAAATATGATGTACTTTTTTGATTAATGTAGGTAAATTGTTAAAAATAAATGTTTTTACAATACAAAAAGAAATTGTAATTTTCCCAATAATGTAAAATTTACCATCTTTAGCTGATTTTCAGTTCTGATCCTATTACACTTGTATTAATATTAAAGTGGCCTGTTAAAAATAAACAGTATTCTCTTTGGAAAAAAAAAAAAAAGAAACAAACATAAAAGACTGTAATATAGCCTGTGCAATGCCACCTACCTTGAAAACAAAATCAGAGTTCTAATTAAATATTTAATTTTAGATTTTCATCTATTGTGTGACCTCTTCTTATCAACTTTGTTCCTTCTATTTCCTTTTGTGCTTTTAAATCTCAGATACTGGTTTTTCATTATGTAATGTTTCAACCCAATCTTAGTCTTGTCATCTTATGTTCCCAAGCGTTTTGTAACTTGGGAAAAAAATTCAGGCGCTCTCTAGTGAGGTGGGATTTACCTCCTGTTATGTTAAAGATTCAGATTTTAACGTGTGACTTAAGATTTTTCGTTATTTATAAAAAATAACTAGTTTATTCTTCCTCAAGCCTGCATCCTACCCACGGAATTGATGGATCACATGGAGCCAGAGGTATTTCCAACTTTAACATCTGAGAGCTAGTTCTTCAAATGTACATACTTTGAATGAAATAAAAAGGCTTTTTAAAATGCTTTTATACATAAAGTTAGCCATATATATTACTATTTTCAGAATCAATTGAAAATTGAAATTCCGAACATTTAAAAAATATTTTAGTGTGTATTGATGTTAAAAAATATTGAATTTATTTACTTGCTGACAAGTTAACAAAGAGTCAGTCTTCAAGAATATTCTACCCATTATTCCTTTGGGAATCAGTGGTAGTATATGAGTGTGGTTCACTTTTAGAAAAAACTAAGATATATGCATGTCCTTGCTGCCTTTCTCATCCTCACAATCAATCCTGGTAATACAATATCTTATAGAGAGGTGTTAAAAGTTCCCATCTCTCACAATGATCTGACTATCCTGACTCTAAGCTGTAAACTGTAATCACTGACACTATCAGAGCAGATATTGAGGCTCGATCTGACAGGGAGTCATGATTTTTACCTCTTTCACAAACAGGAGTCTAAACATGCTAAACAAATGAGCTATTGTTCTTTTCACTATTGTCAAATTTCAGTGACAGCTTTAAAAAATTATTTCCCCTTATGATCTATTGAAAAACACAGCATAGTATACCTAATTTCAGATTCTACAGAAATCACTCTTAGAAAAGAGATATTTTCTGGGTGTTGAGGATACAGTTATGTAAGAGCCACTCTCAATTGAATCTGTAAAGAATGAACATACTCGTTTTCCAGCTGGCATCTACTATTTTGTAGCAGCAGTGAGTTCATAAACAGTATCAAAGCATAAAAATTGGTATGATTTACTCAAAATGAAAAACGCTTTTTTTAAAGCTGCATTTAATTTTAAAATCCAATAAACTGCATTAAATATGCTGCTGCCTGCTCCAGCATGATTACTAACTCCAAACCACAGGACCTTGACATCATGGCTCAATGCTTGAGGGAGCTGGGGTTGAAAGGTGAAAGAAGAAGGTCTTCTGCAGGATATTGCCTTTAAATAAGTCAAAGAAATTTCTTTTAAGCATGCATCTGCAATATACAAAAAGAGAACAAGAAAGAAGTCATAATTAATTAAAGGGCCTCGTTTGGAAGGGCCCTTAAAGAACATCTCCTCCTTGCCATATGTGGGGACACCTTATGTGCTTGAGGGATTCAATCCAAAGGCCTTTATATTTTTTTTAGAGTAAAGCATTATTGCAGTTTCAAAACCTTATTGATGACAGTTTCAAACACAAAATGGTTGCCACCACAGAGCACAGGATTATAGTCTGAACCTCACAAAAAAAAAAAAAAAAAAGGTTAACAAATGCCTATACGTATGCCTAGTGATTAGTTATCAGAACTTGGTTATATATGTATATGATATGAGGAATTAGAACTCCTCCTAAGGAGTTATACATTTTTAATATATATTAAATTATACCAAATTATGGATATATGTGGTAATTGTATATAGAAGTGTGAATAAGCTTGGAGCTTAATCCACTGGGGATTTTGGGCTCAGTTTTTCAGTGTTTAACTTCCAGGAATGTTTGCTCCTTGACAGAAGCTTCAGCAACAAGTTGTGTACCTACAGTCCATGAAAAAATGAGAGCCATAAGATTTTGCATATAATTTCCACAGAGCTCAGCAAGCTGAGTAGAGCCAGCTGAACTAAACAGTAGGAAATACTAAGGCAAGAGGAATGTTTAAGCATCTCAGCTTTGGCCTGAGTAGCATACATCTTTTCACTGGGATTCATGACAGAAATTACTCAAATCTGGGCAGAATAGTCATGTCAGTAGGGGATTTTTTTTCTCCTGAAAGCCCCAAAACACAATGGAAAGTTAGTGTTCCTTTTCCCCTTCACACCCAAGAGTGTACTGGTTAAAGAGGTTAAATTAGGCATTTAGGGTCAGAGATCAAAACTTCTTTAGCTTGAGGAGAAATGCAGAGTTGTTAATCATAACTAAGACTGCTATAAGCTATTAATAGATTCAGCTATTAAAAGCAATCCTGGGAAAATATCAGTACCTCTTTCTCCCTGCAATGCAGTAAAAATTTTGAAGAATTCCTTTTGGATTGCGCCTTTCAGACAAAATATGTAAGGAGGAAATATCCTTTTACCATGATGTAAGTAAATTAGCATGAAGAATAAAATTGTGTGACTGGTGGTCTACACAGGAAGAAATGATGGTTGCGTCAAATATCAAAACACCTTCAAAAAAAGGGGGTTTGAGGATAGATATTTTGAATTTAGGATATAAACGTCAGGAACTATAGACCTCTTTAACTCTTGGTGTACCAAAAGTTTGAGTTTGCCCATGCTGTGAAAGAGCACAAGGAAAATTCCTTAAAGGAAAAGATTACAAAGAAATGAAGTAATAAAAGGACATGCTCCCGTGCTCGGGAACATTCTCTGACACTGTTATATTTTCTAGTATAAATACAGTCTTAAAAATTTGAGAGGCTCTAAAAGCACAATTGCTCACCAAAAATGCTCATCAAACGAGCTTTATTGTTATCCTTCTATAAAGGGGCTAATAACCATCGCATTTGGCAACTGTAACAAAAATATAATAGATGATGTATGTGCCTTACATGAGGAATCTTTTCCTGTCAGTGTGCAATAAGCATGGGCAGAATTTGTCCAGCAGACTGAAGTTTTTGACATACTTAGCAGAAGATCATGCACTCAAATTTAGTTATAGGTTAGGAGAGAAGCTGCTTATTTTAAAACAGCTCTAGACAAATCCAAACCTCAAATGTGGCCAGCTGAGATACAGTAAGATGGTGTTGAAGAGGGATGTACTAAGTTCTACCTCCATGGATGTGGTATCTGAGTAGAGCTGTTGGGACAGTGTGGAGACAATCTGTAACTTAGCACAGTTCTAGTGATGTCCTTTAGTTGCACTTTCCTCTTATATGTCTTTATCCATGCCCATAATATCCACATAAATAGAGTTAGTGCAGGAATCTAGGCTGAAGGTAAAGGCTCACTCTAGATGTGATTTAGCAGGCTAGTGAAGAAGAATGTGTTCTCAGTCTGGCATTCTGAGTGATGCTGTCTGTTGATCTAGGTCATTAGGAAAAATAGGTTTTGGAAAGGAAACAAGTAAATTCAAATCAGAAGAGGGGGACATGGAAGAAGAGTCTTCTATTATTCATCTTAAGGTTTCTACAGGACACAGCACTTTACTGGGTTATAGGGGTTATGGACTTCAGGGTGTATTCCATGCAGATCCATTTCTACAGCAGTAATCCATGTGTGATCATACCAAGGCACAGAGAACAGACCTGGCTGAGTTATTCACAGGCCACAGCACAGCAGCAGTATGGCAACCTGATAAAAGCTCTTCCACTAACATGCAGAGTTGCTATTTTCCAGATGGATTTGAGGTAAGACTCTGGATCCCTGCTCATACAAAGTGGCTTCCTATAACAAAAGACAATTAGAGAGACTAATTTATTCAGTCTAATATATTTCTTTCACTGAGACATTGAAGAAGACATCTTGGTTGTTGAAGCTGTGCAGGGATGGGTTTGGCTGTTAGGAGAGGGAAGAAGGATGAGGCTCTGTTTAGAGCTCTTTGGAAGTAGAAAAATAGTCAGGAAAAGTGGTAAAGGGTCAGCTGTGGTAAGGGGGTCAACTGTCAGTCTGATGGTTTTGTTGATAGAGTCATAGGGAAGAGAAGGTGGAGAAATGCACCAACAGCATGGGAACAATGTTCTTCAAGAACCCTTTGGTGTGGAAAGGTTAGATGAAGAAATTCCTGGAGTCCTGAATCCCTGAGAGAGGCTGAGGAGTCCTCAAAATAGCCAGGTTTATGCTGATCATCTTGACATTGCTGAAAAAGTGAAATTAACAAATAGGAGGTTACTTCTGCGTTCCTCCCTCTCCCTTCCAGCCCCAGTTTTCCTTTTTTCTGGTTCATGATAATCAGCTTTTGTTTGTTTTCTGAATATTATCCATCACACCCTCTTGTTCCACTTATTTTTCTCTCTATTTTCTCTGTAACTCACTCTCCAGTTTTCTATGACTTGATGAATAAAATATGTAATTCATAACGATTTTGCTTGTGACTTTTCATTTCAGGGAACAGCAAAGTCTGGTTAAGGTGGGACATGTATCTGAGTGGCTGGGAGGGGATTTCAGAGCTTGATATGGTTAGGTAAGGGTGAAGAATAAACAAAAGGGGAGTCAGGTAGTTTGGCAATGATTTGCAGAGGGAAGTTAAGGCAAAATCAACTGTTTCATCTCTTGCAGGGGTTTGTTTGTCCTTTTTAACTACTGCTGTAATGCAACAGGCTTAGTGCCCTGCAGCTATCAGGCCTGGGACATGAACAGGTGATCAAGCCTGACTTCCCCATTGTGACTCCAGACTGACTGCTTCCAATCACTTTCCTGTCCCTCGTGTGCCTGGCAATGTTTTACTGAAAACACTTGTCCTATCTATTAGTTGATCCTCCCTCCCATCTGTTTCATCATACTGATTTAATGCTGCCTTAGAAAAAAATGTATCAAAAACCTTTCCTTTGGCCTCTCAGGATTTAATGCTTTGTCTTTTTTATTTCTATCTTCTTTGAAGTCTAAAGGATGGTGAGAATGTGACAGCCCTTCATTTCCTGAGTAGCTTAGCACTGTGTCTTCTCAGGTTTACTTAAAGTTCACTGTCTCTACTGTATTTTTTTAATATCAATAACCTGCTCAAATTGTGACATTCACTTATTAACTTTCATTTGAAGAGAGCATTTATGTGTTTGCATTCATTCTCTCTTGCTTTATCCCCTTGCATTCATATACATGCACATTTACTTTTCATTTTCTTTAGAGAAAAATATCCAAACATTTTTCCTTCTTCCTGTGAACTCACATAGAAGCAAGAAAGCATATATGCTGGTAGTAAGGAAGTAAATCAATTTTTTGTGCTCTAAAAAATAGCCTTTATAAAGCAGATAACGTTTTTCTGTTTTCAACAATATTTTTTTAAAATAAATTTAATTTAACTAAAATTTCTACTTGCCCTACAGAAATTGCTAATCTAAAGTTATCCTTGGAGAAGGTACTTCAAGCAGCGTATAGTAAGTAGCTTATTGTCCTATTTGCAGCTTCTGAAATTCATTTTCTGTGTATCTTAATTATAACTGGATTTAAAGTTTTTTCCTAAAGCCAGGAAGGGAATGAAAAATTGAATGAAAAGAAAATCTAGTTCCCCCATAGTGTTGTTTACTTTGCTTTTAGTCATGTTTTTAAACCAATTAATCCTTTCTTTTCAGGAAATTTCTACAATACTGCTGTTGTGAATATTCCAACCCTTGTCAAAAGGCTTGTGTGAGACTCAAGAAATTAACATAATTTTCTAAACATTCAAACCTTTACTAAGAAAAGTATCATTGGGCTTTTACTTACCTGATTTCTTTCAGAAGTTTATTTTCAGGTGAACGTCTGTGCATACCCATCCCGGATGTATGCATGTTAATCCACGGAACGACAGACGCACGTAGGTTCCCGGAGACTCGAGAGGCCAAAAGCTCCACCTTTAAGCAAGGCCAGTCCTCATCCTGGACCAATAAGTTGGTTGTTTCTTGTCCTTCCATTGTGAGGAGAGTCTGGCTTGGTAGGTAGCAGAGAGATCTCCCATTATCCTTCTTTAAGGCTCCTGAGTACTCCTGGCCTCTCCTCATGAGTGATATTCTCCAGAGAATTACTGAAAGGAAAACCAAAGGCTTCACCTGTGCTAATAAGTAAAACAGCATCAAAGAGCACTCTCTGGTCCTGAGGTAAGCTGTTTTAGCAAGGATTGTGCCTATATAGCTGAAAATCAGAAAAGCAAATTAAAATCTGAGTCTAAGAATGGAAAAAGGAAGGGTCTTAAGAATTTCTTTCAAAAATATTAAGCTAATTTATTTGCTAGGAAAAACCCACTTGTGAACTAGGGAACATTCAGAGAAAATAAGACTTTAAAAAACTTTTCCTTTTTAAAAAACATTTCTGATCTTTAGTTATAGCTTCACTTGTTTTTTTTTCCCCTCCAGGTTCATTGAGTGGTAGTATGTTGAATCCATTGCTTCATTTCTCACAAATCTCGTACAAGCACTATTTTTATACTCAGAAGCAAAGATGATTTTAAAGGTCATGTTAAACTGAATCATAAATCAATAAAAATCCAGAAATGTCTAATATTTAGTGTACCAGCTGCATTTTCTTTCAGGTTTTCTCTAACTACCTACACTAACTAACAAGTATGGCACGGAACAGCATTTTCATGAGGTGCTGCAACTGCTGAAGCTATGATACACACTGCACAAACTCTGCAGCAGCATATACTAATTGCCACAGACAATGCAGAAAACCCTTTCAATTGTAGAAATCTTTAGAGCACAGCTTTCTTTATGCTCTCTTTACTTCTAATTATTTTTACTCACACTCCATAAGTTTCAATTTCTCGTTCTTTTAGTTCTTCATGTGCTCTCTGCTTTGTTATATAGACTCAAAATAAAGTTACTAAACTTAAGTGGCAGAACTATTTCACCTTCAGATTTATTCTGTCTTTTTTTTCAGTAATAATGAATAAATCACTTCATTTTAAGAAAGTTTCAAAAGAAAGAGTTTGCTGTGAAATAGTTAATATATGCTTACATATTTCTGATTTTTAATTATGTTGAAGTATCTGAGACATATGTGTAGAGATCTTATGCTTGCTTTGAACACTAAGTTTTTGTATGAATACTATGATTTTGTCCTCACTTTGTGTCAAGATTTTCCATTAAACATTGTCTTCTATTACTAGCAACAGATTTGCACCTGGCTGACACCTTAAATTAATCCAAGCATTTTTTGACAAGGTACAAAAATTCTTCCATTATTACTACCTGGTCAGCTTCCCAACAACTTCAAGCAATTAATTCTGAGAACATTTTGACTATATTTATCTAAATGAATCCTTTCTATATTTCTCTGTAATAGAAAATTCCTTTATTTTTAAGTTGCATTTTGAAGCTTGCCTTGCAATATAGAAATCAGGCAACTTGATTTCCTGTGTTTCATGCAGGCCTTTTTGTTTTCTATTTTTAAGATTTATATGCCAATGTTAAGAGAATGAACCACAAGCTGTATTTCATCTTCAGAAACTTATTGATCTTCACAGGAAAATAATATTTTGGAACTGGAAATATTAAATATTTTGAAGTTCTGTGTTAAAAATATGTTAGAAACTTGTCAAAAGAGATAATACTGGATTTAGACAAAACTCATCTAGAAACTAGAACAGTTTAGTTTCTAAATTTAATATATTTAACTAATAATGCTTTCTATAACTATTAGTTCCACCTGGTTTTTGTGCCCACAAAATCAAACTTTATTCTAAGACCAGGAGGACAAATTTTATTTTTTAAACAAGGCAAATACTTTTTGTTCTGGAGGCAATGCAAAGTATCTAATTGAATTTTGATTAATGTCTTAAAATTTACTATGCAGGCAAAATATTTGTTGGATAATTGAATTGTTTCATTCCATATATTTTGTCAAAATCTACTGCCCTGGAAATACACATCTTTGTATATTTCAAGTGACATTAGCAGGATTTATCGACATTAACTCTCAGCTAAACCTCAATGTTCTTTCATACAAAACATACAAAATGCACAGTCCTCAGTCACAAAATGCTCACTCATGTGATCCTGAATCAGATATTTACACTTCTTTTGTGTAAAATATGTTTTCCTAAAATAGAGGCCAAAAAAGAACCAAATCTCAAGTTTAATTTGGATCAGTTATTTGAGCTATAATTTCTTTTTGAAGGAATGGGTCCTAGTTTAAAATTACATTGATGTCCAGTATGTGTGAATTTCCTCTCCATCAAACTTCCTTATTTTATATATAGCTGATAGTTGAGCAATATCAAGTTCTGTTTAAATGGAAGAATTTATATGGAGTATTTATAGTCTTATTTAAATCGAAAGATTCATGAACTTTTGAACATAACATGGTGCTTTTTTCCCTTATACTGAATTTCTGATTTCTGTAGTTCTTGCGTGCCAAGTAGAAGTAAACCCTATTTAAAATTTGTATTTCACCTCATCGTAGAGAGTTGTTTTGGGAAGCTTGTTCTAACCTGACACTTAGTAGAATAACTTATCCTCGTTATGACATGGTGAGGGACAGAAACTCATGTGAACCAACATCAGTAGTTACTTTGTGTGCAATTATCTCTGACACTTGAGTTGATTTTATGTATAATTTCAGAGTTTGTCAAACAAAATTTTAATTTTCCCCAAAATGTAGAAATGCTGTACCCATCTGCAGCAGAAAAAAACCCATCATTGTCCTATCCTTAAAAAGGCTTGCTTCTTAGACTAATTTTTGGGGTCGTGTATTAGATAACATTGCTCAAATTGTTTTGAAGACGAGCCATGCATTCCTGTGAGGGGCTGTGAGAATTGAAGTTTTTGAAGCAATTGTGTTAGGGAAAGCAGTAATGGTGCATGGCTTTGTGAACATTTAAAAGTGCTGACACATTGTTTTCATTACTGAGTGTGAAATTTAAGACTGAATGGAAATATCAAAGTTTCTGTTGCTGTATCTGTCAAGATGTCAGCTTTGGGAGCAGTCATGCCTTTCTCTCCGTGCACTGCAGAAGCACAATTTGAACTTGTGGTTACAGGTGGGTGAATGCCACCTCTAAATCCCATCATTCTGACTCACACATAATATTCAAGCTCACAACTTTGAAATACAAGCAGTCTAAGCTCTTGGGCTTAAATTCTGTGTTACCTAATGCCTTTAGTTGTGAGGTCCAGGTAATAAAAAACATAGCTTTTCTGCCTTTGAATCCTGCACATGAGTGAACCTTTTTACTTTTGTATATTTCTGTACCAAATAAACCAAACCCAATAAAAAAAATAATTTTGATGTGATCTAAATACTTGAAGCAAATCCTCTTTCATCACTAAGAATTATTATGTAAATTGAACTTAAATTACAATCAGTTCTATAAAGTACAGAAATTTAAGTCGTGTGTAACTGTACTAGCTTCTTTATTTTTTTCTTGCTATTTGCTTTTCCTTAAAAACTGCAATACAAATTCAACTGATAATGTGGAGCTGTGTAGTGACATAATATCACAAATATTCACAGTCAATTGTTTCAAAGTGTGTTTCTAAAAAGAATGCAAAAGTATTGAAAGGAATACGCTGGATACAGCTTTATCATAAAAAACACAGTGACCATTATTAATTAAAAATAATAACATAAATTAATTTCTTAGGTAAAAAATATGTGTGATTTTTATTTTTCTACCATGGGCTGTCTCAAATGGGTCAGAGAATTACTGACTAGTCTGTTTTAGACATTTTTTGGCTGCAATTCAATTAGTTTAGGATAAACATTCTCTCCTTAGAGGAAGGTAAGGCATTTGGTAGATGAGGCACTGCATGTCTCTGTTGAGGAACTCTGGAGTATTTCCATTCTCTGGCATGCCCAGAGGGGTCTGTTCTGATGACATGCTGACTGCAAAATCCCTGTGACCATTAGGGGATGTTCCAGTGCTGCATCCAGTGCTGCAGTGTGAGGAAGGTAATTCATCTCTACTCAGCACCACTGTGATACTCAGGAGTGATGGGACCAGTTCCAGGATCCAACACAACAGGAGAGACATGGAATCACTAGAGCTCACTTAAGGGCCATGAATACTGCAATGGGACAGGAGCACCTCTCATACACAAAGATCCTGAGAGACACAGGAATCTTCGGGTGGAGGAAAGAAGGCTTGAGGGAATCTTATTGATGTGTATAAATACCTAATGAGAAGCAGTAATCAAGACAAAGAGTGTTGAGTCAGTGCTTCAGTGGTTCAGGATAACAGTGAATGGGTACAAATTGTTTTTAAACACTGGAACAAGTTGCTTAATGATTCAGTGGAATCTCCATCATTGGAGATATTAAAAAACTAATTGGACACCATTCCAGGAGCCTACCATAGTTGTCCCTCCTCTGAGCAGTGGTTTGGACTGGCTTACCTTCCGAGATGTTTTCCATCCTCAATCATCCTATGGGTCTGTGACTTTTGTGTTGTGTCAAAAGTCACTTCAGAGAGCAGGGCTGGAAGGCACTCTGAAGAGCACCACCTTCCCTTCAATGCATCTGTAGACTTATGTTGCTCCAATACATGCCTACAGTTAATTGGCATGCAACCCACCCCCCCAAAAAGTAGAATTTAGAGTTTTATGGCATATATGTAGTTCTGAACTCAATCTGGTCATGGTATTTCCTCATGACCAGCTCAATTTTCATGCTTATTAATACTGTGAAAGACAGAGGATCATCAGTCTGGTTATGCTAGTTTTTGTTGCATACTACTCATACTCTGCTGAAAAAAATACACTCATACCTATATATGTGTGTGTGTGTGTGTGTGTGTGTGTGTGTGTGTGTGTGTGTGTGTGTTTGCGTGTGTGTGTGTGTGCATGTATTTGCAACAGAAGAGTTTGGAGTTCAGAGTGGCTACATAAAGACCTGTAAATCAGGTCTTCATATGGAATGAAAGGTATGAAACCTTTGCTTTTGGTTTCTTTAGGTTTTTTTTTATGGAATTCATTGCATGCTGCTTCCTTCTGAAATAGTGTGCTGTGAGTTCACAGTCTGTTTTATAACATGTGCTAGTCTTTGCTCTCTTGATTCAGCGGCTCAGCCACCTATTGATCTCCACTGCTATTGGTATAGACAAGACAGTAAAACTACCTGTTTAATCTGATAAAAGCTGCTGAATTCCACCCTTTCATTTCCCTCAACAAAAACCCATCTGAGACATTTTACAGTCTTTAAATGAAGTGGTTGATACCATACTCACAGGGAAATAACTGAAGTAAATAAAAGACATGCTTTTTTCTAATTTTTGTTTGGTGCTTCACAGGGACTGCTGGTGCTACAACCTGGGCAGCTTTGTGTGTAGTGGGACTGAAAAAGACTGCTATATAAACATAGAAATTCTATAGTTTGCTATAAGTTCCAGACATCTGATGTTTAATACTAAGACCTTGCAGGCTTTCCTCAGCATGTCAGTTCAAAGAATAGCTCCTTCTTCCTTCCCATTGCCTTCATTAATTTTATGAAGAGTTGGACAGAAAAGAAAGCAAAGTTGTCTTTGTGCTTTTCAGTTTACTTCTACTCCATACGAAAAGAGAATTCTGCAAATGATGAAGCCATATTGGAAGATCCTTCCCCTCCAAGATACTGACTTTTCATTCCAATCACAGCCTCAGGTAGTGCACAAAAAGCTGTGGGTTAGCAACACTGTCATTTACAGATGCTGTCAAAGTAAGCATTCTTGCTTTAAGCACAGAATAAATTGCAGTCCTCAGTGGTTGAACTCAAAATGAAAGACAAGACATTCTATCTGCTCATGAGTAAACCTTTCCTTTTCTGTCCTATCAGGTAGTTTTCACAAGTCTGTTCACTTTGAGGACATATGTCAATAGCATTTTCTTACATCTCTCATTCTCCTTCTGCTGTTTGATCTCATGATAATGTATCCATGTCATCATCTGGCTGTACAGAGTAGCTCTTTCTTTGCTTTTCCTTAGTTCTGTTTGTTTCCTTTCATCATCTGTGCAGGTGCTAGTCCACCATCTTTCTTTCATTTCACAGCAGCAATGCTTCTCTCCACTCTTTCAGCCATGATGACTAACTGCCTTTTTAACAACTATTTTGACCTGAGTTACTTTACTGATAATTACCTTGTTGTGGTCTACTACCAAACCATTTTTCTTCATTTGTTTTTTTTTTTAACATTTTTGCCCGATGTCTAAAAATAAATAGACTATTTCCTATTGAAAAATAATAAAAATTTTGTTAGCATCTACTTCATCTGCTTAGGTAAGTAAGTCCCTGTAAATCAGCATTGACTAAACAGTCACTGGGTTCTTTTGCATCTTACTCTTTCCTGATAGTCACCAAAAAAAGTGAAGAGCAGTCAGGACCTCTGTTCATATGCTGAACTCAATTTCATTTCTGTTATTTTGGATTTTTTTAATCTTGGAATATTACTTAGTGAAGCTTCTCTGTGTAATTTAGATATGAATCTTCCTTAGGCAATCTAACTTGATCCTGCTGAAATTAATGGGAAAATTATCATGAAGTTGCTCTTTTTCAAAGTGGTGTTATATATAAATGCCTGCTTATAAATGTAAAAAATGAAAATGTGCACAGATATGCACAGTATGTCTAAACTTTCATGGCTGAATATTAATGTTTACATATGTAAAAAAAGTGAGATGAAATAGATACAATATTCCTAAACCTAATAAGAGTTCAAATGGTTTTTCTTTAGCATCTGCAGATAAAAATTCTTATTTGTTTTTTTGTTTACAATTTTAGTGTTTCTTAATTTTATACTATAAATACTAATATGACATATTTCAAGACATATCAACAAGATAGCATTTTTTCATCATATTCTAAGACATGATGAAAAGGGAACAAGGCACAACAACCCCTTCTGGTTAAAGCTGGAACTAGGACACCAACCAAGGTATAAAGACATTTTCTCTCTGGGGAAAATAGAGCTTCTTATAATATAGATTTCCATAAGGCCATATTTCTGTAAAAAACTGATGCAGTCACAGAAACATAAGAATTAACACCTTCCACAAGAAGTTTAATTTAGTATTTAGAATATTGGTTCAGAAAGTGGGAACCTTAGCTTTACCTGCTTCCTCCACAGGCTCAACAATGTTGAATCCCCAAATCATGCATCCTTGGCAAATGACATAGTTTTCCTGCTATAGGCACTCTGTCTTCCATGACAATATTAGCCACAGATAAGGAGAAGAAAGAAAATATTTAAGGACAGAGAATAATTAATGGAATAGAATACATGGAAGTCTTGAATATTCATTCTATGTATTCAACAACTTTCACAAAAGCATTCAGTGAAAAGCAGTACCTTTTGCTGCACTAAAGGAAAAAGGTTAACACATGTTCCTTCATGATTTTTTCTCACTCTTTTGTTAGCTTTTACTTCTGCCAACAAAAGGGCAAAAAATGCAGAATGGTTATAATAGAATCATAGAACTGTAGGATCATTAAGGCTGGAAAATACCTCCAAGATCATCAAGTCTAACCTTTTCCAGAACACACCATGCCAACTAAACTATGGTACCAGTGCCATGTCCAGTCATTTCTGGAACACTTCCAGGGATGGTGACTCCTCTTCTCCAGATGAAACAACCCCAGCTCCCTCAGCTGCTCCTCACAGGGCTTGTCCTCCAACCTCCTCCCCTGCTCCATTGCCCTTCTCTGGAGTCGCTCCAGGCTCTCAACATCTTTCTTGTAGTGAGGGGCCAGAACTGGACACAGCACTCAAGATGTGGCCTCACTAGGTCCAAGTACAGAGGACAATCACTGCCCTGGTCCTGCTGGCCACACTGTTTCTGTTATGATATAGCATTTTTTGGTAAAAATTACACTAAGAGAAAGACAACTTTAAAATCCTAGTTTTCCAAGATAGCATCTTACTCATCTTTTCCTCTTTTAATGGCCCATTTTGTCTGTTTCAACATGATTTAGTTCCCCAAAACAATATGTTTAAAGCATCAGAACAAGTTGATCATGATTAAAAGATATAATGAAAATGTTTACAGCTGCAGTAACCCAAGGAAAAAGTTGAGTAATGAGTAGCACATAGAATCTTTGACAGTTTCAGAGTTAATGTTCTTGTTTATACAATAAACATATCAAAAGTTAATAATTTTTCACTGTCTACATTAGATATTAAAATTCTGATGATTCCTCTTAAAGTTGAAACAAGAGCAGAAAATTACATTAATCCATTTTCAGGAGAATTAATGTAACAAAAGATAGAGGTATGTCTTGGCAGTGTAAAAACAATAGCAAAATTTCTGTCCTTGATTTCTAAGGCTTTAAATAACTTGAATACTCATTAGGCAATGAGTTAGACCTTGCTCCTATTCAACCCCATAAAATATTAAATAAAATGAGTTATTAACCAAAAATAATTTTTTTCAGTATCCATTATTTTGTTCAAAATTGCACTTCCATTCTGTTCACTGTGTTAAAGATGTAAAAACCTCTGTGCCAATTAAGAGGAATACATTTTCTGGATAGTTAGGAACCATTCAAGCAGTATGAGTTATCTTCCATTTCTATCTTCTTCCTAATTTTTATAGGTCTTCTATAGTTTGAGTATGCAACATTTTAGGTAAAGCTCTTATGAAGTGTTAATGAGCAAATCTGTGAGAGAACAAAGCGCTCATTCATTATCTCTTCGTTTGCTTTGTAATTTATTTTACTTGTATATAACCCTTATCTCTAAAAAATTAACTTGTGTATGGAGAGAATACTATCTTCCACTTTCTGCTGCTCTTCAGAAGAGGCTATTTTTCTGTGGGCTATGGACTCCCCCACCCCAAATCCAGCCAGAGCTGATTTTCAGGGCAGCCGCTGGGTTTGTTTTTCCTTGTGGATACATTCCTCTCCTTAGACCTGAGATAACTGGACAATAGAACCACCCTTATCTCAAGTTCATGTTAGGTGGCTTAACTCACAGTCCAGTTCCAGTCAGGAGGAATATTGGGTGGGGAGGGTGCTTTGGTAGTTGCAGCTTCTTTATACAATTTTGGCATAGTGGCCGAGGTCTTTTCAGTAACGTTTAAGCCATTACTCATAGCCTTTTAGTTTCTCACAAGCTATTAATTTAAATGTATGTCCAGAACTTAGTATTCTTGTGTTAATTTACTATTCTTGTGTAATAAGAATAAAGGTACTCCTGGGTCTAAATGTGGGGTTATAGTGGCGACGATCTTTGTACATTAGTGAGCAGGATGTCCTTGCCTTGAAAATGTAAGTTTATAATTCAACATCTGGACCCCAGTCACCTCCAATGATTGATTTCTTTCTGATACCATCTAAACTAACCAGAAAAGGAGAAAATAAAAATAGGAGATGATCAGTTAACTTTTTACACTGAACACAAATCCCTGAAGAATGAAAAGAACATCCAGAAGGATCTATAAGAAGACACGAGAACCTTTTTTATTGTAATATATCTCATCAGGAATGAAAGCAATAAACACACTTAACTGCCAAGCTAAGAAAATCTAATCATTAGCTGAACTGCTTAGCAAATGGACCATTTTAAGTGGTTCAATTCACAAGTCACTCAGGGATGACAACACAGTAGCAAATGCAGGAGGGATTGGGTAGTCTAATCAGGAGAAAAATGATCAGTGATACTTAATGGAGGAAAACTGATACAATAATGAATCCTTAGCAAATGGGCCTCAAATGCAACAACACCTGCATGTTAAAATATGTTATGAGAAACCTCATAAATAGTATCCTAGCTGTTTTCATATCAAAATTCAATGTTTATTTGCTTTGCTTTTCCATTCTAATTCCAACTTTCTATGGCAACAGAAAATTCACTCTAAAAAATGTCAGTGAAGCTGGTCTTTCTAAATTTCTTGAATGCTTTTAAAGTTACATACTCATAATGTTGGTGGTATTTCCAAAAGGGATGTGAAAGTATTGTCTGGTTAAGTTATGGACTGTTTTGTTCTGTAACAGCATTAATTTTCTTTGTATTAGCTCATACGTGTTGTTTTGGATTTGTGATAAAAACAGGGTGATACAAGGATATTTTATTCATTTATTGCTGAACAGTGCTTACATTGTGTATCAGGTTTGCTTGGCCAAAGCAGGGCTCTAAGGGTAGCTTTTGTGAGAAGCTGATGTAAGTTTCCCCATGTCCAAAAGAGCCACTGCCAGATGACTTCCAGATGGACCCACTGCTGGCCAAGCCAAGCCAAGCCCTTGAGTGATGGTGGTGGAGTGTTTGGGATAACATCATTAAAAGCAGGGAAACCACCTGTGCAATGGGAATTGCAGCCAGTGAAAGGAGTGAGAACATGTGACAGCAAGAGCTCTGCAGACAAAGACAACTTGGTCAGCGCAGAAATAGTGGGAGGAGGTAATCCAGGACCCAGAGCAGAGATTCCCCTGCAGCTCATGGTGAAGACCATGGCGAAGCAGCTGTGCCCCTGTCATGCTTTAGGAATGATACTCCTCTGTTGAGCCTCCCACCATGACTCTCCAAAACCGTGCGTTGGTCTCTTTCACTCTCTCCCACAACCTGTGGTGAGGTGGGATGGAGTTGAGAATTGGAGGCACAAAAAGCAAAGATCACAGGTGGAGATAAAAACAGTTTATGGAAACAGCAGTGAGATAAGAAAATGAAATGACAGTAATGACAAGGAACAGTAATGATATCAATAACAAAAGTGTATTAAAGAGAGGGTGATTCACATGCAAATATGCTTACCCCAGACCCCAGGACAATGAACAACATTGGCTTCCCTCTCCCTGCCTCCCCCCATATTTTTCTTTACTGGAAGGAATTCCCCACATGGCAATGACATAAGCTGGTATGGAATAGCATTACAGTCCTGGCCACGCCCCCTCCCAGCTACTGCAAAAAAATAACCCTGTCCTGGGCAAAACCAGGACATCCCTGCAGCCATGAAGGTCCATAGTGGGATAGATATTCACCTGCAACCAGTGGAAGACCCCACACTGGAACAGGGGAAGAGTGGGAGGAATTTTCCTCCAGAAGGGGAAGGAGCAGCAGAGATGATGTGTGATGAACTGACTGCAGCCCCCATTCCCTGCCCCCCGAGCCATGGTGGGGGAACGTGTAGAGAAAACTGGGAGTAATGTTATGCCCAGGAAGAAGGGAGGGGTGAAGGCAAGGTGTTTTGATAATTTTTCTACTCTAACCTAAGTGATAATACAATAAACTACTTCTCCAAGTCTGTTTTGCCCATGACAGTAGCTGGTGAGTGATCTCTCCCTGTCCTTGTCTTGAGCCATGAGCCTTTATTTATATTTCCTCTTGCCTGCCCAGCCGAGGAGGGGGAATGATAGAGTTGCTTTGGTGGGCATCTGGCATCAGCCATGGTCAATCCACCACCCAGTGTCCAGGATGTCTGTTTCTTGTAGTGCCCATCCTAGGAAGTAAGCTGAAGATCCACAAGTAGGGAAGGGTCACAGCTGACCCTTATCAATCAAATAGACAAAGACTTTAAGAATGACATGGATCTGTTAGAGTGAGTCCAGAGGTCATGAAGATAATCAGAGGTTTGGAGCACCTCTCCCATAAAGATAGGCTGAGAGAGTTGGGGTTGTTCAGCCTGTAGAAGAGGCTCAGAGCAAACTTTCCAGCAGCCTTCCAGTAACTAAAGGGGGCCTATGAGGAAGCTGGAGAGAGACTTTTGACAAGAGCACAGAGGGATGGGACAAGAGGAAATGGCTTTAAACTGAAAGAGGATAGGTTTTAATCAGATATTAGGATGAATCTTTTCATCCTGAATGTGGTGAGACACTGGAATGGGTTATCCAAGGAAGCTATAGATGTCCCATCTCTGGAAGTGCTCAAGGCCAGTTTGGATGGAGCTTTGACCCTTTTGCTCTAGTGGATGTTGCCCCTGCCCATGGCAGGGGGCTTGAACTAGATAATCTTTAAGGTCTTTTCTAATCCAAACCATTTTATGGTTCTATGACATTCCATGCCATGTTATGTCATGTTCTATAATTAGGGCTTTGGGCTAGGAGATGTTCAGAGTTAAGAAATTTGTCTTTCTAGGTAACTGTTAGCTGCTTTCCAGCCACTGGCTAAACATTGCCTGTGGTTATGAAGTACTGAGTGAATTTCCTATTTTTCTTTGGCTGCATGAACATCTTTCTATCATTTACGAAATATTTATTATTGCTTGTTGCGTTATCTCAAGCCACAAGTCTTCACACTTCTGCCTTTTGAAATCTCTTCCCACTCCCACTGCAGGGCGTGAGCAAACAGCTAAGTGGATCTTGGTTGCCTGCCAGGCTTACCTCACAAAGCTGGAAAACGGGCACCTATTACAGCAGTACAACCTACACTTTTTAGATAAAGCAGCCAGGCTGCCTGTATTGTTAACAGCTGTTTATGAAAACATTGCAGAAAACCTCCGAGCTTCCAAGTCTTTACGAGAGCTGATTTGTGAGAGCTGGGTGCAAGGGAGTAACAATTCCCCAAAAATTCTCTTCTAGCTTTGGACAGTCATTTGGGTTCCACTTCAACAATTATAAGACCTGGTTTTCTGCTTAAAGTACTTTTTAGTAATTCCAATTACATTTCTAAAATACTCATTATTCTCAGGCAGACTGCCCCATGTAACTTCCGATCTTAAAGATCAAAACTCTGTCTTTTATGTGGATTTATGGCAATACAATCATTATTTTTACAGATTTGACATGTTTATTTTCTCACAAACATGCATGCACATTTTCAAAACAGTTTCAGTCCTAAATATTTTATAACTTGCATAGCACCATCTATTTCTTATACAGTTCAGAATGAAGATGGGAAAACAAAATGAAGAGAGAGGGAAAGAGAGAGACTATAGAAGAAAACCCAAACTCACATATACAAAAGATCAAATAGTGTATTTAGTATTTTTTCTCTCTCTGTCCAAAAGAACTGCTGCTAGAATATTTTATAACAAAACAAATTTCTATGCTCCAAAATATATCCTTTCTGTCAATTCTTTCGAAGTCTGAAGAAAGATACTGATGTAAATGAAAGCAGAGTTTATTCAATTCCATTTAAGACTATTTACTGAAGAAAATGTTATTAATTTTCTTTACTTTTTATATAGGGAGAATGAAAAGTTAATTTAACTACTATATTTGAAGGGGATATCTATTTTACTTCTTGGGGGAAATTATTCACTAGCATTAAGTGATCAGTCAAAAATAAAACATCCTATAAAGGTATGATTTTAGTGCACAAATTAGTCACATGCAAAGTGAATAGTTTAGGAAATGTCTAATTAGCTGAATACCTAAAATATGAACCAGTTAACAGTCCAGAACATGTTTAATTGTCTATTTCAGATTAAAGACAATTACAATGCCAATTAGTTATGGATAATTGGACACTGGTTGCTACCATATGTAACACTTTGATTTATGTGTCACAGATACAATTATTTTGGTTCATCAGAACATCCCATTTTATGTATTTATTTTTCAATGCATTGTAAATTACTGTTTCCTAAATGTTACTCTGCACTTCTCTTATTTAAATGACAAGTTTTTATACCGAGAAAATGAGCAGGTGTTCCTCACTGGTTGATTGAAATTGTTTGGAAATTTCAATCTTCAGTGATTTTGTGACACTTTCAAAGTGGGAAATGGTAGAAAATGTCACTGAAGTGATTATAGATATTGTTATTGCTGGAGGGAAATCAAAATGTGGCATAAAGAGAATTCAAAAGTGAAGATAAACACCAGTAAAATAAAGGGGAAAATGTATTTAAAAACATATGAAACATATGGATTGAAGTTGTAAGCAAAAAATCTTTTGGGATGTGTGGGGTGTTTGTACTTAACTTTAAACACAAGATATTTAAAAACATTTTTTCCTTTTTTTTTACTTACTGAATTGAGATTTCGCATCATCTCTATCTAGCTTTTAAACTATCTTGTCACGTTGCCAAAAATACCAGCTTTGTAATTGAAAGAAAACCTGTTTTTTTAAAAGTTACTTTCACAGAATCACAGAATATTCTGAGTTGGAAGGAACCCAGAGTGAACATGGAGTCTGACTCTTAGTCCTGCACTGGACAGCCCCAAGAGTCACACGGGTGCCTGAGAACATTGTGACTCTGTCACACCTTCAGCCTTCAGGCTTTGTGCTGTGACCATTTTCCTGAGGACCACATTCCAGTGTCCAACCACCCTCTGGTTGAAGAAGCTTTTTCTAATATCCAACCTAAACCTTCCCTGACACAGCTTTAGGCCATTCCCTTGGGTCCTGTCACTGGTCACCACAAAGAAGAGATCAGGGTCTGCCCTCCTCTCCCCCTCACATGCAGTTGTAACTGCAGCGAGGTTTCCCCTCAGTCTCCTCTTCTCCACGTGAAACAAACAAGGGACCTCAGCTGCTCCTTGTATGGCTTCTCCTCAAGGCCCTTCACCATCTTTGTAGGTCTCTTTTGGATGCTCTCTTAAAGTTTCATATCTTTTTTTTCAACTTATTGTGTCCAAACCAGCCCCCAACACTTGAGGTGAGGCTGTCCCAGTGCAGAGCAGAATGGGACAATCCCCTCCCTTGCCTGGCTGGCCATGCTGTCCCTGATTCCCCCCAGGACAGGGTTGGCCCTCCTGGCTGCCAGGGCACTGCTGACTCATGTTCAACTTTTAATCAGATGGGATCCCCAGATCCTTTTCTGTGGCACTGCTTTCCAGCATCTCATTTCCCAGTCTGTCCCGACACCCAAGGCTGCACCTTCCCTTGTTGAAATTCATATGGTTGGTGATTGCCCAATCCTCTCATTTGTCAAGCTCTCTTTGAGGGTCATAATTGTACCAAAAGGACTGGAACCCAAATGAAGGAAAGGGAAAACATTAGGGTCTTTGGCTGAATGCATCTCTGGTTTAAACAAATCCATTTTTACTGTGCCAATAGTTAAATCTACAGTACAGAGGCTCAGCTATCTTGGATCAAAAGCCATCCTCACTACATCTGGCCCTGACTCTCACCTGTGGGCCCACAGTACAGCACACCCCTAGGAAGGTGCCAGATGTTGGGGGCTGGGGCTGCCTCAGTGTCCCCATGGCTGCTCTGCTTTGGGCTGGGAAGGCAGGACTGGCCCTGGCTGCCCAGCCACCCCACCAAGGCCCTGATGTGCTCAGATCCCAGGAAGCTGCCAGCTCCTGCTCCAAACCCTGCTCCCTGGTCTCTAACTGCTGTCAAGTTATAAGGAAGTGTGTGAGCTAAAGGTGTGCAAGAACTTAAAACTAGAGACAGAATTGTAATTACTGAGAATAGTTAGCAGCTCAAGTATTTAAGAGGAATGGTTGCATAAAAGGACACCAAACCTTGAGAATAAAACCCCAGAACACCAGACAGTAGTACCTCAGAAACCTTGAGGATGTGCCTGATATAAAGAGCCCTAACAGAGTTTGGCTTGTCTTCACTTGATTGAGCACTGCCTGAACATTAAAGGCTCATTGTGTCTCCCATCAGGGGTTGTGAGCATATTAATATTACACTAACTCATTAGGCTGAGCTGTCAGTTGTGTGCATTAGCCGATAAAAAACGGATTTGTACATTTAATTTGTGTATCTCCAGTTTGCTGACAGTCTGTTTCCTAGTGGTATAAATAACCAAAAAAAAGGGATTCAGAAATGAAGTATTAAAATATTTTCAAATCCTTAGGCATAGACTGAGACTGAGCACAATTGATGGTACTGTTCTAATTTCTATCAGCATAGCTGTTTTCATTACAACCAAAAATCAATGTGGATTTATGAAAAAACTCTTTTTTATCAGTGGAAAACTTTCAATCATTAATTATCATTAATTCAAATTTGTTTGTTTGAAGTTCTTTTTGTTTTCCAGGAACATTAAATTTCAGTTTCCTTTCTACATGAATTTATTTGAGATAAAAATATTTCATTTTTTTTCATAATTTTAAGATTTAAATATGACTAATTTTTGTGGTATTTATATTAAGTCCATATAGAGTGAAGTTATTATGCCTCTTCTGTCTGAATGTTCATAGTAAATTATGTAACAGTTTTGATTTTGCTCGAAAATGTTCTTCATCTTAATAAAAGTTCCTATATTGCTTACAAAATTTAGATATCTCAGAAGGTCTTATCCTGCTGGAAATCTTTCATCAGAATATACAATTGATTTGGTCAGTCTGGAAAAGTGAATTAATTCCCTTCAAGGTATATGAATTTTTTTAATAGTAATTTGATCAATAAGTAAATTAAGCTTACATAATGAGTCCTTTCTGTCAGTGCCCTAAAACTGAGGCAGTAAATTAATCAAGGATACACAAACATAGAACTCTGTTATCCCTTGCAGAAGTTTGTGTAGAAAATATCTTGCTTCTACTGAAGAGGACAATAAACATTACCTTAACAACCAATATGAAATTTTCACTATACGAAAACTAATGAATAAAGTTTCCTATGAGTAGTTGTATTTTTCTCCGAAGTTCAACAATAATTAAAAAATGTGAACAAAAAAGGCACTGGCTTCTGTTAATCAGAACCAGATCTCTGTCTAATAAAGTAAGGAAAATACTGGCTTCTGAGAAAAACTCAAAAAACAGGTGGATTGGGAAAATGTTTACTGAAACTTGTCTTAGGAGGACAAATGATTGAATTGATCTAATTACTTAGTTCATTTCTTTTTATGTTTTATTTGTCAGTACATTATTTTTCTCCTCCAAAATTTATTTATTTTTAAACAGTGATCATTGGAAATAATAATATAAAAAACCCAAAAAAACACCAACTCAATCAAATCCACCCTTCTTCCTGAAAAAGAAAGATCTACTTGTCTCTCTCATTTCTTCACTCTGAAAGAGCTCATGACAGGATTTATGACCCTTCCATCTTTAAAAAAGCTGAGGATGGTTAACAGTCATACAAATAAAATGCAAATATGACATTTGACATCTTAGGGAAAGAGAAAAGTACCATTGAGTAACTGTGGACTAGGAATAGATCAACAAGAAATCTTTCTGCAACCCACATAAATTATTGCCAAACATGCGCTAACTCAAATCTCAACATTTTTATTCTCACCAAGGTAAAAGGTAATGTCATTTGAAGTCATGACCTGTTTTTATTCCAGAAAGACATTTTTATGTTGGCTTCATCTGACTCCTAGAAGACTGAGCTGGGATTTCTAGTGGCACAGCTAGTGAAGTTTCTGAGGCTGTCAGCCCTGGCTCCTGGAAGGCTGATCCATCTATGGCACAGCAGCTTGATCCATGCCTGCTCCCAATTGAGTTTGGGGCTTTGTGGGCAGGTCAGCATGTGAGTGGATGTGAGGGGAGCATGTGAGGGTGTGAGTTGTCAACTCAGGATTATAAAAACTCAGGGCATCTTTGTCAGCCTCGCAAATCCTTAAGGAGACACCATACATAGAAGTCTGAACTGGGATTTCTCTCAGTTTAAAATGGAACCATTGGAATCTGGTCAAAGCTTGGTGCTGTTTAGTGATTATACTTATATATAGAGATAGGGCCAAACACTGAGAGATCATTTACTGATCTATTGCTATTATTTGCTATTATATACTTCTATACTTCTATCTCTATTTGCATTATTCCATAATATTTTCCTTTAATAGCTGTCAATATTTCTTCATTTTCTAAGTTATTTATAAAGGGATCAACTCTTAGGTGGCCACTCTCTGATAACATATGTATGCAGTTCTTACAGTGCAGCTGCCTTCGATGAAAGCTATTCTGAAACTTGTACTTAAATTAGATATGCAATCATGTTTCTTGACTTGCTGAGACTTAATCACCAGTGCCTCTCACCTCCCATAGAGATTTACAAAACAAAAGTTTAACAGCTGGTTTATCTTAGTGTTGCAGGATAGTAAATTGATGGGAAATCATCAATCAGCAGTAGGTAAAGACCAGGACTGTTTAGTTTTGGAATTAGGATGCCACTGTAAATGTCTAGAAAAAGGGAAGAACAGTACAAAAGTCTGGTTCTATACAGTTTACAGTTTTTTCACTTTCCTAATATGTTTGCCATTTTTCTAAATATTTAACTTAATTCTATATTGTAGTTTAAAGCTTTTTTTTGCATGATGTATGAGTTTTATTTTGCAACATAATTATTTCTACAAAACTATTGAAATGCTTTCTCCTAATGGAGCAATACATGCAAAGCAATGTTAAAAATATATATAATTTTGCACCCATAAAGGGTTTACAAAGTTCATTATATTTAAAAATTATGCAAATCCTTAATCACAACTTTTTCTTGACTACAGTATTTTTTTATTCTGAGTTTCTCTTGTATCTGAAGTGAGGTTGATTGGGTACAAGTACCAGCATTGTTTTTCTGGCTGTCTGCTTCCAGTTGTTAAATGCCTTCCCACGTATCAGAACTGGTAAATATTAGCAAATTAAACAGCAATTTAATTATTCAGATAAAGGCTTATTCATTTTGATTTTGGAACTATCAAAAATATCTAAACTGATAGAGGTGGGCCTTATATCCCTGCAATAATCAGTGGAGTGAGATAGGAAACTCAAAGGCAGATTGTCATCCCTTAATAAGAGTACTTTGCTCAACTGAAACAGGACGTGTTAGCCACTGACTGTCACTGGCTTCTTTCCCTATAATTATTTACTCTTTCAAAATATTGTCTTTGTAAGGGCTCCAAATTGATATAACTTTTCCTATCCTCTGACCAATCTTCAAAATGCTTTGTTGCAGCTTCACTATAAATAGTTTTCAGGACCTCACAAGTTAACAGCACAGAGAAAACACCCTGTAATCCCAGTAACTCTTCCATAACCGGAAAACTCAGAAACAGGCATATTCTTTAATCAGAAACTTTAGTTCAAGGAGATACAAAACTGTTCAGGGAAGTTAAACTACCCAGCTACAGATCATGCTGTACTGTATTTTGAATACACTTGTCACACAAAATGCCATCATTCTGCTGTTTCTGTCTATCCAGAGTGTAGATAATACTACACTCAACAGTGTGCTCAATAATAATGCACCTCTCAAAGAAGAGGGGAAACACTTGAAACTTGGTTCTCTTATGTCCTGAAAGACTCCACTAAGCACTGAGCTATTCTAGAGGATACAGATTTCCTCCAGGTATAAATTTAAATAGCTGTTATGTTTGTGGAGTTCCATCACCAGCTTCTGCCTGGAATGTAGTGCCATTGAGCACAATGCCAGTTCCTAATCCACTAAATGGTTCACCCTTCATATCTCTCCAATTTAGTCACCTATTGCAATACAGCATAAGAGTGTGAGGGGAAGAAAAGGCGCTGCTACATCCTTCTGTATTGTTCAATACCAGGGAAGTGCCAGGGAAGCTGATGTTTCATTTATGGTATTATATGTTTTTTCCTTTAGAAGTTAACCTGTCCTGGATCAGGATATGCTGGTGTATGTCCGTGTGTAGGTTGCAGTTTTGTATCAGTGCTGCTGCTTTGTTACTATAATTGTCTGTTCCCCACTCAATTTCAAGGAGACTGGAGGTCACAATGATCATAAATGTACTCTAATAAATTCCAGTTTCTTATTTTAACAAATGTAAATGGGTAATGAGGTATCCCTAGCAGAACGTATGAGCTAGTGATTTTGAGGGGGAATATGTATTTTATTTTCTCCTTTGCTTTTTTTTTAACCTACATTTAGCAATACAATCCAGAACTTTTGTCAAGGAAAATTGTGCCTTATTTTGCTTCTTCTGCGCTCCCCATATTTTTATCTCTCTTCAGTGTTCAATGACTGAAAAATTCACTAATTCTTATAATGTTTTAGGAAAGATAGCTTTTGCTAGTCAAAGGAATGAGGTGCTTTCCTTTCATCCACTTGACCCTGTTAGAAAAAAAAACCCCTAAATCTGTAGAAAGAAAGGCCCATAAACAGTAAAGAGGACTAAAAATGTGGTTTTCTAAGGAACTCTGAAAGGTCTGACATCCAGCAGGGAATAAAAAAATCATTCATTATACTTCTCTGCCTTCCTTTGGGCTAGTTCTGCCCTGCCAGATTTGCAGGACCTCTGCAGAAATTGTATGTACTTTTCATTTGTCTTCAATGTTCCTGACAGCAGTTTTGTCAGGACTTTCACTGATTTGCATGCATTTATAATCAGAAGCTTTGTCTTCTGGCTATATAGGCAAGCCATAATATTCATGTAGAGAATATGTTTTTCATTAGCATGAAGTGAATATATTCTTGAAGGGAATGTATACTAATATCTCCAGGCGCTGCAACTGACAGAGGGTGCTTTAAATTCTCTCTCATGAAAAGGTGTATTGTACATGAAAAGTAGAGTTATAAGCAATCAAATATCTTATGACTGTTAAAACAGAGTGTATCCACAAAAGAAATCCTTTATTCATTATTTAAAATGTTTATTATATACTGATATCATGAAAAAAGTATATTCTTGAGAAAATATTAAAATAAGTATGTGGACATTTGGATGGATTTGAAAATTTAAAAAAATTTCTTTGGGGATATTTTCCCAAGAACTTTTTTCTGAGTAACCATTTTGAATTATTTGCAGTCTTCCGGCTCTTATAAAATAAAAACCTTTATCTTTTTGAAGGAGACAGATTTTTTTTTCAGGCTTTCAAAGAAATACTTGAAAATCCTATCTGGAACAAACCAATAATTAATAATTAGATATCTATTTTAAAAGTAAAGTAACTAAATATGATATGACACTGATAGACTAAAAAAGTTTTTTTTCAAGGACAATGTGATGCCTATGGACTTAAAATAACTAAGTTAAATTAAAGTAAAAATAAGTTTATGTACAGTTTGACACAAAAGATAGAAAAGTATTCAGTAAATTTAAAAAACCCTGATTTTTATCCTATTTGTTTACACTGCCTTCTGTTAAGACATATATTTTAGGTCTCAGTAGTTTTATATAAATGAATCAAGGATTTTTAACACCAGATGTTGCGAGACATATATAATGCTACTTCTACTTTGTTCACATTTCTTGGAACTCTTCAGACTTTTTAGCTCATAACAATGGTCTAGATCAAAAAGTAACTAGGGACAATTGCAATGCATTCTCTTCAAGCTGTGTACACATTGATACAAATTAAATGAAAGAAAAATTTTAACAGAGAATCTTTGAATGCCTTTTGTTTTCTAATATTTATAAAACAGCTATTGGCAATAGCAGATGTGTTTAACAAGGGCAACAACAAGACCAAGAAAAAATGTCTTAAAATGGGAGCCTTAAGTACTACTTATGTTTTATCTTTCTGACATTTTTTCTTGTGGTTTTTTTGCAAAGAAATGATGGAAGATTCAAATTCTCTGTCTCCATCTCCTGGCAGACAAGAACTGAAAAAAATGTGGACTAGACTCCATGAAGCTGAGGGATAAAAATTATGAAGAATTAAATTTCTGTTTCTTGACTTATTTGCAGATTTTGCCCATTTCTATAATCATTTCAAGCTACTATAACATAGAGAAACAGAAAGCAATGACAATCTTATGCAGACAGACTCAAATCACATTGAAAATAACCTATAGGAGCTCTTCAACAGCAATTTTCCATCAGAATCAAAAAGGGTTACACCTTTTAATGTACAAGTCAACAATAAATGAGGATTTGAGGATTTGATAATTAAAGGAAAGCAAGATTTCATTTCCATTTGTTGATATGTCTAAAAATAATCATGTCTTTGTTCCAACTAGTTTACTTGAAAAAATGTTCTTTTGCATGCTGCTTACTGTAAGATAAATTGCATTTACTTTGTGTGAATACCACGTGATTTTGAGGATTTTTAACATACCCACCTCCTAGTATTACAGACATTTGTACATATCATGCTCTAAAGCACTGTTTATATTTTTCTTTTAATAAACAATAGTAAAATAAAGTTTAGAAGTAATTACAGCAGGTATGTGTGTCTTTCTTCCCTAAAAACATAGTTTTATACTGGCTGTTTTTTACATATACTGGTATTACTAACTCTCATATTAGTTAAGATAGCAAGCAATGTCCCCCATGGTTTAATGTATTGCCAATAGGCAAATTATGAATTTTTAAAATTTATGCACATTGTATGTCTCCAATCTTTTCTCAAGTACTCTCTACTAACTTTCATTATTAGTTCTATTTCAGAATACAGTATAAAAAAAGGTGAAAAGAATAAGGAATATATAATTTACTACATTAAAGATCAAAATATGTGTATCATTATTAATATGCAGATTATTTTATATTTGTATATGATGTTAGCAAAACAGGGGAATGGGAAAAAGATTTTCCTGTAGATTTTTTTCACTTATAAAAAATTCTTTTTGAAGAACAAAGAAAATGCAAATGAATTGTGTAACTGACCTTTACCAATAAAATTGTGGAGTTTGTTGTCTTAGAGAGTATTTAATAAAACAGAAAAAACATGAAAATGTCACCTTATGACTTAGTTCTCTAGGATGCATTTAACTCATCTCATTTGATATTCCTCCAGAGGGTAAAAAAGACTATCAACAAGGTTAGAACTAGTTTTTTCACTCAAATAGAAAGGAAGAATTATACTAGCATAGGTTTTACTACTGCCTATCTCAGTTCCAGCTTACACACAGGGAGATAAATAAGATTTATAGAGACAGACTCCCCAGTTTAATGACTGCTTTGAGATACAAGGTACTAGAGGAAAGGTTGCTTTTAGAAACATGCACTACTGATATTGATTCAAGAAATAGAGATATACTTTTAAAATTATAAATAGGAGTAAGAAAACATGGAAGTTTTCCACAGACAGAAGTTCTGAGTTTATGTTTTCTGTAATAGTTAGTCAGTATTGCAGTAATGAAGTTTAAATCCTACTGTATTATCAAATAGGAAATAAGTTTCCAAAGTCACATTTCTATTTATCATAGATAAACACATTCACAGAAACATACGATACAAGACTGTCACTGTCAGACCACTAATTGCAAAATATTAGGGGTCAATCTTCCACATTAACATTAATGAAAACTCTACACAGTCACTGAGCAAAGTGTTATTGTGTGATAATAAGATGCTGAGGAAGACTCTAAATCATCTCAATGAAAACCTATTCACACCTACAGTAGGTCCATCATTACTCTCTAACACCTGAACACATTCAATGGGATTCTAAAACTCATTTCCACCATATGAAATACAAGGAATTATTAATAACTCATTGAGAATATTAGAATATTTTCTTACTACCTACCTCAGAAACTTATTAAAAAATCTCCCCTTTATTCATTTAATCACCCTGAATATGTGAAGTGTTTGCAGGCATAAATAAGTGTATGCTTATTTCAGCCTACTGTTTTGACAGATTCATGAATTTTTGTTATATTATTCAGTGTTTTGCTGGCATTGCTTTTAACTTCCTATATGCCTCCACTAAAAAATAAAATATATCAATCAACAGTGCAAGGTCTGGGAAAGCAATGTAAAGAAAAAATCAGAGTTGAGCTGGAGCTCAACTATGCTATTTCTCGCTCAAGAGATCAATGAGACTAGGATGAGTGTGAAGCACAGCTATTCCATGTAGTTTTCTATGAATATATATATGAACATAAATCTCCCCTATGAGTTGTGAAAAAGAAAATAAATTTGGATGCTTATTTAAAGTACAAATTGATTGTTTAGTATGTGACTTTCAAAGTTTCACCTTAAAACTTGAAAATAGTTGTTACTGAGCTCTTCTGCCTCAGCAAGGAACATGCTTTGCTTGCAGAGTTGCACTAGGAAACGTAAAATTTTTTTTCTTGTTTTCATCCCTGATTCAGAGAACCCCAGGCAAAAGAAAAACAATAAAGATCCTCTTTGGTTAATAGAGATTAATGTATGTACTTAATATACCTAGTATATTTATTACACATATTTTTCTGCTTCGTCAGCCTCTGCTATTATTTTATATTTTTATAATTTAATGGGAGATTTTTCATTTTATATTTCACCTACCAGCAGAAATACATATCACATAGTAAACAAATTTGTCAGTCATCTCTCCAGCTTCATAACTCCAGGAGACTTAAGACTGGTTTTATACAATTTATCAGATATAGACTTTTTTCACCCTGTGTTTCACTTATTCTTAGTTAGAACCTCATTCAGATGGTATAAGTGGATTTTAGATTTGTGCATTAAAGCATCAATTTTTAGTGAGTTTGTCACTGAACATGCAATGTGACATACGTCACCTGTCACATGCAAGGATGAATTTAACATGGGGACACAACACAATTCCATCTGACAGGTGAGAAATTTCACTTTGCTACTCTTTCCATACTAAATTTCGTACTGTAACTGAGTCTTAACATGCTGGGGTAAGTGTCTCCTCAGAAAGATACATTCCCTTTTTTGCCTGAAAAGACCATGGAATAGATGCTTCTAGAAGCTGTTCTAAGACCCATGGAGGACAAGGAGATGATTTGAGAGAGCCAGTACAGCTTCACTAAGGGCAATTTCTGCCTGACCAACCCAGTGGCCTTCTGTGATGGAGTGACTGCCTCAGGGGACTGGGTCAGAATAGTGCAAGAGATGTCATTTACCTGGACTTCGTAAAGCCTTTGGCACTGTCCCCCACAACATCCTTCTCTCTGCATTGGAAAGAGATGGATTCATTGGGTGGACTGTTTGGTGGGTTAGGAGTTGGTTGGATGGTGACATCCAGAGGGTAGTGTTCAATGGTTCGGAGTCCTGACAGAAATCAGTGACAAGTGGTCCCTCAGGAGTCCATATCTTCATTAATGACACAGACAAAGGGATCAAGTCCACTCTCAGCAATTTTGCAAACAACACCAAGCTGAGTGTTGTGGTGACACACCTGAAGGACAAGATGCCTTATGGAGGGACCCAGACAAGCTTGAGAAGTGGCCCAGGGGAAATCTCATGGTGTTTTATCATGATCAAATTCAAGGTGCTGCACCTGGGTAGGGCAACCCCCAGTATCAATCCAGGCTGGGGATGAACAGATCCAGAGCAGCCCTGCTGAGAAGGACTTGGGAGTGCTGGTGGGTGAGAGGCTGGATATGAGCTGGCCTCATGTGGGCCAGAAAGTCAATTGTCTCCTGGGCTGCATCAAAAGCATTCTGGCCAGCAGGGCAAGGGAGGGAATTCTGCCCCACTACTCCACTCTGGTGAGAACCCACCTGCAGTGCTGCATTCAGCTCTGGGGCTCTTGGAAGAGAGAGGACATTGATGTCTTGGAGCTAGTCCAGAGCTGGCCAACAAGATGGTCAGGGGGATGGAACACCTCTCCTTTGAAGGGAGGCTAAAAGAATTGGGATTATTTAGCCTGGAGAAGAGGTGGTCTTTGGCTGACCTAATTGCAGCCTTCCAGTACCTGAAGGAACCCTACAAGAAAAGCAGAGACTTTATTAGGGCATGTAGTGACAGGGAAAGGAGAATGACTTTAAAATGAAAAAAAACATAGGTTTGGATTAGATATTAGGAAGAAGTTCTTTACTGTGAGGGTGATGAGGCACTGGAACAGTTTGCTGAGAAAAGTTGTGGATGCCCCAACCATGGCCATGTTTAAGGCCAGGCTGGACTGTGCTTTGAGCAGCCTTGTCCATCAGAAAGTGTCTCTGCCCATGGCAGTGGGGCTAGAACTAGATGATCTTTAAGGTCCTTTTCAATCCAAACCTTTCTATGATGATGTGATGATTCTGTGATCATCACCAATAATAAGTCCATTTTTTAATTTGTGTTTTATATGAGCTGGTTCCTTCATCAATTCGATGACTGGTGACCAGAGGATGGAATCAGTATTTATGTAGTTTCAAGGGGACTGAAATTCCTACAGACCTAGGTAGGAACTGAGTAATGACTTCAATAACATTAATGTTTCCTAAATTATGGGTTTATATCTTTAAAGAGAAAAATAGCATCCTTGGGTATTTCAGGATCTGAACCTTAGTTATACCCAGGAAAGGCAGACACCACTAATGTGTCCATGAGTGTCTTACATGGTATCTAGATAAAAGTAACATATTACACAAGACTCAAGATAACATGCTGTCATTTTTCTTCAATACACATAATTATCTCTTCTGTAAATCCAAAGCTAATTTCTACATAAAAAGAAAATAACTTTAGTTATTATATTCATGAATATAATGAATACTTACAGTGTCATTTTATGATAATTATATTTTTATGCCTTTTTCCCAAGGCATTGAGTTTACAGGGGTTCTTACTGGTTTTGTTTAAAAGGTGGCACTGCAATTCTTACCTCTCTGCTTTCATGATAGTCTCTGGCACCCCTGATCACGACATGTCACTTTCAAAAGATGTGCAACAGGCTTTCTAGGTAGACATTATACAGAGGGTCTGCAAAGCTGTCAGAACTGCACAAAACATACAGTACAAGGACACTTATCTCAATAACAGAAAACAAGAGAAAATGTTGGTCACATGACTGCATGAAAAATGACTGCGAGAGATTTTCCTTCATTTTCTTTTGATGGTAATAGGGAGATGAAGGTTGTACAGCCAGGTGACTGCTTACTCATTGTATAATGCAGTTAATGAGCTGCCTTTCTGACACTAGTCTAATCTGTCTGGTTCATGATGTACTATAGCACATGCATTATTTCACTGAATGATTTATGGGATCCCTATTATGTTGTAATGCATTTTCTAGCGATGATAGATGAGATGGATTATTTTGTGTTTCCTAGCATATTGTAGTTTTGTACATCAAAAATGTGGTTTGATTATAAGACATCATATTTCATTAACCAATGAGAACCATTTTGATGACAGGTGTTCCTTCATTAATATTTCCTTTTCCTTGTTATACTCTTCTAAATATCTCCAAAAATTTTCTCATATTTGCAGTCTTGTTACATAATTTCCATGCATAATTCTATAGTATAGTATTTAAATATCAACTCATAAGGATAAAATGCTAGCTTGTGAAAAAAAAAAAAAGAATTGATGCATTTTGGGCTTTTTTTATTCATTCATGAGCAATTCCTAGTCTTCTTGTCCTTAAATTTTACATTGATGTGTCAGTGTCTGGCAAGGAGATAGGTCTCAAAATTGCTAAATTTCTTCAACTTTTGTGAGTACTCTTAACTGGTGCTGGTTGAGAGGAAAGACACCATAAATAATCTTATTATGGTAACTAAGTCTCTCTTTTTCCCTGTTGACAATATGACTTGTTAATTAGCATTATCTCAAATAGACAAATTATATAACATTTTGTTGAGGAAATGCAGTGGAAGAGAGAGAGAGAGAAAGAATTGTGAAATTAAAGGGAGAAAAAGTCAAAGCAAGGGAGGGCAAAGGTCAATATGCAAGGAAAAGTGTATTTAGGTAGCAGGGGCTTTTAGGAACATGCAACAGACCTCAAGTTATCACACTGGGAGGATGTGATAGAAAGCTGGGGCAGACAGATCTTGAGATAGAACTGGTTTGCTCACATGCTCTGTATATACCTAGAACAATAGAATCACAGAAACATAGAATTAGAATGCCTTGAATTGGAAGGCACCTTAAAGATCATCTGGTTCCAAACCCTTGACACTGGCAAGGATGCCACCCAGTAGATCAGGTGGCTCAAAGCCCCATCCAGCCTGGCCTTGAACTCTTCTAAAGATGGAATATCCACAGCTCTTCTGGGCAATCCATTTCAGTGCCTCATCATGTCCACAGTGAAGAATTTCTTCCTAATGTGTAATCTAATGTATTCTCATCTCTAAAGCTGTGGGTTTGGTTGTTTTAAACACAAACTTACTAAGAGGAATGATGAAATAATAAAGAGAGATCTTAGAAAAAGCCAGCTGTCAGTGTTCTGCTGACTGTGGTTCTCCTTTTCAGTCCTGCACTCCAGGCCAAGCATGGTCTGAGTCTGGCCGTTGGTGCAAACACCGTGCTTGGTTTTTGATTTTCCTTTCTGTCCAGCATCAGATATTTCTCTGAATTACCCATACTCCTCCGGTTTTGAGGGAGACTTAGCCTTTGACCCCCTATTGACACTTCCACTTAACATAATGGAAAAAATTCATTTTGGCCAGTTATATTGTTTCGATGATCCACTACACAGAGTTCTTGCAATACTGTGTTGTTGAAATGTGGTCTTTCTTAGCCCTGCTGCTTCTGGTTTTCCACTCTTTTCCAATGCATGTTCACAACAAGCTGATAAGTAATATTTCAAATAAGTATAAGATTTCCACACTACTCAGTCAAAAGGAGGGTCCTTTGAGGTGCACTATCCATTTAAACTTACAGAAACCAAATATTTTCCCCATAGTGTAAGTATAAAGTAGATTATGTGGAGAGTATCAAAATGTTTGGTAAGTTGTTTAAACTGTGTATGAAAAATAAGTTGAATATTTTTACATCCAGAGTGAGACCAACAAGCCAATCTAGTAAAAAATGTCTCTGACCATGGAAAGCTGATGCAGAACCAGAGGAATTTTAAAGGTCCCTGCCAACCCAAACCATTCAATGATTCAATGATTCTGTGATTCCAAGTCAATCATAAGTCAATATCTAAGCCATCATTTATCATATAAATGGATTGATGGCTAAACAAACAAAATCAGCATTCATTTTGAGCACACAAAAAAAGTACAGCTGGGCAGTGTTTGGACAGTTGGACTCAATGATTGTAAGGATCTTTTGCAACCTGAAGAACTTTGTGATTCCTGTAGTCTACAGATATATTTGGTAAATATAATGGATGAAAATTGGATAGCTGTACCTCAAGTTCTCTCATGTTTTTGTCCATGAGAGACTAAAGTCACTTCTAGAAATTTCTACTGAGAGATTTGGAAATGACAAAATATCTGGGTTTATGTTTTTAATCTTGTTCTGCTTTTCAGACTTCATTTGTTTGTAAATTAGAAATTTCCAGAACTGTTACCATATAATAAAAATGCACAGTAACCTCAAATGTTATGACTTGACATTTGGGAACTATACAAGTTAAAAAAAATTACAATAAATATTTAACCCACTAATTTGTAATGATACGCACTTCTAAAGTAAATGTAGTCTAAGTTTATATAATAATTCAAATTTTAACTACTATGTCTCTTTGATAAGACATAAATTTTCAATAAAATAACAGAATAATTTGATTTCCACAACAAATTCAATTTATTTTATCTCAGAGAAGCAGGAAAGAACCAATACTGTAAACTTACCATAGATATATGTAAATTACATATTTGTCATTAGCAAATAAAGACCCAAAATTTCCTTACATTTTTTTCCCTTGCAAATTAAAAATTATTATAATAATCACAGTTTGTCCAAAATACCAAGTATGTCAAGAAATGAGATTCCATTTACTTATGACAGATTTTATTGTATATTTACAGACTGTGAAATCTTTTGAATCCTAGTCCCAAAATAAAAAGACACAAATGTATCCATTATCCATTTAAACAGCTAGTAAATCCAACCTTCCCCTTAGTTTCCTCAGTACAACAGACAGAAAATAAGTCTAATAGTATTTCCAGAGGTTAACATACTCAGCCCTTCCTGAACGAAGTTCTAAAGCGAATGAGTTCCAGAATAAAGGACACTCACAGAGAATTGCTCTTTCACTTTACTTCTCTTAGAAAACCCTTTCATTTGGGGAGAAGCAAGTGGGGACGATTTTGCTGCAAAGAAAGAGGAGTCCAAGTTAGACTTCAGAAGCAACTTACTATCTGATTTGGCATAAGAAACTTTATTTTTAGATCTGAAACTTCTGGGAGCAGCTACTAACTTCTGTTACACATTTTCAAAATAAAAAGTGAAGAGGTCTTACGCTTTAATGGAGACAACTGTGGGCTCAAACTCCCAGGTGAAGTAAAGTCTTCCATTCTTCCACAAAAAGCTAGACCTCTCCTCGGCAGTGTCTATTCATTTTCTATTGGTATATCTATGTGATTCTTCTCCTCTCATACTGGCTTTTTTGTATTCAACTCTGAGGAAAGCCACTTTTTTTTTTTTTCTTAACCATATGATTTGTTCAGAGAAGCTTGATAGCTACCACTGATTTGTTGTTGTGGTTGCTTTTTTGTTGTTTTGGTGTTTTTTTGAAAGTAAATATTTTCTTTTAATTTATTTTACTTGACAACTCTTTTTCTAGGAAAAAGCGAAGTGACATAAAAAGGAAAAAACCTACATTTTTGAAATGGTTTTCTCTATTTTTTCCCTCTAGAGTGATTTTTCTAAAAGACTTCTTAAAATGAACTATTTTGAAGTGTTTTAAAATGCAATTCCTTTATGAGATAGCTGTAATTGGCATGCTGAAATGTCAACACTTTTTAACAGAAAAAAAAAGTGTTGTGGGCTTTTTTTCTATTCAGTAAGAGATCTGAGATTTTTTTGATATCTATTTGATTGAATTTTGTAATCAAAATTTTATTGGTCTAGCAATTGATAGGCTATTTCTCCATATGATGATGAATGGCTTATTACCTTTCTTAAATGAGTTTCTCTGATATTTCCACTAAGGAAAAGCCCCCCATAATTGTATTAAAATCCAAATGATTGGATTTTCAAATAGCAATTGACAAGTATGAAGTTAATGGTAAAGGGCAATATGTTAGCCTGATATTGGGTTAAAAGAAAATTATAATGAAACTAATATTTTAGTCATTAAAAGAGAGAAATAGGAATTAACCATTTCATTATATGCCATCCACTTCTAGAAGACTCATGCCTAAATAATATGTTGCTATTTTGTTGCACAAGATGCTTTTTATGTCTCAACCTTGTGGATATAGTTCTAGGGAGAATTTCTTTGCCTTTAAAAAGATGATTAACATGATTCAGATTCAAAATGGGCTTTTAGATTTTCAATAGGACTTAATTTCTAAAATTCCCATTCCTGTACACTATGTAGCAGACATTCCATATATGAGTTTTCTATGCTTTCTAGAAATAATATTTATTTCTTAGTGGAATCTATAGATTCTGCTTGACAACTAGAAAGCAGAATAGTTAGCTAGAATCAAAGGTTCTCATCTTAGGATGTGACTTTGTCATTATTGGAAGATTAATTTTTCTTCATCCATGTTAGATGTAGATGATTTATTATATTTGCAGTATATATAGCATTAACACTTAGCCAGAGTGACAAATCCACTAGTTAACTTGTCTTCTGTACCTTCAGTGGATTGAGTATTCTTCCTTGAACATTTTCTGAAAAGTACATGACAGATCTAATTCATAGGATTGAAGTTTTAAAATGCACTGAACATTCACTGGCATGCACCGGTCTATTGAAATATCATTAAGGAAAGGGACAGTAAAAGGCACCTTCTACAGAAAATTTCATGTGCAGTGTCTTCCAAGGTCACAACTAAAGGAAAACTGCAACTGCTGCAGTCACGACTGAATTGTTCATACATGTGCACAGATCAGGAGCAATAAGAAGCCACAGAAACTCATAAACTGAATTGCTAAAAACTCTGAAGATTAGATAGAACCCAAGGGTGGTCTTTTTTCTTATATTTTTATATTAATTTTTTCTCTTTTATTCTTCATCTTATTGTGAATCATACACATAGGCATTCACTTCTTGTCTGGCTTTCAGCCAATGCCATTATTCTGCATTGGTATTCACTAGTATACAGCTGTAATTGTCTTCACACTTCTTTATTCCAAAAGAAGGAGAGTTACAGTAGCCAGATCAATCAAGACATCGAATACATTGAACTTTGAACTCACACTGACAGTATTCTGTGGAAAACATCTCATTGTCTCCCAGATCTTTAAAAGTTTGAGGGTCAGATTCTCCATCACATTAACAGTCACTTTTAGATTAGTGAAACATTTTGTATCATTAAGCTTTGTGGAGTACGAGAGTTTAGAGATATACTTAGAGAGATCAATTTTTCATACTCAAACTTTTTGGTTTTATTTCTATTACTTAGGCAATGATACTGAGAATGACATTTCTTACTTTTTAAATGACAGAAAAGAAAGGGACCAGTAAACAAGGGTAAGATGCATTTTTAAGGAGCTGGAGGAAATAAGGAATGTTCTTTCAAAGCACAGAACTGTGGAATAATGAAACAGAAGACTGCAAAAGAAATCAAAGTGTGGGTGAATGCTAAATGGAAAAATACTGCAGCATCTGACCTTGAGAAAATTTGTGTGCAGTGGTGGAGAAATCCCTAACATCTTCATTTCAACTTGCCACTGCACCAAGTAAAACATGAGAGACACTAAATTTCATTGATTGGGAAATACAAAATTGATCACACAAAGTAGAGGTAGTGATGCACAAAGCTCTGACTATGTCCCAGAAAAGATTTTCTGTGCTGGTCATCAGTACTACTTTTTATTTTAATCAGAGTTGGTTTTTTTTAAATTTTGATTTTAGAAGACTATCATGAAAAAAAGATAAAGCTGATGAAAATATGAGTAAGTTTTAGCTATGAATATAAATTGAAAATACAGTGTCCTAAAAAAGAGACCAAGCTAAAATAACAAATTTATTCAGCTAAATACTAAAAGTTTGGAAAACCTGAAGGAATGTGCTATTTCTTTTGGTCAGACAGTAACTTTGTAAATGATTCAAAGGAAATTTTCAGCAAAAAGAAAAAAATGAAATGTTAAAAGATGAGAGCATGTGAAGCATGATGAAGGTACATTACTGGCAAAAAAAAAGATTGGACTTCTGTAGCATGCCTATTCCAATTAATTTCTGTGAGTTAACTATTTTTTTAATAATGAATATCTATTCTAAATATACCATCAAAGACCAATTCTTCTGGAAGTGTTTAGCTGCCAAAATCAATGACAGCTAAGCCTATTATTCCTACATTATATAAGTTTGAACTGAGAAACTGGCTTCACAGTTTTGGTTCAATACCTAACATCAGAATGATGGAAATTATGAAGGAGAGATTACTTACATGTAGGATAAGATACAGTGAAGAGACTTTCTCTGAAGTCCTGCTGTCTTGGGTTTGCATGACAAAGTTTGGATACTTGGAGGGCTGCAGGGGTGGCTTCTGTAAGAAGCTGCTAGAAACTTCCCTGTGTCTGATGGAGCCAATGCCAGACAGCCCCAAGCTGAATGGGCTGCTGACCACAGCTGAGTCCATCAATTACATGTATGCTGGTTTATGTATCTAAATATTCATTTGTTGCCAGAAATGCAGAGTGTATTTCCTTTTGGCTGAGGTATTTGGCCTACTCCCTTCAGCAAAACCCTGTGTGTAACTTAATTTTCTTAAATATGTTTTCTCATTTGTGAATAAGATTATACATTGTGGACACTGTGTATATGTATAACTGTGGGTGTGGTCTTGCAATTGGCATGGAAATGGCCATTTAAAATGATTAATTGTTTCTATCTCTTCTATTTTAATATCTCAATAGCACATGCAAAGCATGATTGGGATGGGTCTGCTCCTACCAGCAAAACATCATATTCTTCACTCTAAAGAGCTTATAAATGGGAAGGGTAACAAAAAGGAACAATTTTATGACTAAACCAGTGATCTGTTAGTACTTCTGATCAATCACACAAAAGAACTAAAACTTCAAGCTATCAGGGCACAGTTTTTGCATAGTTGCTCTTTTCATAGTTCACATGAAATGACAATTTAATGAAATTCATTGTTAAATGATCAAGTCCTATTCTTTTCAACAAAATTCTTTATTATATTCAAGTGCCAAAATTAGGAAAGCAAAACCAAACTGACCAAAAACCACCCCTAAGTGTAAAGAAAAAAAAGTCAACCCTTCTCCCACCCCTCAAAAGAAAACCAAATTAAAACCAAAGATGGAACCCCTAAAAGTTTTAGAGGAAAGGAGCTTTTAGGAATGGATAGCAGATTAATTAGAAATTAACTGTCCCTTGTCTCTGAATAAATAACCCAAACCCAAAAAATTTCAGAAAACGTTTTTCCTAAATTATCAATTTTAGGAAAATTTGAGTATCCTGCTTATTTTTCTCTGCTGCAAAACACAACTGAGCATGTCACTCCAAAAGTGAAAAAAGAATCTTTTCTTCAGAGCATAGTAGATATCTGCATGGTATATTCACCTACACAGGCACACACACACACACACACACACACACACACACACACACACAAAATGTTAACTGTGGCAATAATTTCTAAATCAAAATAATATGGGTCCATCTTTAGAAGTCTTGCCTTTGTGATATCAAGATATATATTTTATTCTTTTGGCAGTTACTCCATGACATTTCCTCTGGGTGTTTGGAAAAATATTTTCTGCTCCATAAACATTAACTTCTTTATTGCCCAAGTAAAAGGTAATCCATATCATTGAAAGGAACATTTTTTACAGTCTAGTAATAATGCATGTTGTTTGCATCCAGGACTTTGAGAATTCTTGTGCAGCAAAAAATACCAGAAGTAAACAGAAGCCTTTGAGGGAACACCTTCTATTGTGTTTCAAGAGATAAAGAAAATGGCATAGTGAGAAAATTTAGAAGAGTGTCCAAATCAATAACCAGAAATTAAGAACTATAATAAAAGTGGAATGCTTTGTAATCTTTTTGGTTTTGCTGACCCCTCACCTTGGGTCAGGAAGATGTTTGTGCACCCGAGTAGCCCCATGTTGCAATCCTGCTTTGCTGTGCTGCATGCATTCTTTTTCACATTTCAGAGACCTGACTCCTGATCCACATCACAGTACACTGACTTCAGGTCTGACTTACTACTACACCCTGACTTCTTACTGTCATGAAGCTTCAGCTACAGACAGCAGTTTTTTCTGATTCTCATCAGTGGAATAGCTGATCCACCTCACAGCTTTGCTAACACTGTGTGATGCCTTTGCTTGCAGAGCTCAGTGTAATACATTGCCTGCCATGGGTTTGTGTGCGAGTGTTGGTGTGCTGTGTTTTGTCAAATTACACAAGGTCTCAAATGTCTGCAAGGTATTAAAGTACTTAATACAGATTATAAGTGTTTCTTTACAAAATAAACTGAAGTATGGTCATAGCAATAACCTAAGGAACAAGTTGAAAGAGTTATGAACAATTGGGTATATTAAAAAAAAAAAAAGTGAGAAATACACATAACAAGAGGCTGTATTATAGTAACAAATACAACCTACATGGAACTGCCATTCTCAGTCACTGAAGTCAAAAATATATGGAAAGGTCCAAGTGTATGCTACTAAGTTCTTACATCATCTAGGTCAAAGCTGCATCCAAAATGCATATTAAGAGTAGTCTCTGAGGTATGCTGCCTTGACTGTGCCTTGTAATTTTTTGTGTGAGTGCTCTCTGGTCAACACCAAAACCATGTCATCCAAAGAATATAAGATAGGAGATTGGTTCCAGCATTTTTGGAAATTCCAAGGAATTTTTGTTTTATTGTGATAAACTGTCTCGGTGATAAACTGTATGTAGCTCTACACAACATGGTGAACCAAAATTACTATTTAAGGTCAAGGTGTTCTGACTCTTTTTTTAGCTATGTTTCATTCATATGAAGGAAAAACCCAACCAATAGTATAGTTAAAGGGAAAAGAATTTGTTTACCATCATCAGAAAGAAATATTAATTTCAAAATATTAATTAATATTAATTAAGTGCAGGGAAATTTTGCATGCAATTGCAATATTTAGCATACATTATTTTTCAGATACTGTAACTATTACCTCTTTGCCAGATATACCAGAAATCAGTCTTTTTTTGGTAGAAAATATAGAACAGGAAATAAGGATCTGTCATAACAGTCAAACTATGACTGACTTAATAATTCACTAAGGTAGCCTACCAGTGCAAGTCCTTATGCTGTGTCTTGCACATATATCTGTGTAATTTCTCTTGTATAATTTCTATCATATAAAAAAGAACAGTTTTAAATCACCATTTTTATAGAGATAACATCTCCTAGCACATCTCATCTTACACAAATAGCTCCAGCACATATGAAACACTGACCTATAGTGCCATCTTTTCGTTTGCAATTTAACATCAATTTTAGACTGTATCCCACTACTGCAAAAGGCTTCCTTTGAAAATCCCTCTGACTCATGGTTATCCCTCTATCAAAATGCAACTACTGCTTCAGCTGGTGCAGACTGAGCTCCTTTTGACCTAGAACTGATACTGTCACAACTATGGGGAAAGCTCCACAAAGCAGAAGAAATAAATCATTTTTCTCTTCATCATTGCTCTGAGGCTGACTTTGAGCGGCTTAAAACAGACAGGAAAACAGCCTGCATAAAATTCAGTATTGCCTGAGATTTTTTGAAAATTTTCTCAGTATTGCAGCCAGAGGTCCTTGATGAAAGTAGAAGCAGGCATTCAAAAGTCTTGCTCCTTTTTGTTTTTTTCAGTAGTTCATGGAAGTTATTAATATTATTCCCAACCAAGAAAAAAATTAAATTTTTAAATTTATTTGACATATGCTACTCTTTTTGTTGTTTCATTATATATATTCTAAAATGAAATTAAATGATGTTGTCTTGATTTTTTCTTTTTGCAGAGGCCCATCTGAACATTCACATATCCTAGTATCTTGTCAACTCTTGTTTACTGAATTAGTCAAGAAGAATATGATTCTTCTTTTGCAGTCTCAGGGTTTGTGGAAATTTTACTGCTTTACATACCCTTTAAAATGGCTCAAAAATAAAAATGAATTTTCAGAATGTTATTAATTTTACTTTGGTGCTTGTCTTGTAAGCAGAAAGAGATAAAACTGTGTATCACAAACTGGTTGAATCAGCTACAGTCTCTGAGTGAAGCAGCATTGCTCCTTTTGAAATGGTATACTTTTAATATCTTTATAAATATTTTTGAGATAAAAATCTCAATTTCTGTTAAAATCTTAATAAGTATCACCTAAGATTCATGTTTCAAGGTAAATGTTGCTATATCAAAGGCCTCTTTTTTTTAGAAAAAAAGGACAGAATACTTCTGAACATAAAGTTCCAGATGAATACTAAATCATTAGCAATGACATCACTTCATGTGATAAAAGTGCATCTTTAAAAAGCATTAGTAAATAATTTTTTTTTTAAAAAAAATAAGAAAAAAAGGACTCCAAATAATAATTGACTTAGAAAAGAGGTAAAAAAAATAAATGAGGGTCTTATTTAACTTACAAATGTAAATTTTTCATTGTCAAGAATAACATCAATAAGATTGGTAGAACTGCATAAGTGTGAATTACAGGTCTCCACAAAATGAGTTTCTACTTTAGCAAGTAGGCAAATTAAACAGTTCAGATATATGTAGAGCAAAAAAACATCTGAATGTGATAAGAAGGATGACTCCCAGCTACCAATTAGGGTAGAAATAGGGAGACAGAGTTGTAATGAAAATAAAACATTCAAAATGCATGAAGACATTAAATAACCTTTTGAAGCATGTGATGCATAATATATTTGCAGAACAGGAAGATTCAGATAAGAGCAATAAAAAGTCAACATTTCTGAATAACCTCCAAAGTTATTTCAAAGTTAGACAGAACTGAAAACTTCAGTAGAAAACTTCAGAAATATTATCTTTTGTCCTCTAGCTGAAAATCATACTGATACTGGAGAATTTTTTTTCTTTTCCTTTCTTTCCCTTTTTGCTAATATTGCTTTTCTTTATTTCCCATCTACTTTCCCTTCTATTTTTTCTCCCTGATTTTAAAAGAAATTATCACCAAAACAATGCATTCCTCAATATGTAGAAATGAACACCATTCTACTTGATCTAAGGGATCTTGGTTAATGTGAGATATTCATCAGTTGAATGAAGTATCTAACTATGAATTTCAAGCTCCAGCTTTAATTCTGCTACTAATTAGTGTTAATTTAATGACCTCACCGCAAACACCCTCATTAATGCAGGATCAGCTACTCTTGAGCTTCTTATCTTGCTTATTACTTTTTACATAATGTTTATATGTGTAGAGCAAGAGTTGTATCTAACTAATGGGAACCCATTTACATACCAAGATATAGATACAGGTTGAACTAGAAGACTTTAAGTGCAGTATAACTGCGAATACTTTTATCTTCTGTAAATTTCTTCCTAGTCCTGACTAACTTCATCTCACTCTTTCCAATAAATGCTGATGCTTTGTGGATTTCTGTTGCTGTTTGTTTGTTGCAGTTTGTTTGTGGTCCTTGGGGAGCCCCCGGGGCCCCCCTAAGCTGCATGTTCCCTGGTAGCAGCAGGCAGCAAAAGAGACCCCGCAGGGCTTCTGAGGGTGCTAATTAGGTGGGGGTTTATTGGGGTCCCACCCCTGGGAGCAGCATGGCTTCTGAGGGAGAAGAGGAGCCTAGGGAGAGAGGAGCCAAGCAAGCTTCTGTTCTCCCTCGCCCAGCTTAACAGGGAGATTCAAAGTGGGTGCAGAATAAGCCTTGGGCCAGTGGGATTACAGATCCATGATACTGCAGGGGAAGATCACAGGCTTGGAATAAACCCTACATTTTTGAGGGGTGAGACAGAGCATACCATTTAACTAAATGTAATACCACAGATTTCCATCCTTTTTAAAATTTCATAAGCTTTTTTTTGTTCTGTTTTTTTCCCACTCACTCTCTGGGAAAGCCTTACAAGTCATATGTCTGAGTTTATCATCCCTTACTCCATTCACACATGTCCATGTCACTATCTCCTATAATTAATAAAGTGTCCTCCAAACAGAACTGTAATCATATTTCTCATTGTTCTGGCTGAACATAAACACTAGTGGGTAGTTAGCTCAAGCTAAACAGCTGTCAACCTAATAACTGTGTCAAAAAGATAAGACTATCAGCATGTAAGCTGGAAGAAGTTTTATTATCCTGGCACTGTCAGCTTAATGCTTCCACTGATAGGACATCATTACAGACTTTTAGTGGTGGTTTGAGCTTTTGGAAAGAAATATTGGGGAAGGTCAGTCAGTCACAGATAACATTTGGGACTCACTTTTTTTCTAGTGAGCCCTCTGACTCTGTCTCCATCATCAGACAAGTAAACATGTATTTGTCAAAACAGAGTTAGAGTGGGGGAATCTACTCTTATATGGAACTCTTTTCAGATATACAGAGGAAGAGTGATACAAATATAAAATTTTCTTTGTGCTAAGTCTGATGCAGGTGCTCTTAGTCTTAGGTTTATTGGAAATGCCTGTGAGAACAAGACAGAGACATACAATTCTAATACGAGGAAGCAAAGCTAACAATCTTTATTTTGGCACTGCTTGCCAAATTAGAAAAAGCATCATTCAAATAAGGTTTTGGAAAAGAACAGAAAAGTATTTTTTTTCAGCTAACCTGACAGCCTCGAGAGAACTTGATTCAAAATAAATGTAAAGGAAGAACAAATAAGACTAGACAGTTACAGTATAACTCTCTGGAAAAGAACATTCAGAGTTTAGGGAGAGGCAGAAGCATGCTGGAAACACTGACAGTTCCTACAGAAAGCAAAGCCAGCAAGGGCAAAGTCACAAAGAAGAAGCAGCAGCGTGAGGTAAGAAAAGGTCAGAAGTTCTGACATTCGTCCTTAAATGAGCATACCTGGAAGGAAGTTTCCTTTGATATTAAAACAGATTGATTAGAGTTTGTCAGAATGTATGCAACAAAGCATTGAAAACCCAATGATATTTTATAAGAAGGACTTTTGAGGTCAGACATTACAATACTACCTCTTTTGCTATATACCTGACTGGAGAAATGCAGAAACTGCTTAAAGCATGGACAGGCACTTTCTTTGGTTGACTTAAAAGAAAGACAAAGAGAATACCTGAAAAGAACCCTTAGGATTTATGGTATTAATATTCTCAGGGAATATGTCCTTAATAAAGTAAAAAAAAAATATTGCATGTTTCTCATATAAATACTTTGATAAAATTAGACATTGATTTTTTTTTTCTAATCTGATTTTTTTTCAAATAATGTCTCTCTAGACATTCCTGAAACCAATACAAATTAGGCTGTATTTGAGCTTAAAATATTTTTGACAGAAATCACTGCATATAAATTCTAATTCTTTTCCTATATTATTGAAAACTATGATTCAAAATAAATGTAAAGGAAAAAGCTTAAAAAAAACTGAGACACATGCAGTTGCTGTAATTTTTGCTTTACATGGGCAGCCTGTCTATTCCCACATTACCAGCACAGCAACCTTGGGGATAAAAAGCAAACAGAGGATTGCAATGCTCTCAGGCACTGCTCTTTCAGAACAGCAGAGACATAGTCTTGGTGATTCTGATTCAAAACAAAAATGGTTTGCTCAATTTTTTTTTTTTTAAGTTTATAAAAGTCCTTGACTCTTATAACACTTTAAGTCCATCTGTTTCCTAGCACAGACTTGCCAGCATTCATGGTGTTGAAATGCAGGCAAGTGATGAAGCCATAGACTTGGCTTTACTTTCTTAAGAAGCAGGTTTAATTTTATTTCAGCAGAGCCACTTGAAAGAAGCATGAGCTACACTGTTGTTGAGCCCTTCCTTTTGGGATTCAGAAGATAACTACTTCAAGAGCAATCTGTACTCCTCCCTGCACAGGAATGAAGCTGCACTGCCAGAGGGAAACAAAAGCTTTTCCTCAACACCTATCACACAGGAAGATTTCATGAAATAAACATTGATGGAAAGCAAGTATATTTTTTGCTGCATTAATTGAGGAAAGGATGTCCTAATAAATTTTTGGCTAGTGATTGAAATATAATGGTGCAATAATTATATTATTTAAAATATATCTGTGGCTGTTATTACTGAGGATGTTCATGTAATGATTTATAATATCTGCACTGATCATATTGCCTGATCCTTTGCTTGCTGTGTCAGAGGCTGGACTGGTATATATTTCTCTTGCGTTTCAATGTGGAGAATAAAGAGACACTTTGAGCACAGAGAGTGCTACTGATGGTGATATTTAAATAACACCAAAGATGAATAGAGTGAATCTGCAAATGTTACAACATGCTTTCTAGATGAAACAATGTTGGTTTTCTCATTTGAAAAGCAAAAGATAGTTTTTCCTTGTGTCAAAACTCAGAAGGTCAACCTTTGTTTTTTGCTTCAAAAAAACCCCAAAGTATTTGTTTTGTTTCTGTGGCAAAAGTTCTGGTGCTTTTTACCTAAGTATTGCTAGGTGCTTTTTAGCAGCTATCCACAGCTGTCCTTTGGTTTAATTAAACATGTTCTCCTTAGGCTTACGAGGTCAAATAAATGATCACTATGATTATAATCTGAGCAATCTATATTTCAAAAGAATTATCTTAACCTCTATTTTTGTCTTTATCTATGCATAAACTTGCATCTCTTTATCAGAGCACTAAATATTGACAACTGTTTGCACCCTCACAAACCGTACTGTATGCTATAATTTGTTATACTTGTATGCCACTTTGTAACCAAAATATATTTTAAAATTATCATCTGTGTTTTGTAATGCTTATTGGCACATCAATTAACTGTACTATTTAAAAAACACCACAATTTGCACAGATTAAGCATATTTTAATCTTCCTGTACTAGAGTCAAGGTTCAGATCTTAAAAAAATTCAAATGTATGTAGAACAATGACAAAAAAAATATCTATCATATCATACACTCAAATAAAAAGTAAATTGAGATGGGGTGTGAATAGTTGCATTGTATATCTGGACAACAGCTAAAGTTTGTCAGGTAATGACTGCATTTACAGGGAATGTTGTACAGAGTCTCCTAAATACCAAGACAAACCCAAATCATCTTTTCAAGGAATATATTTATGAGATTAATAAATGATACCTTTCCATTTAAGTTTGCCACATGGAAATGACAAGGTTATTAAGGGAGAGGGGTATAATATCCATGTTAGCTGATTAGTAGTAATAATTTGGTTAAGATTCTTTATATCTCTTTGTTTGAGGTCTTAAAGATAAAAGACACTAACAAGAAAAATATATCTCTCATTAAAAAAATAAATCTATATATTAAAAATTAAATATGACAACGGAACGGACAAGAATATCTGTAGTTGGCAAACATCTGACTGAGGTATTGCTATAAGCAGTACCTACAAGACCTTGGGAAAGATGACAATTCAATATCCATGAAGTTACCACAGCACCCTGTGTCAGCCACAGTCAGGGCAATGGTAAGCTTGAGCAGAATACCTGTACATATGTCTACCTACATGTGGTCAGACCTACAGGTGAACCCTGACAGCAAACAGATCACTCACACAGGCATGAAAACTACTGACAGCCTCATTCCATTCCTGTCTGCTTGCTAAGGGTGAAAGCCCGTTCATCAAAAAGATGTACAGTGTGGCTCCCTGCAAAAGCTGGGCTCAGGTTCTCAGTCTCCCCGGCTGATGGCTCCTGGGTATACCAACCCCCAAGGCCACAGCCCTTTCTTCTTGCTGGTGCTCATACCAGCCATGGACATGCTCAGAAACTGGCCTTACACAGTCAGTGTACCTAGTGGGTGTCCCTTAGATCTGCAGAGGCTCCCAAAACCAAATGTGCAAGTGTGCCAGGTAGCTGGCCCTATGATTGCATGAACTTCCTCATGAGGGGAAGAGAAGGGGCAGGTACCAATATTTTCATTCTCATAACCAGTGACAGGATCTGAGAATGTCATGGAGCTGTGTCAGGGGAGGTTTAGGTTGGATATCAGGACAAGATTCTTCACCCAGAGGGTGTTTGGGCCCTGGAACAGGCTCCCCAGGAAAGTGCTCACACACTCAAGCCTGACAAAGTCCAAGATACATTTGGACAGTGCTCTCAGACACATGGCATGATTCTTGGGGTGTCCCGTGCAGGGCCAGGAGCTGGACTTGTTGATCATTTCAGCTCAGCATATTCTATGATTCTATGGTTTATTAATGTAAATTTTTTTGTCATGTATCTGTTCCAAAAAAATGAATTCAAATAATTCTTTTATATTTGAAGAGCTATGAACTAATTATATTGTGAGCTTCTGTGCAATCAATCATTATATCACGTGTATCATTATCAGTTATTAGTTTATCATTTTACCACATCAATTAAAATATTATTTGACACACAGATTTTAATGTCTTCTGATGCTATCACGTCTTTATGCTGGAGCTGAAATTGATCCCATCTTTATAATCCATCTGAAGAACACAAGCTCCTATAAAGTCCACAAAAATGTGCATTAACTTCTGAGAGATGATAGAAACACTGGTGAGAAAAGAATGATTCACAAGCCCTTGACTACTTTTGATCTAAGTAATGTTCTTGGCAGGGCAGACACTTGTCTGATTTGGAGAAGCAACAAATGACTTTGAAAATTAACCAGGGTCTAGACTGCTCAATGAAGCATATATTATTCCTTCCTATTCTCTATAATGGAAGAATTGCTGCTTGAATGGCTTCCTCAGCTTAATCAGCAAATCTGTCTTCCATACTTTTCTAGCAGATGAACAAATTGCATTCATACCTTAACTTCCATTCTTCTCCAAATCTTAGATGCAGCCTTGATTTTCTTTGTTACCGTCATTACATAAAAAATTAATATATATCATTAGTGCTTGCATCCACTTTCATTTTGATTTGAAACTTGAGATATTTTTTAAAAGTAGCTATGGACATGATTTTACAGGTAAACAAAGTAATCTTGCACTTCAAAATAGAAACCTTTGTTCAACAACAATATATTTTTAAGTATGTGCTTGTGTCTTTGAATAAACTGTATCTTCTGGCAAAGAATGAATAATCTCAGGGAAAATGGATGTTTCAAGTAGGTCTAAAAAGAAAAGAAGTCTCAGACATTAGTTTGCAACAGCAGCTTAGACAGCTGGCCGTTTTACAATTGCAGTGACAATGTCTTAATTCACCATAAAGTCTTAAGAGCAATGTTGTAGACTTTCACTTCATTTATTCGCTGTTTGTGACACGTGAGGTACAAATGACAGATGAAGGAAGAGGCCATCTGTATGATAGGAAAGAATAATTTTAAGCTACAATTTTGCCATAAAGCTAAAAATTGTTTGGGGGATACCTCCTATTATTAATATACTAAACAAATTAAGGCAGTGGAATCTGCTTTTATTTTATGGTGGGGTTTTGTTTTTTGTTTATTTGTTTTTTTATTTTTGGTTTGGTTTGGTTTTTCTGTACTGGTTACGGACTGTTGCACAGCTCAGAGTTACTTAGAACAGCTGCATTTGTTGTGCTATGCTCCCAGTCAAACACATCCCAAACTAATATAAAGGGGGGAGGATGTATTTGAAGAGACATAAACCCTTTCTACAGCTTACTCCCTGCCCTCCCAGAGTCCTGTATCTTGCTAAAATACATAGGAGCTAAAAAAGATGGATATTCCTGACACACAATTCCTTCTCACGTTGTACACTTCATTAGATGTAAATTTTAAAATATGATACTAAAATTCTCCTGGCACCTATATGCCTCTCATACACAAAGGTACACAAACAGACTGCTAAATGATAACTTGCTTTGCCAGCTCCATTTGTTTTCTTTCATATTTATTATCCACTTAGCTTCTAAACCAACTCTCCATCTCATATATTCTAATTTTCCTACACAGAGGACTTACAATGGTTTTGTCTGCGTTATTTTAATTTGTTCAAATTTATTTAATTTACCTATTCATTTTCCAGATTTCATTTGTCTCGTTTAAACTACCCATTTTTTATGTTTTCTATAAAGGCCAAGAGAATAATATAAAGATCAGCTTTACCACTGTGACAGAAGGACTTTTGCAAAAATGACAATTTACCAGCTATCTAAGAATATGCAGTCAGCTTCTTCTTGCTAGCAGATATTGCCTTCTGAAAAATCTTTCTAGGCTCTCTACATAGGCCTTAGCTCATGGTACATCTATGACCACACGCAGCTATATTAAATGTTCCTGTAATAGTTTCAGTAATTGATTTTTCCAGTACTGTTTCTAAAGAACATCTTTTCTTGTTGGAAATTATCACACTCCAACTCCCATCATTGGATCTTTTCATAGGTCTCTCTGATATACTAAAGATCCCTTTATCTGACAGGGTGTTTCTGCCACTTGGTGCATTTGCTATCTTGATGAAGAGCTCTTCATCAAGATAGCAAATGCACCAAGTGGCAGAAACAAGAATTATACCCTACAGCCATTTTGTATTTAGACTTATCAACACAAACAATTAATTTGGTAGATCAATATTAGTTAAAATGTGATTTGAATAAACTACAGAGTGATTCCTGCCAATTAAAAGCCATTAAAATATTATCCTAAATATGAACACAATGAGAATACTTGCATCACAAATATCAATAATCTCTCACTCTTTTATGAACAAGCCAAAAAGTTAGAAAGAACAGTCTAATTTATTTTCAAGAGACTGGTTAGTCAGTGAGATTTTTAAATGGGTCTATCTTTACTCCATAAAAAATGAAAAGGTGATCCTTCCTATTTAATTTTTTTAAGTTTGTGCTATACTCTTCCTTGTCTTTTTGTTTTGAATGCTAAATATGAACAATTCAAACAAAAGACAGCCCCCCCACACCCAGTATCCGCGTCTATCCCTTAAAATTACATCTTTTAAGGAAACTTTTCGTGATTAATATAATAAGACTGAGGAATCAAAACAGATGTGCCGAAGAAAGCCATGTTAAATGTCTCATGGCAAACTCTTTAGCTATGATTAAGTAGAATAAGCCCTGAAATCTTTAGTACATGGAAGTCCTGGATCTGTTGCAGCAGGTCCAGAGAAGGGCCACAAAAGTTATTAGAAGGATGGACCACCTCTCCTATGAAGATAGACTGAGAGTGTTGGGGTTGTTCAGCCTGGAGAATAAAAGGCTCCAGGAAGACTTTGCTGCAACCTTTCAATACTTAAATGGGAATTATAAGAGGGGTGGGAATAGATTTTTTAGTAGGACCTCTAGAAGTAGGGCAAGGGGTAATGTTATTTTAATTAGAAGATGGTAGATTCAGACTAGATATAAGAAAGACATTTTTAATGATGAATGTGGAGAAGCATTGGAAAGGCTTGCCCATAGAGGTGGTGGTTGCCCCACTCCTGGAAACATTCCAGATCAGCTTGGATGGGGCTCTGAGCAACCTCATCAGGTCCAAGATGTCCCTGCTCATTGCAGAGGAAGGGGAACTAGAGGACCTTCAAGGGTCCCTTCCAACTGTAGCTATTCTGATTCTATAATTCTGTGAAGATGACTTGGGTCAAGCAGGTTTTGTTTGGGTTTTTTGTTTATTTTTCTTTCTTTTTTAATGTGTTTTGGGAAACACTAACCTATTTTATCTGAATTCTAAATTAATTGAATTAATTATGAAAAAAAATTCTCACAGGTGTTCTACAGATTTTTTTTTTTAATTAAGATCTAATATGCAAAATGCACATTTAGCATACTTACCACCAAATTTAACTGTTTATCAAACAGCGTTGTCTGGACAGCCCTTCCTAAATTATAAAAAAATTCTGATCACTATGAGATATGCAATAAATTTTTAGTACTTCTACAACCAAATTGAAATGAAATTTGTTCTAATGTACAAACTGATCAGTAGAATGGGTCTTTCTTTCTTCTTGCCTTTCCTTGAACACTATGAAGTATTCACAAAAGGATGACTAACAAATAATGCGTCTTGATTCTTGTGACGGTTATTATGCATATTAGGTTTTCAATTCAAGTTACAGTTAAGATATAATTGTATTCTTTCCATATGGTTAGGCTCAATAGAACATAATTTTAAAACAATAAAATTAAGACAAATCTGCTTTCTATGTGAGATATTTCAGACATATTCTGATGATAAATTCAAACTAAATAAAATTGCATTAATCTGTAGCCTTGGAAAACACCTCTTGTCATGAAGAAAGAAAAGAAGGTTTGTTACTCCCCAAGCAAATTATTTTTGCCTAAAATCCTCTTATTCTGTTGCTCACAATAATAAGTGCTGGTCAGAGCACTGGGGACTGACTCTAGGAAGATGCTCAAAGAGCAAAAATAATCAAAAAACTAAAATAAGCTTCCTCTTTTCTGCCCACGTATCGGCAACTCAGTACAGCATGTGCAGAGAAAGACAACATACAGTATCTTACTCATCACAAAATTTGACAGTATGAGGTTGACTTGTGTCCTGATTTCAGTTAGGATAGAGTAAATATCTTCTGAGCAGCTGTTACAGCCAAAACATTTTTAGCATATATGAACATATTCAATCCAACATGAGATTCTTTTAAACATTTTTTAATAACATCTTTGAGTAATATACACTAGCTCAGTTTGTAATGGTTCTAACACATCTAAATGTAGATTCATGGACCATTTATAGCAGGAGAAATAGATTCATCAGAAATAACGGAAGAATTTATTTATTGTCTCAGCTTCCTTTTTATTATCTTGAGAACATAGACCTATGTTGAGACATTCACCATTGCAGTGAGTGCAGTAGCGAAATCTGACAGAAGTAGCTATGTATAAAAAGGGATCTATAATTTAGATGGAGAAAAAAGCCCACACCTTCATATAAGCAAATTCATTTTTCCTCTACAATGCAGTTGCTTCTTCTGCAAATGGCATATCCTTTCCTGCTATTATTCATGAGCTATATGACTTTTCCACTGCTTTGTGACTGTGGGATTTAATCAGTCTTGAAACTAAATGTTAATGAGACAAAATGAATTCCTGAGTGTAATAAAGAAATTCTTATATACAAGAAATACTTATATACTTAATATTACATTACATTAATAGACAATATTTACTAAACTATACTTTTTCTAATTTACTGAGTGATTTACTAATCACTTTTTCTCACCATATACTTTAACACCTTCTTAGTTGGTTTTTAAGGAAGAACTTTACCATCCACATTCTATTGAAAAGCAGCACTTGTGTTGTATAGTTAATATAACAAAAAGAAATCCATACAAGGATTCTGAACTGTCCTAATATAATTACTCTCAGAAAATACAGCTCCTACAGGGTTATCAGCAGTGTACTCAAGAGTGCTGAGCTCTTTCATTTTCACAGACAGTATTTGTTAGTTTTTTCTCTGGTCTACTTCCCCTTATGAAATCACATTCACCCATTCCTTTCTTATCCTGTAGCCTGGCACAATAAGGGGACTCCTAAATTTAGTATTTAAATATTTTATGCCTCCAACTCAAACTTTCAGTTGCAGAATCAAGCACTGAAACTCAGTTCCATTCATAGTGCATGACCTTAAAGGCCCAGACATGAGAGAAAATTCATGCAACAGAGGGTAAAGTTCCAGGCACAGGGCATTTCTGATCCATAGCTCTGTTTTACATCTTCAAGCTTTGTGTTTTGGTCTAGGACTCAGAATGGAGTCTGGCATATACATGTTTGCTAGATGGCTATGGGTCTGCCTGACATTATTTAAAAACTAATGTCAAAGTAAGGAAACCATTAGAAAGGCTTCTTAGTAACTGTTTCTTTCCTGTTTTAATATTTGATTGATTATTTTCATCATGCAGCTCTCCAAAGAGGTCCACAGTGGACTTACATGGAAATTTAAATCTAAATCCTATGCAGGGTTTATGTCATTAAGGGCTGTGTGAGTCACCCTGAAGATACACAGGTCTCACAGCAACTGTTTCCAAACCTTGAAGTGTCCAGCTTCCTCTTTTTGGCCATATAAGCAAAAACTAAATGCTGCAATACCAAATTAGGTAAGTATCTTCCTCTTACCTGAGCCCGTTTGGAACTCACAAAATATTCATTTACTGATTCATCTCAGCTGTGGTATTCAAGAAAATAATTGTGTTTAGATCATGATTTCATCATGTTTAGCCACTAGATATAAGTTTCACCTGAGACGCAGATTGCCTTTCTGAACATGTCTTTAAATTGCAACATTCAGTAATACTATAATGTGGAAAAATGAAAACAATGTAAAAAAAAAAAAAGGGGAATATTTTAACTAATTACAGATACCTGGTAAGAATTTTAAATTCTCCCACGTATTTGTTCTCGGGGAACTACTACCCATTCATGAATGACTCAACCAAGCTAATTAGTAGAGAAGCATTGACTTTCTTGTTAATATTTATGAAATTTCATATATATTAGTTATTTCCCCAGGTTCTTATTAGTTTTGTACTGAAATACTGCATTTTGAAACCGCTTGAGTTTCCTTTTTCAAGTCAAGTACAGCAGCATGAATTTCTAAATAATATTTTCAAAAGTCTTCTTGATTATACCTCAGTAATAAGTAACAAACACTTTGCCCTAAGTATTATTCCAAATTATTTAAACAGCTAACTTCCAATAATGTAATATAATTCAGTGCAAGTGGCTTCCTGAATAGTCCAGTAAAAGTTCCTTTCAACACAAGACTAGAGTTTCAAATCTGCTCCAATTTCATTTGAGAAATGAGTTCTCACTGATTTTAATGAGATTAAGAAATGGTAACTCTTCCCTTATGCAGCATGATTGTCTTTAATAATTAAAAATAAAATTATTCATATAGAACGAGTTTTTCAGTGCTTGTTTTCTTAATAATTTTCTGATCTCCTATTTTTGGAAGATGTCTAATGAAAAGATGCTTTAGTATAAAAAAAGAAAAAGTAAACGTCATCATATATCTCTGAAAAATCAGAGAAAATTATTTATGTAGAAAAAAAGAGAAGTTTTATTTTAGGAGATAAAAAATTAGGGTGAGTACATAAATGCATATTGAATGTTTTCTTCATTTGGCTTTGCTGCCAATGTAGCAAAATATTGCTAAAACCTGCAAAATGTTTAATTTACTATATTTTTCAAGCATTTAATGTAAATACAGAACTTCAGCCTGGACTTGATGATTTCCTTGTCTAATAAGACCCAGTATGTTGGCAGCTTTAACAATCTTTCACTGTCAATTTTCAGATTCTCTTGACTTTCTCTTTTCATCTCTGATGCAATTTAATCTCTTATCAGGCACTCAAGCAGTCTCCTTTCCTCTGTCCTTCCCTCTCTTCATTCCCTTGTTGCTCTTCAGCTTTAGATCAGTCACAAACACTTTGATGATATCACCTTCCTTCTGTATTCTCTGATAAAAAATGTTTCTTTTATGTGCGTTTCATTTTCTAATGTAGTGCAGTAATGTTCTAATTTCTGTAACATGCTCTTGCAGTTTAGCTTCATCTGCTTGATTTGACTGGAAACTATTAAACACATCAAGTGTTTCAGGGCTAGCTATTGTGAGATATGATATTGCCTGCTGACTTTTACTACTTTGTGGCACATACCTGCTTCAGACATGGAATAAACTGCTGTTTGAATCTTGTCCATGTATTTTTTATACTACCATAATGCTTTGTCCTTTGAGCATTTTCATTACTTTATTTTTCCACTCAGGATGTTTATAAAACAGTAGTCATTCTGCTAATGCCTTGTGATGGTTGAGAATATGTTATATCAGCAGGACTGCAGTGATGGAATAAGTCTCATCCCATTACACCTCTTCAACCTTGTCTGCCTTGTAACCATGCTAACAGGCTTTGCTGATACATAATGTTCTTCATTGATACGAGCAGACCTGGGAGACGGTGCACTTACCAGGACTTATTGCACAGTTCCAGAAAATCACCTCCTAGTTGATCAAAGAGGAATCAATCCAGGGTGAAAAAGTCAATTTATGTTACAGTCGGACATTTAGCCTTTTTATTCAGATCATCTGCACACTTGCTGCTATTTTCAAAGTTAAAAAAATAAAATGTGGGGATTGTTCAGTGCCAGTTTAAGAACCATCCGAGAGACAGAGTGAATCTGTGCTCATTTATATTCTAAAACAGACCCAGGGACAATAACCAATCCATGATGACTGTATTTTTTTGTCAGACTGTCTTTCTTTGAGGTAGAACAGCCTTCACTTTCTCTTAGATAAAAAATACTGTGATAAAGTCTCTGTTTACATTGTGGCTACTGGTGATTGTACTTCCAGTCCTTCCTTGTCCATAGGTATGTAGAATTCCTCAAATTTCAGATGACTTCTGTTTTTATGCCATGATGATCTGGTTGTGTCATTGGAAGCTGAAGTTCATTCAGAACCTGATTCAATATCAGTGTCCCACAGTCTGGGAGAGGAAGCTTGGGAGGACCTTTGTTTCACATGGGATTGCTGACTGTAAATGTGGCCCTTTCTGCACAGGTAGTGACCCTGACTGCAGGAAGGGAGAGAGGTTCAGAAAACCATCTGCTTTTACCCATTTTTAATATACACCCTACCCAACTATATACACTGCTTCATTACTTCATCTATCAGCAAACAGGCCCTTTACATTCCCATCACACAATATTTAATTCCTTTTTCTTCCACTAAATTTAGTTTCTATGATGCAGTTTCTAAGAAATACTTGTGTCCCAAATCTTGGGGTCTGGAATGCTTTCAAGCCTGCCACAACACCCCCTTGCAATGCTAAGGCCAACAGCACCCTGGCCTGTATCAGGATCAGTGTGGCCAGCAGGAGCAGGGAGGTCACTCTCCCCCTGTACTTGGCACTGGTGAGGCCACACCTTGAGTGTTGGGTCCAGTTCTGGGCCCCCAGTTTGGGAAGGACTTGAGATGCTTGAGCACGTCCAGAGGAGGGCAATGAAATTGGTGAAGGGCTTGGAATACAAGTCCTGTGAGGAATGACTGAGGGAGCTGGGGGTCTTTAGCCTGGAGAAGAGGAAACTCAGGGGTGACCTTATCACTCTTTACAACTTCTTGAAAGGTGACTGTAGTTAGGTAGGGGTCAGCCTCTTCTCTCAGACAACCACTGCTAGAACAAGAGGACACAGTCTTAAGCTGCACCAAGGGATATTTAGGTAAGACATCAGGAAAAAATTCTTCTCTAAAAGAGTGATTGGCAACTGGAATCATCTGCCCAGGAAGGTGGTGGAGTCACTGTCCCTGTACATGTTTAAAAAAAAGACTGGATGTAGCACTCAGTGCTATGCTTTAGTTGATGAGGAGGTTGGACTTGATGATCTCAAAGGTGTTTTCCAACCAAGCTCATTCTGTGATTCTATGGAAAAGACCTTTCTTATATCTACCATTTTAAAAGAAACTGTAATTCTAACTTGTAGATTGTTCTCATGACCTTTTCACTCCTGAGGTGTATTCTTGTTGCTACCTGTATTATCTACACACTGTCATTTCTGGAGCTAGGTAAAATTCTATAGATGTGAAGTGTCAAGGGCTTCAAAAATTTCTACATATATATGTCTCTATTTTTTTAAGAAAAGCTCTGAAAATGCCTAAACTGAGTTATATTTCACAGAATCATGATGTGGTTTGGTCTAGAAGGTACCTTAAAGATCATGGAGTTCCAAGTCCCCTGCCACGGACAGGTACACATTCCACTATTTTAAAGTTTACTCCAACCTGCCCTTGAACACTTCCAGGGATGTTGCATCCCCAATTTGTCTCAACAACCCTTCTTCCGTTGCCTCACCACTCACATAGTGAAGAAATTCTTCCTTATACCTAAATCTACTCCCTTCCAGTAAAGTACTGGAAGGCTGCTCTCAGGTTTCCCTGGTCTTTGTAGGAGGGGTGCTCCAGCCCTCTCACCGTCTTCGTGACCTCCTCTGGACCAGCTCCAACAGGTCCACATATTTCTTCTGTTGGGGACCTCAGAGCCAAACATGATACTTGCAGTGGAGTCTCATCAGAGCAGAGCAGCAGGGCAGAATCACCTCTCTCACCCTACTGGCTGTGCAGCTTTGAATACATCAGAGGATACAGTTGGTTTTCTGGGCTTTGAGCAGACACTGCCAGGATACCTTAAGATTCTTGTCCACCAACACTCACTCCCAAGTCCTTCTCCTCTGGGCCACTCTCAATGCATTTTCCATTCAGCCTGTATTTGTGCCTGGGATTGCCCTGATCCAGGCGCAGGAGCTGGCACCTGGTTTTGTAGGACTTCATGAGGTTCACACAGGTCCACTTCTCAAGGCTGGTCATGGTCCCTCTGGATGATGTTGCCTCCTTCCAGTGATGTCATTTGCACCACACAGTGTCATCAGCAAACTTGCTGAGGGTGCGCTTGATTCTGCTGTCCCTGTTGCTGACAAAGATTCCCTACAAACATATAAAAGAGATATTAATTACTTAAGCAGATCTATGTGCACACTGTCCTCTTTCCCTTTTACTGCTACACATCATAGCATTTTGGTAAAATTACAATGATTCCACAATGTCTCAGCCTGGGAAGAGGGGATATTTGAGTCCTAATGCAGTGACTCTCATAAAACTCTACTTTGGACAATGCTGTGGGGCTAATATTCTTCCATTATTCACTCCAGTATAAATAAAATTAATGTGAACAACAATTAACAAACAACCTATTATAGTTTATTTTCTTTAGCTCTTAAATACTTCTATTGCTACTATGGTGAAAATCATTACTGAACTGTTACATGTTGATGGAAATGATTAGATTATATGGCAGTGGAAAGGATACTAGATCTTGTGAAGGTTATTTTGTAGGGTTCAGTCCCATAGTTCATGTCATTTGAGCTTCTTTCCTCTTAAAGCATTCATTTTTTGAGGTTTTTATTGCTTTTATTCATTTGGGTTTTTATTATTATGTGTGATTTATCATCTGTTGGTATGGAAAGTGAAATTCAGCAAGCAAGGTCACCATTCAAGCTAATTGCCCTTTGACCTTCACACTTCCTTTCTGCTATGATGTAATGCAGATATTTAATTTTTCTTTTGTGAAATATGTGCATTTAAGAAAAAAAAAAATGTTCATTTTTTTATCTACATCAGTTAGGGTTTACTCACAGAAGAGGTATATTTTTGCTGTAAATGTGAAATATAGTTTCAAGGTTATAATTCTTTGGTGTCTCCTTTGTGTTTCAGTGTTGCTTTGTGAACAGCATTGTGAATTACCCTGGCTTATATCATCTTTTTCCTCAGAGACACACCCACAAAAAATAGAAACAAAAAACCCAAGCAGAATGGAGAAGAATCACAATGCGGATAACCTTGTACATTTTATAGATAATTGGCCCTCTGGGGCTGTATAATTCAGAGGCATAAAATGGACTGATTCTCAAACTGTAGGAATTCTAGAGAGCCTGAAGTTTAAAAAAAAAAGAACAAAAAAAAGAAGGAGAAAAAAAAGAAAACTCTCATCTACTATGAGCAGTCAGCTGTGAAATAATTACTCCACTGACCTCATTTTACCACTGACATCTATGAGAGCAGAGATTTATCAAGGCTGAGTGCTTCTGAAAATCTCACCTTTAGTGTCAGTGAGAATACCTGCTCATTCCAGATTCTCACTTCACCTGATACTTTTAGGAATTACCACAGAGACCTGTGATAACCCCTCCAAGGTTGGAGGGGTAAAGAAGGGAGGACAGAGGAGAAAGGATAAGGAGACCTAAGTAACCTTTTCTTTCCTGCACCTATACAGGAAAGTTCTTCAGTTAAAATGTCCCATTCTACTTATAAAAGTTAATCAGGTCTTTATGCCTGAATACTATTTATGATTATTAATTCTATTCCAAACTGGTTTTAATATGTAAATGAAAGCATCACACTCTAACAAAGAAAGCGATGATGGATTTTGCTGATAGCAGTACAATGACTAAATGAATCTGTCTTTTTATTATCATTTTAATAATGTATTGAGCAAAACTTCTGAATAGGTAGTGGATCTGTCAGAGGTTTTGCAGCAAGACTCTCACCAGCCCAATGAAACTATGGCTCTGTCTTGAGCACACATGAACAAGACTACAGCTGAGAATAGTTATAAACATACTGAAAGGAACTGGAAAAAGGAGTTAACAAAAATTCACTTTTCCATATTTAGTGAAGAGTGGTAGTTGAGTAAATAGAATATGCTGCAGTTCAAAAAAAAATCCAAACACTCCACAAATACTTTGCATTTTCCTCATGAAGCATTTCAACTGCATAAAAAAGGCATTTTTATATAAGCCAGTTTCCTATTGCATACTGGGGAAGCAAAATCCTTGTGAATTTGGGGCGGGGTTAAGAGCAAGAGCTGAGGTTGTAAAACTCCAAGTGGAGCAATGGAAGTGAAAGATAACATGAATTAGATCCATACAGGCAGGCTTCATTCATATTAAGCATAAAACCAAGTAAAGGTTGTGCTATCTACTGCTCTTTCTGCAAGTAAATTTTTTTTGTAAAGATATCATATATCAGAACATAATTTTTAATGGGTCTTACATGTGTTTTCACAACAAAAATTATAAGCATAGCATGAGAATTAAGAGACTTTTATATGGATTTTAATTAATTTTCCTTACAGCACAGTATTCCATAGAGTAGAACATTTTGGCCCACTGTTCTTTAACATCATGTCATAAGGAAGGAACATTAATTCAAAACAATATTATACTAATATTATTTAAATAATATAATATAATATAATATAATATAATATAATATAATATAATAT